>JAYWIR010000035.1:0-1200000 GCA_036172245.1 Raillietiella orientalis | reverse complement strand
GTCACAGCTGCTGTTGAAGAGGGGGGAAGGGCGAAGGTCCTCATTCGCTTTCCTCACATACCAAGTGTTTCTTCGCTTAGCTCGAGTGCAGCTTTTTTTTCCTCTCTGGGCACTTCTGCACACAGATGGAATGTACTCAGTTCAGCAGCAGTATCGTTCTCGTATCTCAGGGATGCTCTCCCTTTCTTACGCTTGGACAAAGGCACGCAGTCAAGTGTGCTGCTTGAGCTGCTTTGCTCCAGGAATCACGCAGCTTTCTCTGGGATGAAGTGTCTTCCGAAGTAATTGTGGGAAGCAAGTGTAGCAGACAGAGCCAGTTTCCGAAAGATTTGGCAAGGCTAACTGTGGTGATCTCCGGAAAAGACTTCCGCGAGACGAGGGAAAACACTCCAGAGTCGATTGCATTTTTCGAGGTTGCCAGGCAATGAACATTCCAAGGGAGATGAAGGGAGAAATCACCCTCAGATCCAAAGCACCAGTCTCAATTGGATTCCCGCAACTTTTTGCTTCTAACAAACCAAAGGAATCCCGGAAATGCGGACTACCCGAGTCCATGTGGCGCAGATTTTTGGGGGGAGTGGGTCTGTTATGAGCTTGCAGTTCTCTTCTGTGACAAACGTGCATTGACCGTCCGTTCGGTCCTCGAGAGACCGCTTCCATGTGTAGTGATTCAAAAGCACTAATGTGTTACTGGAGTTTCACTGGATTCCGTTCTTCCGAAGGCAAGAAAGAAAAGCAAAAGATTTTCAGCTGCCCATGAATGCCGATGTCTTCATCGAGTTTTACATCGAAAACATCCTGTCCGTGTTCATCCAAGCGCATCCCAGCGATGATGCACGAGGAATTTCCAGACGATGAACCGTTTCGTCACTGATTTTCAAAGTCTCTCCGGAAATGAGGTCAGATTAGTGAGCTGCATGCTTCCTGAGCTTCAGCTGTTGCAAAAAGACTTGCTTTTTATTTCTCCCAGACTGAGGAAGGTCGTGGAAGAAATACCAAGAAAAAGGAAAGCATCTTCCAAAGTTTGGTCCAGTAATGATAAATGAAGTCTTAGATTGCAGACTCTGGAAAGTCACGATGAACAGAAAAAGCAGAAGACAACTCTGTAGAAAGACCTCATCTTTGAGCGTCTCGGATGCAGAGCTAAACACAGTTCTGAAGGAAGAAAGATGATGGTCCATGAAAAACAAAAGCGCTTTCTGTGCTTCCTCACTGACATCAAAAGATAACATTTCTGGAGAACACGGAAGTCTCCGGGTTTATTGTGTCTGATGCCCTGCAAATCATCGCCTCCAGCTCTTCGCGGTCTCTTGTTTCCAGATAGTTCCATCTTCGGGTTGTGCGGAGCAGTCCTCTATGCATCTGGAGAACGCCTCTGTGGCTCTTGCAGCCTTCCATGGATTTCCTAGACATCTCAGTCACACAAACAAAGCACAAAACAACAGCAGCATATGTTGTTTTGTTGGTAGTTGAGAGAGGAAGACACACAGATGAGTTCATAGGCTCAAAGGTAATGGATGCACACCCAATATTTCGAAACCAGCCTAAACGAAGACACAGAGGTGGTATGTAGAGACCTGCGAAGGAATCGTTGTAATTCTGAGGTTCCGGATGCGGATACGAGCAAATGACGCAGCAAACCGAGAATAAACTGGATTTACTGCCACATTAAAAGATCGAAGGAATTGCTGCAATCATGTTAATTCACAAAGAGGAACGGTGTGAATGAGAGGCAACTCAAAACAGTTCCTGCTTTGGATATTCATCTCATCTTTCTGAAACTAAGAATCGACCAGCCCTCAGGAAAACAGAAATATCTATAGAAAGAAGAACAAGAAACACTGAGCATCTCATTCTTTTAAGCCAGTTCGTTCTTCTCTATCGAATTCCAATGATTTCTTGGGCACCGGCCCTCCTTTAAAAATAGTAATTACCCGTTACCATCTATGGCTTCTGACTTTTCGGCTGCCAAGAAGGACAAAAAGAGGCAATTTCCTTGTTTTGTATTGTTTCAATCCCCTATAGTCGTCTTCAAAAAAAATTTTGTATCCAGCACTTCAAAAGGATTGCTCTTCAGTTGAAAAGAGTTTTCTGAAAGTTCATTCCCGCTAATGTCGCGCCACGAGCTCTCCAGAGGGATGCAAGAGAAAAGATTTCCTGCAGGTTTTCTGGAGAGTCATTCATCGTCCATTCCTTGCTTTGAGAATCCAGTCTCAGTGATCGAGTTCCCGGAGGAGATGGTAAAAAAGATCCTCAAATGCTGACCGGAATCTTTCGTCGGTCGCCTTTTCTAGTCGACTGCAGCCGAGATGATCTGCAAAGTCAGTTGCATGAAAATTTATCATTCTCAGCTATGAAGTTTAAATCTCGACCTCACGAGTCTTTAACTCTGGTTCTTATTCAATCAACTAGGATCAAACATGGATGGTTTCCCCACGTGCAGACTTTTCTGAATTCAACTTTCCAGTGGATTTTGGGTATAATCGCCAGGAATAGCCGTCGTTTCATCTTCAGCTTTGCAATCCAATAAGTGATGAAGCAGTTATGAAAAAAATCTTTACAATATTACTAAAAAAAAAATTCTCTCGGGAACGATGATTCCATGTTGATCCCATATTGCTTGGCAACCCGTAGCGATAAACTTCTGTCTCCCTCTAGAGGCATTTCAATGAACGAAGTCAATGGCCATCGGAGACTGATGTGTTTTGCTAAGGTTTTCTTGAAGTTGGGATCCCCTACTAATCGATGCGGCGCCACACTCTGGAAGAATTGACTCGTCTTCTCAGGCTCCCGTCATTGCAGAGAACCCGAATCCTCCCTGGAGATCCATTTGCGCACTTCCAGTCTTTCGCAGTCATGAGTTTGTGATCTGCCTTCTGCCCATCTATTTCAACAACATACGAGACACACTGGGAAGAAGGATTTCCAAGCAGATCTGCACTCTTAAAGCGTCTATGGAAACTCACGCTGGAGGAGGCATCACATGTGCAAGAACCTTTCCAAAATGCAATTTCGTACAGAATTGGGAAGTTACGGATCAATTTGATATCCTACGTTTAGTTATTCATGCCCATGCGCCCATGTCCTTCAATACGGATAAGTGATTCGAAAAGGACGCGTCGTCTGTTTTGCATCCCTTTGAACTTTCAGCAGTGAGCAAAGTGTGGGCAGCTTGCAGAAGGACGATCTTGACAGGCGATCGACAATCACCTCGCAGCCTTATTGGATCCAAATGCTGGAGACTAAAAGAGTCAGTTATGACTGTTATGAAGCTATGCAGCACAGTTTGAAATTCAATCAAGGGGTTTGGCTGTACTACAAACAACATCCAGTTCGAAGGATGGGCTTACGTTCTTCGTAAAAGCTGCTGGACAGGGTGGATTTGGACTTTTTCAGAGACTCCGGCGTGCGCCAGCAACCAGTACTTATTCGGACGATTTTGGTCTCGATTTCGAGAACGTTATCGATGGATTTTTGAGATTTCTAGGGACTAGCTTTTTGTTCCAGTTCCAGCTCAAAAAGAAAAAAAAAAAAAGACTGATGAAGAGAGGAGAGTTTTCTCGAGTCACTATCGTGTCCTTCGTCCTCAATTACTGAAGAAAATTTGAGTTCATATATTCTGCATCAACAGGAATAGATCCCCAAACGGCATTTCGTCGCCAAGCAATCATACTTCCATATGCGCATGTACGCTGCTTTGCTTCATAGATTGTTCTGGTGCAATTTTGCTGTTTCCCTTGCTTCCTTGGACTCTTTCGCCTTTTTGTTTTTGTTTCTTTTCTTTTCTGTTTCCATGCAATCATCCTTTTACTTGGAACAGGGCATAATCAGCATTTGCTACCTGCAGAGGTGTCCAACTGCGTCGTTTCCAGAACTACTGCTGTCTCTTCGCAGCTCCCAGACCGTGCGGTGTCCCATGAATATCTTGTCTTGGGTTCCTTCCTTCTGCTTCTTCGTTGGACTTTGCCAGCGAAGGTTTGGAAGGCAGATTAATCATTTTTCGTTGCTTCTTGTATTTTCCCTCGTTTCTCTCTTTTTTTTCTTATGCTCCATTGCTGGATGCAGTGACCTGGCATAAGCAATAGAAGGGAATTCATGCGGCAATTTCGAAGTTCTCGGACAGAGGCTGTTGGGACCTTCATCTTCTCTCTAAGAATATCTTCGCTCTAAGGATAAGGCAGCTGCTGCTTCCTTCGTGGAAGGAGAAGGGAGAGAGGGACTTCTCGAGAGCGCGTTCGTTACTGTGTTGGGAGGAGCTCATCGTTCGTCTTTTGCTTGGAGCTCTGTGGGCGAAGGAGCTCTCCTTGTAAAACGAATTCTCCGAGGGAACCAAACGCTCCAGATATGACTGCCCGGAATAAGAATCGAGCATCCACATGCAGCTGCTCACTGCGCAACAACCTGTCACCATGATCTTCCTTCATCACACGCATCACCTCTGATCTGATCCCGACGTCCCCCTTGATCCGGAAGTTGTTGTTAAGAACATCCGGACGCTTGCAGCTCCTCACGAAATCTCCAATATTTGGGATGAAGTTCAAATCTAGACCGGCTCGACTAGGCAGTTTCCTGCTTTCCAATGACTGAGATCGGCATCTACGTTGCAAAGCCGGAGTGCGCGGTGTGTGTGCGTAGCGAGTCGCCAGGAATGCGCAAGAATCCAAGAGCGCTGGACACCCGAAGAAGGTGAACTAAAAAAAAGAAATACCAGTCGGAGAGACCACGTTTGATAGGCGCGGGAGCCGCCAATCCTCTCGCCTGTGGACTCACTCAGAGGCGGGGGCGGGATTCGTGGGAGTCCCCTCATCGAGAATCGCCCACGCCAGGAGGAAGCATGACGTCCCGCGTCGGACAGCATCGAGCAAGAGCACTTCCTTCGCGTCCGCAGTCGCCGCGTGCGCTCACCCCGACTGCCCCAACTTAGCGCCGCAGGGCAGCCGACGAGAGCAGCCGACCGGCGGGATGGGAGTTGTCCAGCGCTGTTGAGGGAGTTACGAGAGAACAGCTGAAACACGAGCGAGCTGGTGGATGCCACCACTCCTCGTTACAGGCGGAGGAGCTGCTTCAGTAGAGCGAACTTTCGAGAGCACCCTTCTTACCCCTTACCCCCTTCCCGAAGATGCGTGTGGACCCCATCCTGTGTGTAAAACTCATTTCGGTATTCCCATCGAAACGGGATGGTCCCTGCACCCACTATGAGACACTGCGGTCCCTTCCAGGAAACGCAAAGGAAACTTCGCTCCCGACTCGGCAGCAAGTTCTTGCACGGCATTTCCGAGACCTCCCAACAAGGACTGGCTGCGGAGATTCTTCGTGAGAGGCGGAGACTGTCCGGCAAGATCCGCGATCGAGACGAGATGCTGCATCCACACCACCATCACAGTCCATGGAGTCTCGGGCACTGCGAAGGGTCCTGCGAAGGGAAGCCGGGAGAACGGTTGCAAGGGGTGGTCTCATCTGCAGGGAGAGATTGCCAGGGAGATCGCCACCATCCAGCTTCAGCTTCAGGAAGGCAAGAGTGGCTCATTCCAAAGACTCTGGTCCCTCCCTCCCTCTTTTTTTCTTGATCCATTGTACCCTTTTCCCCTCCCACACCCTCTCCGGACTTCCTGAAAACCTGGCCTACGAACCCTCCTACTAGGATTCTTTCTGGGAACCACGTTCCCAATTTCTTTGTTTATTTATTTATTTATTATTCCATAAATAAACGCCCTGGTGTGACCGACTGAGAAACTTGCCTCCCAGAGGGTGACGCCCACAAGAAGCGGAGACCGTGAAGGAGGTGGCGCTCGATGGGCGTCCTTGCCGCACCTCCTCCAGCCGTCGCTCCCAGACCATCCGAGACCGTCCTCGTCAAGGGAGTTGCGCGAAGCAAACGGGAGCCGGCGGCCTCCGGTCAGCCAACACCAGGGATCGCCTCGAGACTTCGGCGCCCGAACTGGGTGCTCCCAGGACGGAAGGCGAGTTGTCTCACTCGCATGGTGGCCGCCCGCATGACAACTCGACAGCGCTGAAAGGTGCTGGAAAGAAAGTGGGGAGAAGGGCGGAAGTACAGGAACCTGCAGGAGAGCCAGAAAAACAGCGGTTCTGCTAAGGGCTCGAGCGGTAGGATCGCCGGGAGCCCAGAATCCGAAGGGCGACGTGTCAATTGGAGATGTCTCGGAGATCCCCGACCAAGGACGGAAGAGAACGAAGAAATGTCGCGCCAACATCCCAGCACAGCCTGGCTGCTTACCAGAGACATATCTCGGGTTACTGAATGAACAACTCTTAGAGAGTTTTCAGATCACCACATGCTAAAAAGTACAGGATCCTTCCGAACTCGTACACGTACCAAATTCGAATAATACAGAAATTTGAAACCAGGGATTCTCCTGTCGCCTTTCTGGCGTTGCGTTTCCCGGCATGGAGACTGCCCCTCTCTGCAACATTGCCACCGCATTTTCCGTGCACTGAGGTTCGACCGGCACTCGAGAGCTGCATAAAGGTAGCGACCAGATCTAGGGGCGATCAGAGTAATCCTCCTTTCCGATCTCGCGTGTCAGGGTGCGGACTCAAAATTTCTGTCCTCTGCTCGTGCTGCGCTCCTCTCCCCAGATCAGGATGAGCACCTCTGGAGCCCAAGCAGCTGGACCGTTTGTGCACCGCAAGCGCGGCAAACGTTGTTCTAACTGGAAGGCACGTCGTTTTGGGAAACCATGTGCCAACACCTGTAGAGCGGGAGAAGAGGAGATGGCCGGGAGGTTGGCGCAGTGTGCATTTGAAAGGGACGCATCCCTGGACCCTGACTCGTCTTGGTCCGTTACGGTTCATGCCCATCCCGTTCAAGGGAAGCTGGTGGCAGGCGCGAAGAGGGTGGGGAAGATGGGAGCGGGAATTGTGGGACGTGGACCAAAGATCGGCGTCGCTGCCTGGAAAGCATCTGCAGGCGATTCCCGTCTTGCTTCTTTCCCGGCTTCCATAATCTTCCTCAGAGTCGGGGAGGGGCATGGACCCCTCATTCTGCGAGATGGAGGAGCTGGATCCATGAGATTCACGGGGAATCGATGAGTTCTTAAGCCATTTACCGTTCCGGTGTCAGAGTGGTGCACATCAAAGTGTGAACTCCACCATAAAGTAAACGGTCGAAAGGCAAAATGCCATTCAGGGATGACGCCCAGCTCAGAGGTGCATCCAGAAACGAAAGCGAATCGCCAGACGATCGCACTTCATGCTTTAAAAAGAAAAACAACTGCGGGAACCTATTAGAAGACCTTTAATGCAACAATCTGCAGCTGAAGACTGTTTGAGCAAAGAAGTCCTTTAAGGAGCTATGGTTTCCATTGGTTTATCGAAACCGATGGACTGCACGACGTGCGCTCCCGCTGCTATTCTAGCCGTTCCATGAAGTTTCCATGGGAATTTCTTGAAATTCCACTTCATGAATGAGGCGACTGTAGAGTCATCCCTTATGTCCTGTGCCATAGTCGTTCTGCTCTTGCTCAGTTTCAAGATCAGCTTCTACTTAAATCCATGCAATCACGGAGGCTACGGTTAGTCAACAAGTCAAGTCATCCAAGTGATCCTATTCGATGGTAGAAAAAGTTCAGCTAAGACCTGTTGCCTCTTCTGGAGGTGACGAGCGCAGCGCGAGAGCAATAGGCAGCTAAAGCCGCTGTCGAGTTTCATCATCTCTTGGAGTGGTAACGCATCAAGCAAGGAGTGAGAGAATGCCGAGAGCAGCAAACTGGTTAATTAGCGACAGGAGGGCTTTCGCGAATGGCGCAGGTTGGCGAAGAGCAAGATGCTGCTCTTTCAAAGTATAGGTGGCTGTGCCTTCATCCTTTGATGCTGACTGTGAACCCATTCTTTGTTTCCTGACATTTGACCTCTGTTCTGGCTGTGCTTCGATGTTCGGTAGAAACCTCCCACACATATCACATCAGCTGCTCGAGTGCCCCTCCATGGCAGCTTCAGATTTAAGCAGGGCAATTCTTGGTACTTGTCCATGAGTGCAAGGAGTCCCACACAACCGGCAGCGAGCATTCGACACTGCTTTTCCGCCCCACATTTTTGTCTTTCAGAGTACAAACCTACCGTAAAAGGCGAACGTAAAATTTTTTCTTCCTTTAATCCTTTTGATACGAGGGAAGGAAACTCATCATGAGTGTTAACGAAGAAAAATTTGTTCGAAAATGCACGTGAATCATGAAGAGTGCAACGATGGATTCCTCCCTAAGACTAGACAACATGTGAGTTTGAATGAATCGTTCGCTCAGGATTGCCACAGCGAGTTGTTGCAAAGAAAAAGTGGAATTCCTTGTTTCACCACCAAATTCTATGCACTTAAAACAGAAAAAAATAGACAGTACACCTGACGTCACGGCTGATGGTATGTCTCACATCTTTACCACATGTACAGAGGACACGCACAAGGCACATTCTCGAAAATCGAAGATGTTGATCCCCATCAGCACAAAATACTCTGCTATGAGGATCGACAGTGGGGTCCTCCGGCATCTTTCAAGCTTTTAAATGCGCGTAAAACTGAAGTCACTTTCGTGTATGTACAACAAGTGTGTGTCCTGAGATTGAGAACAGTGTGCACGATTAAAACAAAATTGGCTGATTTGGGAAGCAGCTGGAAATGTGTTTTTGCAAGCAGTAGACCTGGAGTTTTCACCTTCCGGAAAATCGTTCGTCTTTCTTCGCAAGAATAAGAGATGGGAGTTCGTTGGCCACTTCTTTTCCTTCTAAATAAATGGTGAAGTTGGCACTGCTTAAGTACTACTTCTTTTTTAATGTATCCTTGATGACCATTAAAGTTTGCTCACACCAGCACCAAAGGAGCTCTTATTTGCTGGGTCTCATGTGTGGCTATGATTTTCAAGCAGTGTGCTTCCTTCGAATTCAGTTCCATCCTGAACAAAGATGTACAAAAGCCCGAGTGACATATAAGAACCTGAGCTAAAGGAGCAATGACATCACGACTCCCTGTCTTGTTTCAGCTCTTCTCTTGAGTTCTTCCGACTCGGAACGTGACCCATGAAGACTGCAGCGCGCCACTTGGTTGAAAATGCGATGTGCAGCCGTCGCCTACGCGACACGAACTGTAGTGGAAGTTTGGGGAATACGTGAGGATAAGATGCGTCTTCTAGGGTAGGGAATGGATGCGATCGTGTTTCGAAACAAGGATGTGTTGTCGCAAACGGATTTTGGAAAGGTAAACAAATCCACTTAAGTTTAATTTCTATTAATTTAGTTTTGCGCGCTCGAAGGGATGAATTTACAAAGTCAAGTAGTCAAGTAACCATAAAGTAGAACAGAACCTCTGTGTCTTTGTTACAAAGAAAGCTGTGTTCTTTATCATGCTTCTCATAACGGATGAGGAAATAATTTTCGTTGTTTACGATCCCAGATATGTTCCTCTCTCCCCCCCCCCCCTCCATACTCAGAGCATTGAGAACGTAGACCTTTTAAAAAAAACATTCTTAAACTCCTTCTTACACTTCTTTCTAAATTCCTAGCATCTTCAAATCCTTAGCTTTTGCAGGTTTGTTTATCCTTACTACCGATTCAGCTTTTCTGTGTGTGTGTGTGTGAGTGTGTGTGTGTGTGCGTGTGCTTCTCCTAATTGTAGAATGCAGTTATTCGACCACCGCAAACTTTTAACTGAACAGTCTGGAAGAGGCCCAGCAGCATGCTTATCCGCATAGGCATGTCATTATCACAAACCCTTGATTGGTTACTTCATGTTATCATTCATCTGGCTTCACGTGCAGTGTTACTCTAACTGCTTCGAGGTGTCGACAGTGGGATTCAAGTCCATTTTTTTGTTAATCATGGGTAATAGCTCGATACCAATATTCTGGCACATCAGCTGTCAGTGACGAAATCGGCACCCATGTGTGCATCAGGACTGAGCATTTACACATAGATAGTTCGAAATGGTTCGAAAAATTAGTTTTATAATATACGAACCTGGCTTCAAGCCGATCCCGGAAGCATGATTTGTAACTCTGGGAACCGCTGGCTGCACCGCAGTGCGGAGGATTCTCAGGTGAAAAAGACATTCTTTTTTCCCCTCCCCCACTTGACTTCACGAGGGACCGTACAGTCGACCGCAACCGCCACGCCGATGGAGGTGTGCCAGCCGCTCTACCTCCAAGGAGGTCAACGTGCCATCATTGGCAGCGACGTCGCCAGAGTCCTACGTGGAGGTGGCCTCGTTGCAGCCACCAAAGCCGAGCACCTTGGCAACAACGGCAGGGCAAATGAAGCCTACCACGTCTGTAATCGGTAGAATTGAGAAACCCTTAAGGTTCGCCAATCCTTTTAACTTCCACCCCTTGGTTTTGAATTCTCGGCATTTACTGGCCTCACTCTTGGATTTCCAGATGCCGGATGGAACAGTCCTGGGATGATTTCTTGTTTCGAATTCTTACTGCACAACATGTCTCTTATATGACTTTTGCAGCTGAACTTTCGAGAAGGATCGATATCTAGAGAACACAGTGTTCTCCTGTTCTTTGCAGACAGAGTGGAAGTGTTCTTTGAAGTTCTTTGGAAACGAATCGATTAAAAAGAGCATCTTCTGGCCAAGCACGTTCGCAAAGTTCGCAGCCTATTCGAGAGCCATTAAAGTTTCCGTTTAAACGAAACACAAGAGGCAGCATGGGTCGATGTTTATGGTAATCTCAGGATGTCTGTCTATTTGTAACACGGGTGATGAGTTCGACACATTTCAACTTTGTACGAATAACCGAAGCTCCCTGAGCATGATCTTTCGTTATCAATTCTCACCAGATGCCCTTCATCGGAGAAGCAGTCGGCCTCCAGACTAACAAATGCCCCCATCCACGCAGTCAGACTTTCCTCTAGCTGATATGTTAGGGCTTTTAGCGAAGGTTTTCGTCTTCTTCCACTTGCACGAGTGATTTTGAGCATCCTGGAGTCGGCAGCGGTATTGAAAGAGCTTTTTAGATCATGTTTTTCCTCTGTTTCCAACTTATGTAGCACGTACGGAGATGCATTCTGCGTAGGCAGGCACAACTGACAACGTTCATTTTCCATTTCATAGGTTTTACTCCTGAGCCGTTTGCGCACGAACCATCCAGACCGCTTCCATTTAGTTTGGATTTAAACACTGAAAACATAAGAAACTCTGGAGCAGGAGAGTTCCTTAATTTTCTGCTCGTTTCCTAATCTCACAGATGTCAATGAAAGTGTCGGGACCGTAATTATCACGTATCTTATCCCTCAGCATCTTGGTTCCGTCACGGAATCATTCTCCCGCGACGTTCCCAATGCAGTGGGAATTTCGGAGGCACACCTGCCTATTTTGGCTCCAAAGTATTCTGACTAGCTCTTAACTCATATTCTCCCTATGCAGTACCGGAGGACAAAAAAAAAAACCTAAAAGAGGGAAGAACTTTGTGTTTGAAAACCTCTGACAGTCATATTTGTACCGATACAAATATGACTCCTTCTTAGTACAATCTATCTTCAGGATACATGAGCAGCACAAAGGAATGCTCGACCATTGTCTTGGTAATGAGCTCTGAGAAGGGAGAAACATACATCTTGAATCTCAGATCTCTGCTTTCCTTTACAGTGTGTTCTTGCAATGGTCGCAAAAGCCGACTGAATCACCCGATTTCAGACACTGAACACCCAAGTGACTGATGGATCCTCAGGCATGGCTGATCGATTAATCAGCAATATGCCAAAAAAACAGGAACGTGGATTTTTGTTTCTCATTAAAGCCATCAACGTGTGCTTGCAGGATCTCAGGAGGAAAATGACTTACTATCCATCGAATCTTCCATTCCGTTTTCACCAAAGCGGAACCAAAACGGCAGAAAAATTGCCCCTTCTCTAGTGGTACTTGCATCACCTGATCATCCTTTGCACCTTGATCCTTGATCCTGCATGATGATGCGGACTGGAATTCCTGCACTTCCTGATGCTGAGTTTCTCCCGTAGCACACGTGCTGGCCGCACCGTCACGAATACGCGCGCACCGAATTTCATCTTGAAAAAATCCCTGGGTTTTCCAAGTTGAAATGAACCCAAGAACCACTAGAATACCACTCAATGGGTGATCACTTGAGCAGCGAATTCGAAGTTCCAGGTCGTTGCGGGTACTCTTCTAATACCGTGCTAAGCATACATGCAGTTTACCATAAGTTACCATTAAGCGCAGTTTCGACAGAGGCAGCAGGCAAAAAGACCAGGCTCTTTCTTCACGCAACCTCGCTCAGAGCGTTGGAACTTACGCGGACATGGAGAGGACAGCGGCGAACCAAAGACTGCAGTTGGCATGAGACTGATCCTTCAGTTAAGGGATGCTCCACCCTGAAAAGTCCCCACTTTCCTTCTGCCCACGAAACATCGGCAGAGAAAGCTGGATTTGGGAGAATGCTTTAAAAATGAGGGTCATGAAACCGACCAGGCTTCAAGTAGGCCAGAGAGGAAAACGGGTGTTCACAAGCCAAGCTGATGCAACCGAGAAGAGCGAAGAGGACTTTAGCCGCTGGTGTGCCAAGCTTAAAACCACGGTTCGCAGGATGGCCAACGGCACAACTGAAAACTCGAGGAATTCGAGAAGGAAGAGCACTTTGGACATTTGCAGTCGAAGACGTGATCCCAGAGACCCTTGTTTTTTCCTGGACAAGTGACATGTAAGAAGTAAAGGTTAGAAGCAGAGATTTCATCTGGAGAGTCCAAGTTTGCCAAAAAAAACAAAGTTTTGAGAGCATTTCTTGAAGGAATCAGGAATCATCGGCGACTGTCAACGAACTCTTTAACGGAGGAATAAGAAACTCCACAGCTTTGGAAGTCTCGAAGTGGAATCAATTCTCCAATGCAAGTGCTAAATGAGAGGACAATCTCCCTAGGGATCCAAGGAAGGCAACTTAGGATGAAGGGACGTTTGGAATCTAGCTGAAGGGCTGGATCCATAGGCTGTTCCTGGGAAGGAAAGCATGGGTTGGATACAGTGAAGTGTGGATGCAGTAAATTTGGAAATTCATAAAAAGCAATACATTGAATTCATGCAGGTATGGCCGAGTCCACCGTTCTCCCGCAGAGGTATTAAGGAAAACACGAAACCAGATGTAATCGTGCTGCAGCATCAGCTGATCGGTAGAGTGCGGCAAGGGAACTCGGGAAACTGAGGCAATCTTTAGCTGTCCAAGCCGGGCTGCTCTGGGAAGACTTCAGAAACTGAGGTTAAAGCGAACCTCCGGCTGGGAATATGGAAAATATTCCCTTTTGGATTTGCTGCAGGTTTTTCCAAGTAACTTCGAAGACCCTGGGTGCTCTTGCCTACATGTGCTTAGTTGGGTTCATCTTCTTACCCGAGTGACATTTCAATCAATTACAAGTCATCACAGCAGTGCTAAATGCCATTAGCACCCTCTTTAGTACGAATTATGTTCTCTAGCAAAATTCCCGGTGCACCCAATGCTCTGTTTTCGGTCCATCCGTGTTTAGAAAGGAATGATGGAAGTAGCAATTCTATGGGTGAGTTGCACTACAAAGGTCATCTTTCTCCTTACAACTTGATCTCTGAGCACCACGGGCATCTTCCACCCGCTCGAGATTTAGCGTCAAACGTGACAATCTTGCTTCCCTTCTCCTTCTCTTCGTGACCTTCTTCCTCCATCTGTGAGGTAGATTTATTTATTTGTTGTCCCCTCTTCTCAGTGCAGCTAGCGCAGCCTCTAAGCGGAACTGGGAGTTGACTTTTCTTTCTTGGACCTTTCAGAGAAACCTCATTTCCTTCCTCACTGCATGTGATGTGTTTTTCCATTTTTTTGTTTTTTTTTGTTTGTTTGTTTTTTGTTTTTTTTTTGGGGGGGGAGGGTCATCATCCCTTCGAAATCTTATTTAGCATTTTGGATTAATACAAAGACTGTTGCTGGAATGGCTCTGTAGAATCTTTAACGAATGATGTTTCTTCCGTGTTCTACACGGTTCCTCGATGCTCTCTTCCCGGGTGAGAGCTCTGTCCAGATCATCTGGTTGAGCTGCATTTTTTCTCCTTACACGTGATGCATAGATGCTGCTTGAAAAGCGGCTGCAGGTGGGTACCATCCGCTGTCGTAGCCTTATCAGCTTCTTCGGAATTCCTAGGTATTGCAGAGCGTTGTCGTTTTCCGGATCCCATGCTTCAAGTGGGCCGACAAGGATCGCCTGCACTTTAGTTATTTTCCCAGTGTTTCCGAGTTGCATGGCGACATCCTGGTATCTCTGGCTTCCTTTATTTTCCTAGATGTGGCGAACGCCTCCTTTCCGTTTTCAAATGGGCAGGGGATGTCCAGCACACCTATTCGATCGCTTTTTTCTAAAACCAGATCTGGTTTTAGGGTGGAGGTGGTTCCTGGCACTCTGCGATTACTCGATACCAGAGTCCACTTGGCTTCATCCATTGTGGCCTTGATAATTTCCAGGATAGCATCATGGCGCTGCAGCGTCAGAGGCGCGTGCTTTTACATCTGTTGAGCACGTGTGATAAAGTCTCGTCCTCTGTTCCGCAACGCCGACATATCCTTTCATGAAACCTTCTTTGTTGGTCCAGCGTTTAGTGGCTGAAGGTCTTGCCGCATGGATGAACCTGTAGTCTTGGTATCTTAGATGGATTCCGTTTGTCTGGGAGAAGCTTGAAAAGTGATGCATGACCTTCTACACACTGCATGGCCTTCCCTTGACTAATGTGGTTTTCAATGAGGGATTGCCATGCGTGTTCTCGCTGCAATGCTCTTACGCCGGAGGCGAGCCGTCTTCTTGCACTGTTGGTGAAGAGTATTCCGTCCACCATGATACTGGGTTCTCCTTGTCGAAATTCCCAGCGGGCTTCTATTCTTCTAGAGGCCTCCCTGCCTTTCGACCAGAGGCTCGCAATATCCCATCCGGGCTTTGTGATCTTCTTGCCCGTCATGAATTCCCCGAGATTATCATCCGTTTGGGTCCTTCCAGGAATCAAGAAGTGATGAGTTCCCCCTTCGGTCTTACAACGGAGAGCGAACCCCCTACACCGGGAGGACCCCTCCGGTTTCAAGATGGAGTCCTTCCTTACTGCATGTGTCTTATTTTTTCTTTTTTGGAGATCGTCATCCCTTCAAAATCAGAAAGATCCTTGGGTATTTCTGGCAGCAGATGAGTTTGCATTGAAAACCAAAGCTTTCCGTCCTCAGAAGTCGGTTCCGGGCTACTATGGCTACGCTACGATCAAGTGCATGGTCCTCTCTTCCATCTTGGTATCTCCTTTCTGGATGTCGTTCCTTTTCTTCCGTTCATTCCTCTCTATGCTCACTCACGATTCTCTCTTCTTCTTTTTTTTTCTTTCTCGTTGTAAAAAATTCAGGGACGCTTCAGCCAACAAGCACCACGTGAAGCACCATCTACAATACTTCATTTTTCGTGATCTTCTTGTCACGACACAAATCACATCCATCCCCGTTGATGACTAGTTTTCAGGTGCCTAATCAAAGTAGACAGCCTTCAATGAATGTTTCCAGAATAGAGCTGAGTTCTGGGTCTTCCGTAAGTGCTTCCTTGCTGTTCAGTTCGCCTATGCAGAGCGCACGGCGATCGACTGTAGGTCTTGTCCACCTGATACCAGTGCCGCCACCTTCTGTGTCCAGAAGGTTCGCAGCCTGCTTTCCGCCCCTGTGAGCTATTATGCAACTTTTCCGTCTCAGCCGAAGGACTGGGATTCAATGCGGCAGTCTGCCACGCTGGCTGAAGAAGATCAATGTTTTCCTCATCTTTGAGGTGCCTCAAAGCCTGCTCCTTCCGCGGGACTCGTTCATAGCACTGGACTTTATCCTGTTAGGGACTTTTACTCATCTCACACATATCCGGTCCATGAGTCAGACCACACGACCGCCGTAAGTCACGATTAAGCCCAAGACGAATTCACCACATGGAAACAGAAAGGTCGACCGCCTTCCAGGGAAAAGTCTTATCGGTAATCTCGGATGAGAAGAGTTGCTATCCCTCTTCCCCTCCAGCAGTTTCAAGGAAATTATTTTTATGAGGGGGGATTTTCCCTCATTTCTAAGGGCATTTTCCATCAAAGTCAGGTGTTTCTAGACTAAGCGTTTGTAGGCAAGCACTCTATGTGTTTTGCCGATGTATACCTGACATCCTTTCAATCCTGAATTTTCGGTTCCGAACCTCAGAGAATTTGTTTCTTCATGTTTGTTCAGTCCCACCATGAGGCACAAGAACAAAAGAGAAGTTTCTTGAAGAAACGCGAAACTCTCAGAGGCGAACACAAAAATATGTAGGCGCTAATGTTTAGAACTAGCAACCCTTAGAACCCCTACGCCTGAATAACCCTTGTAATCTCAGGGGAAACTCACAAAAGGGTTCTTCCTGCGGTCCAGAATGAGCACCTACTTTAGCCGAAATAGCGGGAAGACATCACATCGGTGAAATTCCTCTTGTATTGGCATGCATCAGTGGACGATCTCCGTGTTAAATCCAGAGGGAGTGCCAGTTCATCCTGATCAGCTGATGCGATCTTGTAGACAATTTGTGTGAATCCCTTAGGATAACAGTGTCATGTTTTAAGAGGGAAATTGGAGAGGAAGAAAATTTACCGGGTGTACTTTGGATGACCTGCGTAGCTCCCAATGTCGCTTTCTAATGAGGAAGTCCATTGGGCTCAAAATACAGCAGCCTGTCTGGTGCTCTCACGTCACCAACGTAGGATGTCATCGGCGCGTCAGTCTGAGATTGCAAGCAAAGCTTTTACTGCTGTAGCCATCAAGCACTTCGACGGTGAAACCAGGACTCCAATCCTGGAGGTTACCAGCCGGTTAAAATGAGGCTGTGAAGTTGCTGCTTTCGCGCCAGAATAAGTACCGTCAGCGCTAGCCTGTAGTCTCTCGTACACCACGTAAGCGAGAGAGACTTCCATGGAAAGTATAACCGCAGCAGACTTACAAATGCATCAGTGGACACGGGACTGCTCGTTAAGCAATACAGACGATCGTCCTATGGAGGAAGATTCATCAGAGAAACACGCCGGAGCGTATCATTATTATGTTTTTTCGAGATCGTACCAGAGATGAGAACATGTTGTGCAGATCCGTTATTAAGGCTCTTGCCCACTTGTCTGCAGTTCCTACTGGGATAAGAGGATTTCCCCTTCAATCGTTTCTTGAGCTCAAACAGCAGGTAATAGTTGTAGAGCGGACAGGGAGTTGATGCAGTGTAGGCAATCTTTGCTGGCGCAAGCAAGGAACAAAGCACGCTTCTGTCACGGCGCTGTAGCATTGCCGTGATACACCCGTGTTTGGTTCCTTGCTCAGTCTGATCTTTGTTTCACGAGCATCGGTAAGTCTGTAAAGGTTTCTGAATCACTTCCCTTAAACTTGGCAAAAATTTCTTCTTTTTGGGGGTTCTTAATTTCTGTACCTGTCGGAACAGCGGCATCCACATCAGACAACAACAAACAAACAAAACTAGCTGAATATATTGAAGAACGGTGTCCCAGAGCTCAAAGTTGCATTCGGGCTGCACTGTGAAGTCAACCATACGAAGTATTCATAAAATCACCTAAAAAGTGGTTATACGCGTAAACATACCTATCTACTTATCTAAGTGCACATACATAAGAACGCATGCATATACATGATCTAGTTATCCATTCCGAAATTGAAATGTATTGCTCTTTCTGTCGCATCTGGAAATGCACTGTTGACTTTTTCGTCATGCGCCTTGGAACCAGAATGCTCGTTGAAGATGGCCTTGCTGAAGCAACTGATCAAACGGATAGGCGGGCCGCACCGTGCTGCTGATGCAGCAGCCTTGGTCATAGTAAGTCGCTGGAATCTAGCAAATGGCTTTCGATCGCTTCTTGGTGATTTTAATGATGCGAAGTAAATTTTCAAAATAGCATGGGTTGCTTTGGATTTCGTGAGAGGATCATTAAGAAGTGTTTTGTTGTCTCTGTTTTCGCATCTGTCTCAAAGATAAAAAAAGAAAAAACGGGATCAGGAAAATCACGAAAATTATCCTGAACGATGTCGCCTGCAGGACATGCTAATTGGAAGGATTGGCTTCACATTCCTCTGGACCCTTTCACGGAGTGCATCGCTTCTCCAGGTCGCTTGGGTTAGATCGAAATGGTAAGCCAGATCAGGTGGTCGAAATTTGAGGTGTGAATTCTGGGAGGTTTTCTCTAGATGAAGTCACGTTAAGGGATCGCGAAGCAGAGATACCATCACTTCGAGATGCAGGTCAGGATCCTCAGATGAGCGCCTTATTTGCTGAAGAGATGAACATCTCGTTTAGATCTCACGAAATCGACTCATCCTCTGGATTTCATTACCCGCCCTTTCTCTTTCTTCTTCCCAAGATATCGGTGCTGGAGCTCTTGTGGAATCGACGGCATGGTGGGAACTGTAGAAAGGGATGACAGCTCTCGAAAGAAAGAGTGATGGCAACATCGGTTTCTGGTCTGGGATGCGACCTTTGGTGTGCAGTGAGGTGCGATGGCAGGTTTCTGATGGGGAAAGCGAGCTGTTTAGGGAGAGCTTGGTGTGCTTCCAGGGGAAGCCAACTGAGTAAGGAAGTTGGTGCACCTGTCACCTACGAAAGTGACAAGCTGTATCAGGAAGTTTCGCTCTTCGCGCCGAGTGCAACGAAGCCGAAGCGGGTCGGGAAACCTGGATGCTGCCGTGGAGCACCGAATTTTCGTTTCCAACTCCCAGTTGGTTTCAGCAAGCAGAATGCAGGGTTCGGCCTTCCTCTTCGATGCGAACACTCAAAGAAAAAACGAACTCTCTTGCTCCGGCTATGGGTTTCTGAAGGAAGGAGCCTGAAGTTTGGCTAGCAGAGTGGTGCTTTGAAAGAAAGTGTGGTGGAAAATGAGGGAAAGGAGGAAGTCTAAACAGAAGTGTGTTGCAATGCAGGGCCACCATCATGAGCGCAAGATTTATGATGGTGGATAAATTTTAGATGTGGATAAAGTTGATCAGCAAGAGAGGACACAAACCGTAACACAATCTGATCTGCAAGTGCTGCAAGGCTTCCAGGAAGGCGCTAGTAACCTAGCGACTTACCTTAACCTCAGCACAGGGAAAACAGATGCAATAAATGCCTTCAAATAGAGTTAATCTTCGCTCGCTTTGCTATTAGAGAAGCTGTGCGGGTACCCTTTCGTGTTTTGGCAAACTGTCATCACTTCAAATAAGAATGCGGCTCAGCTGCAGTCAGCCAGACTGTTGCGTTCCTCCCCCAATGGGGTGCATGCGAGCAAAAGAGATTTTCCCTCACATTCTTAGTAAGCAAGCATGGACCCGTTCCTTAGCTGCCGCGAGGTATCGTGGCTGGCCAGCATCTGGCCAGAATCTGAAAGATGTCACAAAATAACAGAAGCAGAATGTCAAACTAACCTGATTTCTTCCTATTTTGAGACCGCCCCTCTCCTGAGAACAAAGGATGAACCTTTTTATCACGCGTTGAGACCAAAAGGAAGAGACCAGTGGCCGACCAACTTTGGAATAGCTGGTGCAGCCCTCTTTGTCGCTTTTCTAATCAAAACTTCGATGGACGTGTTTTTCAAGTTCATTCTGGGGTTCCTGTAAATTACGGAATGATGGCAGGGAGAGATCTGGAAGCTGGAAATAAGGAAAAAACAGAAGGCGTTCCTGATTCTTCTCTGGGAGCAGGTTGGCTAGCGTTGCTTCAGAAAGTCTAGGGAAGCATGAGCGCCTCAGCAGCAGCGTGTAAACAGAAAGCAGTATTCTCTCCAAAGCAGTCTCACGTACGACTTTCGTCTGGGTCACATTTTGTGAGGATCGGGTTCACTGAACTATAGGGGAGAACGTTCTTAGCCTTGTGCGGAAGTGCAGAAGTCATCATGGCTGAAATTCCGTTGCCGCCGAAAAGTTCTCCCTGTCAGCGGAGTCCTGGTAGCGCGCGTTGCGTGTTCCGGTGGAAGTCTCTGTGGTTTCCGTCCGATGCCACCCTATGCTTCGTGTCTGCTTTGGTTGAGGAGACGATACGAGCCGTTTCTCACGTAATCGAAAAGCATTCGCTGCCTACTGCTCATGCTGGCGAGAGGCAAACAGGGATTCTAATGGCTTATTCAAGGAGGGGAGCGTTTAGTGCATTATCTGCAAGAAAAGAGGGGCAGCTGCAATAGACAGTTGGGAGCGTAACTTTTCCAGGTGTTTCGTTGAGTAGGAATTCCTGTGAGAGATAGAAGAAATCTGCATCCACGGATTTCGATCTTCTGAGATCCTTCAGCGGAATGCATGCCAAGGCAGATGAAAAGGTGAGAAGGAATTCGAAATCCTGCTTCGTCAGTTGGTGGGTGGTTCCCAGGATGCTTTGGAGGGTCACAGAGTAAGAATGTTTGGCATTTCCGCCTGCAGACAAGGGTTCTTTCACCTGAAGCACCCTTCCGTGCGGTGCAACCTAAAGCGTCACACCACTACGTGTGCAAGATGCCTGAAACGAGCATTCCTAGCAGGGTGGAATGCTTTGCGGGGAAAGGATAAACTTCGAAGGGAGTTTCGAGTTTTGCCAACCTGTACAGTACACGGTGTCGCGACGTGGCTTGCACTGCAGGACCGAACCATTCGATGCGATGCACACCAGGAACGAAGTCTCCACCCTATGTCTTGTGCATTAAAAGAAGTATGAGGAGTCCGTTGAATACAAATTCGGCGGATTTGTCTCTTTGATCATGCTGAGGAGATGCTGGGGGCTGTCGCAAAGTCCGGCTGCAAGGATCTTGAAAATGTGCGAATAGGGCCTCATCCGGCCGACTCCTCCGAAAAGGTAAGCAGCATCCCGAGATGCGGCGAGTCGCACGGACGGATTCAGAAGACGAAACGTGCACGACACAGAACTTTCGAATGCTTCCATTTCATGTGGTTCGAATCGATTCCATTTATTGATCGTTGCAATCGACTGTGAAGGCAGTCGGATTTCACCCATTTCAGTTCGACACTCGCATTTCACCGGTTCCAGTTGGCGCCTTCGTTTCATTTGCAGCTTCCGAATCGCCCCTTCTGGTTGCCTTTCAGAGCTACCAGATAGGAATAAAAATTCATAGGCAGGGAACACGGGACAAAAAATGGAGAAAAAAGGAAAGGAAGGGAGGAAGGAACAAAGGAAGATCAATTAGAACAATCTGCTATTTTAGGAAAAAAATCGCATTTTATTTTTTCCCTCCCTCGATTTTTCCCTTCCTTTTATGTTTACCTTGGCAAATTAAAAACGAGGTGCTTGTTTGGGGAGCAGTTTTTTTTTTTTTTTTTTTTTTCTTCCTTTTTTAAAGCAATCACAGGGAAGTCTTTTGCGCAAATACGTCAAAGACTCGCTTGGAAAACAGGTGCTCCAGGCGCCGACCCGAGATTTCTGAAACTTCTGTTTTCGAATTATTCCCCTTTTTCTGGTCAGAACGATGCGAGAAACATTTCATTGTAATCGAACGAATTCGAGAAGGAATCCAGGATTTCTCCTACTGGAACAAGAGAGAACGACAAGAGTTCAGGAGCAGTTTGTGCAGGACCCCTTGTTTAGTTGAGATGTAGAAAAAAAAAGTTCTCTCTGCGAAATTTCGTTTTTTTTTCCTCATCCCCTCCTCCCGTGCCCAGGATGTGGATAAAGTTGATCAGCAAGAGAGGACACAAACCGTAACGGTATATGGAAATCAACTGCGCCCGTCAATTTTTCTATCAACGTTTTCTACAGAAGCGTTCCGTCTAAGAGCGAACGACAGCATTGCAGTGGTACTTGTTTATTAAATAAGATGTGAGGTTCTTTTCTTCCTCTCTACTCCTTCCGTGATCAAGAAAGGCCACATCTGCACCTCCTCCCCCCACATAATTATCCCTAGCCACATCCCTCATAATTATCCCTGGTCTCAATCTACGCCATATGAAGCAGAGCTACTCTTAACATTCGAATTCGGCTGGGAAGATCTCCGAAACGACACTGCAAAAATCCAGGGAAGCAGCCTCGGTGAAGTGATGTCCCTGGAACACCAGCTCCTAGCCTCATGAGATCTCCAGGAAACCACCGGTTGGTCGCACTCGTTTTATAAGTAAGCCATCCTCCGAAACTAGGCTCTTTGTTTTATCGAGGCCATTTTCCTCGAAGCCTGTTTATTTATTTATTTATTTATTTTGGTCGCGGGGAAGCGGCTTTTCCACGCTGTTGCTTTCCGGCGTTATCGACGAGGAAGCGAGCGGAAACTTCCGCAGCCGGCAGCGACTGTTCCCGTCTGTCCCGGAAAGGGACATGCGCAGTTGGCTCGCACATGACCGACCGCCTATCCGGCGAGCCGCTTCTCCCGACCGTGGACGAGAGGCAGTTTGCTATCGAGTGTGAGGACAGTGCGGAGCGCTGGCCGGCGGAGGAGGCGTCTGTGCACGTTCCGTGGTCTCCCGTTCGAAGCCTTCCCGGAGATGAGAGGTGACGAAGATTTCTCCTCCAAGCGCGGACATTTGCGAAACACGGGTTCATTTGCTGCAGAGGCGCTTCGCTCTTTGCTCCCTGATTGATATGTAAGCTTTCCCGTTGAGTCCGTAAACCTTCTCATTGGGCGTTGTTGTTGTTGTTGTTGTTGTTGTTGTTGTTTTTCTTCTTCTTCTTCTTGATGTTTGCGCTCTGATGGACTTATTTATTCGGGGAAGGGGAGGAAGCGAATCGCGGATTACGCGGCGTGTGTTTACATCTTTACGGCACCGTTGTTATCTCTGTACGAGTAGAATTCGAAGACACGAATGCTGTGCCGCGATCGGCAAATAAATTCCTTCGCCAGGATTGTGTATCCGCGTTGGAACCGCGAGGGGAGTGCGCGTTAATTAATCTCAGCAGATGCGATGGACGTTAATCCGGCTACTGCGCTCCCCAAGTTCGGGGGCCTTCTGGTGGTCCGTCTGGATGTTTCTCCAGGGCTCACGCACAACAGGGGCTTCCTTTGCAACGTCTCCTCCTTTGCTCTTTTTTTTCCGTTCACCTGCGGCCAGAGGATGCAGATTGAGTTGCCAGCTGATCGAAGCCCGAATTCCTCTCCTCCGACACCCGGCAGCGTGAAACGGCGCTACCGAATCGAAGCTGACCGCTCGTGATCATCGCTCCCGAGGATGACCGTCGCCAATAAAAGTCGGTGTTCCTTTCCTTCCTCCTCTCCTTTCCCCCTGGAATTTGCAACGTGCGCGTACGTCGTCGGGTTTTCTTTCCATCCCGACGAGGCTCCGTAGCATCCGGGATCACCTCTCGTGAAACGATCCCCGCGTTTACTTATTTATTTCTAAGTCGTGCTTTCACGACGAACGCGACGGCAGCCCCGAGTGCATCTCGAATATTCGGCCGAATCCTCGTCCTCCCATCTGGGAGAGCTTCCCATCAAAGTAAAGAAAATAGCAGCGATGAGAGATTCCCCTCTTTGCCTCGCGACACCTCAAAGGCTTTTTCTCTTCCCCCAAGATTTATGCGTGTCTCCATGAATTTTTCTTTCGATCCCGAGATGCTTTTGTGCAGTATTCAAATTATTTATTTAGTAACGATGAGAAGTGCTCTCCTCGGGTCCGGGAGCGTAGCAGGATGGAAAGCCGGAGGAAAGGAGCAATATCGCCTGCGTGCAGCGTCCAAACAGGTTCGAATTTCCCCATCCCGGTATGACGATTCGAAAATCCCACCACGCCATTCACTGGATAAACTTGTGTAGTACTTGACTTTTGAATTTTAATTATCAAAGGAGGCCTCCGTGTTGGTGGAAAGACAAAACAACGAAAAGATGCTTTCCGTCGACGTCGCCAAACGGGAGAAAAAAAAAGAAAGAAAGAAAATCAGGGATCGTCATTGATGGTCGTCATTGACTTCGAATGAGCTTTACACTCATAAGATCTGATGAGTTTGCCTCCGGAGTGCCTCCAGAAAGTTTTCGAAGAAACCTGATAGATCTTCTGGTGTGTGTCACGTGGATTTGTTTGCAGGATTTCTGTCCGGTCCGGCGAAGAGACGATGCAAACACCGTGGTGGCTGAACTTCGCGTGTTTCCTTCTTTGCCCCCCCCCCCCCCTTCCCGTCCCAATGGAGAAATGACGGATTCGAACCAGCGCAAATCTTTTGCTCTTATTTTTCGCGATCAGAAACCGGAATGGAGTTCCGCTTGTATGATGCTGGGTTGTCATGGAGTCTTACGGACCTCGTAGCTCGGCTGGAAAGTCCGCTGCTGCTCCACGGCCGGAGAGCGGCGATCTAACGGGTAGGAATCCGACGTCGGAAGAAAGTTTACACTTGCGGTTACGATTCGGTGAAATCGTGATGGATCGTATTTCTCGAAGATACATTCAAAGAAAGCACAGCAACAGCATTCCCCGCTGCATCACCGAGGAAAACTTCGAGCCGGAAGAATGGCTTCAGATTTACCGAGCTTCGTGCCTTTCAGATCAATTGAAAGTAGCTGCGTGGAGCGATGAAGAATTTTGATAGTTCTTGCATTGGAGTACGAATTCTTTTTTTTTTTTTTTCCGTTGGAATTGACTGCCTTTTTTTCTCTCTTTTTGTTCGACCGATGGTCACTCTCTTGGATCTCGCTGCTTTCCCCGCGTGGATGTGCTTCGGTTTCCTGAGACGCTGCGAGGATAGGAAGGAAGACCGCGTGTTTCATTTAATAGACTCGAACTGGAAAAGCTCCCTATTTAGAACTAAAGCAGCTCTTGGAATCCAGAGGTGCTTCCTGAGCGAACTCTTCGGCAGTTGCTTTAAAGCCATGTTTTGTTTTTCGTTTTTTTGTTCACGTGCAGGAGAAGGGTGATTGTTCCCTAGGAATTGACCTGCCGTCTAACACGTCTAAGACAGGATGTCGAAGGTGGTGAAAATGTTTGAACGACGGTTCGTCTGCATCCGCAAATCAGAACAAATGCTGCAAATCTCGAGGGAACGTCGTTCGGGGGGTTGGCTGCCAAAGGCCTTGCCCCACTAAACTCCAGGAAACGGCCACTGTGCTAACGTTAGGTTTGCAATACTCCTACGAAGCAGCAATCGAGAGATGCTGGCTCATCGAGCCCGTGTGGTGAGAGCCTGGCCACGAAGAGGGATGGTGGACCTGATTCGTGCTAGGACGAGGGCGGCGGTGGATGGGGATGCTGAAATGATGATTTGGGGATTGATTTCTGTCAGCGATTGTGGCTGTCCATTTTCAATGATTATTAAGGATGACAGCAGTAATGAAATGGGATTATGCCTAATTTTGAGTGGTCGGCCTTATGGATGGGGCAGAAGGATCGGTGCTGTGCAGGATTTGAAGTTGATTGCATCAAGAATTGTATTTTGTCGTGGAACGAAGGAAGTGAAGGGTAGATGGAGAGGACGTGACAGAAGATGATGCGAATCGAACGGTGGTAATAGTCGGAATGTATGGATCATCTGAAGATTAGACTGATTTCTATTTTTATTCGTGGTAACAGTTGTTTTGTGGGAATTGAGATCAGGAATCTTCGGATTTCTGATCGATGACGAAACGATTGAGAGGTAAGGCAAGCAGGGCTGGGGGGTGAAAAGGGAATAAATAGATGGTTTGAGAAGTCGGGCCATGGAGGAGATATGCGCCTACTAGCATTGAATTAGCTTATCTTCCGTGGCAAGGTGCATTAGGAGGCTGATAAAGGAATGCCAATTCATTGTGTCTCAGTTGGTGGACGTGACAAAGTTTGAATAAGTTCCTGCTGTTGATGCTTTCGAAATTCAGTCCATTTGACAAGCTGCTATTTCAGAAACCGGTGGGACAATATAATATGGGCGCATTGAGATAAGGTTGAGTAGAAGGAAAGAAATTAATTTTAAATGCCTCTCTTTGTCTTGGCATTTCGTATTCGTGTTTCAAACTATGTAAATATTCGATCAATCTGATTAAAGAGATATGGATTGCGTGGCGTGGATATATGTAATTATCGTTTAATAAAGTGCATTTTTATTCAACGCCTCTCATTCGGTATAACATTTATGATTCTGTATTGGGAGGCGAAGTTATCATCCCCTCATCCAATAAAGCAGAGAGGCTGGTTCCATGATTCTTGACATGGAGCTGGCTCGTGAGATTTCTGTTTTCTTTTTTTTTTTTTTTTTTTTACATCCAGAAGCAGAGTGTGTTGCTCGCTACGCTTGCCATCTCAGCAGATTTCACGTAAACACCCATTCGAAAATTTCAGAGGATTTCCGTCAAGCGCAGCTGACTGACCGCGTGCTGCGTTCCCTTGGCGTGCACGAGCGGAGTGTTCCTCGAGGTTTCCCATTCGTGCACCTCCCGGGTAGTAAAAATCAAAATTCAAAGTCGCAGCGAAACACCGCCAGGAACTCGTGCGGGGCGGCAGTAGTGAGACTCCAAGAACGGTGCAGAAGAAAACACACACACGCACAAAAAAAAAGCACGCTCATTTCCTTGATTCGAGATCCTGAAACATCCCACGCATCATCTGAAGCATCGTGATCTTTACTCTTTTTGGCATCGTGATCTTTTACCACGTCCAGTGGGTGCGAAAGGGAAGTGAAGAAAAGGAAGAATCCTTCACAAGTGGTGCCACAGAAACCTCAGGCCCAAAACCTCAGCGAATTTTAACATACAAACAAACAAAACGGTCTCTATTTTGAAAGTGACTTCTTCAAAGTGTGTCGGCATTTTGTCAAGGAAAGGGAGTGGTGCGAAACTTTTTCGTATGTTTTATTCGTTCAGAGGGGAGGCTTGCAGTTTCGGAGATGGAATTTTGCCACTTGGAAGCTTGTCACTGTCGGTGTACATTCCATTTTCAATGATTTTCCTGCGAACACGTCTTTCCCTGTTGCACCAGCTGAAAGTGAATGAAGTGTCTGTGAGGCATTCGAGAGGATCAGCGTTTGAAAACTTTGAATAAGCCCAGGGATCTTCCAGATTGGGGCTCGCAGGAAAGGATGCCGGGGTGTGTGCTGGACAAGAGCACGAAAGGGTGTCGATGCGAAAGGGGCATGCGGATGATGGAACGCTGGGCTCCAGAGAAGTGGTCGGAACTCGGTAGCTGTTGGTCTCTTGAGCTGCTGCTCGTTCCGTGGACGGTGGCGAAAACGCTTGTGACCCATTTTTAATCCAAGCCTATTCTTGCACCTTCCGAGTGTACCTTTGGACCTCTCTGTGTGCGTCGCTGACGTCGCAAACGGGACTTCTCTGAAATCCAGAATAGGAGATTCTACGTGCCGATCTGCTCTCTCCGGTGTGAACCGTCTGCTCAAAATGAAGACTGTTTTGAGATCACGGCGCATTACGAAATCCATTCGAATATACGAACGTCTGATGTATCCAAAAATGCATGCGCCCTTATATGGGGAGAAAGGAAAGCTGTCTGCGGTTACCAACAGCACCAAGCGGTTTCGGCTTTAATATCGGGCGCTCAGGGAAAAGAGAAACAAATGCTCCTCTGAACTCCGTATTCTTTATTTTCCTTTTTTTTTTTCAACAGAAAGTTGGAATTTGGTTATGATTTCGGAAATCATCAAGAGAAAAATCGTGGATTCAGAGAGGCGGCAGTGCGCAGAATTAATCAACTTGAAGGGAAGCCCTGAAAGTCCTGAAAATTCTACTTCTCTTTTTATGAGCTACGACTCTGAGAATTCCTGGTTTTCGATTGCATAGGGGGCGTACAAGAAAATTAAATCAAATCTTTCCAGAGGAAATTTTACTTTCCTGCCGGAGATGTCTTTGGATTTCTGAAATTCTTTGCTTTCATAGTATTTTGAAACTTCTGAAATTCATTGATATTCGTTCCAGAAACCCTCTGTAACATTCCATGAGTGCATAATGGATAAAAGATTGTAGTGTCCCCAGGAAAAATAGAAGTAAACGAAACTGCGACGGGAATCTTTGCTAAAAAAAATTTTTTTTTTTCTTCTACCTCAGAAACTGCGTTTCTTACTGGAAATGCAGTTTGCCATATTGAATTTTCTCCTCTTCATTTCCAAGCTCATCATTCACGCAAGCCCAAGAAATTTGGGGAATATCGAAAAATGACCTATAGCGGCTCTCCTCATGAGATGCCAGTGAGTCCGTAGACACACAAGCCGATGATCCAGTGGTACAAGTTCATGTGCTGCTGGAGTTTGTTTGTTTGTTATAAGAGAGCCTGCGGCTCTGAGCAATGCTGAACAACATCCGAGCTATTGATTCTCAAGAAAGTGCCACACTAGGAAAGCGGGTCCATTGTCCACGGTCGACTTACACCTCTTTTATGAAGATGAATCGAAATTCCTAAGCCAGGAGCAGATCATGGACCTTCCAGAAGTCCCCAGCAGGCGCTTACTTTTTCAAGAACACGCACATCGAAAAGGATCCCTCAAAAGTCGTTCCCGATTACCCAAGTTCCGAGAAAGGATCCGTTCTTTTATGATATGAGCACCACGGATAGGGACATCGTCTGTCCAGGAAGAAAAGCGTGAACCTGCAAGTTAAATAATAAGATGCTGCAAATTTTAATCCTGGTAGAAAAGGACGGTTTAAGAACTACAGCATTTAATTCCTTGTGTTTTCATCTGAAGTGTGTGAACTTTTCAGTCCAACTTCACCATTTCTTGCTCAAGCAGTTCTCTTCCTCATCTTTTATGCGTAGCCATCCCAACTTTGTTGCAACCTGTGAATCCGTCGGAAGCGAAAGAAAAGTGTTTCTGAAGCCGTCCGTGCTCCGTTCTCCGTCCGTGCGGTCGGATATATCGGACATGGCTTGCTGCGTAAAGTACAAAGGGAGGTGAAGCACGGAGGTTGTGGATCCAATGAGCATGAAAGTACATGAGCACGTCCTCGCACTCCATGAACAAACCTGCATCCCTTGCCCACAGTGCAGTCCAGCTCTCGTCACTTTTGGTTCTGCCAGACGTGAGAACCGGTAAGGAATGAGCTCAGAAAATCTTCCTCGCTGCAAGAAAATGGCATTATCGTTGTTTTCGTAGCATTTTGAAACTGTTTGCTCTTTCTTCGACAACACTTAAATCATGATCTCGCTTTGGAGCACTGCGGCTTCCTGCGGTTCGGAACTTTGCGGACTGCCTCCTGCTTGGAAAGTGGAAGGAACCGGAACTCCCGACTGAGTGGCTCTCGTACAACCCAACTTAGCTTGACTAGAAGAGCCACCGTGGCGTATCCTGAGCCGGGGACTAATTGTGCCTAGGCGATGCTACTTTGAAAAAGACAGATCTCTGTTATTCAAAGCACCCCCACTTCAAGACGGCCGGGCGCACTCAGGCTCTTTGGATCTCATCATTGCAAATCCACACGAAGTGATGATGCTTAACGAGGTTCTCAGATCAGCGATAACTTTTATCTGAGCTGACCTCTCGTGAAAATTCATCTTCATAAGCAACACTTTTCAGCAAACGAAAAGAAGGAAAGAAATCGTTTTCGGTGCCTGAATGCCCCTCAACTTCGTACCACAATGCTGCCGATCCACCGAGGTCCATTATCCTATGGACAGCTTATTACAATTTGTTTCCCTTCACATGCCGAAGGAAGTGCTATCAGCGTTTGCTGCTTTTCCATCTGAAGTGCTCATAGCCAGCTCGAGAAAGTGCTTTCTGTACGCTCATTTATTCTGTTTTATTTCTTCGGCTGAGTGGAAAACGAGTGTCGAGGAAAAAAAAAAAAAAAAACTTTGTGGATGTGCTGTCGAGTTCCTCACATCTCATATCAAAGGAATATCGCTATGTGCTTGGCATTGTCTAATGATTTTTCCTTTCTTTGGGTGATGGTGCGCAGCTAGGGAAGCAGATTTGTAACCTCGGTCCCAATCATTGTCTCGGTTTCTCCAAGCAATGGGATGGAAATAAGGAAGACCCATAGAGTTCATAAAAATACTTAGGGGCGCCTCGCCAATGCCGGAAAGCAAGCTATTCGAAGAAATCTGGAAGATGCGATGTTCGCGAGTCTGAAGCACTCATCAGCACCACATTTTTTACATGTCTGCAAAGCATGGCACTGTGAAAAACATGTACCAGTAGTTGATCGTTCCTTTTTCCTTCGCTTCTCTGGAACCCCAGTCACTGGTGTGGCTGCTTGCGCACTTGAGGCATCGTGGAACGACTGAAGTTCATCTTTGTAGGGCTCTCTCTGGCGCAATGGCTCGCCTGCCAAAATCAGCTTGTATTTTCTTCTGGAGATTCATATCTACGGCACACACGCACACATGTTTGCGTGTGCGTGCACATTTCACTCGCTCAAAGAAAGGTTCTGGTGATTTAGCGTTCTCAACTCAATCTGGTGGATTCTTCGAAATCTGCCGCATCAACAGCATGCGAGCCGCGGTTCATCCGGTGTTTCCTTCGGCTGGGTGACCTGAATATGAGAGGAAAAGCACTGGACAGGACGATTATCTGCGAATTCCTGGCGTCTTTCTGACGACCGCTCCTTGATCTCGTAAGGTCTGCTCCGTGATTCTTGTATTCTCGTTTTTTACTCGTTTCGGCGAAGCTTCCGAATTCCTCGCGCTCCCTTCGGAGACCGATTTCGCGATGGATCGAAACCGGAGCCAGCAGCTTCCTCTCACCGTCTTGCATTTGATCCTGCAGTCACTCTCAAGTCACCATTTTCTGTGGTGTCTTAGAGCGGCCATCCTTGCTACAGTGGAGCGATCTCGAATGTAGGTTACCTTCGGAGAGCGGGGCAAAAAATCTAGGGCAGCCGCTTTCCTTAAAACAGTTGCGCAACCTGCGATGACTCGGCGGTGTTTTCGTTAATGGGATCTGCATGTCTTGGGCGAAGTGAAGCAAGGCGCAGCAGTCGGCGGCAATCCTTGGAGGAAGAGTCTTGTTGATCGTCTGGTCACAGCGGTTTGCATAAGCAATGGCGAATTGTTTGCATCATGTCATCCTGCAGTGGTGGAAGTCAAGGAAGGAAGAGGAGGGTCACTACGCAAACGCATGGTATGGATACTGCAAAGCGCACTCCAATCGAGTGCATCCGTTTCGACTGCAAGGGTTTTGGAATCTATGCTTCCTCCTACCATGCTTGCCTTTATAGACACTTCCTTCGAAGAATTTGTCCGCTGGGTTCAGTCCTGCTTTTATCTATTTAACAGGAAGCCGTGAAGATAAGTGATTAGCTTATCCTCATTAGCTTCCGAGAGCGTTTGCTTGCCTTTCCGGAAATATGTCCTCAAAAAGGGAATTTCGAGCTCAAAAGAGAGAGAGGGGAGGAGGGAGGGAGAAACAAGCAGTTTCTTCCGATTTTGAAAGTCGAAGAGAAGCTCCTAGGTGGATGGACACAGATGTTGACGAAGCGACTAGAGCATCACCAAGACATAGCGATTAAACAATCAAGTGCCCTACCATTGCCCACCATTGGACAAGTCGTCGTCTTAACTGAACAAGAGTCTCTCTTATAATACTGATGGGAAGAGAAGTGTATCTTAGAGAGTGGTAATTTATTGTTACTGCATCTACGTTGTGCGAGTCGTCCCACTCGAGTGGAGTCAGAGAGGAATTTGAAAAATAGGGAGCTAGAGACTGGATTCGTCTCTTCGCCTCTCAGGTAATCCTAAGACATCTAATCTTCTGCTGAACCTTGTTCTGGTTTCATCCTTTTCCGCTCCAACTGCTCCATAATCCTTGTAGCGTGGCGTTTAATCAGTAAAGTTTCTTGGTGTGGAAAGGAAACATCTCCAGAGACGAAAGCTGATTAAAGAGTAACGAGGAAAACTGACTTACCTGACCATGACACGGTACTAAGCAGCCGTCACAGTGACACGCTCCAAGGAGGCAAAAGTCTCCAGAAGAATGCCGATCCAACTCTCTTCATCTCTTCTCAGGCGTTTGCCTTTCCCATCAGAAAACTTATTCCGAGAGTTCGTACTGATCGTTCGTCCGTTCTTCTGAGATCATCATAAGGAACGCTATTGAATCCTTTGAAGGCCTCCTGTCCTTGAAGATTCTGTTTGGATTCCTTTCTGTTTTTGTCTTGAAACCACCAAGAACTGCTGAACTCCCGTTTCGAATGAGAACCAGGAGCCCAGCCTCCCGTCTTCTCAGCGCGCTTACCTCCACTCTGAGTTATTCCTGAGCGGAACCTCTCCATCTGAGACGATCTTCACTGATTTAATAACCGCCAACAGCAAACGAGATCCAACAACTCCAGTTCTCCGTGTAAGACTTCGTTACTCCCTAATGCACAACGGAACGAATGGGAAGAGGACAACCCCCTAATGATTCGGAGCTTCGAATGCACTTTCAAAAACGTCCGGAGGAGACCGCTGTTGAAGATAGCACCCGCCATGCATCCAGACCAGGGTTTTCATTTTTCACATGGTGGCAGGCGGTGACCACTTTTGCACGCCCCCTCAATTTTGAACTGGGTGAAGCTTCCCGTGAAGGAACCTCGCAATTCTGATTCGTCTTCCGTGTTCTCCTCTGTTGATGCTGTTTCTTTTTGCATAGCTTTCAGTGCGTTAAGAATGAAATCAGAACAATCCCCCGACTATCGGAAGTCCACTATCGAAGGATCACACACTACGTTAAGACGAATCTGCAACACAATCGTGGAAAAATTCCGCTTAACCAGGTGGTCCTGGCGACGGATGTGTGTGCTGTTTTTGGAAAACGGATTCGTTTGTGAACTGAGCAGACAGCGGCACCTGATCGATTTTGTCCTTCAGGGTCTCGCAGGATGGTGTGTAGGAAACGCGAAAGTCGTATGCTTGCATAAATGCATGCGTTCACTCCCTGAATGATTGGAGCGGCACCCATGCTGGGCGTGTTGGCTTCCTCAGGCTTTGATTTGGTGAGCAAGAGCTGTGAGAATTCCGATACCGCGCAGTGTGCATCGTCAACACGAAAGGATTCGAACGCAGGTGTTTGCTGGGCAGCACGTGAAAAGGGAAGATGCAATTAAGCAGGTTCAGAGACGAAAGAAAGCGGTCATATGCGAGTCACCCGAAAGACTCGGGGCGTTGTCCCGGTATTTGATTCGCTAACTCGAAAATCACGATGGCGTTTTCTCTGATCGCGGCTCGTCGTCCTGTGGTTCACGCTAAAAGCAACTCTCGAAAGATGATCTGCTTTTCGAACAGAATCCCTTCTCACGAGGAAAAATAGTCCGCCAAGATGACGTTTCGGTCAGCTGCCGAAGGAACGACTTTGCGAAGTTGTGATTCTGCGTACCTTGGACCTTGCACCTCGCAACACCAGAATCCATGCAAGCAGCGCCAAAAAGACCGGCGATCCATCTTCCGTGAGGGTGGGTGGAATATTCTTAATTCAACCGAACGCAATGTGTCGATTTTCCGAATGCCCTGCAACCTCCAAAAGTGATTCAAGTAAAGGCAGCCTAGATCTTCGGAAGACTGTGAGATGCTGGAGATACGATCGCGGCAATGCAGCCTCCTAGGTCTGTTCTTGGCAAGAGTGCCGAACATGCTAACAGTTTCTCAAATACTGTAGGATCTGGCTGAAATGGCAATGGTCTGTTAGGAAAAAATCGTTTGAGAGGAAGTAGACTGCCAAGAAGGGACCTCCCGCAAGAACGCAGACATGAAAAACAATGTTCCGGTGACCTATAAGAAGGAAAGGATGTGGAGGTGCCGCCTTCATGTTGCCGACCGGTGATGCAAAGGCTGTTGAGCGTCACCAACTTGTGTGACCGCCGGCAATCCTCGCAGAGAATCTCCACCCGCGCGACGCACTTGGTGAATGAAAACGCAAATGGCTGTTTCGTCCGAGTGCTGGAAGAATACGGAAGGCCGATAAGAGATGATGGATGGGATTTGTTTTAAGACGGAGCGCGGAGGGCCTCTTACAGGGAATAGCAGGAGCCAACAAAGTTATAATAGAATGATGGCGGGGAGCCAAGAAACTAATTTGCATGCGACGAGAGGCCCAAAAGGAAAACGAAAAGTGCTCCTGGTTGTATTGGGGGGGAGGGGAAGGGAAGAGGGGAATCGCAAGTAGTCCCGATTGAAAGTTTGGCGGGAAATAAAAAGCTTATCTTTGCAAAGTTCCCACAGATTTTCCGAGAGAGCAGAACCGGTGGCGCGTGAAAAGTTCCACAAGAGGCCGTAGAGCATATGCCGGAAGCTCGCCGCGGGAACTTTCAGAGGCAGGGAGTTACATCCTTCGGGAATCCGGTCGTTGCGCTGGCTGATGCCCACACCAACGCAACAGCTCCTATCGGCTTCGGGAAAACGGTGCGGCTCGCGTGCCTAGTGACTCTCGGGACAGGACGAATGCTTCGATTCTAGAGCGAGAAAAACGGGAAAGAGACAGCGAGGATAACGGGAGCAACCAGGAGGAGGAGGAGCACTTGCGAAGAGAGGGGAAACGAGCTCTGAGAACGGGCACACTGACCGGAGAGGAAGCAGCGACCCATTCCAGCAGGGAGCTCCGCCAACCGCCGGGATCAGGGGGGGAAAGGGGGAGCCCGACAGGACCCTCCCCAAAGAGTTACCCCCTACTGACACCGAGATCGCCTCTCGATGGACGAAGAAAAGAGGCTCCTGACGGAGGCCACGCCCATCCGAACTCATGAACCTCCTTGAGGGTGGTGCCGCTTCTGAGGAACCCATCTGGGAAAAATCCCAACTTTTCGAAGAACTAGTACCCCCAAGGAACTTCCCTTCGAAGAGACACGCATTCGAGGGACCCACCTCAGGAATAAACAGAGAAGGCAGGGAGGGCCGTGATCCCGCCTGCCGCTGGCACCCGAGGACGCCTTCTCTGCGATGAGAGCAGTTCCGCAATTCCCCCCTGCTGTTCCTCAGGCATCTTCCCGGAGCTTTAGAGGATGCATCCATCCATCGCCTGCCTGCCCCGCAGGAAAGGGTTCGTTCCACCTCCTGTGCGCACCTTGTCACGCGACCGCCGATCTGGGGACGGGCAAGGAACGCGACGAGGAAGGCGCTCTCCCCCCAGTGCACCCTCTGGAGCGAGCGCGCCAAGGACTCAGGGGACTCGCTCGGTTCCGGGAAGAACGGAGGGAAGAGATCCTTCGACCAAGGTTCCCCTTGGCTCCTTCCTTACACCCGCACGTCTCGCCAATTCAGGAACGCTCAGCTCCCACCTCGATCGAGATGGGTCGGGAGGGAAGGTTAGCGGGGGGAAGAAGGAAAGAGGTCGTTCAAGGTCTCAGAGGGGGCCGCAGGACAGGTGCCTCCCAAGACAGCGACTCGTCACGGGAGGAGGCGCCACTCCAGGGCTCCCAGAACCGGTTCGAGCGTGACCCAGGAGCGGGCGACCGCCGTGCCCACCTGCCGGTTCCTCGAAGGTCCTTCTTTCCTTCTTTGAATGCGTCAGCGACCCGAACTGGCTCACGGGAAGCCTTCCATCCCTTCCCCGGCACGGGGCTGCGTATCCGGGGACTCTCACAGAGGCAAGACCCATGCCGCCTCCCTCCGCCCCCGAGATGGGAGAGGCGCCGATTCCCTCGCGCTTCTCCCTTTCCGGCGCTCGGGTGGTGAGGAACGGCGCGCGCGGAGGTGCTCGCGGCGGTCACGCGCGTCTCCTGTCCGAGAGGCGGCGCTGCGTTTCGACCTGGAGTAGGTTACGGCTCCCATCTTGACCAGGATCCCCTCGAAGAGAAGAAGAGCATCGCCCAGAGGCACGGAAACCCCTGTTTTCAACAACCCTATGCGACCACAAGCCACTCTGTGGTCGACTCCCATGCCCACACATCGTCCTCACGTTACCTCTGGCACTGGAAGCGAGAGCGGGATGACTGATCTGAGCGTGACCCTGAGGGACGGACCCTCCCTGTCGGATTTTCAGACTGATTTCTTCCTTTTTGACTTCGAGGCGAGCAGTCTGCGAGTCCGGTGGCACCCTGCTGCCTGGAGCAAGGTCACTTCCGACCCTGAAGCAACCGCACCCCGACTGCTCTCGATGCCTCAGTCCGGACGCGCCCCAAGCACCTGAGCCACCATCTGCAACGGTTTCTGCAACCACCCTTGCCAGATCCGTGCTTTTGGCTTCCATCCTTGCGCTTCCTCCTGGATGCTGCGAGTTTGCCAGCAACCTTCAAGAGGACCCTCCCGGTGTTCCAGGAGTCGGATAGAGATTTACGGGGCTCTCGAAAGCGGACGGTTCCGAGGGTCTCCTGTTGTGCTGGCGCGCATAGTCCTCGCAGAATCGATCTATCATCCTGCCGAGGTTGCCACAGCAACTGTCAAAAGCTTTCTCGTTCAGATGAAAATAGAAGACGGGGCAAAAACGCTCCTTGACCCCATTAAAAGTCCTCACTGAGGCCTGGCTTCCGGGTCGATCCCGAAAATCCGACCACTTAATGATGCAGACGCACTTTCACTTTTATTTCCTGGAGAATCACCACCCCACACTCGACACCTTGTTGAAGCGCTCATCTAGGGATTCTCCAGAAACTGAACGTGGGAAGCCCGCTCCGGAGTCTCTCGAAAAGGCGAGCCCACTGTCGTTTTCGTTCTCGCACAGCAGCATCCGGGATTTCCGGTTTCGTTCCGCTTCCCTCGCTCGGCACTTCATCCCGCAGAGGTCCTGTTTGAGGAATAGGTGCCTCCTTGAGAGCCTCAGTTCTTCGAAAAGTTCTTTGAAAATTTTTCCCAGATGGGTTCCTCAGAAGCGGCACCACCCTCAAGGAGGTTCATGAGTTCGGATGGGCGTGGCCTCCGTCAGGAGCCTCTTTTCTTCGTCCATCGAGAGGCGATCTCGGTGTCAGTAGGGGGTAACTCTTTGGGGAGGGTCCTGTCGGGCTCCCCCTTCCCCCCCCTGGTCCCGACGGTTGGCGGAGCTCCCTGCTGGAATGGGTCGCTGCTTCCTCTCCGGTCAGTGTGCCCGTTCTCAGAGCTCGTTTCCACTCTCTTCGCAAGTTCTCCTCCTCCTCCTGGTTGCTCTCGTTATCCTCGCTGTCTCTTTCCCCTTTTTTCTTGCTCCAGGGTCGAAGCAGCCCCTCAGTGGCTTCGCAATCATGCCTCACCACGAGGATTGCCCCAGGGAGGGAAGCGCGTCGACGGACGACCCCCCTCTGCGAGGGATCTAGACCAGGGACTGGGTGACGGGACGACATGGGCGAGCAAAAGGGGCAGGGAAGGGAGGAAGGGGGAGAAGTTTGGTTCGCCATCAGAATGGATCCGAGCTGGAAGGGAGGCCGGTCTCTTCCCCTCACCCCCCCCGTTGCCTGGGAACGCAGCAGGCGAAGCCGCCCGCGCGAGGAGGGCGCGCGCAACCGGTGGCGCGGGCAGACCGACTGACCCCACATGTCTCGGCACGGCAGGCGCCGGGAAGGGTGAGGACACAGGCTGGCAGCCCGTCCGCCGGACTTTCCCTGGGCCAGCGCCGCTCTGGAAGACGTGAGGTCGGTCCGACTTCCCTCTGCACGCACTTCTCCCCTCCCCATCCACACCCCACACCCCTTCTGGACATCAGTGACCGCCCTGACGACGCCCTTCTCTCTGTGTCTTTCAGCTGCCGTTCCGGACCTGACTCCGGAAGCCGGGAAAGGCACGGCCCCGCGATGACGCTCCCCCCTGCGATGGACCTCTCGCTGCGCCCCGACGTCGGCGGCAGCAGAGAGCAGCCTCCTCCGTCGTCTCCTTCCCCCCCATCTCCCCCAACTTCCTCCTCCCCGGAGGCGGATGCACTGGAGGCGGTGCAGTTCTGCCTCCGCCGCCTGGATGTGGCCTCGGGACGGGAGCCGGAGGATCGCTCATGTCGGGCCGGAGGTGGAGAGCCCTCCCTATCTCCCTCCTCCCCGTCTACCCTCTTTCTGTCGCCCCGCCCGCTCGCAGATGGACCCGCGGAGGTAGCCGCTCCGGGGACGACGTTAGCGGAGGCGCAGCGTCCGACATCCGGCAGGAGCATCCGACGCCCCATCTACCCCAACTACCCTTTCTCGCCCTACGGGTCTCCCTGCTCGTCCCCGAGAGCCTCGAGGAGGCCCATGAAGCTCAGCAGCAGGGCGAGCGTCGAGGGGTACCTGCGACTCAACCAGTACAGACTGAAGAAGGAGATCGGTCAGGTGAGACCGCCCGCGCCGCACCGGCGCAGCTTCCGCCTCCCACCGCGTGGCGTGTTGTTGGAAGACGCGCATTTCCGGCGAGCGAAAGAGCCAGAGGTGACCTTCGGCTCCCCCTTTGCGATCTCACCCGCAGATTCTGCGGGCGGAGGGACTCCCGGGAGTGGCGTTCACCTCGGACGCCCTCTCGACAAGAAACCTCGGTCGGCTCCTGAGCCGTCCAGGGGGGCGCAGACCGTCGCAGGAAGGAAGGTTCTCAGGATCCAACGCGCAGAGGAAGGCGCTGCCTCGGGGGTTGCCTCCTCGTTTTCATCCCCCTCGTGACCCCTCACTCTCCCTCAGGAGAGGCGCCAAGGGGATGGCAAAGGAGCTCTCCCCAGCCGTTAGGATGGATGAGAAGGGGAAGATTTTCTTCATTTTCCGTTGTCCGGGTGACCCCTGAGGAGGACGCGTCGCTTCAGGGATGAACTTTCCCTCCTTCTTTTTTTTTTCCCCCCCCATGAGAGAAATTTCGGCGCCTGGTGAGCGAGAAAGGGATGGGTCCGTCGCCTTCTCCCCTTCGCTTCGGCTTCCTTCCTCTTCCCTTGAGCGACTCCCGGTCCGGTGAGACCAGCCGCTCCGACTATCCCCCGGGGCGGCGGTCTAGCAAGATCCAACTCCACTGGGATACCGGGGAGAGAAGAAGTGTAATCCCAAACGATGCTCTCGAAGGGCAGAGACCTGGACGGTGAGGGAGAGCGAAAGCTGTGGATGAGCCCCCGGCAGTACTCAGGGCTCTCCGGAGGTGCAGGATGCGGTCGCCTCTTAGATCCTCCCCCCTCCCGGGGAGCTTTCAGCCTCGGGAAGTGGAGGGGTTTCCCCGACGGCCAGGAACCTCACTTGCTCCTGAAAGACGCGTCCCAGCCGACGCCTTTCGCGCACCGGGATCGCTGCCCGCAGTCTCGCATCCCCTACCCCCTACCCAAGGCGGATCCCACTTGAATTCCCCGAGGTCGCGCGAGCACGTGCTGCTTCCATACCGTTCTCCCTCCTACCTGTCATTCATAGCAGCCCTTCCACAGAGTGCTGGCAGGAGCAGAGGGAAGGGAATTGGAGGGGGGGGGAAGGGGTTAATCCTTGCGAAAGAGGCGCCTCCTGACCGCCTCCGCCGGTCTCCGTGCCTCAAGGGGCGCAGAAAGGCTCCTCCTCGGCTTCCTTAGGTGCTTCCCGGACGCTATCTTATTCCCCTCCTCTCTTTCCCGGTCCTCCGAGACCCCCACGGTCGCGGAACTCGGCTCACTCGGCGTGACCGGGATCATTATCTTGTTCTTGAACGTGCGTCTCCCTCACCCTTTCTGCCATTCTCTGGCGTGATCCCTTGCTTCCTCCCCTCCCCCGCCAGCATTGACCCGATGTCCATAGGGTGATCCCTTTGTAAGCCCCCCCCACTCCCCTGGATCCCCGCATCGTGGGCCAGCGAACTTTAGCTAATCCCATGGGCTGGAAATCCCCTCCGCCACGCGTAGCCTCCCTGGCGAGAGCCAGCTTGAGAGGGTAGGTAGGGTCGACCCCTCGGGGATCCTTGAAGCAGGAAAAGGAGCGCCGGACTCGCATCCCTTCCTCCCCTCGGCTGCAAGGAGGAAGAGCTGGTGAGCAGCTCGGTCAGGCGGCAGCTCCTCAGCTTGGGTATCCCCAGTGACACGGGATGGTAGGGGGGCGAAGGATCAGGGAGAGCAACAGGTCTCGGAAGCTGAAAGTCGCCTCCCCAGCCGCAACCTACGCAGCTGCGGAAGCGTAGAGGTTGGCGGTGGCAGGGTGTTTCCCGCTTCCTTTCCCACTTAGCAGCTCTCCCCTTGCCATGCTGACGGCGACACGTGGAATCCCTGCGTGCTCCGGGCGCTTCCTTCTCCAGCAGAGCGCTCTCCGGCGGGCTGGCCCCGCGTCTTCCACCTGGAGGCCGCAGTCGAAACCTGATGCCCTTCCTGGTTCTTCGGTCCCCGGTCTTTTTTTTTCGGAAAACATGGAACCACGCCTTCCCAGCCCCGTTCCCCCAGGCACCCCCAGCCCGACGGTGAGCTCAGCCATCCTCCTCCCTGCTCTCTCCTCCGTTCTCTCTCCTCTCTCTCAGCTCGTCGGGCATTCTTCGGATGGCATCTTCCTCCTGGGACTTCACGAACCGGGCACTGGATCGTGCTGCCGTCTCGGGGTCAGAATTCTCTCTTCCGAGACTCTCATCTCTTTCATCTGATTGTCGCATATGAGGAGGAGGGGAAAGGCTTTGTAGCAAGGAAGGGAAAGGGGGGGGAGGAAGGATCGATGAAATAGATCGAGCGCTCTCTACGCCTGGGATGGAAGTTTCCCACGCCCACTCTCTTGTTTTCATCTGTTGCGACCGGGCTGACCTCACACAGAGAGCAGGGATTCCGCCGAGGTCATCGAGGGATGACCCGCGTGGTTCGCGAGAGAACTGCGGACGGACTTGGAACCACGCCCCGGCCCACTCCCTACTTGCCCTTCTTCCACCTGAGCAACCCCAGCTCATCCTTGAGCGTCGCGCGGACCTGGGAGACCTCCGCCGCTGCACTGATGTGGTGGCTCCAGGCGACCGCCGCTGCACGTGACCCGTTGTCGCAAATCGACGGCAGAGCTCTCTGCTCCCCGAGATATTGGAATCGCAGTCAGCCGTCGCCAAGTCAACCATGCACTTCTCTCTCGCGTCGAATGCCATCAAGCGAACGCTCCGCTCCGTAGCTGATGCCAGGAACCTCGCCCGCTTCCCCAATTATGATGGAATCGTTTGTGACCGCCCCGACTGATTCTCCGTCAACTTGTTTCCTTGGAATCAATTAGGGATCTTCTTCCTTGAAGTTCCCAAACAAAATTATAGTTTTCCTCTTCCTCGAAGCGAAATTTTGCATCCTCCGCCGATCGATTTCTCCTCCACTTCTGGTTGGTCTTCTTCTTCTTCTTCTTTAGTAATTGGATGACTTCGTTTGGACGCGCGTTCTGGCTGCCGTAGTTTGGAAAAAAAGAAAAAAAAAACGTGCGTCGTGCTGTTGCTGTCTGCATCCTTGAAACGCATCCAGCGTTCGCGGCGAAATCGGCTGCAGGAGCGCTGTTGCTACATAAACTGCAAGGAAATCGAAATCTAGCACCGAGAGTGGAGAGTGTCTAGCATGGGAAGATAGACGACTCTTTTCTGCTGCCTGCACTTGCCTCCCGTAGACCGAGGCCGTAGTTTTCTGTGGGCAGAGTCGGGAGTTCCTCGAGAAGCGGAGCCACGTGGACCCGCCCTCTGGCAGGAAAACGCCCTCACTCGCCTCCTCAAGGCAACGACCGAGCCGTCCTCGAAGCGACAGCCTAGCAGCTCTTCCTCTGGTCGAAACCATGCAGTGCGCATGCTGTCTCCCTTCTTCTGAACTCTTCTGCGGCCCCTCTTCCCCCACCCTCTCCCGTCTTCATCAGTTCCCTTCTCTCACCTTCCTTCAGTCCGGATGTCTCAATCTGAAGGCGTCTGTATCGACGGGCACGCGTGCAGGAAGAGCTTCCTCTTCCTGCACGTCCTTCCTGCACTGCCTTCCGCGTGGCATCCTGGCACCCAGAGTGCTTGGAGAATGAGACGCTCCCTCGTTGGCGTCCGGAAGGAAGAGCGAACCGGGAAACCCACCGAACAGCTCCGGAAGTCGTCCTTCCTGGGCCATCGCCCAGCAGGAATAGCTGCCGCACTCGACGTACACCGCGTGGCTGCCGCCCCGGGTCTGCTCCAGGATCTCATGTCGCGGAGCGCGCATGTACTCCGCGCTGTGAGCTCTTCCGCGGGCTGTGCCAGTGGACCGAGAAGAGAATAACATAAGCAAGAAAACTGTGATGATGATTTCAGCTACCACGAAAGCGAAACAGCTGCAGGAGGACGAATCGAGATTGAGACGGGAACGTTTGGAGATCGACAGCCCTGGCAGCTTTCCCCTGTTTCCCTCGTGCTCCTTGGGAGGAAACGCGCTGATTGCCAACGAAGGGAAGGATCAGCGTCGTTAAGGGGCAAAGAGTTGTTAGGGAGATTCGTCTTGAATTCATCCACTGTGTACATAGGAGTCCCCGAATACGTTGTTTAATTCAATCAGGAGAGCCGCTCGCAGATTTGCCATCCTTCATTCCGAGTGCTTCCTCGAGGTCCGAGTCCTTGTTCTTCAACTTTCACCATTTACCTCATCCCTTTGAGCGTCCTTATTGATGGCCTGGATGCCTCGGCGATGCCTGAAGAGGACGATGCGTGATCCATCCTTCCGCCCGAGCTTCGAGCACACGCCGCAAGAAATTTGTTTTGCCGTCGATCCCGGGGAAAGGCAACGAGACTTTTACGACTTGGTAATTTGTACGCATCCACTCTGAAAGTGTGGATGTGTACAAATCTCCGGGTCGTGAAAATCCGCGTGGTTCTCGAGAAAGCGAATGTAAACACTCCCCCCCCCCCCGATCACCAAAAGTTCGCGGAAAGGCGCAAGTATGCGCGCGAATTGCGGGCGCCGGAACGCGTATCGCTAATCTGGCTTCGGGGATTTGCTGGCTGCCGCCACCTTTGGCTCCTGTCCGATCCGGGACGAGATGCAGCTTCCTAAAGATCTTTGCCGATCAAGGAAATGAGGAAGGAATCTTCCTTTTTAGAAGCACCGGCCGCGTGATCGTTGAAATTTTCTCGGAGACTATGAAGCATCCGCCCGTCTTCATGTGGAAGGTCCTCCGCGGACGCCAGCGGTGAACGCGAGCTGAGGTGAGGAGAGGCGCGGCAGTCGCGCCGGGCGGTGCAGACCGTGCCCTTCGAGCGGCTGCGGAACTCCCTCCTTCTTGCCATTCGAAGCGGGGCCGCCCCGGCGGTGCGAATGGGGTAATCTCCCGACTCGATCGCGCGTGCAAGGCTGTCCGAGGCGGCCGCCGGCGGCGAACTCGACTGCAAACTCTGCAGTGGCGAGATGTCCGCCGGCGGCGCGCGCGCTGCAAGAGAACGGCACGTCGTTCCTTGGACGCCGGCTCGACTGTGATGCCTCGTGTCTCCTCGGCACCGCGGCGGCGATCTCGCAGCGGGCACGTTCCCCGCATCGCTTCCTACTCGGCGTTTCGTCCCGGGACCGAGCCGAGTCTTCGTGCGCGCCGAATCCCAGACAAGGGCGCTCTGGGAAGCGGGGGGAAGAATCCACTTTGAGGCATGTTCTCGAGAGAGACAGACAGAGAGAGAGTGAGGGAGAGAGAGAGATGTATCAATGCTTGCATTACTGCATTACATTACATTATATTTCTGTATTCAGGGCTCCTACGGGATCGTGAAGCTTGCTTACAACCAGGAAGACGATCATCATTACGTAAGTATCCGTTTGTCCATTTTGTGGTCAACTGCTGCAACCCTCACCGATCCATGCACCCCTTCTATCCTTCCTTTCCGTGGGGTGCGTTTGCGCAGTGCATCCTAAAAACCCGACCTGCTGGACCTCCGACTCTCCGCCCTGGGTTCACGCAGGGTCAGTTCCTCTAGCTCAGTGAGGAAAAGAGAGAGAAGATGCCAGGTTCGGAGCGGAGACTCCGAAGGGAGGGGAGACCCAAGACGCGCAGAGGAACGTTCGGGCGGCCCTCGAGAATTTCTCCGAGAGCTTCAAGAAAAAAAAGGAAAAGAAAAAAGTGGGGGTGGCAGCGGTAGGCAGCTGCATCATTTTGATTTCTGAACGCAGAGGAAGGGCGCATGTGCAGACCTCCAAGCCAAGGATGTGCAGCGCGCACGGATGGTGCGTGCAGGCACTCCCGGTCGAACGGGGGAAGACGCAAGGGACCTTGCGAAGAGGAACGAAACGGAGACGGACGGGACGGACTGCAGCGCCGCCATCCCGGAATGCAAAAGGAGGGAAAACACGGGCAGGGCAGCGGAGCATGCTGACCAGGGCCGCACGATTCTCCCCGCGGACTCTGCGTCGCGTCCCGCAGCTCATTTTCGATCCTCTGCTTCGCTCCAGCCGACCAGCCCTCCTCCTCTGCGACTGCCGGCGAGAGACCGCCCGCCGCCTTTCGCTCGCGAGCTCCGCTTGTTAGTCACGTCGCTGCCAAAATCCCAGAGTGCAGTCAGGGTAGTTGAAGGAAGAGGGAGGGAGGATGAAAGGAACAGGAAGACGCCGGATGACCACCTGAAAGACGCGGGTCTTTCCCCCCCCGCAAGCAAATTTTCGTTCTCAACAAAGGAGGCGGTCATTTTCATTGGGTGTTGAGAGCGAAAAGGCCGAAAGACGGAAATCCACATAAGCACGTCTACAGTGGAGCAGTACGATGTCTCCGAAGGTTCCGTTTGCATGCCATCTGGGCATCACTGCTTGCGGAAGACATCTGGAGGTGACGCTTCGAGGTGACGTTCGCTTGAGCGAGCTCGAGAGATGCGGAGGGAGGCCTTGGCGCCGGAAGAGAACTCACGTGCTCATCTAAAGCCAGTACACGTTGAGGGCAGCTTTTTGGTCCACCAGCTTTTGCAAAAGCGTACAGGAAGATTCTGCGCACCGCGAGAAAAACGCGGACTTGCACAGCACCCGCTAGCTGGCTTCCTCTTCCCCCCTTCTTCCCCTCTCTCTCTCCCAGAGGAAGGGAACGAAGCTCGGAGAAGGAGGAGGAACAGAGCACCTTCCGACCCGGTGCTTTCGCTGCTCGAAGGTCCCGTAGCCTCAGGGGGTTCGCGCCCCGAGCACCGGCCCTGAATGCAACGGCAAGCCGCAAGCCAGCGCGACGTACAGAAAGTCAGGCAGCTGGAAGGCCGCTGAAATTGTGTCCGAACGACGTCCGACGATCGGCGCTCCGAACCGAGTGGAATGACGTCCAGCAACCTTGCGAGAGCGGCCTGCCAGACGTTCCAAGCAGCAACGTGATGGGTGGTCATGTACTCCCCCCCCCTTCCCTTCCCCAATCTTGACTTGCGTCGCTGCTCGTGACCCGCGCGGCTTCGACCACCCCGAGCGCGAGCAGTTCGCAGTACGAATCAGGGTGCTCCTTCTGACACTCCAGTCGGGCATCCCAGCCTCCAGCATTTCGTGTCCAGCCCATCTCACGTCTCCGAATAGGAAAAAGCAGCAGCAGATTTCTTGAATTCCTCCGTCCCTTCGTGGGCTTGCAGAGAGAGAGAGGAGAGCCAACCCCGCTGCGTTCTCCCGCGACCTTTGACGCCTTCCTTTCCCTACTCGCGACTTTGCATGACAAGGCAGGGGCGTTCCCCGGCGGTCAGCCGCCATCCCCCTCGATCCGCCGCGCCACCACCGGTTACTCTGCCCGCTTGGCAGACCAGCCGCTTCCGTTTGCTTCCTTGGCTGCCGCATTGTGCCCTCAGATCCCAGGCAGAACGCGCCGCATGCGGAGGAGGAGTAATCGTCCCGGGGCACAACCAGTCCAGACGGGATGCTACCGCGCGGGCCAGCAGGAGGGATGGAGAGGGAGGGGGGAAGGAATCAGGCAGCTGCTGAAACTGCACGTCCGCTCGCGCGCGGCCGCGGGACATTGCGGGAGTGGCGCCACAGGGGCCGAGCGGATGACGCCGTCACAAAAGCTCTCGGCATCCCCAATGGCATGGCGCAAAACAATTGTCTGCTGTGCGTCGGTCCGAGACACCAAGAGCGCGGAACGATCACAAGAGGCTATTCGTCTCACCTTCCTCCTCTCTCTTCACGCTCGACCCAGTAGTGGCGCTCTGCTCCTCTAGCAGCCACAGAGAGGACGCGAAGTACCGAACGCTACGCGCGAGGAATCGATCGATGCGCAGCGCCGTCCCGCGGGCGAGGGCCGAGCGAGGCATGGAACCGAGGGTCGCTTGAGCCGCGGACGTCCTGAGCCCAGAGGGCGCGATCACTGAGCGGGCAGGCGGCGAGTCGTTGCAGCGTCCACCTGCTCCTCCTAGCGACCCTACTGGAAGTAGCCCGTGGCTCCCGCTCCGTCCCTTGGTCGGGATCGCGTACCTCTCCGGGCGCTTCTTTGGAAGGCCGCAAGAGCGCTTTCCCCACTCCATCCCTCTCCGCCTTCGCTCTCTATGGCGGCAGTCCCGTGGCGTGGCGTTACCCGGGCGTGCATCGTCCACCCGTGCGCTTTGACTCCCGTCGTGTGCCTCTTCCCGGACAAGGCTGGGCTTCTCCTTCTCTTGCCGCGCGGTTGGCTGACCGAAGGATGGTGGACAGGAAGGAGGATGAAGCACCGGCCGGCGACCTCTCCTCCTCATTGTCGGGAGCTCCGCGCTCGTCACCAGCTGGGTGAGGCGCAACAGCTTTTGCAGCAGTGAACTCGGACGGTCTGTCGCCGTTTGATCACCGCGTTGCTGGAGGGACGGGGGCGTTCCCGCCAGTGAGCGTCTCGAAGGTCGGCCGAAAGCTCCCTCGAGAAATCCGTCCTGAGGTGCTGTGAGAAGAAAGCAGGGGGGAGGCAGAGAGGTGCATCGGCGGCCACTGCGCACTCCGTCGATCCCATCCTCTCCGGGTAAGTCGCGGAAGGATGTGGATTCCGTCCTGCTGTCTGCAGCGAGTCGCCATCGCCCAAGGGAAGAGCAAGCCAGAGCGGACGGGAGCACCATCCAAGGATGCGCGTGAAATTGAAGCGTTCACCCGCCTACCCAGAGTGCCGCCTCCTTTCTCCCTCACAAAGAAAAACAAACAGGAAACGCGCGCGATCCTGCGCGCCGCGACAACTGAGCGCACTTGGGGACGGCGTGATCCCCTATCCAGAGTTTAGGACGATGGGCCGAGTCACGAGAGGGGGGGGGAGGCGGTAAAGGAAACTCGACTTAGGCGGTGGCTCCGAACGCTGTCACGTGCCGACGCCGATGCCGTAGCAAACAACGAGGAGAAACATGAAGCTGCACCACCGCGGAACGCGCCGCCTGTCCTCATAGGTCACCGCGCGCCTCCGGCAGGGAACAGGAGGAGGCCGACGCACCTCTGGTGCTTTCGCTATGCGGTGCGCGTGGTGGCTCACTCGCGGCAAATCTGCGAGCTGGACAACAGCGTGCAAGGAGTCGCCTCCGACGGATCAGCGGTCACCAACGTGGCACTTTCGTTGGTTGATCAAAAAAGAAAAACCCTAGAGGCTTCGTCGTCGGTTTGTTTGTTTTCCTTTTGGCATCCCCGTCCATTGAGGCAAACCGACCGTTCGTGAAGCGGATGTTCGCTGCCAGGGCCAAACATCACGAACGTAGCAAACATGGCCGCAAGCATCTTCCGTGCGCTGGAAACGCCAGGGGCGTAGGCTGATCGCTCCCGGCGAATGAGGTCCGCTAGCTGAGGTTCGGGGCTGGGAATGGAGCGAACCAGGTGGAAGGAGAGAGGAGGGGCGCCGCACCCGTGCCCCGCAGCGGCACCGGAACGACGGCTTGCTTTCCCTCTCCCGCATCCTGGAATACTGGCAAGCCGGGAAATTCGATCGCCCTTCCGTGCAAAGAATGCCGCGGAGGAGAACCGGCCGACGCCACACCCGTCCCCAAGAAAGAACAGGCGCCACCAGCGCCGAAGGGCAGCAAAGATGGCGCAAATCTCTGCCCGCGAAGAGGGAGGAAGAGCGGGGCTTGGGGTCGCGCAGGCGACACCGCGAGACCCGCTTTCTATTTCGTAGGTCATCACCTAGGCGTTTCTCACGAGCCACGGGCGGTGGGTGGTATCTTGTTCCTGGAACCCTTTTTCTCATGGAGCCTCACAAGAGAGGGTAGGAGCGACTTCGTAAGTGCCGAAGAAACCGAGGAAACGCGGCGCCATGCGGCAACGATGGCAGCAGCGCCGCCCCGGGACTTCTTTCAGGGCAGTCACCATCGCAACCGCAGCAGCGAATGGTTCCTCGCGGCTAGGGTTCCCAACGACTGCTTCACTGACCCACGCGTGTGGTGCCCGCCCACCTCAGCGGAGGCCGAGCAGAGCGTTTCTCGTCCCCGGGAGGTCGTCGTCAGGGAAACAGGGGGGAAAAAATGCTGCATCCAATGGGGTGCAGAATGCACCGGGTCTCGCTGGAGCTAAGCGATCGAGGAATCGCAGGCGGGCAGGAGGAACGCAAACCGCAGGCGGGCACGATGGCTTCCGGACGAGGCGAAGGTGAGGAGTGGGTTGTCGGAAGGATTTCACCGCTTCTGGAATCCTGGAAGTTGCCCCGAACTCTCGGAAAGTTCCACCGAGAGTTGGGGAGGATGGAGGATCCCAAACTTGCCAGAAAGCAATTCACCTGCATTCGGTACAGGAGCGAGAGGGAGGACTCAGGAACGGGAAGACCACCGAGATGGAACCGGGTCGGAAGGATGGCTCCGAGCTCTGTATGCTCAACACCTGGCTCCCTGTTGTTGTGTCGGAGAAGCACCGCCAGCGGGGTTCTCTTTCGTTCCCGACTGCAACTCGGTTCTAAGCCAAGGCCCGGAGAGTATCCGGGATCAGCCTCCGGGACCGTTCCCGGATTCTTAGATGGGGAGCTGTCCTTCCGATGAGGGCGGAAACCAATACGCGGCCCGCGGAACGGAAAGGGGGAACCAAGGCGCACGCTCACGCAAGCGCGCAAACTCCATCCCTATCGAGTACTTGTTTTTTGATCCACCTCGAGCCCGAGTTTCCTGTTAGGAGGATGACTCGGGACTGCAAGATGCGCCTTATGGATGGGGCAGAGGTAGGGAGGAAATCTCTCAGGGTGTCTGCAGCTCCGATGCACGGCAGCAGCATTGGTTCGTCCCCCTCGGTGAAGAATGACCCCCCTCCGGTGCCCCACCCCAAATTACTCGGCGGAACCTCCAGCGGGAACGACCAAGGCACTGAGGACAACAGGCGGTCAGTCGACTCCGGGTGAAGATCCCCGTACCGGCTGCACTGAGGGAGAATGGTCGGGGTCCCCGCAGTTGCCCTCGAAGAGTCCGCGGGCTGCGGGAAGCGCCGATCCCTCGAAAGTCGCGCTTTCCCAGCCAAATTTCCTACGGCGAGGACATGAGTGACTCCCTCCTTCCCTTCTTATCTCCCTCGCCCTGGGGTGGAAGAAGGAGCGGATGGGCGCTCGGAGAGCTCAGCAGAAGACTCCCAGCAGCGCACGCGCTGCACCCCCGCATGGGGTGGAGGCGACCCCGGACTAAATTCGTTCCCGAAGTGCATCCCCGTAGGGCAACGGAGTACTTGCTCTGTCTTGCAAGCCAAACCGGCCGCAGTGAACCACTCCGTGACGTCTCTCCTGCTCCAGGAGGAGCAGGATCGCGTGTTTCTGTTCCTCCTCCTCCCCCTCCCCTTCCCGTACGTGTTTTTCGAATGTTCCATCGGCAGCGCAGTTTCCGCCCTCGCCTAATCACAGGACGGGGGAAACCTGGCCAGAGAGCAAAGTCGTGGAAGGAAGAGGGGAAGGGGAGGGGGCCTCCTTCCATCGGGACATCACGCTGAAGGCATCGCGTGCCTGTAGCACCGAGGCAACGCCGCAGCCTCTCCTATCGTTCCGTTCCCCACGTGGAAAATAGGTGGAAAAGGAAGGGACGAAACGTGGACAGATAGGGAGGTTGCGGGACGAACCATGCACTAGGTCCCGAGGGGCCCTTCTCCTCCCGGTAAAACTCCACCTGCCCGTTCCCATCCTCCTTTGCTCGTTTCCGGTTCCGCGTTCTTCGTTCGAGCCGGGGAGCCGAGAACTCCCTCGCCCCCTTCCGAAGAACCGGGGACTCATTCGTTTCGGCGGAAGCCACTGCCTCGCCGGACCCGCCCGCGGCAGCTCACAGATCGAGGCGGCGAACCCGGTCTTGTCGAGGGATAGTCCAGTCAGGGGCCTCCTCCGCGTGCAGCAGAGGCAAAGGAATGGCGGCGTCGAGCACGCTTGTTCGATCGCGTGCGCCCGAGCCCCCATAATCTCCGTCTTGGCAGTTTCTCCTCCCTCCCCCCCTTCCCCCATTTCTCCGACGTTCTCCTTCGAACGAGTGTTTGCTGCAATAAATATTGCGCTACTCCCCCCCCCCCTCCCCTTCTGAGAAGGATGGACAACGGATCGAAATCACAGTCAGCGTCGGGGGCGTGCTTCATTTTTGTTGCGATGGACACGAGTGACGTCGTCGTCGTTGTCAGCTGACGAATAATCAGCTCGTGTGTGTGTGTACACAGCTGCGCGCGCACCACACCCTAGAGCGTACGGGTCCCTTCCCAGCGCATGCGCCGGTGCGGCCGGCCAAGCTGCGTGTTGGGGGCGCAGAGGAGGAAAGCTAACACGTGAGCAGAAAATGCTAACCTATGCGGAGGTTACGTGCGCGGTGGCGCCGTACGTAGGTGTGGATAGGAGCGTGTGTGGTCGTGTGCAGCCTTCTGCAGGAGCTGGCTGGGAAGAAGCATTTCCTCGGGGAAGGGACGCTGTATCACACACACACATCACACGCGTGCCGTCAGACGCGAATCCTCTTTTCCTGTAAAAGGAACAACACAGTGGCCGTAACGCGGTTACGGAGGGAGTGTTCCGCCTCGTTTTCCAAATCCGCCTTGCTTTTCGATGCCCTGAATTGGATCGACGGCGTTTTTCGAACGTGGCGTTTACTCGGTTCGGTTGATTATTTGCGAGAGTGCCACGCGTGCGCAAAAGTTTCCACGCACGCAAAACACACACATCCTCTCTCGCAGGTCCGTCTGTCCACTGTTTGCCTCGGCAACACTAGCTGAGCGTCCTTTTCTCACCCCTCCCTTCTTATTGGCTATTATGAGCAAGAAAAGACAAATTCGCCGTTCCCGGAGTATTCCGTGGAATTCGTTTTCCCGTCGTACGGTGGCCGCGAGCCACGGGAAACCATCAGACACGTGGAAATGTTCACGTGTCCAGTTCGGGAAAACAACCCATCGCTTGAGGGAACCCGTAACTGCTCTTCCAGAGGAAAAAGAAAAAAAACTGCGCATTCCTCATGTCCGAATCCCTCTCTGTGTGGCTTCGCTTCTGCCTTCCCTCTCCCTGCTGCTTCCACAGATTTCCAGCTTTCGGCATTTCTCTAAAAACCCGTGCTGCCGCTCGGTACAGACGAGCCGGCATCTCCGCGCAGAAGGGACGATGATGTTTCAGCGTTGTTCATGCACACTGAATTTCAGGCCATGAAGATCCTCTCGAAGAAGCAGCTGCTGAGGAAAGCCGGAATGTACGGTAAGCAAACAACCGCTCTGCGCCCTCCGGTCTTCCGCTTGCTCTGCCGCTTGAAAAGGGACTGAGGGAACGAATGGCTCGTTGCTCGTTGCCCCAGGCGGGGGAGGGTGGGAGTCCCTGGGAAATCGAAGATCGAATGGAACCCAGCATAGGATTCGTGCCGGAAAGTCGTCGTGGCAACAAGGAAGATGAGAGAAAGTAGGGATGGGAATACTCGCCGGAAATCAAGTGGGATAAAGGCTCCTGGAAGACGGTAGATTTGTGTACCCACAGAACAGTATGCGGACGGCATGGTGCGGTCCGTCGGCGCACCCAAGTCTTTTAGGCAGCGAGCTGGATTTATTGAGAACTTCATTCCAGAAGCTTCCGTGATTTCGCATTCCAAAGCGGAAACGGCTGCTTACGCAAATGGGGGATCACCAAGAGCGCCTTGTCGTCAACAGATAAACTGCCTGGAAGAGCCGAAAAGCAAACCTCACAGAGAAGGAACGATAACGGCAAATGACTTGACGGAGCGTTGCAGGCATTAAGAGAGAGAGAGGGCATCAAGACGGAAACGTCAAGTCTTTGCAAATGTGTGCGGTCGAGGATTTGCCTTGTGATAATCTCCATTCGGGTTTGACCTCAGTTACGACTTTGCGCGTGAGCATCTCTCCCCCCAGTCGGTCCCATTATCCTCCTTATCTGAAAGGGTAAGGCACGATCCAAACGTCCAAAAGTCGGCACTCGGCCATAAAATCAAAGATGCATGCGCTGATGTGTCCATTTCCAGCGGCCGCGAGGCTGCGGCCTCCGCACGTGGTAGCAAGCGGTTGCGGGTTCGAATCCCCACGTGGAGGAGGATTGACTTCGAGAATGGGAGGGCAGGGGGGGGGGGGAGGATTGCATCGCGGGTTTCGAGAAACTCCCCGCAGGATGACGATGGTCACCCTGTGGGATTCTGGTGCAGCGCGGCACTGGTGGAAGCAGCCGGAAACCGGATGGATACCCCCATCGACTGGCCGGGATTGAAAGTTGACCCTCCGGGGTGTCCTTACAGGACATGAAGGAGTCCTTCGGGGTTCCCCTCCGGCTGAACAGATTGATATTCCCCTCAGGGGGAGTTGTCTCTCCGGAGTGTAAGAAGCTCTCTGCTCCCTTCGGGTAAATGCCCATTAGAGAAATCGGGAAGCGTCCCTTCAGGGTTCATCTTCAGAGGAGGGAACCAGGAGAGGTTCCCTTGCGGGTTCCCTTTGGACAAGAAACAAAGGAGCGAACCCCCCCAGAGATCCCTCCGGAGAGAATAAAGAAGGAAGTTCCCTTCGGAGACAGCCCTGGTGAGGGTTTCCCTCCCAAGAGTAAGAGGAATGAGCTTCTTCCTCCGGAGCCCTTCCTGGATCCATAGGGTGGTCCCATCCCGGGGTGGCCCCCTATAACTTGGAGAGTCACATGCTCCCTCAGGAGGCGGGAGATAGTGTCAAGGAGGTGCGTGGGCCCCTAGACGGACAGGTCTTCAGTACTCTGAGAACCAAAAAAAGAGGAAAACCTGGAAAAAGAAAGAAAAAAAAGCAGGAACAGGACCCGAAAGGATTTCTATCATCGCAGGTCAAAGCGTTGTATTTATTTGTTTTATTTTATCTTATTTTTTTAAAAAAAGGATGTATGTGCTCACACGTGCGCGAACACATCTCTTCACGCATCTCTTCAAGCTCACTACCGCTTGCGCTTGCGCATGCACGTCAGGCACGCAATAACCTGCGCGAGTGCGTCGTCCACCGTGCATGCGCGGCGGGGCAGCGAGGAAGAAGAGAAGGATGGCGTTCGGTAGCATCCTCACCACTCCTACGCCGGCGCGGGGCTGGCTGGGGTCGACCCACCCGTCGCGAAATCGCGGTGCGCGGCACACCCGCCTTCGGGTTCCGCGATGGTCCACCCAGCGGTGCCTGCCCGCTCAGATCTCGCGCAGGGGGGGAGAGGGAGGGACTGCCAGCCTGGATTCCCGCGCTCAGCGGAACACCGTGGAACTCGCTGGGCCTCGGCGGGGTTCGATCGCGGCTCCCCGCCGGTTCCGAAATTCTGCTCCGCTCCGCCTCCCCAGCGCTTGCAGGACGCGAGGGGAGGAGGCGCACTTGGTTCGATCGCGGGATGGAAGGGTGGGTTTGCTCGTGCCCGTGGTTTGCTCGGGCTTACTCCCCTCGTAACTCTGGAACAGGAAGAGGTGCGAAGAAGACTCCAGCAGATTACTGGCCAGAGACGAAGCTGCGGGGAGGGCCAAGGTGCCGACGTGTTCAGGGAGAAGGCACTGCCTTCGAGAGCCAAGGCCTTGAAGCGGATGGCAAGGCCGACAGACCTCTTGTCAGTCCTCTCGCGTGGTGTCTTTCTTCAATCGATAGATGAGCGGATCCTTGCGAAAACGGAAAAATTAAGCACCACGACTATGAGACCGACGATAACCCGGAGAACGGGAACGATGATGAAATCATAATGAGCTGACAGCCTCAATCTGGTCTCGTCGCAGCGAGAACATGTGCCGAGCACCTTTCACCAGAGTGAATACAAATTGCTGCCTTGGAAGCATAAATTATGCACGCACAGCTCTTAAGCGCCTGAGAGCGCAGGAGATTAGGTGGAATGAGGAAGATTAAATAAAAATGAGATGATTCGATTTTACGGGAGGCAAAGTTGCAAAATTTCCCTTAAAATAAAGATGGTCACCTGCGGTGCAGAGTGCATTCTTGTTTCGGTGCGAGCAGCCGGGGAAGGGGCGGCTTTGCCTTTCCCGGAACCAATTGTCCCTCCTGCAACTGGTTTCGAGGAAGGTGGCGGTGATGGAAGCCCCTGGAATCCAGGTGGAATCGCTCTTCACGCGTCAGAACTCGAAAGCTGGAGGAACAGGGTAACCACTGCTGCTTCCTTTGTCGAAGGGCGCGGATCTCATCCCGGGGAGAAGATCGCTGGATGGATCGTCAGGTGGAAAAGTCTTCGCCTGAAGCGAAGCTCGTCTCTCTCCGCGCTGCGGGCTTCCAGCGTGGATGGCCATTGCATTAAAATTAATAGATTTAAATAATGCAAGAATGATGATGGAAAATGAGGCTTTTTTGATGAAAGTATGTGCAGTATTCCCTTATATATTCCAATGCCATGAGCAGCTTGTCTTCTATACAAAGTTTACTTTCTCTACCTCTTTTAGCTTTTTTTCTTTTCAAAATTTTGAAGCAATTTAAAAGCGTCAAGTTATTGGATAGAAGCTACATTAGCCTGCCTTTCCCCATGTTTTTCATTTCTTGTTTTGTCTTTGTAAATCAGTGGCACCAACTCGCCACTATCATCAATGAACTACGTTGCGTCCGTTTGTGAAGGAACACGCGCTCGAAACCGAACATCGGTTCTGCATCTCCAGCCGCTGGCTGCAGCAGATTGCTTGCCCGCCACTCTCGTTTTCGGCTTCCCTCCTTCCCAGTTCTCGCTTCTCGAAGATTTCAAGACCGGCTTGCAGCCCATCAAGAACCAGTCACTCCTTTTGCTTGGATTCGAACCGGACTGCGTTGCAGGCACGGACTGCCAGCGTGGTGGTCGACCGATGGGGATACTTTGTCTGTGTTCCTTGCCCCCTATCATGCAACAAGCCAGTTCTTTGACCAACCACTCGTGATGAAGTCGGCCATGCACTTTTCCTGTCACATGTCCTCTCGTCTCGACGTGGGATTTGACTTCCCTTCCATTGCTGCTGGACATTCAAGACAGATCTCCAGGAACAAAAGTTTGTGTGTGACTACTGTGGCCAGCCAGCAACCACTGAATTACACAGCTCGAGTTTCTCTGGGATCATCCGCTCTCCTGGTCTCGAGCTGCGGCTGCTATTCGTCGAGAAAGCCTCTGGCTTTTCTGAGCTCCCGTGTTCCGAACGGCTGCAGCCACCCGAACAAGCTGTTACCACTGGTACAAACAGCGAACCTCGGCATCCTTGCCTAGCGAGTGGAACATCGGTTGCGGTGCCAGAACTCTCTCGGCGTCCCGTTCCTCCTTCGTTCCAGGATTCCATCGGATCTTCCACTCGAACGGATGGCTCTCCTTCATCGTTTGATCTCCTCTCGATCCATTTAGTGAATGCGGAATTCTCGCTTGGAACCCTCCTGCTAGACGTCACGAGTGCAGTCCTCGACTTCCTTTAGAAGAGTGAAAATCTCTGCAGCCGCCACGCACGTGGGCGTTCCTTGGCTCGATCTCAAGGAGCCAACCGAGAGCGCTCGTACGGGCCATACGAGAGCTGTCTCCGGGATGCACTGACGAGTATTCGATTCTCCCTGGCAGTTTATAAGCCACGACCTGCCCAGTGGGCCCTGGAAAAAAACTGTTGAGCTGAGGAACTGTCCATCCAAGCGTGAAAGTTTCCTGGTTCTTAAGCCGACCCGTCAACCTTCCCATGAAGGATGAATAGTGGACAAGCGCAGGAGATAATCCATTTTTCATCCTGCTGCGAAAAAAAAGGGAAAACAAAAAATCAAAGATTTGTGGTTGGTTTAGTTTGCGCACACCTCCGACAACGAATCAAGATCTTTGTTCCACTTGGGAACCCGTGTAGGGGATATTCCGGGAGAACGGAAGACATGAGATCCCGTGAGAAAGAGAGGGCGCATCCGTCTCGTGGAGTGGTGGCCTTCCCGAGTGTCTTTCCACAGGCACGAAAGGGAGGAGAGGTCGCGAAGAAACTGGGGCCAAAGAATTTCAGGAGGAAGGGTGGAAGGGGGCGCGGTTATTTCCACGACCTCTCCATCTGGGAGAATGCTCGCGGTTTCGGTCCGAAGACGCAGTCCTCCGAGTTGTCCGGAAGGGTCGTGGAACCTGCGGCGAAGTCGAAAGAATGCGCATTGGTACCGAGGAGCAGTATCCGAGGGAGGGGGGATTGGCAAGCCGAGCAGACAGGGTGGCCACTCGAAGGTTGTCATGGACCGCGCGCGAACCTGTAGGACGCTAACGAACGGGGAGAGAAGTCGCACGCGATTGCTAGCGAAAGCTCTGCGGTGGCTGGTGCAACCTAGCACCTCGGCACCGAATAGAGAAAACACGGACCGCATGCGCCGACTCGCGATCCCGAAGGAAACCATTTTTTTTTTTTTCCCGGAATCATTGAAATTCGGAGCCTCTGCTGGCACGGGCGTCCCTTGGAATGGTCAGGGACGTGGCTAAGAACATCCCGCTGTTGAGAACGAACGGAAGGTGAGACGAACTCTCAAGGAAAAATCTGGAAATTGGAAGCGCGAATACACAAAGAAATCGCCGAGGATGGTCCAGTTTATACGAGTAAACAAATCGAAGGAGGAGAGGGAGGAAGAAAGAGAGAGGAGGTTCGCTTCCGCTGATCGCGTTCCGCGTTGACGGTGCCCCATTTGCGTCATTTCGGAAGTCACGGCTTTTTCTTCGGAGCGTCAGAGTAGTTCAAACGGATGGAAAGAGGATGCCGGGTGGAACCCGGGAGTTGCGTCGATGAGCATCTATGGGATGCACCACTGCTATCCTTCCAACGTCCGAGTCGAAAACGGGAAGCCAAGGCAGGAGGGGTCCGGGAAGCCATTGCACTCACGCTGCTACCGAAAGCGATGATTCGAAGCAGAAGGACAGACCTCTCCAGAGGAGAGCAGCCCCAGCATGGCTGGAAGAAAAATCATCTAGAAGGCAGTAAGATCTCTCTTCCCGAATGGGAAGCAGCAGACCATCCTTCCAGCGCGAACGGAACATCTCGAAAAATAAAAATAAAAAACGGAAACGGTCCTTGAAGACCCGCACGCCTCCTAGTCTCAAGTGTTGCTACTCACCCGGAAAAGAACGAACTTGTAAACTTAAACTTCCAGTCTCCACTTGCAGAAACACACGGCCACGTGGTCTGGAGCGGTCACATACGCGAAGGTGAAAATGTCGGAATTCTGCATCGTCGGAAGATTCGGCGTTAATCATCATTGTGAAATGGTGGATCCCATGGGCCGCGTTTGCGCCTCCTCCTTTCCTTGAACGCGAATCTTGCCGCGGAGAGCGCTTGTTTCGGCCCGCGGCCTGACTGTGCAAGAAGACGGACTGAAAGCAACAGTCAAAGAGTTGGAGTCCACGTCTGGCAGGCACGGGAGTGGCGTATTCTCTCTCCTCTGGCCTCACGCAAGGGCAGGAGAGATCCACGAAAGTCCCTCGTCGAGTAGCGACCACTCCAGGAGGAAGCACCACGTCCCTCATGGGGTGGCATCGAGCATCGGCTCTTCTTCCATGCCCACGGTCACTGCACGCGCTCCTCCGACTGCCGATCCGCGCACCCCACCTCAGCTTACCGTCCTGGTTCCCACGAGAAGCGGCAAACGTGCAGGAGGTGGCGTTCAATGCGTGTCCTTGCCTCATTTTCTCCAGCCGCCGCTCCGAGACCATCCGAGACTGCCCGATTCGCCTCGTCAAGGGAGTCGCGCGGGGCAAACGGGAGCCGGTGATCTCCGGCCATTCAACACCAGAACTTTGGCTACTCAAACGGGGTGCTCCTGGGACGGAGTCGTCCCACTCGGCGGTGGCTGCCTGCTTGACAACTCGGCAGTGCTGGAAGGCGCTGGAAAGAGAATGGGAAGAACAACGGAGGTGCAAGAAGCTGCGGAAGAATCAGAAGAGCAGTGGATCCGCCAAGGACTCGAACGATAGGATCGCCGGGATCCCAGAATCGGAAGGGCGACGAGGCATTCGGAGACGTCTCGGAGATCGTCCAACCAAGAACGGAGGAGCATGAAGAAATGTCACTCCGGCATTCCAGCACCGCCTGACTGCGTACTGGAGCCACATCTCTGGAAAGAAGTACAAAAGATCTAAGCGAAGGCAATAGTGCTCTTAAACGCAGGTGAAACTCAAAAGATAAGGTACAGTGTCATGAGGATTTCATCCAAGAAAGTCCTCTCTCTCGTTACTGGGTATGAAAGGAGGTCATCAGATTCCCGGTACTCGGAATCGATGCCGAATACACTAGACTCTGGATTCCCGCTACGACAAAATGTACGCAAGAAACAGCCTCTTCAAGGTTCAAAACATCTGCTCGAGGTCCCTGCTATTTCACTTCATCTGAAAGGATGGTGCGTTCGACTTTGTTGTGACTGCTTTTTCTGAGACTGAGGAACAGGGGCATCTGGGACTGTGAAGTGCCAGTGAGCTGTCGAAGACACACGGGCGCGGACTGCGGGAAGTCAAAGTTCATGGAAGACTTTGGAGAGATAGATCAGCAGTAGCAAAGATAACCTCGAGAAAGAAGACCTTAAAGGGGAAACAGAGTGAGCAACAAAGGCAAAATTCGAAGTGCCTGATTTCACCCATCCTCGATTATCCCTTACTTCTGTTTTCTGATGAAGTGGTCATTAACATGATGATTTTCGTCCTCGCGTCATCACGGTGTGTGCTGGCGTTCGTCACTGCATCTGTGAGAACCCTTTGAGACGGCTTCCTCTTAAGCAAAGGAGGTCCACCTCCTGGGAAAGTGGCCAAACGGTGCTCAGTGAACTCACCAAGGAACCAGCGACCCATGTGGTTACATGATGGCACTGAGGAACATTTTCGATCACTCAAGATTCACTAAGATCTAAATGCGTTGACATCAAGAGATGTAGTCCGATAAGATGGGAGAAAGTGGATGTGTTTTACCGTAAAGTTCTCCAAAATTAGTGTTCGACAACCTGCATTATGGAATTATCCAGCTTATCGGGGGCAAGTTATGCTTGCCTCCAAGTACTAGAGAGCTGGATAACTTCCAGGCTGAACGCGGATGCTCGAGATGAAATATCCCGGAAAAGATCTGGACGCTGGGCCATTTTTTACTCCTCGAACTTCCCAGCTTCGAGACGAGACTTTACTTTAGCAAGCTGGAAGGAGAGGAGTTGGCGCGCGCGCACTAAGTTCACGACTTTTGCGTTCCGAATTCGCGCTCAGCAAGCAGAACGTTGAAATGCTGGGGCAAACGAAGAAATTCGACGGAGATCCTAAGACTGGAAACTACCATAAGGAAAACAAAACTAATGAAAGCTCAGTCTTTAGCGGGATTTCACTCCTGGGTTCCTCCGGACACCTAAAGGTGATGCTTGGAGCACGAAAAGTAAGTCATCAACAGTGCTTTCTGGAGGCAGCAGCAAGATAATCAGAGTAAAACTTCCCGTCCGACAGTAAGGAAATTTGCTTAGGAGAGTTTTTCTTCCATTGGAGGCGTTTCTCTCCCCCCTTTCCTACCTCTAAATCTTGACAAGGAGCGAGGCAGCCGACTCGGCGAGCGCTTCGATTTTCTGATGGTACGATTCGGCGAATGAGAGCACCTCCCGCCTTGTTCAGTGAGTTGAGGCAGCTAAGACGACGTGCTCTCGGAGGACTTCTGAGCATCCACGCGCCACTCTGGTGCGAGCCAGATTCCAGCTCAGAACCCTTTTGGCATCAAGACTATCCATCGGTCGCCGAACCAGCTTAAACCGAAGTGCGAGACCTCTTCGAAGAGGCCAATCATGAACTCGGCAGATCTACAGCGCCGGATTTGCATTGAGCATTTCGCTCTTCGTGAAGCTCCAGCAAAGTAGCGATTTCTCCTTCCAGAATCCAGAAATCGAAGCGAAAATTCGCATACTGGGGGATTGGTGCCGCTCCCTTGGCAACCTTGTATCCAGTGCTCCTTGCCATCTCCTCATTCTTTTCCACCGTTCCTGCGTCGGGGAGGGTTTCTGCTCTGGACGCATACCTCTCTCTTGAGCTTCCTCTGGGTGCTAACCGACTTTTGTTCTTTGATTGCGAGCAGTTGCCACAGTCTAGCACTGGACCTAGTGTAACGGGATGCCATCTTTCACAATGATGATTAACGTCTGTCAGCGTAAAGTTAGAACGAGGGCGTGTAATTCCATTACAGCTCTATGGGGTCGCGTCCTTCTTAACGAGATTGCAAGTTAAGAGAAGGTTTCCTTTTGGAAAGGATAATGAGAGATTAATGAGAGGCTTCCTCGTTTAGAATGGCAAATGAACTCTTGCGTCCCCGCTTGATTTCGGGGTCCGCAGCAAGGATGACAGGAAACTGCAGAGAGACCACCAGGAATTCATTCGTCAGCAGCTTCCTCGAGCTTTGAAGACCTGCGGCTCGCGGCTTTCAGCATGCCGCACCTTCAAGCAAGTCCCACTGAGTCGACCCACGCTTCTCCCGTGCCGTGCACGCAACCGGCGTCCATCCAACTCGTCATGGAGCTGATCTGCTCCCTGGGTCTGGAAAATGAGCTGCGACGAAGGCTTCCAGCACATCCGAGTTCCCCGAGGTCTTCCATCAGGACGTTCCCCTTCACTGTGGTACTGCTCGGCTGCTTCGCTCGGGAAGCGACGACTCGCGAGAGCGAAGCCGCGTGTACTCCATCGCGTGAGGAAAAGGAAAGCGGTGCTTACAAGTTCTGGGCAGACGTTTTGAACATCCGGAACCTCCATGTTGGACAATATCTGAGTGTCTCGTTTGTTGCATTGCAATCGTCACGTTGGTGAGTTAGGAAACATTCGCGCAAGCAGATCACTTCAAGCATCTTTCATGGAGGAGAGCAGACGGTCTCGAGTATTCTTCCCAGAGTGGTATTCTGGGAAGATTTTCGGCTCCTCGGAATAGGTACCCCTATTTACTGTCCTCCCTTACACGCAAGCAAGCATTTCTTGAGTTCCTTCATAACCTCTTGAATATGGACGCAGCTCTGCGTGGGGGGGACAGACCAGTTTTTTACATTCAGTGGTCATCTCTTGCTGCTCTACAGACGTTGACTTCTACGGTCTTGTAGAAGTCACACATGCGATCAAGTCAAGTCATCAAGTCACAGCTATTTTGGAAACAAAAATCGAAAAATCGCGTCCGACAGTAGCTGCTTAGAGAGCTTACTGATTTGCGTTCCATACTAGGACGAAAACTCCCGAACTCGCAGTTGAGGACTTTTCATCTTAACCATCATATAGATTGTCTTCTGTAACTAGAAGTTCTTGCCATGAGGTACTGCTCAGAGCATTTCTTTTTTCCCTTCTATCGTTGCTCTTTGCGATCGGTACTTGCGAATTCAAAGTTTTCTGTAGTCTCTTTTTCACAGTGGGTCGCTTTTGCACCACTCTTTCTCCCGTTTTATTTTAACACGCGCTTTTTTACTTTCTACAGTCTTGTGCAGAGATGACAGCAGTCGTTCTGATCTGTGTGCATTCGCCATTGCAGGAGAGCCTTTCATATATATGCGGCCTCTTTTTTTTCTCCCTTTCCATTCATTTGTCTCAATTCGCGTCAATCCGTTTGTTCATCTGCATAGTTTTTATTGCTCTTGTTCCGTAATCCTCGTGTGCAAGTTTCTAAGACGCACAGTTGCTTATTATTTGCACCGTCACGATGCATTCCCTGTTACACGGTTTTCCGTCATCTCACAGTTCGTGGAAACCAAGTGGTATCGTGGTTTTGGTCTCTGCGCATAGAGGAAAATGGTGCAAACAGTTCAGCTGGCAATTGAAAACCATGCGCGCGTACGCATGCCGGTTCAAACTGTTGGCAATTTCATCTGCATTCGAGTCCGGACGGAGTTAGTTGTACGAGACGCACCTCAAAGGTAAGGGCGGGTCGGATGTAAAGAAAGAACCAAATAAGAGAAAGAAAAATGTATGAGTGGTTCGAAAGACACACATTCCCATGTCATTTTTCTACGTGGTCACCATTTTTCTTCCCCCAAACACTTTTGATGCCGTGGAAGAAGCTCACTGAAACGATCTGCATGAAATTCCGCCTCCTGAGAGGTCAGTCAGCTCAGCACTGCAGTTTTCCACTCCTCGCCTCACCCCTCGGATCGCTGGGCCACTTCTTGAGATGGAGGGAGACGTGGTAGTCACTGGGCAGGACTGTAAGGTGGGTGATCAAGAAGTTCCCATTCGAATTTCCGAATTGTCTGGAATGTGTGGACAGCATATGTTGCCAAGGCGCGCGTTGTCGTAAAAGAGAAGAACAATTCCTGATCTCAGCATTCCACTTTCGTCGGTTTTGCTGAACGGCAGTTTTGAAAGTGTTCCATAGTGGACTTGTGAAGTGGTGGTTGTTCCAAGCTCCATAAACTCCACCAAAAGCACATCCTTTTGGCCCCACACACTGCTGCCCGCACATCCACAGTTCGGAAATTCGGGTGGGAACTTTTTGATCACCCACCTTACAGTCCTGCCCAGTGACTACCACGTCTCCCTCCATCTCAAGAAGTGGCCCAGCGATCCGAGGGGTGAGGCGAGGAGTGGAAAACTGCAGTGCTGAGCTGACTGACCTCCCAGGAGGCGGAATTTCATGCAGATCGTTTCAGTGAGCTTCTTCCACGGCATCAAAAGTGTTTGGGGGAAGAAAAATGGTGACCACGTAGAAAAATGACATGGGAATGTGTGTCTTTCGAACCACTCATACATTTTTCTTTCTCTTATTTGGTTCTTTCTTTACATCCGACCCGCCCTTACCTTTGAGATGCACCTCGTACATTCGGCTTCACGTTGACTGACTTGGACCGGATCACCAAGACCGAAATCCATTCGCGTCTCACAGAAAGTGTTACGGGATATAGCTGATCCGAAATTTTTGCATCCATGCGTGTGCACATGGCGAGCGGAAGACACGTCAAGAATACATCCTCCTGTTTGGTCACCCTTTGAGGGCACGACCTGGATCCTGTTGATTTGCTCGACTCGTGAAAGCGATCCATAGTCTGGCCACTATCGGAAAGAGCAAGTAAAAAGATGATGGGAAAAGGGAGTTTTGCACGCGTGCCAATTTGAAGTGAGTGCATGGATGCATGAAAGTAAACGTCATCGCTTGCCTCTTCTGTGATTGTATTACAAAAACGAACTTATTCTCTCCTTCGAAAAAACCCAAGCGTTTTCTTCCTGAACTGCTAATAGGCGAGTGAGAACAAGTGAAGCTGGGAAAGTGCACTTAGTTGCGGAAAGCGATCTGAAGTGCATAAATAAAACAGGGTCAGCATCTTTCAGAATCTCCAGGCATAATTAGCACTGATGTTCGTCGCCGTGCACACCATTTGTCTTACTTACTAATGCGTAGTAGATCTCTTATTGAGTAATATAATAGATGTCTTGCAGAACGTGACTGTGAAAGGGTGGCCTGCTCTCTTACCTGGAAGAGTATGCAGAGTAGTGGTAACAAAAGGACTCGCACGAAAATTGATTCGCACGAAACCCATAGTGCTTACATCGTCCTTACACAAAAAGGATGAATTTGTGCGTTTCTGGTGGAATGAGCATGGACCGTCCGAGCAAGTATTTCAGGAGAAAGGGTCCGGAAAAGAATTTGCCGTCGGCCCACACATGGTTTTATTGCATTGGAAATGGGAGACGTTTGTTCCGTTGCATTGGAAACAGGAGACGTTTGTTCCGTTGCATTGGAAACAGGAGACGTTTGTTCCGTTGCATTGGAAACAGGAGACGTTTGTGCCGTTGCATTGGAAACAGGAGACGTTTGTTCCGTTGCATTGGAAACAGGAGACGTTTGTTCCGTTGCATTGGAAACAGGAGACGTTTCTTAACGAACTCCCGGAATACCTTCTTTCCGGGAACCGAACGAGCTGAAAAATTGCGTCTCTGAGCAACCTACGACGCCTCTCATGTGTTTTCTATTTACTGCTTCCAGCTTCGCAGTAAGAACTTCATTCACGGGAGGTAGGGATATTTTAACAAAAAAAAAACTTTCTTGTTCACAATAACGGAGGGCAATGGTGCTGAAAGCAAACAACCAGCCCGAACGGGCATCACACCACACGATCTCGCACCTGACGTCTTGGCGTTAGCCCACGTTTCAGTTCTTCCTTTCCAGATCGAGATAGAAAGAGGTCAGAGATCTTGCTGCAGGATAATGGGGCATTCTTGACATTATGCATTGACACGCTCCGCGTTTGCCCGCGTCTTCTCGCCGCAACGTGACTGACCACGTGCTTTCGCTTGCTCTCCCGTCCGTGTTCTTGCCAATTCCTGTTCCCACTGCTACATGAAGCCACAGCTGCCCCCATGTACGCGGTGCCGCGCATGCTCTTGTGTGTTGTTCCGTGTTGGCACTGCACACACCACCTTGCCCCTTGCTGGGTTTTGCCACTTGCTGCTTCCTCCACGGATAAGAACTCGAGTCTGAAGCTTTGGGGACTACCGCTTTACGAGCCGATGGAGGTCCAAGCTGCGACTCGCCGTGTGGAGGCTCCGTTGCTTTGGAAACGCCCGGTTCCCGGCGTGAAATTTCAACAGATTTTTTTTTTTTTTCCGTCGCTCATCCTGCGCCGCTTCCTTTCCACTTCTCCCCCCCCTTTTGCCGAATCTTTTCCAAACGAGTACCAAATCATTCCACATCCCGTGCAGAGGACGCTTCCGAGAATGTGGAGCAGCTGGAACAGGTTCCAGACAGCACACAGACTCGCTCTGTGTGCTCGCAGCTTCCGGTTTGCAGGAACATTTTACCCCTGTATCGTCCCCCTGTCCATCTTGACCACCGCGAAGCCCCTTGCGTTCGAGAGACCCGCACCCTGCTCTCGAGTCCCATCGGGAAAGACTGGGGGGATCTCTTGGGGTCCCGCTTGCCGCTGTTCCGTCCGGATGAGGGGTCGTGGCACTCCGAACTCAAAACCAGAGCAAGAGTTGGTCTACCCGCCACCGTACTCGTGGCTTCTTCCGTCTTGCGCGCCGAGATATCATTGCTCGCGCCCCTGGACACACCCACGAGGCGAACGCGGACCACGGCAGGGAGGCGTGACCCTCCCGCACGGACAGACCCGCTTCTGAACGCGAGATTCGAAAGTTCCGGTAGCAACCCACAGGAACCTCCGAGGCCATAGTCATATAGTAGCCACGTTGTGCGGGGAGGGGGGGGAGATGGGAACAAAAAGGAAGCGACTCGCCCTGCCGAGGAATCGCACCCCGCTTTCCTCTCCCGTCTTTTTCTCACTTTCCGGAAAGTGTGCAGTGCAATGCCGCGGCAGAGCTCGACTCACTCTCGCGGAAGCTAAGCGGATCAGCTTCCCCTGAAGTGCGCGATCATTTGCATAAGGGATACCGAACAAATTTCAGGAACTCGCGCGATATCCCTCTGGAGATTGGACTCGGGTGAATCTTCCTGGATCCTTCCGGCCTCGCCAAGCGTAACGTCTCTCACCCTATGGAAAATTCTTCTGGCGCCCTCCAGGGTGAAATCAAGCACACGTTTCGGGGTCCGGTGACGTCTTCCGATCCACTGTCTCCAGTCATCTTGCTGTTCCTTGGCCGAAAGGCTCATCAGAGACCCTGCTCGACTGCCATGCCTGCGAACTCATGTCTTTTTCCTGTTGAATCTTTGAGCTCTGGAAGGGAAGTACGAAAAGGGAAAGGACAGATGCCTTCTTGACTAAGAGACTGGAGGAAAAGCGAAATGAGCAGGTGCTTCGCAGCACCCTGCCTGGAATTTTTCGGAGCCCAAATGGCCTCTTGCGACGTTCCCTGCCGTTGTTCCAGAAGGTCGTTTTCCAGACAGCCTTTATCCCTGTGACGTTCTGTGTGACCAGGACGGAACGAGCAGTGTCGGGGATCCCGTCACTGACCCACCTGTGGTGCAGATAGCGGCATTCCTTCCTGTTCCCGAAGCGGAGTTCGTCTCCCGTGGACGGCGTTCTCACTCACGAAGGCCGCATCGGCGTCGCGGAACACAGAATATCGGAAGTTTCCCACGCGGAAGGGGGAGGGGAGGGAGGAAAGCCGGAAAGACATTCGGCGCTTCGACTAGGGGTTCGAGGCAGCTTGCGGAAAGAGCGCCGGACGAGACGCAGCATCCTCAACCAGTATATGTACAGCCGAAGCGTGTGTAGGAATCTGTCTCTTCTGATCGTTCCTAACAATCGCTGCTAGGCCTCAGACAGCAGCGGATGGTATGCAGCGGCGCTTTTCCTTCCCCTTCGAAAGCCTCGTTCCGGTGATCGGGGGGCCAACAGACTGAGCATCTCTCGAAAACATTCCAAACCTCGGTTTGAGCATTGAACCGGGCTCAGTCCATGCTTTCCAGTAGCGCACGAAGTTCCGGAAGTACCCCGTAGAGGGAACGAGGAACCAGTCGCATTGAGAGCTGCTGCCCGAAGCCAGCAAGGCATCCAACTGTCTCCTCTACCCCCTCTCCCTTGCCAAGGCCCTTGGAAGGAGACGAGTGGCCCTCGATGCAATTTCCGGACAGATGTTTGAGCTCTTCATAAGCGCTGTCTTCTTTGACGCAGGGTAAAGAGTCGTCTCCTCTTGCCTGGTTTCTGGTACATCGAGGAGATCTGGCAGGAAGTAGTTGTAGTCAGGTGTGCGCGCCGTCTCCTGTAGTGACCCATTTACCCCTCCTCCCAACTGTCACTCAAGCCCCGTGTGGCGAGGACAAAGAAAAAAGCAGCCGAGAAAAATTTTCTTCCAGCAGCCACAACCTGATAGCGAATCAGGGAACGGATCCCACTCTCAGCGTTGACCTGAGATCGCGCAGTCTGTCTCTACTCCCTTACCTTTTAGGGCGCCTGGCTCCCGTCCGAAAGTCTCCCGAGAAGAAGCTTGTGAGGAATCCCTTGGACAGCGTGTATCAAGAGATCGCAATCCTGAAGAAGCTGAACCACCCCAACGTGGTGAAACTCGTGGAAGTGGTGGACGACCCGGACCAGGACAACCTGTACCTAGGTAGGCTTTACGGGACTGGGGAATTGCTGCTATGGACCGGCGAGACCCAGAAACGAAAGGAATCCACTATCCCCGTCCGTCGCCTGCCGCGAGTCCATCCCGGAGACACCCGGGAGTCGTCGCCACGCTGGCGATGGCGCAGGGCGACTCTTCTGTCCCTTCGCGAGATGGAACTCCTCTCTCTCGAGTTCTGGCCCTCATGTATCTCGGGCAGCCGGATGCACTCGTGGTCACCTCCTTCGAACGTCGGAGCACACGAAGCACCTCGGCTGCTACTGCCTAGCGACGTTTCCTTTTCTTTTTTTCTATCTCTGTTCCCTTTTTTTTTTTTTCGAGGGAGTAGGGGTAGTTATAGGGGGTGAAGGAGGCATTCAGTTCAGAATTGCTGTTTTTTCTCCTCCCCGGCGTCCGCCCTGCCCTCACCTCGTTCGCCCTCCGCTCCCCAATGAACGGCTTTCCCCTCTTCCCAAGATAGCTGACTTTGCATCCAGAAAAAAAGGAATAGCATGCTGCTTTCTTCACACACCCTCATCTCCCCTTTTTGCGAGCCGGAGGAACCCAAAATGTCCCGAAACTGGGAGGGGAGTTCTTGGACGGACCGGAACCCTCCCGAGCAGGTGCGCGCGCGCACCCTCAGGGAACCTGCCTGGGCGTATTCACGCGCTGCGTGGTACGCGTCCTTTCCATCTTCCCGCCTCCTCACCGGCCGCGTCTCGCGAGTTCCGCGGAGTGGCTGGGGGGGACCAGCAGCCTGCGGGGCGCCGCGTGAGGCCGCAATGGGGTTCCAAGACCCACTCGTCTTTTCGCCGAGACGGAGTACTTCCTTTCCCTGAGGGAATTTTTCTCCGCCCGCCTCCGCGAGGTGCGCTTCGCGAGGCTCTGGAGACCCCGGAAGCGATAAGCGCGCCGCGTTTCCCTCCCTGAAGCGATGCAGGAAGAGTGCCGCCGACGCGAGGAAGATACCCGAAGATGACAGCAACTCTCGGGATGCTTTCGAGGAGGCGAGGACCAGGCCCCTTCTCGAGAGATTCCTTCCAGAACAACTCGCCCTCCCCATACCGCTGCTCAGACCTCTCTCCAGGGCTGGGGGCCTTCCGATCGCCGATCTGCCCGGCAGCTGTTCTGGATCTTTCTCGTGGGATACTAAAAGCCCTTATCCCCGGTCATTTCCTCGGGAACCTTCGGTTCGCCAAGTGCCAAAGAGCCGCTCGCCTCGCCTCCTTAGAGAAGACCCCACGGAGCTCTTAACGCCGCCCGCGTGTGCGCGTGACCCTTCAATTCTTCGTTACCCCATAGAGATCAGTCCGGAAGGGGACCACCCTATTGATCCGGTAAGGGCTCCGAGGAAAGGTGTCCGTTCCTCTCGCGCCTGGGGAAGGATCTTCGAAGGGAACCACCTCTTTCTTATCCTCTCCGGTTACTCCTCGTTTATTCTCCGGAGGGAACTCTCGCAAGGAAACCTCTCCGTTTCCTCCTCTAAAGAGAGAACTCCGAAGGAACGCTTCCCGATTTTTCTGGAGGGCGCTCCCCGAAGGGAGCAGCGCACTTCTTGAAACTCTGGAAAGGCGACCATCTGGCGATGAAAGATCCTCCATCAGGTGGGGAGGGGAGGACGATCCCGTCTCCCAACCGGAGGGGAGCATCGTAGGGAACCTTCCTCTTAATGTCCCAGAATGACCCCGGAGGGTCGACTTCCAACTTCGGCCAGTTAGCAGGGGGCATCCGGCTGCTTTCACCGGTTCCAACCAGCGCCGTCCTGGGGGGAGAAAACTCGAATCCCACGGAGCGCCCCCACCCACCTCCCGTTCTTGACGTCGATCCTGCCCCGGGCGGGGGTTCGAATCCGCGGAGCCACGCGCGGAGACCCGCAGCCACACGGCCGCCAACGCGGACCTTTGATCAGGTCTTCGGGGATAGCGACGGGGTCCCCCACGTGGAAGATGGCGGCCTCCGGAAGCGCGCGAGAGGGCTGCTCAGGAGAGCGGCACCTCACCCACCTTCATCTAGGCGCGCGCTTGGCCTCAGAAATTTCCCTTCTCAGACCTTCGACCTTTGAGGAGGCTCGGGGGTCGGCTCGAGCGTGAGCTCGCGCCGCGCCGGTGCTCTTTGCTTTTCCTGCTCCCCTGGCGCGAAGGGAGGCTCAGCCCGCTATCTGCGTCGTCGACGGCAGCGGCGAGATATTCCAGGAGAATCCTCCAGCCCTCGCTGCGAGTCGCAACGGGACCTTTCCTCTCACTCGGCTCCGGAAGCGACTTCTCCGGAAGTGACTCCTCTGCTTGTCTCCCCAGCCGGGAGCTCTGGTTGCCTCGCCTCCCCAAGGAGGAAGACCCCGTGGCAAACGGGTCCTCGCCAATTCTCTGCCGCGTGTACCTCCCGCCTGCGCACCCTAACGCGTCGACCTATCCAGTCCCCTCCCTGCTTTCATTCCCTGCTTTCATTCTCGCCGGGAAGTTTCATTAAATATATAAATAAACATGCAAGTGCAGAAAGGCATGAAAAGGGAGCACCGGCTTGCAGGCTGGCAGCCGCGCAAGACAAAAAAAAAAAAAGACGGGCAAGCAGATGGGAGGGAGGGGGGGAAGAAAAATGCAGAGAAAAGAAGAGAGGAATGGGGGGTCGCCGGGTGCAGGTCAGAGCAACACAGCCCGAGGAAGCCGAAGGAAGGAAGAAGCAAGGAAGATCACGTCTTCTTTGCGGTCTGCCTCTTGCATTTGTGGTCTTCGGCGAGGCCAGCTTGCCATCTTCCTCCTCTTCGTCACGGAAGGACGCTGGTGGAAACGGACGCCCTCCTATGGTTGCCGTCCGCGGGCGCGGCGTCGCGAGGAGAGGCTTATCAGCCTCGCATTCGGCATAGAGTTCCCGGCGTCCCGGCGGTCGAGAGTCCTTGCCGCAACGTGGAAGAACCGTCGCAGCAGCTACTGCCGGAAGCACAGTCCTTCGGAAGAGCGAGAGGACTCGTTCCGCGCTTTGCCACCCGCCGCGCGAAGGGATTCGAGCAGCGGCGCGAAACCCTCTCCGTTGCTCGCGAAAGGCTTGTCCAGGACCAGTACTCAAGAGCAGGGAATTCCTCCCCTCTCCGAGGTTCGAATCTTTCTTCCGGTCCCTGGAGCTTTTTCGTTGCTGTGCCCTCTCTCCCCTCCTCAGTTTCGGCCTTCCTCACGACCATTCTTGCTCTGAGACGACTTGACCGCGCCGACCTGCGCTCCATTGCTTGTGGCGTGTCCTAGCCGGTACGTGTAGAGTACGTCCAGCCCTGCGTTGGAAGCCTGAAGACTCCATCTGAAAGAAGACATAACAGCTTCGCGTCGGCGGAACGAAAGGAAAGGCAGTTCATGAAGATGGCGGAGACCTTTCCGTTTACTAGTGAAACAGAGATGCTTCCAGCACACCCTTGGGATTTCCAGCTCTTGAGAAGCATCGAGGACGCCTCCGCCGCCACCCGCTGTCCCGTGAAACAACGAGCATCCCCATCTTTTTTTGTTCTTTATCCTTTGTTCCCGCGTCTGATAGAGTGGCTCCCGGCATGAAGTGATCCTTCGAAGAGACCGGGCATGTTGATTTGTTGGCTGGTTCTCGCTCCGGTTCCCATGCGCGCATCCACCCTCTCCTTGCCTTAATGAGGTAGTCATCCATCACTTTTGTTTCGAATTATTCCCAAAATCCTCCTTCGAAAATTTGAAATCCTCCTTTTTGAAATTCTCTCATCCATCATTGCTCTGGAGACGCACACGTTCCTGTTGGAAGGCGAGGAAAGAGGCGATCCTTTGTTCTCTGAGCTAGGAGGGATCGTCCTTGCACCCGAGGTCTTGCTCCACCTACGGGCGTCCCACCGGCGGAGGAATCGAATTCCTCTGGTGTGGCTGAGTTCCTTGGATCCACAGAGTCTCTTCCTTCCTCCCCCCTCTCTCTCACTGGGGCTCTCTTGGCACGCTGCATTTAGAACGGTGCGAGGTCTGCATGAGCGCCCAGCGATCGAGCTGGCGGCCAGCGTGAGATTCTTGCTCCACTTTTCGTGGGGGGAGATCGGGGAGGAGAGAAAGGGGGCCGAGTGGTCCGCTTTCCCAGTCTCTCTTCTTCTCTCGCCCGCGTTCGGTACTGCCTGCTGGCAAAAAAAAAAAAAAATCAGAAGCATCCCTTCGCCCTTTCTTCGAAAACAGGGGGAAGCAAGCGGAAAGTTCCGGGAATTGAACAGGAGGACCGTTTGGTACCGACGCTGCCGTCGATAGACAGCTAGAAAGAAGGTTTTCATTGTCTCCCCCACCTTTTCTTTTTTTTCTCCTGCTGAGACCCGCATACCGTTTGTGGCTGGGAATGATGCACTCCCAACCACAACCAGTTCTTTCTCCCTACATCCTACCCCCCACGCCGCCCACCTGCTCAAAGAATGCACACCAGTTGCAATGACTCGACTGAATTTCCTCACTGGATACCCAGGGTCCCATTTATCTTTTCAACGGATAAGAAGTGTCCCCAGCGTTTGCGTCAGCTGATTACTTTTGGTTACGAAAGAGATGGCGGCACTTTTCACTCACTTCTATTGCTCCCTTGGAAACGACGCCCTGTCCGTCTCCAAATCTTAGGAACGCATTCGTTGCTCGCGGGAGCAGTATCTTTCTTTGGGTTTTAATGGAAGCTGATCGTAGCGACCCCCTGCTTCTCTACAGGCTGCTCCCACGCATGCGTGTCCCGCCACCCACCCTTCTCCTCGATCGAAGACGTGAAACTGTCCCGGAATGAGATCAGCTGGGTTAGGAGATGAGATTTATTTTTCCATCTTCCGTTCTCGCATCCCCGTCGCTTTTGCTGCTTCTTGAGAAGAGTTTCTTATCTCTCTCCAAGGGCTACTGCCATGGCAAACAGCAGAAAACTGCTGCTCCACGGTCGCTCGTCAAGTCTGATTTCCAAGCAGCAAAGGAGGAGGTCCGGCAAGCAGCGCGCATAGAACCTGCCACCTCGTGCTGTTCTGCGCGGATGTCAGAGATCTTTCTCGTGAACCTTTGAATCACCCTGTACTATCGAGTGCCTTCTGGCTGAAACGAATGTAGAGAAGCAAGAGGTTCCCTCATTTTTTTTTAGCGGGGGATGCGGGCATCCGACAGCCATATAACCCAGTGTTTCTCGGGGACCATTCCTGCTAAAAAGATTGCCGGTGCACCAGATATTGTCTTCCTCTTCCATGTGAGTGAGCGGATGGTTGTTGTTACCTCAACCGGACCCTCGCATCCTTTACGTAGTTCGGGAACTTGTCATCTGGAGATGATGGAATTCTCGAGCCCCGTACGGAGAATCCAGTGGACACGTGCGGTCTCCTGCCTGGATGAGGGGGAGGGGGACGCAGTTCTTTGCAGGTGGCTACTTTCATCGTCTCACACACGCACGAGGATTTTTCCTTCTTCCTTTTCTCTTTTCCGTAACTGACGGGTGCTTGTGCTTGGCGTTCTCTCGTACTCTCGCTCACCTCCCCTCCTTCTTCACCCTCAACGCCGAACTGCTGAAAGCGCAGGTTCAACTCTCACCCCGTCTTTCATTCGCACAGGCGCGCTCTACTTCGCCGTCTCAAACTCACTTGACCGATCTGGCCGAGGTCTCCGGATGGTTGCTGGCTGCTGCCGCTGTGCGCCGGCTCCTGCCTGCACTGTTGGTGCCTCTCACGCTTCGAGGTCAGGCTTTGCGCCAACCTACTCCTTCTTCGGGCCAGGTGAGTCCGTGAAGAGGATCTGCATCCCGATCGCTCCCTGATGCGGGATGAAAAGGACGAAGAAAAGGGAGAGATGAAGGCAGCGGCATGGCGATTGAAGAGGAGGAGCGGAAGCAAAGTAGCGAGTTTTCCTGAACGAGGAAGGAGAATTTGCTTTGAGACACACCGATAGTGCTCGGGCTCACGCACCTAGGAAACACAACTGGTGTCCTGGCTCCTGTTTCATCATTCGAGCAGCCAAGCGGAACGCCCTGCTCCCGCTCTCTCACCCTGACCACGGGATGGGAATGGAAACCCAGCTTTCTCTTCCCGAAGCGTCTTCCTCCCCCCTTGATGGGGACACCTGGTTGGCCTGGTCCTCCAGCGACACTGCGTCGACGAGCAGCAGATCCCGAGACCCTAGGCGGTCTACTCCCGGAGGGGGGAAACACAACCCTGCTCCTCCTCCTTGAAAGCTTTCGGTCCGACCCCGCTCATCGAAGGCCGTTGGGGAAAGTCTCCGTCGCCCGAGCGACCCGCAGGTGCCTGGTTTCGAGCTCCCCCTCCTGAAACCGGAAGGTGCGACTGCTCCCGACCTCTCTTGGAGAGAGTCGGGGCATGGAAACGTGGCTCCCGTGACAAAGGGGCAGCGGAGACCGCGAAGACCAAGACACAGAACGGGGCGAGGTCGTGATCGCCGCCACTGCGTCCGCGATGCATCGTCGAGGGAACCGGCCGCGGAAGGAAAGCTGCCCTTCGCTTTCTGAAAAGCCCCCCCTCTCTTCTGATTGCCCGAGGTCGCCGGGAAAGCTGCTTGCTACGTCTGCGCGCCCTATAGAAGACTCGAGGGCCTCCGTACCGGAAATCCGCTGCCCGTAGCCATTCTTCGAACTTTGCAAAGATGCGTTTTACGGTCCCACCTCGGACGTGCCTTCCGAGAGTCTCCTTTTGAACGCAGGGGCCGCGGAGCGACTGTGGTCAGGATTTAGCTCCCGGCTCCAGGCTTTTCCGATGCTCCCGAGAGAAATGGAAAATCTTGAAACCGGTTCGGCAACCGTCGGCGTTAACCACTCTCTCTCTCTCTCCCTTCCAGTGTTCGAGCTGCTCAGCCAAGGCGAAATCCTGGTTGTCCCGACAGACAAACCCCTTTGCGAGCAACAGGCCTGGAAATATTTCCGCGACATTGTGCTTGGGATAGAATATTGTAAGTACCCATCCTACTATTCAAGCGTGGGAACGAATGGCTAATTGAAGAGAGCATTCCCTGGGTAGGTAGGCGGTTGTGTTCGGGACCCTGAAATGCAAAAGCAGCCCGCTCCAACTCGCTGCAAGCCATCCTTCCCCACGTAGTCTCCGAATTCTGGGGCCCTGTCCTCTTATCATTATTATCATTACTACTGTTGTTGTTGCTGCTGCTGCTGCACCTGCTGATGCTACTGTTGTTATTACTGGTGTTCTTGTTCTTTTTATTCTTCTTCTGCTGCTACTTATTATTATTATTGTCGTTGCTGATGTTATTGTTGTTGCTGTTGCTGCTGTTCTTGTTCTTGTTATTTTCCTTCTTCTTCTTATTCTTATCATTATTCTTGTTATCTTTCTTCTTATTATTATTACTCTCATTCTTACTATTACTATTCTCATTCTCATTCTTATCCTTTTCATTCTTATGCTTATTCTTCTTTTTATTGTCGTTGTTCCCGCTGCTTCTTTGTGTAAGAATGAACGGGCACTTCCGGATTGAGAAGAACCCGTCGGTAGAGCAGTTGCTCGCCGTTGTTGGTAACGAGCTGCTGCTGTTTGGTGTTTTTTCGCGGGGTGCCAGCGGGCGGCTGTTCCGTTCCCCCCGTGAGCGCCTTCCCTCTGACGTCTCGTCTTCTTAGGCTCCCTTCCCCGGGTCAGGAGTCGAAATGCGTTCCCGTTGTCGGAACGCTCCCTGCCACCCAGGGCGCCGCCGTCGTCCCCACTTTAGGAATCCCATTCGGGCGGGCGAGTGGGCGGGCGGATTCGCGTGCCTCCGAATCCAGTGCGACCCTTTTTCTCCTGCACCTCCGAAGAACTTTCGCTCCTGCCCCCCTTGACCTGAGAGTTGCTTTGGCGCTTCGAAAGCCTTGGTCACAGGGGGGAAGAGGAGCCTTGCGTTCCATCGGCACGCGCCCTAGTTAGGGGTGCAGAAGGAGGATGGGGAAGGCACGTGCCGCGCGCGCAACGCAGCGAGCAGGCAGCGGAAAGCCTTCTTGGACCGTTCCGAGGTTCCTCAAGCAGCGCGGAGCAGCTTGGGAGAAGGAGCTGCGGCTTCACTCCCCAGCAACTCCGCAGGGAGTCTCTGCGGGGCTCGCGGGAGGAGCGTCCGCTGCCGTGCTCTGCGAGTTCGCAGACTTGCCAAGCCGCGTTCCAAAAGGCCACGCACGTGCGTGCTCGCGCGGAGGAGCGCCCTCTGCTCGACGTCTCTCCCCTCTGGTGCTCGCTCAGCTACTCGACCCGGACTTCGGTTCTACGTCACTCTGCAGCTTCTTGGCCGGACATGACGTCGCCCGGCCGCGCATCCTGAGACCGTCCAGGAAGCGACAATCCCAACCTCGCGTTCCGGAAGCACGGATGAGGTTCCTCTCTTCCCTGCTTGCAGGCGTCCCCAGCCGGTTCGCGTCGTCCCTGGTGACCCCGTCGCGCTCACATAAGCGATATTTGGTGCAGTGCACCAGGAGTTTTCTTCCTTAGCTTGACGGGATCTTGGATCCTCGTGCGGAGCTCCGTCAAGGAGCGGAAGGGTCACCGGAGAAAATTTTTTCCTCCTGTCCACCCAAACTTCTCCCTCGTTCCTCGGCCGAGTTCGTCAGAAAATTCGCCTCCGCCACCCCCCTGCTCGGGACCAGTCAGGTTAGGCGGCCATCCGGTCTCGACTTCAGGCGCTCGCCGCAGTCGGGTGGGGGGGGGGGGGGGATTCCTCTGCGATCTGGGTATGTCGCGTTGACCACATCACCACTCCTCCCTCCCCTCCCGTCTCTCTCCTTGCCCAGGATTGCAGCATCACGATCTCACCCCTTCTCGCTCTTAAGCCCCACACGCTGAAGAACGAAAGTTGGGCCTGTCGTGCGCTTTCTCCGCGCACCTATTCATTATCTTCTGGGGCGATTTCCGGCGACGCCGCGTGATGGGAGAGACGGAGGAGGAAGGGCGGCGCCCACCGAAATCCCGAAGCGCCATAACAAGTGAACGCGTGTGCTTATCCCATGTAGATTCATATACGACTTTATTTCCATATACATATAGAGATTCGTATTTGTTGACGTGTATGCTTTCATTAAGAGTACTCTTATTGTAACGAATGTATTTATTAAGATTCAGCGACGTACATTTCTCGAATAAGATTGGCAAGCTGTTGATTACATTGTTGGTGTATGTACGATAGACGATCAAAAATAAATACACAGGTAACCCTTGTATAACGCGGAGGTCAGGTTCCAGAAATATCACGCGTTATAGAAATCGCGTTGTATGAGGTTTCATGCAAAGTGTAGAGTTGTTATATTCTGTAGTTTTTTTTTTAATTACAAAAACAACAATGACATTAAAAAAAATTTGACATTAAAAAAAAAAACACATTTTATTCGTTCAAGAATCCATATGATTAAAAGAACATGAACTATGTAATTAACAAATCATAAGATTATAAAAATTAGGAATTGTATATAAAGTTCATTGTACATGATGCATACATTGCAAAATCAAAGATAGGAATATTTTAATCATCACCACTGTCTTCAGAAGGAATATTCCGTGGATGTTATCTATTTACGAGTGGCCGGATGCCGTTATCACTTGAAATCTCTTCGGCATCAGTTGTACAATTCTCGCTGGATGCTTCAGCTGGTTGTCTTATCCAAAAATCTGTGACAGGACCTTGCATACCACGATGCTGCAATCTCTTGCTGAGTTCCCAGCATGGAGCCAAACAACCATCCAGTTGTCTCTTGAATTTTCCCGAGCGCTCTGTCATGCATTGCCCGGAAAAGAACTTCCTAACTTCTGTGCCAAATTCGATCCTTCTGCTCATTTCTTTAAACCGAACTCTCTGACGGACTCGGCGCAGTCGGAGTCTTCAGTAGAACTTCCCCACCGTTTGTATTTGGCTTGCCGTCTTCCATCAATCGAACCAATTCGCGGAGATTTGTAGACAGCGTTATATCGGAACGACGTTGTAAAAGTACCGCGCGTTATACGAGGGTCACCTTTATATGCTTCTTATTATATACATCAACATTTATAGATAGATAGATGGATATATATGTATATATATAATAAGCACATGTATTTATTTTTTACCATCCTCATGATGTATATGAATCCATACATTACTCTTTATATGAATACATATAATAAACATATATATATATTATATTCTTTAATATGTGCATCAACAATGTAATAAACGGCTTATTAATTTTATTGGTAAGATGTACGTCACTGAATCTTCATAAATACATCCGTTCCAACAATAATACTCTTAATAAAAACATGTACGTTAACAAATACGAATAGGAAACAAATTCGTATACGAATCTACGTGGGATAAACACACGCGCTTATTACCTCTCACTATCGTTCGGGATCTTGATTGTTCAGGATGTGGGAACCAGAACCGGAATAGGGGACTGCGCCCTCTCGATCCGTCTGCCCCTCTCCCCACGAGCGCGAATTCCGTTTGCACGGAGCGAGCACACGTGCCGAACCCGAAAACGGCAATCCGCGGGGCACCCGCTCCCGGATTCCGACCGAGTGGAAGGAGCAGCGGAACTCGCGGGGGCGGGAGAAGGCGACGGGATCTGGTGGATCGGTGACTCCAGAAACTTCGTGACGGGAGCAGCTACTGCCCGCTCGGAGCCGCCAGCTTCTTCATAAGGGGTAAACTCACTCAGGAGTTCACCCACGGAATGCTTCGCAGCTCACGGGGGACGGTAGCTGACGGCAGGGGTGCTGGCAGGACGGCAGCATCCCAGTGTCGCTCGTGTTGTTCCCTTGAGGGGGACGAAGAGGCAGAGGGGGAGGATCCGATCGCAAGGAAAAGAGGAAGACCGTTGCATCGTCCTCGACAAACTTGGTTCCTGATGCATGTCTTTTTCCGGGGTGTCCCTTCGTCTCTGCTTCTCGCTCTTCTCGTCTTGACTACAGGGATACTCCAGCTGCATCTGCCCGACACGCAGGCTCAAAACAAATCCCTCAGGTTGAGTCTGATCACCACCGCCATCCTTGTGAAGCTTTCGACGAAGCATCTGTTCCATCACTAGGCAGCGATTTCCGGACCAGGGTGCCTCTGCAGAGGGGGTCGTGCTTTCTGGGAACAGCACGCTTTGGGACTCCATCTTGCACGCGCCATCTTCAAAACTCTTCCAAGACTATCCACCGTTCGATCCTGCCCCCCGAGATGGTGCTTTCGTCCTCCTCCGCTTTTGAAGCTTTCGCCTTTCCTCAGAGGCATCTCTTGATTTTATTTTTATTTTTTTTCCTCCATTTTTTCCATCTCGTGAGTGGGGGATCTCTTTCCCTTTTGTGGATCTCGTGATGTTGATCTCTGCGATGTGAGCTGTGGGAACAATGCCTTGATTTATGTGATTTGCTGGATGACCTGCTACGGTCTTTGCTCTCATGGCCAGATGCCGAATGGCGATGCTGGCGATCGGGGCCACGGCTGCGATGGCGTAATTTTTCTTTCTCCTTGTCATGATGTCTGCGAGCTCCTTCTAGCTTTTGCGCTTCCTTCCCCTTTGGGTTGCTGGGCTCGCCAAGCTTTCCGACTAGCTGGGCTTCAGACGGGCACCACCTTGCTTCTTTCAAAGGGGAGCAGGCTGGGCGTGTGCGTTGCTTCTTGAGCGCGCGCACGTTTCCCTGTGCGCCAACTCGATGCTGCCCTTAGCCACTCTGCTCCGCGAACCCGTGTGGCAGGGCGAACGACACTTCTAGAAAAATCCTCTGCCGGGAAACTGGAATTTTATCCCCTGTAAACCCTGCACTCTGAAAGCGCAAATCTGTGGGAACCAGCAACCCACCATGGTGATCCGAAACCGATCTGCCCCTGGAACCGATGCAGCCTGCCGTCAGGACCAAATCCTCCAAGTTTCGAAGAGGATTGACGAACCGTCTCTCGGAACAGAAAGCGCCGCGTTGGGAAAATCAGTTCGCGGTCCTCCGTCAAGGCAGGAGGAGCCAGGGCATTCGTGTGGCGCAAATGAAAAGATCCAGCCGAAAGATGAAAGAGCACGCGCTCGGTACCTTGTGATCTTTGAGAGCTGAAGGAGACGAGCTGGTGGAGCGTTGCTCCAGCATAACTCGGCATGAAACATCTGCTCGCAACATGAGCAGCATGCGGCCGTTCCAGTCCTACCGCCCCGACCCTTTCAGGACAAGTGGCGTAACACGTGGCCAGGAGAAACAGTTGACGTGCCGTAACTTTCCATCCATTCTGATGTTGCATGCCTCCTCGCGTTCAAAGCACCACATCCCCTTCCCCATCTTTCGCAGAAAATGGAAACGATCTCTCCGCTGGCGGACCAGCGCGATCTCAAAGGCAAGCAGTCGTGAAGGGTCCCGTTGCCCCGGCAATTGCGAGTCGCCGCCATCGCTGTCCACTGGCGATCCACCCTGGCGGAGAAAGTGGGAAGCACTCGTCGCGCGCCTCGAGAGCGCTGGTGAGAAGAGAGTGGGGTGTTCAGAGCGGCGGACCACCTCGTATCCCGCGTGCACCTTGCAGCTCCAATCCCTGCTTGTCGCGAGATGCGCTGGGAGGTCGCTCCACCCATCTGACTGCAGGCGCCATTCCCGTGATTCCCTCCGTCGTGAAGTCCGCCTCCCCGAAAGCGTGCGGTCGGGAGGAAGAGGGGAGCGGCCTCTTCTTAAACTGTCGCAGAGGCACATCCGTTCCATCCAGCGGAGGGATGTCTGCCGCAGTGCGAAGGGGAGGAGTGGGTGAAAGGGGGAAAAAGAAGACAAGGGGCAGAGATGCCCTTGGAGATCTTCAACGGAGACCGCGATCAGTTCGGATTAAAGTCCCCCTCTCGAACTTGGCGAAGAACTCTCGTTTGCTTCGAAGCAGGAGATCGGGCGGCCCTCCGGAAAGCTCGCGGACCCGGGGCGCGCGCGTCCACCCGCAAGAAGATTCGCGTCGAGAAGTCGATTCGCCCTTCTCCTGCGATCCCAAAGGGGGCGACTCCCGGTGGGAAGCGGGAGCGTGCGCCCTGGAAGGAGAGCAAGCTGTTCCCGAATCCCGTTCCGAATCTCGGACCCCGCCCTCTCTCTGCCGGGAGAACTTAGTTCCCACCCAGGGGGGTGGGCAGAAAGCGCGCTGAGGAACCACGTATCAGGGAGCACCGGGGTAGCCTTCCGCCCCCGGCACGGAGACCCACCCTCCCGTCGAAAGAGGAAGGGCGAGTGGGGATTCGTGTCACTTTGTCATGTCGGCACGCGACGCTTAGTCCAAGGAGGTTTCTAATCCCCGTGTCTGTCCCTTCCGAATCTTTCCAGTACACTTCCAGAAGGTCATCCATCGGGACATCAAGCCCTCGAATCTGCTACTGGCGGACGACGGGAGCGTCAAGATCGCTGACTTCGGAGTGTGCAACGAGTTCGCTGGAAGCGACGCTCTGCTCCATAACACAGCCGGGACACCGGCCTTCATAGCGCCAGAAGCGCTGAACCCGTCCCGGAGTGAATACAGCGGGAAGGTAAATGCGTTCGCGCTTCCGGCTTCGCTTTCACATGCCCCCGGAGCGCATCCAGAGGAAGGGGAACGGGAGGGGGGACAGAATTCCGGATGAAATGGCCCCAGGATGAACCTGGTCAGGATCTGGTCTTCGTAAATTTTTCGAACTCTAAAGGAAGAATGGCGGACGGCGCCATCATTTCGAAAGATATTGCCTTCTGACATCCGCCTCCCTCTCGCTGCTCACCGGTTTCCCCTCCTACCCTCTCCACGAAGAAAAAAAGACGCCCTTCTTCTCTGAGAGGAAGAGACGGACTGCTCGGCAGCTGCGATCCGCACTCGAGAACCTCCCAGTAGGAAAGAAGGAGGGTGCTATGGAAACTCAACCCTGAGCTTTTTCCTGAAACGAAGCGCCGGGTGCTCATCGATCATTTACAGATTCGAGATGGATTTCAGCGACGCTCCCCTGGGTTGCGTTGCCGCTTTGTTTTTCTTCCTCTTCTAGGCAGCTGACGTCTGGAGCATGGGGATCACTTTGTTCTCCTTGGTTTACGGCAACGTCCCCTTCGTTGACGACAATATCATAAGCCTGTACAACAAAATACAGCACCAGCCTTTGTCTTTCCCTTCAACCCGTCAGATCTCTCCCGAACTTAAAGATCTGATAGGGAGGATGCTGGAAAAGGATCGCAGAAAGCGCATCACCGTCCAGGAAATCAAGGTAAAGGGCTGACCTCTGGGCTGACGAGAGAGAAAGAAAACTTGCCATGATGTTTCCGTAAACATTCACTGCTCTCTTTCACCCCTGGTGCACCGCCACCTTCCGAAGCATCGAATCGCGAAGCCGCTGATGTCGCAGTTCTTCCAGCCAGATCCATATCTCAGAGAGCTCGGGCGACATCTTCGAAGTGGGATTCTGAGCGCACCGATTTCATAGACAACGTCCAGATAGCCCTCCCTTCTCTTGTTCGCTCTTCTTTCTTGCCAGCGTGCACGCCTGGGTTCCCCTACGTCGGTAATCTTGTGAGGAGTTGAGGGCTCATTATGGCTTTTGCAACTTCTCGTCCCTGAGGACGGAGGCACGCAGAGAGAGAGATCCGACTGCAGGATAACGGACCTTTCCCATACAGACCTTAAAATCTGATCTCGACCTTTCAACCGATCTCTCCCGAGGCTAATTTGCGAACCTTAGTCGAACACCCTTGCCGCTGCTTCACCAGACAACAGTTTTGGGGGAAGCTTTTGCGGCGCTCTTTCAAGAAGACCTGTTCTTCGGCAAAAAGATGTACCGCATACGAATTCCACTCTTCAGCATCTGACTTTGATTTCTACAAATTGAAGGACTGAAATGCCATTTCACCCTTCCCCCTGCCTGTCTTCTGAAAAGTGATGGTAGCATTCATTGTCAAGCAACTGATTCAACAAGTGGCTGGGGTTGGGGGTTGGGGGTGCCTGCACGGACAAGTTCGAGGCCGCTTAATGCAAGAAAGTCAGTCCAGGTAGACAACCATCTCTTCTCCGGCTTTCCCGTCGTTCACCACTTCCGGAATCGCCGCAGCTTCCGTGAGACAGGACGATCTCTTGGCGGGAGAAAACCACCCAGGAACCCAACAGCCACTTTCGGATGGGCATCCACTGCCAACCACTGGGCAGGATGCATGGCACTGAGGTATCCGCATGCAGCACGAACGCGTATGTGTCTTTGCGCGTCGTCAGAAGAGGACTTCAACCTGCAAGCTGGCGGAATTTGAGCTCCGTTGCTGCGAGACCCTCGCGCCGATCTCATTCTATACCGCCCCGGCTGTCTGAACTCGTTCACAAACCTTGCATCATGGGGCCGTTTGCGGTCACGCCATGAGGCAGAACGGTTCGGAGCTGGAAGGGGGAAGGAAGGGAAGGGGGGGAAGGGTGTCAGAAAGCCCCCCTCGTTTGGTTTGTGTCGACCTGAGGTGCCACCATGCGAATACCCCGAGAGCTCGATTTCGACCTCACTTCCCGATTGCCCATCTGCTTCACCTTGACGGTTTCTTCGCTTTCCCGCCTTCATCTTATTGTGAGGGTGAAAATGCGACCTTCTGAAGCTTTGCGTCACCCTTGACGACGGACTCCTGTTGCCTTGACCTTTGCAGAGCCACCGCGGGCTCTGAGCTTACTGCAGAAATCCACTTTCCGATGCATGTGGGTGCGCATCCACCCGGGACGTGCGGCTCCTTGGAGCCACAAACTTTGGAAGCTCTCTGACCGCCATGCTAACCTTAACTTTTAAAAACTCCTGGGGCCATGTGGTTGCGGTCTCCCCTCGTGATACCGTGAGTTCCGGGTAGGATCGACGCCGAGAAATGGTACGTTGTGAGTTTCCAGTCTCCCCTGCGAGATGACTCTGGTTGGCCTGAATGGAAAACTAGTGGAAACCCCGTTGACTGGCCGGGATTGAAAGTTGACTACCGTCCTGGGTCCTTCCAGGACATCAAGGAGGAGGTTCCCTTCGGTGTTCCCTTACACAAGCGCCATTGCAGTAACTACGGGCTGCAACCGAGTAACTGACTGGGAAGTTGCCTTTCTTTCTCCCGTTGGCTAATGGCACCCTGCTGGAGGCATCCCCTTCCCGACACCTAAGCGGTAGAAAGTGGACACGTCCCGGAACTTCCAGGAAGTGGGCGACAGCTCTCGCCGGTGCTTTTTGCGTTCTCCCTCGACCCGAAACCGCCACGGACGGGCGTCTGCTGGTGCGCCTCTGCTCGGGAGGTGACCGTCACACGCTGACTAGGATCTCCGGAACGCAGACGGCGGCGCTCTTCGAGATAAGACAGCGTCTCCAGCAGAGATTGGACTCGGGGCAGGGCCAGAAGATCCGCTCGTGAAGATTTCTTTGACGAGCGGATGGCGGGAGATACTGGCGGGGAGCTGCGCGCCGGAAATCGTCTGGAGCTGCCAATCCCATGTGGGTGATAAAATGCACCCGTCCACGCCAGTAGTTCCGACGGAAGCGGAAGAGCACGTGTACGGCAAGGCATGAAAGAGGAGTAGAGGGGGAGAGGAGCGTTCTCGCCTCAGCCACCAACCGTAATGAAGCCGTGCTCGTTCTTGCAGCCTTGGCAGGCCCAAGACGAGCGTCCCTCTCGAGACGAGTCGCCCGACCGTGGAGTTTCGCTGCGCACGCACGTGCCCTTCGTCACCCGGTGAAACCGTATGACTCCTATCAGCTTTTTGCGATGGTTCCAGTTGCAAGGATAGCAAAGAAAAGGAAAGAACTACGCGGCGCTGACCATTGCTGTGTGTCCGACGGCCTGCGGAACAGAGTCCTGCGATCCGGATCTGCTGCGTAGCGCGTGGGGATACTCCAACCATCGGCCTGCTCACCAGAATAGATCTTTCTTGGGTCTTCAGTGCTGTGTGGGCTGAGGACCTCCAGCGAGGGTGCTGCTTTTCGTCTGCAGCCACTTTTGATGTGTCTCCCCCCCCTCCCGCGTGCAGGGAAAAACGGAACGGATCGTCCCGGTTTCCGCTCATCCTATCGTCAGAATCAAGCTGTCATCCCCTGTTTCATCCTTCTTCGTTGTGCATTTTGAACAAGTCGTGTTTATCACGCGCAGCCTGCGCGACGCTACCAATAACCATCACGTCGTCGTCGAGGAGATCCCTCCGAGATTTGTCGTGTTCTTTTACTACCTCCGGAACTGACGGCACGGATTTCCTCAGCTCCTATTTCACTGCCGTTCAATGGGCAAAGGCGCGGCGCCAAAAGAAATGCGAGCATAAATTTGAAAGAGACTGAGTCTTCAGGAATCTCGATAGCTCGCTCGCGAAACACTGCTCCCCTCTCTGTCCCGGTATCTGGGAATCCCCTTCTTCCCCTGCAGATGAGATGCAATCCCATGGTGCTCCTCTCTTCGAATCTGCCGGCGAATGCTTCGAGCGCTATTGTCTCCGTAGGTGGCGGCGCCGGGGCATCCGCTTGACACGGAAGCCCCCTCTAGCAAAAGCTCTCGTTTCCCTTGAAGCAAATACAGTTCTTTCTTTCTCCATCCTTGCCTCCTCCTCCCCTCACTCCCGTTACATCTTTGACTTTTTCCTTTCCCCTTTTCTCTCGTTTGGCAGCAGAGAGTTCGGAGTTCCTCGGTCCAGATCGATTCAGCAACCTTCGCAAGATGCACATCCTTACCTAGCGAGAAATAAGGATTAATCCCTGCGATTCACTTGGGCGGAACCACAAGAAGGGCTTCACTAGGATGGAGTGCGCAGAGATGGGGGCATCCTGATCCTTCAACGACACTCGCGCGTCAGGGAAGGGGAACAGCACGAGCAAGCGTGCTTCCCTCTTTCGCTCCCGCTCCCTTGTTAGCCAGCCTTGAAGGCCTATACGCATTCTGCCCATTGGCGTACTCCACATCTTGTTCCCTGTTCCCTCTGGCCCGGGGATGCCACTCATTTGTTCACCGGAGAACGGGCGCGACTTTATTCGCTGCAGCAATCATCAGTGACTGAGCCTGAGGGAGTCCAGGAGATGACCTCCCGACGTCGTAGCGACAGAACACAGATACAACACATCCTCTCCGTCCTTTCCGGTGTTCACCTATTTCAGTTGTGCTTTCATCTCGAGAACTTTCCCATGTCTTCGGGAAAAGAAAGGTGCGTTCTTGAGGGCACGCCGAGGTAGGTGCGGTTCCCATCCTGAAAAAGTAGGTCCGAAGTAACTCCTCACTGCACTTTTAATCTCCCACTCCACCACCTCCACCACCACGACCAGTAGGATCCGGCTTCAGTAATCAGTTGGACATTTTCGTTATCATCCGGCGCCGAGAGCATCCGCAAACAACCTGTCCCAAGAACGGTCCATTGCTGACCTCTCTTTCTTGCTTTCAGCAAAAACCCGCACGCTGCTGGCTCATACACGCTTTTACGGAGAGAGTGGCAGGGACATCCAGACATGCGGGACCCTATGGCCAGCTAAGCGAAGGTGTCTTTCCGTTCGCAGAACGAATGCTTCTCAGAGGCGACCACTTTGCCGAGGCACACCTTCCGGCACGAGGACTTCTCTGGTCCCGCGATGCGCTACTTTCTTTCCTCCCACAAGCGGTGAAGATCGTCCCCATGCTGTTTTCGAGAAAATGGGCCCTATCTACCTCTGCAGTTGCGAAAAGAAGGGCCGGCCCGATGCCTGGAGCGCGCTTCGCAGGCAAACGAGCACTGGACGGCAGCCTGCACGGTCTTCCCTACGCGCGAGCGTGTTGAACCGAATACTGTGGGAGTGCAAGAGAAAGAGGCAGAGGGCTCTACCGCAACCGACCGCAAGAGGGGGAGTGTCTGTAAGGTTCTGACGAAACAAAACCAGCTCGCCCTCTGACCAGGTTCACCCCTGGACAACGCAACACGGGAAGCATACGCTGCCCAGCACGGAGGAGAACTGCGTTCTCATCGAAATCAGCGAGGAGGACATCGCCCAATGCGTGCGGTCCATCCCCAAGCTGGATACCCTTATCCTTGTGAAGAGCATGTTGAGGAAGCACTCCTTCCAGCACCCTTTCAAAAGGAAAGCCCTCAGCCAGAGGTCCAACTCGGCGCCAGCGTATTACAGCATGTACGTGGAAAGGTAAGTGGATGGACGCACGTGGAACTCGCAGATCACACCCCTTCTCGTGTTCCCAGGTGCGCTTCCGCTGACCGATTTCTCCCCAGCGTCAAAGAGGAATACAGGTGATAAGAAGGGCTCTCGGATGTCACCACCAGTTGAAGCAGATCAAGCGCCTCGCCTCCGAACTCCAAGCGATATCGAGGCAGCCAGCCGATTCCGTGCATCCGTGCATCGATCCAGGGAACTGCTAAGAGTGCATGCTCATCCAAAACACAGGACATTCCCCGTTCCCCCCCTTCGCTCCTCTCAATGCAGTCCAGGAAGAACAAAGCCGTACCGTGCATAATAAATCATCCAGAACTGTTTTGTACTTATAGGGTGTTTGACGAAGGACTCTGGAGCTTATTGGCAACATTCCAATGGCCTTTCCTTTTTTTTTGTTGTTGTTTGGATACAGACAAACATCAGAGATCATGCAGCCTGAGATCCGTTAATAATTTATAACGGAATCCTTCAACATCCTGCAGCAAACAGTAAAAAAAAAAAAAAAAGAAACGACGAGGTCAAAGTCAAAAAAGCTTTTTTTTTTTGAAAAAAAAAAGGAAAAAAAGGGGGGGGGGAGGTTAAAACGTCATTTCGAAAGAACTTTCAAAAGGCTGAGCCTGTCACATTTCACGTTTCTTTTCATCCAAGGATCCAGGAAGTATCCAAATTCCTGGCGTGGCTGTGATAGTCTGGGATTCATGGAGCGCATGCAAAACCTCGCCGAATATCGTTTGAAGAAAGAGAAGCGCAACAAACAAACAAAGAGCGGTTGTTTTGATCCGAGGAAAGTGTAGGGTCTCAAAGTAGGAGCTTCTCGCAGACGACAGACCGCTCGGTCAAGCAGCGGGGACGAGAGCAAAGAATGAGTGTGCTTGGTAGAGTAGGGACGGGTATGCGCGGAACGGGAGGATTTCCGTTTCTAGCCCTGAGCTGACCTGTGCATGAGCCGGGTGGAAATTCCCAAACAAGAAAGGTGCTCCGTTCGGATGTTGCTTTCAGCAGAATACAACTGTCTAGCCTCCTGCCCGCAGCAGTTTGGATCTCGTCTGCCATGCACGCAGCTTCTCGCGCTCGGAAACACACAAGATGCCACTAACCCCCGTTTCGTTGTCAAGAAGATTTACTTGGGAACCAACGATGGAATCTGTGGTGTCCCCACCAACTCGCACCTCCGCTGTAGTTCGCTTCCTTGTGTAAGGCGGATGGCAATGGATGCGAACCTTCTTTCATAAAGATTCTCCCGAACGGCAGCTTCAATTCTGGGATCCGAAGCCGCCAATGGATGCGTTCTTCGTTTGATTAGAATCGAGGCTACTGAACGGATGGATGTCTCCAGGTTACGGGAATGAACGTGAGTCCACGTGAAACCAAGATGACAACGGAACAAAACATACCGTCTGGAAAGCACAAACGGAGCACATCAGTCCTGGGAGGAAACGAAGTGCTTAAAGTTCCTCGAGTAAAGACAAGCAGGACCATTGATTTGTGTTTCTTTTGAAGCAGATTAGGACACAGAAAGACATCGGGAGGGAACGGCCCTACAACAGGGCAACACTAAGCTGTTCGCCGTGCGGACCTCTTGGAAACGACCGTCAAATTCAACACAACACAACATGCGCAAGGAAAAAACATCACGAGGAAAAGCTTAGAGAACAACATCCCGTTTCAGCAGGAGGGAAGAGATTCACGTTTGATTGAATTTAAAAGGAAATCTTTGTATGCCACCTGAAGAACTCCTTCAAACCAGCAAAAGCTCTTCTGTGATCCAAAGTTTGATCATTTGTACTTTATAGCTAAATAGCAACCCGCTTCCCTCAAACACGGACTTAGGACTCGGGAAATGTCGAACACTTTCGTTCCTTAAATTTAACGAACACTACTCTTCTTCATAAACCCTTTCTCGAAACTCGATAAAATCAACCTTTGGTCCAGAAGGTAAGATGTCCTGATGGTTAATCGCAGATCTACTTACGTGGGCGGTAATAAATGAGTTTTCCTTCATTCACCCTTCAGCTGAATTCTTGCTATAAAGAATTTTCTCTACCTCAATGAATTTCGCTCTTATAACACGAAATCATCTTACTGTAGCTATACTTAATCTAAAGAAAACTATCTCACCAAGAAAGTTTTCATAAACGAATGGCATTGAGTCACACGTGATTATTTTTTTTTGCGTGTTTTTACACTTCTGTTCCAGAAGACACTTCATCTTTTGAAAGGGGAAAAAAAAAATTACTGAGTCAGGCAGCTCTTTTTGCCCTCTGAAGTATGCATGCTCAACGGCTATCCCAATGCGACTGCAAGAACTATAGCTTCTTGAAGATCCTAAATATTGGATTTCCAAACGAGAAAACCAACTACTGTGCTTAGAACCTTCATTAGTTATTAATCAGGAATTTGTTTCCTGTTGGTTTCTACTCTCTCCCTAACTGCAGAAAAATTGATCGTGGTCACTGGTACAAATGTCTTGTGAATTTTTGAAGTGTGATAACCCCTTCCCTCTTTGTGCTTGTCTACGAGCCTAATTTTTCGTAGCTTTTCCAGCGCAGCTTTCGTATGGAAACATTTTTAAAAGTCTAGAGTCTAAAAAGAAACTAGGAGAAGTAAATTACTCTGTGAACAAAGAGCAGTCGCACATCTTAAGCCCTTAGCTGCTTGGTTCACTCCAGCTGCTCATCTCAGCTGAGGCACCTTCAAAGAAAGATCAGTCGGGTTGCTTTTGCTACTTATGTGGATGGCTTGCAGCGAGGCCATAATGTAGTGTGTAAAAGTGGCTGACAGTTTGTGCTTTGCTGGCCTAGAGAGAGAAATCAAGGTGACAGCGTCTACTTTACATTAGCTGCACGGCGAATCTGGGTATATGGGAAACTGACATCTATGGGCCCATCGTCCTAAATGGCTGTGGGGAAAGCCTGATAACCAATTCAACTACTGTTGTTTCTATAGTTATGAAGATTCATTTCAACGAGAACGGTACTCAATACACCAAGTGCAGGCCTGCAACTCGTGGGGGAAGGCTTCCCACTCCTCTGGAGTTCGAATCACGAATATACAATCATGATTAACTGCTTATTGCAAATGTTTCTGAAAGTGCAAAAACCATCATGCTCCAAAAGGTAATGAAAAATCACCCTGTTCGACTGAGAATGGCAAAAGGAGTTAGCTCTTGGCCTATGCTTCTCAAAACAGTGTGGATTCTGTTGCTCATCAAACTAGTGGTTACCATGGAACCAAATGGTACTTGGTTCGATGCTGCAGTAGTAGAATTTGCTAGCAGCGGGAGCACTAAGTTAAACTGTGACGGGGAAAACATGCCTTTTGTTTGGTTTCAATATATATTTGACTTTCTTTTTAAAAACCTGCACCGTCATAACCTGATTTTTTTCCCCTTTCTGTCTTTCCGAATTCTACACTTCGTAGACAGGTGAAACTCACTCTTCCAATCAGCTCATCGGAATTAAATACGAACACCTAACCATCTATTACTGCTGCGGTTGCACAAAAATGACCCGTCCATCAGTGTTACACCATCGCAAGAGTCCGAAAACGAAATTATAATGCAAATGCCTAGCTAGGAATTCGTCACACAAACTGTAACGTCTGGAAATAATATTGTAGCAACACTGGCAATGTAGAACGAAAAACACACTGTGATACGCATACACAGACAAACGCACGAGGCACATACCAAAACATCGTAGTATGAGAAAAGATTCTTACAAATTAACAAAAAGTGTTACTCGGTTTGATCCCAAGTAAAGTACGCGGCGCAACTTGCTGCTTTTTATATTGTTTGTTAGGACTCGGGAAAGTATACACCACTGCTGTTTAACAAATATGGTTTTTATATGACAAATACAATTTTTTTCTAGAAAGTGCCTTTTATGTAGCCAATACATTGTAGACATCAATAAACTATACAATGTTTCGCAAGCGTCGGTTGCCCGACAGATTATAAAATAAGGGAGTAAATTTCTTGAAAGTTCCAAAATTACCAGTCTTTCTCCATTCAAGGGTACTCTTTCAAAAGTTTGAACTTATCGTGTGCTGTATTTCCGCGTCTGACCCATATCCACGCAAGTAGCACAATCAGATAAAAAATGTTCCAACCTAGAAATCCTCGACAGAACATTGGCAATATTTACTCATGATTTTTTCCTCCAATGTGGCAAGCTCGGGCTGCAAACCACCGCATTTTCCAACATTCATATATTCATGAATGGAGTCTTTGATTTTACTTTACCAACAAGGGCTGGGAAGAAATCACTAATCGGGCTACTCTCGTCGAGAAAACCTTACAACTTCATTTGTCTAGTGGTGCTAAACACGTTTCTATTCTTTGCAAACTCAATGGAAATACAATTCTACCTTTATTGTTAACTTTTGTTACAATCAGTAAAACATTATAGACTGGAGACACAGAAAACATTTTCCATCATTAACAAAGTGAGTTACAGCAACAATATTGTGTCAGCAACAATATAGCAAACAAATTTATCAGTTTTATTTTTTTTTTTTCCAATTTTCATTTGCAACTCGCATTTTCAAACATTCCATCATATAATAACTACATGTGAGAAAAAGTTACACATCACGATAGTCACATGGTGTTTCAAATGAATTTCATAAAAACTTAAGTATGCTGACATCAGTTTATTTCCATTACTTTTACTAGTGAATAAACAAAAAGGATTTTACTTTATTTATATATGTGTGAGTCTACAATCTGGGAGGCAGTACCTAATAAAATACACCTGGGAACGAGCAGGCAACATTCATATAAATGAACAAGTTAGTGAAAGTAAGAAACAAAAGTGAATTCAATAAATAAACGTTCAATTTAACCTTGTGGGCATGATCACAGCATCAAACACAACTAAACATAAATAGAAAACTGTCAAAGGACAGATTTATTCACACTAAAAATGTGATCTTCACAGTTACATGACCCAAAGCCAAGAATAATTAATCGGCAACTATTTTCATTTCTTCTTATTTTTATTCGTAGCAGTACCACGGGGAGGAGTAACAGGTCTTCCTGATGTAAGACCACCATACTGAAGTTTATTTTTTTTATCTGCTGGCTGTAATATGAATCACAATCAGTATATTTAAACCTACACAACAAATGCAACCTCACCTTGAGAATTTGGAAAGAACACATTAGTGTTTCATCAACTGACATCATAGCACCTGCATTATCAAATTCACCACAGTAGTTGGGAGCTGAGAACAATGTAACCAACTGTCTTTTGGCAAAAAACTCGTAACCATCCTCGACAACTTGATGGGCACGACAAATCAGATCAAAATCATGTTTATGTAGAAATTTGGCTACCACTTCAGCACCAAATGTGAAGCTCACCCCACGATCGTTTTCTCCCCATCCCATTGTATCCTAAAATAGATTGGAAAAAAAAGCATGCACATCAACAGTCTACCTTATCTGGATCCGACCACAGCAAGTCACACAGCAAACCCTGATCTGGCACATCAGTTGGACGCATGATGCGACGAATCTGCTCCATTGATTGTAGATCAGGACTAAGACCCCCATGACAACAAAAAATCTTTTCATCAACAATGGCTGCCACCGGCAAACAGTTAAAACAATCCGTGAAAGTTTTCCACAGCTTAATATTATACCGTCGTTTGCCTGTAATAAAATTAAACTTGACTGTCATCAGTGAACTTATTTCTCACATTCATCATAAAAACCATAAATGCGGTTGATGCTTGCACATTCATGGTTACCACGCAACAAAAAGAAATTTTCCGGATATTTAATCTTGTATGCTAATAATAAACAGATTGTTTCCAGAGACTGTTTACCACGATCTACATAATCTCCCATGAATAGATAGTTGGACTCTGGTGGAAAACCACCATATTCAAAGAGTCGTAACAAATCATAGTACTGGCCATGGATATCACCTGCAAATCACTAGATGAAAGTTGAGAGTCATTTGCAACTCACCGCATATCTTTAAAGGAGCCTCCAACTCCAAAAGAATAGGCTGAGACAAAAATATCTCTCTTGACTTCAAACACAAACCTCTAATTTCATTTTCGGTAAGTTGAACATTTTTTCCAGGCCGTGAACCTCGCACTAAACACAAACAGTATTCTCAATCAGTTGGTTTTTCTGTTAGTTAAATAAATTCTTGTACTGCAATTCAAAACAAAAATTAATACACAAACCAAAGATCTACTAAAACACAAAGTGGGTTTGTATCCTCACACTTAATGTCATAATGCTTGAAGTCTTTGCATAATTGATTTTCAACCCACAGTATAGAAATCCACCTATTCACAGAATAATCGGGTGAAAATATAGTATTTTTTTTAAAAAAAAAAATTGTAGCATTGTAATTTTTCATATCTATAATATTTTGAGATCTTGACCAGTCTAATTTGCTACTAAATGGAATTGTGAATTCAGCACAACCAGTCTTTTTTTTGAAAAAAAAGACTATATTCACGTAGGAATCACCTACAGAAACCATGAGCCATCCATATTTTTTTTCAACTCTGCTCCAAAAGGAATAACTCAATAGTCAGTGATAATCAATGATTTTGATGACTTCTAACAGTATGTTCAGTCTGTATTAAAATTTTGAATTGAATGCACCCATCAAAACAATCCACAAGCATCAGTCAAGTTCATTAAAACTCCTTATTTCCTACATAAATTTATGATAGAAAAAACAAAGAATATCTTAGGATATTTCTTACATTAGAAAGCTGTTGTTAAAATGCCTGAACTATTTCTGGACTTGTGAAAAATCGGATAAAACATACACATCAAACTACGTTATTGGCAATAAATATGCGCAAGTGAACTAGTAAATCTAACTGAAGCAAATATCACTGAAGGATAATAATTCTTGAATTAAAAGGAAAACAAAGAAAACATCATGATTCAGCACAAACGTAAACACAGAATTAACACACAAAGGATATATAACTAGATAAATAACTTTATAAAAAATATCTATATACTGCTTTCTTTAAAAGCACAAAGGGGAGCTCTAAAAATATTCATGCAATTGAAAACATGTACTCTTTGACAAGTTCAATTTCCAGTTTATGCAACGTAGTTTTATAAAACACAAACTATAAATAATCTTGGGGATAAAGAAATAATAATTAAATGCATTCATGTCAAAAACCTGAAAAAATGTTGGTATATCTTACATTTCATAAATCAAGGTTTGCAATTTTTTAACAATTATCTCCCATCACTGAAAATGTAATATCATTAATTTCTAAGCCTTTTGCACATTTTTGTAATTAGTATTATAAAACAGGGACAGAATGCAAGCATACGAATCATATCATTAATTTCCTTAAGTCGATTTCTAGAAATATATTATGTGTTTCAAATGGATACTGGATGTGCCATGCTGCTCAATAATGGAAACAATGTGCTGTTACCAAACACAAATATTATCACTTTAATATCTCAAAAGCACTAATACACATTATGCTCAAGTCTTTAAAGTAGTCAAATATGCAAAACAATTTAAAAATAGTAACTCGAAATTTGAAGAATACTGAACCCAATGATAATTGGACAACGTAAAAACTGTTTTTTCAACCAATGATAAATTCTCTTTTTCATTTCGTTCAGTTGCAATAACAATACTTCATTGACCCTCAGCAACCACAAAAGTATTTATTTACTGAAAAAAACTGTAAAAAGTAAAGTACACAATTCCATAAACAATTAAATCTCCAATATTTTTATATTAGTTTCCATTCCTTTTTCAAACCAGGAGAAAATTCATTTAAAAACAAATGATGTGCTAATAACAACACAAAATCAATCCCAAGAATTCTCGAAGTTTATCTCAGTCAAAAAAATTAGAGAAACCAAAATTTGAAAGTAAAGCATGTTATCATCATTTGATAAAAGATAAAAACGTGCAAAAATGCTGAATCACCTTAGTTTAAGCAACTTGTTCAAACTTGAAATGAAAATTCTTTTTACCTGATAAAAACCTAATCACTACTGAAAAAAGAAATTTATTCAAAAATATAATAAAGCACAGCAATCACTGATGAACAGCTATGAATTTCATTTATTAAATTCTCTGACTTTCTTAACAAATCTGCTTATACAAACCTGATGACTATTTTTCAAACTGAAGGATGAAAAAGCTATGACTAAAATGAAATAAATAAAAATGAAATATGTAAAAGTTAAAATTAAAATTAGAGAGAACAAAACTTACACAAAAGTCAACAGCATAACACCAACAGCAATTAATGTCTGAAGAGAAATAGGGACTTGAGGCAAAAATAATCTTGGTTTGGCAAACTAAGCATACAGTTCTTAAGCATAGTGTTATTCTGAAGATTACAGCAGAAAGATGTACATGCATACTATAAATCCAAGCACTAACACTTCCAGTACTTGAAATCCATTTTTCATTTCACTACTCAGCCAAGACCATCAATTCTTCTTCATAAAACATTGCCTGGTCCCTTTTAAGTCTTTGGTCTTAAATATTTTAAGATTTAGAATTTTAACATGTTGCAAGAAACCATCATTAATCAAAGAATAAGCACCTATCCATAATTTCAGACTAGTGATTACCTCAAACACCAGATGGTGGCATAATTGTTGTTTCTCATGATACATGCCATTATGTTGAAAATGAATGCACACTAGCCTAAACCAAGAACCATGACAATTAAACTTTACATGTCTCACTTCATGAAACAGGTTTCCAACCTAATCACAAATAAAACTGTTTTATGAGATGATTCATTTTCCTTAGAAAACAATCCTTTAGAACAAATCTTTGCTTTGCACATTAGATTGATAGAAAAAAGGGAATTTAAGTTATTTAAACAGACCAAAATTTTGCAATTACGTTTTCTCGCTGTCAATCATCCCAGGCACAACAGTTTTGAAAATGTGAGGAAATAAAAAATTCTTTTTTTAAAACAAACAATGACGTAATCCCAAGATGGAAACTAAGTTTCTCTGGAAATGAAATGTACAAAAGAGTTATTGTACAATGAAATGTACAATACCTGGAAATCTAAGACTAAATCAAATACTAACAAAGTAACAAACAAATATGCAAAATATGAGGGGACACAAACAGAAGGCACAAAATGAATAATCATGCACAAATTATCACACAAATCCCATCTTTGTTTCTTTTATAAATCAACTTCTATCAATGTTTTTGTGCAAACTCATTCTAATTGTTTCAACAAACAAATGTTTGAAGTACTGGTTACGTAATATGAATCCCATTCCTTCACAAATCTGATTCAATACGAATACCAAACTGGTAATGAAAGCTGTGGAGAAAACCTGATTTTTTTGGCAAAATTTCTGGATTTCTTTCTAAAACTCCTCTGGACATTCAAAAAAAAATTTCTAGTCAGTGCTTAGACTTTATTATAATTATTTCCATTTGCTGAATGCACATACAAAGCAAAACTCATTACAAAAAAAAAAGTTTGCATCACATTAATCTGTTTTAGGATATTGTAGTTTAGTCAATAGCAAGTATTTGCAAATGCTGTTAAAAAAGCCAATCTTATGAAAGGCTAAAAAATGAAAGTAAAGCAATGAAAAAAAGTAAATAATTTACATCTCAATTTTCATTTTTGCATCCTGAGATTTGAGTACATCTGATACAGATTGTACACAAACAAGAAATGTAAGAATAGGCAAATAAGTGTTTGTAAATACACATATGTTCACATAACTGTGATCATGATCAAACAAATCAAGTAATACAATTTTTACTAACTCCAGTAAACTGTTCACTACAATTTTTTTACAGATGAATTTTCTTGGCTGAAGTGAAACTAGTACATGAAGCGAAACTAGATAGCTGTAAGCATTTTATTTTTATATACTTGTAATGCAGAAATTTATAAAATCAAATACAAGTATGAAAAAGTAGTTCAGAACGATGCACTACTTTTACTGGATTTAACAAATCTTGATGCAATTTCTAGGAACAAATAAATCTCACAAAATTTAAAACAACCCTTTACTGGACAAATATGGAAATGAAAATTGGAATCTTACTGAGATATAAAATTACATTGACTAATGTGGGATGTACAATCCTAAAACGTAAAAAATTATAATATTCACGATAAAAATCACATTTACAAAAGACTATCAACATGAAACTATAAAGGAACATTCAACTATAAAAGACTATCAACATATGCACATACACATACATATGTAAAACTCTGATCATCAATCATTTCTTCAGTTTGCATCCATAAAATATAAAACATGGCTGAAAAAAATAAACACACCTATATACATTGCACTTTCGTAGGTCGTTAATTTTGATACAAAAATTAGAACAATACAAAGGAAACACACATAAATGAGTTACAATGTACAGTCTGATAAAAAAATGTCGTGCATGTGAATCTTACACTGTTATGATCATAAAGGATTCTAACGGCATACCAACGCTGTAGCTTACGAATCACCAACACAAAGAAATTACAAAGTACATATTAATAAAAAAAAACTTGCGGGAAACAAGGCAGCAAATGAATGTCTTAAGCACACAATTTCCTGTAAAGGGGCAAATCAATGTACAAACTTTTACACATTTATGCGTCTACTTCGGTTTTTAAAATAAATTTTCCAAAACAAATTACCTTCTAATAATCTTGCTATAATGCTGTCAATATTTAGTTTATCGTTCTCGGCCATGTTCTGGTTAAATCCTCACACTTATACTAAGAGAAAGAATGCTATTTTGCTTCATTTACACGAGACAAAAAATATTCGCCACCAGCCAGCCGCTTTGAGATACATTTCTTCATGTAATGTGGCGCAATTAAGGAAAGTTTGAAGTACGCGTACGTCCACGTCCAGCACGCTACATTAATTGGTAATGAAAAACGCAAATTATGATGCAGCCATTCTTTTGATTGTTGTGTGCAAGGGAACACGGTACATCTCTGAAAAGTACATTAAAAAAAAGGCATCGATCCTTTGGATTGTGAACCGTGTGCTGATCCCTCGCGAATATACCTAAAGAAGACGAAAGCACAGATTACGATCGAAAGTTCGGGTGAGACACACTCTGAAGACTTTCGAGGTTCATTCTCGCCAGCTTTATTTCATGGCTGGGTTCACCTCGATGTCCTCGATGAACACGATGGCAGGAGGACATTTTTCGGCACTTCCTAAATGATGATGGAGCTGATTCACCGAATGCTCGTCGCTCAAAATCTCGGAATCCAGCTTCCTTCTAACAGTGCCCAAGACGAAAATTCTCATCGACTACAGGCAGCCGTTTCCATCGCCTTGTGGAGCCTTTGCTCGAAAACTTCGAATCGCCAAAGCAATGCTGCACTTTTCATGCAGGGATGATCTTTCCGGCAGCAGCTGCATCGAACACAAGTACTCGCTCCCAGATAAAAAAGTTCATCTTCACGGGAACACGACTGCTTGAAAATCATTACCAGGGACTAAAAACGAAGCAGATGGATGAGAACCGTAAGAGCAGTTCGTCAGGGATTGAAATTTAAGGACGAATGAAGTGACATGCTGAGTAATATAAATCCTAGCTTAAGAGTCTCAACAGCACAACTATGTGAATGATCAAAGATGAGGAAAGCACAAGACAAAAAGAAGTCCTTCAAGAGAGAGAGTTCTAATAGAGAGGTTCTTCACATCATCGTAGTTTTCTTTTGTGCAGCTGGGAGAGCAGCATGAGGATTTATTGCATGCTTCTTTTTGTGCGTGTTAGTGCAATTGCCTTCCAAATGAAATTCACGGCAAACGCCATTGTGCAACAATAGGAGGAGAGGACCTCTTCGTTTATTTTTCTTTCTGTCGTATCCTCCACTCCCAATGATCTTGGAATTGATATTTTCACTGTTTTTCATAAGATTGAAACCATGTGCAAAAGTATAACCGGTGGCTGTTTCAGTATTTCTACATTTTGACAAGTCATCTTGCATCTTCTCACAATCCCGTGTTTCTGTGTTCACGGGTCGGTTTTTTCATTTGTATGGATTTTGTGTGATTCCCGAGCTCTCGTCAATCCTTGATACTCGTTTCCTATCTCTATTGTCTGTTTGCTGCGTTCGGCTGCTGACCTAGGTTGACTCATGGGGAGCAAGTCCTTGATGAGTTCATCTTAAGTTTGTTCAAGAGTTCTGATTCTTCTTTCACCCTCAGCCGTCAGAGCTTCGTCTTGGCCTTCAGTTGCACCTTATGCCATAGCACTTTTTTTTTTTATTCTCCTATTGCTTTAACGATCTTCAAAAAAACCTCACGGAATAATGTGTTTGGAAGGAAGAGGAAGCCACTCGTAAGAATCGCTTTCCTTTCGTGTGAAAAGTATTTGCAGATAGTATCCGCAGGCTTCTTTTTCCATCTTAGAGAAGATAGATGTCTTCCTCCGGTTCTATTAGTGAGTTCCTTCAAATATGTACCTCTAAGTGTTCTTCTATTCTATCCTGATATGGGAAGTTTGATTTTCAGAGTGGAAGTGTGAGTGTCTTCAGATATCTTCAAATTGTCTGATGAAAAGTTGGAGATAGCGCCTTCAGGCGTTTCCATCTGAGCCACCAGTGTAAATCAAAGTACTCTGATTACTTAGTTCTTCAATAAAAAGAGGTTCTTTGCATGAAGCAGATGTTTAAAGGTTTTGGGGTCTATGTTCACTCCTCATGTTCTTCATTTCCCAATGGGAAATGATTCTCCTCTTACATCGAGTACAGTGCGTAGAATCGGACTTGGGTGTCGCCTCCAGATGTTGGCAAGGTCACACACAAAGCATTTTTCAGATTTGCATGCCCATGTTCCTAAACTGGTATGTTCCATTTCTACCTATAAATGGGATAGATTTTTCCAAGGATCATGATCAAGATTTGAATGTTCATATTTTCAACACTCTAGCCCCATAGAACACCGCAATTTCCACAATCGTTTTCCTCTTGCTTACGATAACCTGTAAACTCTGGGTATCCTCCTTCAAATTCCATCTTGGACCTGCATGTGTTGTGTGGGAGATACGACAGTGTTTATGTCCTTTTTTAAAGGAATTACTAAACTCCCATATTCGTTTGTTTTGCTCTTTTTGGCGTTCAGGATCGAAAAAACCCTTCAGCATAGAGTAAGACTTCAAAAAGGTCATTTTTTATCAGGTCCCTATCCTGTTGGTTGTTTCTTGCCTTCATGGAAACAGACCGGTAGACTGCCTTCCGCCTGTGCCTTATAGAGAACTGTTTGAATAATCTTGCTGATATAGCATCTTGGTATATCTACAAGACTGTTCGGGAAACTATTCCAATGGTGATTTGTGAATGCCTGATGGGAAATTGATCAGGATCAGATGTCGCATTTTGCCTCAATTTCGGAAAGATTTTTCTAGTCCACTTCCTTATCAAATCGTAATCAACGCTCCTTTTGTGGTCTTCGGTTTGTTCGTCGCAAGCAAATTTCAAAGTCTTCTCCTGTTTAGAGGATTGCAGTGCGACAGATCAGACAGCTTCACATTTGGAATGCTTTTGAGATTTTCTAGTTTCTGGTAAGGGACATCGCTTTCTGCTTAAACATGAATATATGATATCCATCCTCTCGAGCATTTTTCTTTTCCTTCACGTGCATTTTGACGATTCTCTGTGGTATTGTTATCAGTTTGCATCTTAGGAGCATTCTTTTAGCTTCGTCTTCCCATACACCTCTCGGAGTCAACTCTTGTCACTATCTTGCATTTCTTAGAAGAGCTAGACAGTGTTCTTCATTGAGTCTCAGTCTTTTACACGTGTAATGAATGATCTTTTAGAACCTCTTCTCCACTTTTCCATATGGTATGAGCTTTTAGCACCATGCTTCCATGAAAATGACTTCCATAATAATGACACTTCACATTCGGCGTTCCTCGGAAATTTTCCGCTTTTTGTTTGAACTTTCCGAGTTTGCATTCGAAGAGCTATGATTGGTTTCCTGATACCCACTCAGCTGGTCTAAAATGTCTGTTATGCGTAGAGCATGAGTGATTTGAGTTTGGTTAGTGCTCAATCAACTTCACTTGCATGTCTCCACCAGGTCTCGGTGATCTTTTGTTCCTGGTGAACCCATGAGCTTTTCGTTGTAAGTATCAACAATTAGGTCTCCTACAAAAATCATAAAACATCCTGAGAATTGTCTCTTCTCAAACAACTGCGTGACGAGCGTTCCGGGAACGGAACCAGCGGAGCAGAAAATGAATGCTTCTGGATGAGAACTCATGGACCTAACTTCATAAAACTTCCAGTTCATAATATGAAGCTTTTTAGAATGATAAATCGTTCTTAATGATGAACTTTACATCTCTGCTTTTTTTTTTCTGATGAAGTGCTATCTTGTTTGAAGCTGCAGCTCATCCATGATAGTTTGAATCAATTCCTGGGTCACCTGCAGGCAGTTGACATGCTTATGTATGATTCGTTTGCACTCTGCCAAGTTCTTTGTTTGAACATCCTGAGAAGCGGCTACGATCCTTTACGTGGGCGGTAGACCGGATACTATTAGTAGGAACATTTTTACTTGGTTGTTTTTTCCATTCTGCTTCTGCTAATATTGGTAAATTTCTTCGGAGAGTATGTCTCTTTTTATCCTGTTCCCATAGCTCCTAGTTTCACACTGTTTTGCAGGTGATCCTGGAGTTTGGCAATGCTCTTGTCTACGGCATTTCTTTTAAATATTCTCCATTTATTCTCTTAATATTGGGTGCCTTCTGGCGAATGCATTGATTTAGCCTGTGTGGCGGGAAGCCACACAGGATTCTGTCCAGCGTCCTGGATCCTCGGTTCTTCAAGTCTTTCAGATAGTGATCAGTTGTTGCGCATGGAACACAGTCTTTTTCCTTTTCTTTGGAAGAATCCACATTCTATACAACACAGACTGAAATGGATGTCTTAGAGTCTCATATACGATACTAAGCTGATCCAGGAGTGCAGCTTCTCTAGTTTCGATATATCTATCCTAAGTGGTGCCTTGAATACTATGTCAGATCTCTTACGCCCTGCTTTTTTATTCTTTATGGTCTTCACTTATATCTTCTGTTATGCGGAAGAATCCTAGCTTTCCTCCTCTTTTTGCCACGCTGGCTGTCTCGCTTTATTCTTTTCTATCTTCTGTATTTTAGCAAGTTTACGCGCTCACGCAGACTTCCTGAACGCCAGCTAGGCTTTCTTCCTACGAAAATCCTTGTTTAGGCTAAGATGCCTTTTTTAGTTTCTTCTTCAGCTGCTCCGGATTCCTCTGCATTTCCTGCAAAAGTTTGAGCTTTCGACCTTCAATCTGTCGTGATCATTAACTCAAATAGAAGTTACACCAAAAAGGAGCACCTCTGTGTTAATGATCAACAAATAGGACAGATGACTTCATTCCTATTTCCTAAATTTGGAGCACTTGAGCTTTATTTGGCTTCTAACCAACATCCAAAGACCGTACAGTGCCTCCAAAAATAGGGCTGATTTTTGTATAACAAATTCAAAGGAATGAACAATCATTTATTATGGCATTTGGATGATGGATGGAAAATCTTAATGATGGCCTTACTTTCCCACAAACTATGCATTCTATGGTGAAATGTTTCTGCAGTTTGCATTTTTGGTTTCTTTTTGTAGCTGCAACAGATTCAAGACGCATTAACCAGACCACTCTCCCACGTATTTCTATAAAGAACAATCCTCTAGTCCAACCAGAATTAGAGTTCTGGTGCTCATCATAATTTTTTCCCTCCCCATCACTAGCATTTGGCATTTTATCAGGATACAATTTGTACAGGTTCGAAACAGTATATTTGAAAAACATCGAAACGGAAAACTTCACTAAATGAGACGATTTTTGCAGTTTCTCTAAAACCAATATGATGTGCAATGGCAGTCCTTTTTGTGTGGCCGGAATTCATCCAGTGTTTCCGTTTAAACATGTGAAGTAGGACAGTCATATCAACGAGCCTCACAATTACGACGCTAATTCCAATTGCAAGAAAGTCTCGAAGGCTGCAAAAAAAGGCGCCTTGGGCCACACAGGCCACGTGCGGCCTGAGGGGCTGCGGGCTGATTATTGAACATATTCAGTAATGAGCAATTCCCAGTTTGTCTGACGCTAACTGAATACCCAACATCCTCGATCTCATTAGCATTGTCAGTCTTTTTTACTGCAAATCAAAACTCTAAGAACAGTAATTAATTGCTTAGGTAACGTGCTTTCATCAGCATGTCGTCGTAAAATAACCCACATAACCTGTGCCATATTTCTAATCAAAATAAACTTTTATGATTCTCTTATTCTAATCCTCTAACCGTATCATACTTTCACTGCATCTTTTATTTGCATCGAGCACACTGCTTATTTAGAATCGTTTCTTATTCAAGAGCCACGAGTAAATGGTTTACATTTTTATTTTATTTTTTTCAAGACTGTTTTCCGAAAGCCCAACGCTGGTGTTATTGACTTAATGGAAAACACGTTGCCAATCGAAGGTTAGGTCGGCCGGAATACTTTATGTTTCCCATTTCTTTCAATCCTTCATGTTATTATTTTTATATTGACTTATTTTGAGATTATTGAGTCCCAACCTTTGAATGGGTTAGGAGGGACCTATGCAGCTATTTTAAAATCATGAAAAAAGTTTAAACTGTGCCTTGACTGGTCCTTAGGGTTCATTGCAATTTATTTCAGTTTGCTTGGAAGATAGGCTACCGATTCATTTTAAAAATATGTTTCACTTAAAACGATGGTTTATGATTAAAATGTTTACAAATTACAGATCAGAATATTATTTTGATCATTATGGTGGTGGTGTTAATTTTTTATTTAAGAATATTGTTTTTCTCATTTTCTCTATTTTGGTTTTGAAAAGATGTAATAGGTGTTAACTACTGCGTTTTTCTGTATGATTTCTTCGTCTTTTTAGTTATGTTTACATTTTTGTATTTTAATTAATGTCTGCATGCATGTATATGTGTACATATGTGTATATTACATGTGCATATATAAATGTATATATGTATGTAGGTATGTATACTTATATGTCATATGTGTATATATATATGTAAGTATGACATATAGGTGTATTTATGTGTGCACTCGGTTTTTGAAAACATTCCAGTGTTTAATTTGTGTGCATAAGGTTTATGAAGTGATTCAGATTGGGATCTCAAAAAAAGCTACCAAAAATTAAGATACAATATGACAGCGTTGTATTCATGAATGTCCCCAGGGAAAATAGAGCTTTCTAGAATGGAAGAATTAAAATAATTAATGCAATAATCGGATGTTGAAATAACTATTCATCATGTGTGAAATTTCACCATAAGAAAAGACAGGTGTCACAAATTAAGTATTCTGCTCGATATTTTCCTAGGTTTTATCTAATGCATAAACACACTTAAACAGTCCGGAAGGGAAATTTTAATATACACGGCAAAACATTTAGTCTACCTATGTATGATGTCATCAAAAGGCAATGAATGTCCAATATTTCAAAGACCAAGGGAAAATGTTGCATTACAATTATAAGAGAATGCATTAGTCATTTGAAATTGATGCCGACAAATGCAGAAATATAAATTTGAATTTCCGTTTTCAGTGTTAATGAGTCATTTTAGAAATTAAGTTAATATAATTAAGTTCAGCCTAATGTTTTTTGCAGAACTCATAGAAAAACGTATTTTAACATTAAAGATATATTTTAAAATTTGAGGCTTTTTCATGGTGTATTTAATTCCATTGCTCAGTTAGTTTATTCTGAGAGGACTTATGTATTATTCCATAAGTCAGATAATGCTTTCATGAAGAAATCCAGATTCCTGTGAAAAATATTTGCAAATTTACATTTCCTCATTTGCTCTGTTACTGTTTTGTGCAGCATTCATCTGTTCAGCATTATTCACTGAAATATACTAAAGAAAGATAATGCACGTGTGGATATTTCATTTCCAAATAACATGAAACGTATGCAAAGAATTGGATTTTCATTTATTGTCCATAAAGAGAACTGTATTTTCATAACCCAGAAAAGGAATTTTCCCAGATGTGTTGCACATCCTAGGGAATGCAAAATAAAAGCAATTGTTGATTCTGAACCCCAAGTCAATCCCCTGGAAAAATATGCATATCTATTTGAAAAAAAAAAATTAGATTCTGATTTTGAGTATTGTTATTCCCTTCACTTTGGGACTTTAAGGTTAGATCGTAGTGACACACCTCAAGTTAAAAACAGCATAAAGTTGCCTAATAGTTCAACTACTAACAAATTGTTAAACCATTCTCCAGAGGATCTTATGATTCACTTGCATCCAAAACATGAAAATGTAACTGAACATGAAAATTCCAAGGAAGATCAGATAGATGAAAAATGCAAATTAGAAAAATTATCTTTGAAGAAGTTTTCAGTACAGTCTTCCTTACCTAGTTTGCCTATTTCATCAGATTTTAAGAATTCTGAAGCCCCTTGTTCAGGTAAGAGCAACGTTGCTTCTGTTACACATTTTGATGCTAACCTCAGAATCATCCTCTAATGCTGTGTTAAGTAGTCTTCCCACTGTTACACATAAGATTACTCCACCCCAAGTTTCCAAAAACTCATCTAATAGTTATTTCAAGCAGTCAAGCTTTCACTTTTCAAGGACATATACAGAACCTAAGAATAAAATGTCTCAGTTATCATGCAGGATAAATCTGGAAAGGGAAAATGAGCTCATGCAAGGGAAAGAGAAAGATGAGAAAAGGAAATCAGAAACTTCATCAGCATCTTGGTCAAAATCTCCAAACATAGATGTGGATAAACAGAAACACCAGGAAAGAGATACAAGCATTAGCAATGGTGATGATAAAGTATATCATTCTTTTCTGTTTTACTCTCTGATGTTTTCACAGATGATTATGTTGATGAGCCACAGCTTAGGTGTCACTCATTGAAGACACAAGCTAAAAAATCAACTCATTTGCAGAAAAATAGCACTGCTGAATGTAAGTATGGCATTAGTTTTAGATATGACTAAACAGTAGCACATGTTAAGCTTCAGATGTTTTCACAGATGATTATGTTGATGAGCCACAGCTTAGGTGTCACTCATTGAAGACACAAGCTAAAAAATCAACTCATTTGCAGAAAAATAGCACTGCTGAATGTAAGTATGGCACTAGTTTTAGATATGACTAAACAGTAGCACATGTTAAGCTTCAGATGTTTTCACAGATGATTATGTTGATGAGCCACAGCTTAGGTGTCACTCATTGAAGACACAAGCTAAAAAATCAACTCATTTGCAGAAAAATAGCACTGCTGAATGTAAGTATGGCACTAGTTTTAGGTATGACTAAACAGTAGCACATGTTAAGCTTCAGATTCAGAAAAAGAAAATCCAGTTACAGCACATACATTCGTTAAGAAACTCAGGACAGGAAACTTGAAAGATCTAGTCGACTTTGAAATCTCTGAAAAATCGATATCTGAGAAAGATTTGGATTCTTTTGGTTATAAAGTTTATTCTCACGAAGTTCCTTGTTATGAAAAGTATACTCGTCAAGAAATCTTATCAGTGCTAAAAGGAAGCGTGATCTATAATCAAAGTATGAAGATAGAAGTCTAAGATCTAATGTTTGAGCTAATTCCAGATGGCTTATTAGCAATCAATAAGCCTTATGGATTGATGAGTCAATCAGGTGGTGGTATTGATGAAGACAGCAAATTAAACATTCTATCACACTTGGAAATTCTTGCCCGAATTTTGAAAGTGGAGTGCATCCTTCCTGTCCATAGACTGGATAAAAGTACTACAGGGGTGCTTCTGTTTGCTACTTCAAAGGAAATGAGCAAAAAAATCAAAAACATGTTTTCACATGGAAATGTTCAAAAGACATACTGGGCCTTGTGCAAAGGAATTCCTTCACCAATGGAAGGTAGCTCCAATCTACAAAGATCGAATAATATTGTGTAGGAAGCATTGAAATACCAATTGCGGAAGGCAAAATTTTTGAAAAGTATCGCATGGTTTTGCATCCAGTTGATGTGCCTGATGTACTACGTAGGAAGCAGACAACATCAAAAATATTTCAAACTGTAACTCAATATAAAGTGAGTAGCATGAGGCATTGACTTACTGTCTCAACACATTTAAAAAGGTATTGAAAACCTCTGAAAATGTATCTGCCAGCCTTGTGGAAATATATCCCTTGACTGGAGTAAAACATCAAGTTCGTGTGCATTTAGGGTTTGCTTTGCAGTGTCCAATTTTGGGAGATCATAAATACAACTATCTTAATAAATTGGCTCCTCAGGTAAAGAGTTTCTGTAGTTTCTCATGTTGATCTTTTGTTCTTCTGATTCTAGATGTTACCTGAAGCTATGCTCAAATGCCTAAATGTAAGACAACAGAAAGTTCGCACTATACCGATGCATTTGCATGCCAAGAAGCTTGTATTGCCAGGAATCATAGGATCACAAAATGTGTTTATTACAGCCCCACTTCCAAAATTTTTTAAGCAAAGCTTAAAATGCCTTAAACTGAATTATCATGAATAAAAGCAAATCATGTTTATGATACTTAATTGATTATGTTGGATTGCATTACTATTAGTTGTTTAACATGCTTTCACATAAGAAACTGTGAGTGCAAGCATAGACTAATTTGTTTTTATTGACTTATTTTTGACAAAGAATAATCTTTGCACCTCTCCCAAGATCGAAATTACTGAGATGATGGTGCTGTTTTCTTAGAAAAACATGATCAGTTAGTCGAGATGATTAATCTGCCAAGTCACAAAATGGGATGTGTGCAGAATGCAGAGTGCACAATCTACAACTCAGTAAAAAACACGTACACATCTCCAAAATTTATGAACATCAACTCAGATTCTGATAGGTTATGTTTTTTATGCATTTCCAGCAAGGTAAACTAACAATAATGAAACGAGTAAGTTATCTTGATCTGCAAGATCTGAGATTCAAGTCCACTTTTTGAAATCCTAACACGGAATGTGCCTAATTCTTTCTAGCAATCATAGTTGTCTCTGATACTGAGATATGATGTAATCCCACCATTAGGCAATACGTATGCAGGGCTGCCTTTCGTACAGCAGGTTGACTGTGAGTGCTTGCATCCAGTCTGTCGCGCAAAGATAGTAGTAGAACCATGGGACACGTACACGTATGCCTCGAAAATGGGTGCAGATTGGTGTGTTTCGATTCATACCTTGGTTTGCCGTGTGTGTGGAGTTTCGAGAAAGCACTCTGCATCTTCCTTCTCTTTCGATGAAACCCTCGTTGCTTTTGGGTGAGCGTTGGGAGGTTGTGCTCGAGTCACGGATACCATGTGAAGCAGCATGCGTTCGACCAAGAGTTTGCAGCTTTGCAATCCTTACAAAGAAGCATCGCGACTGCTAAAACGCTCAGCTAGCAAGGATTGGCGCCCAGGAGTGGAAGAGATTGGAAAGAGGAACACAAGGAGGATGTGATTTGTAAAAAGTGTGGTTCAAGAAAGGATGCTGCTTCTGGCTTCTAGGAACGTATGGGCGCAGTTTGAGCCTCAGGGTTCGTCATGAGCAGCCTGAGTTCCGAATGGTGGATTCAAGGCAGCATTCGAAAAAGTTGACGTGTTTACGGTTAGACTTTTCCCTCGATTGAGAATGAGGAAATTGGTCCAAAGGCTGCTACTGTTTTTCCTATTTGGTCTTGTTGCGGGAAAAACGGTCAGTTTTCGAACGGGGTCCAGGACATCATAAGTGGACGAGTGGAGTAAACAAGAGCAAGAGTTTTCCACCTCCCCTCTGCAGCAATTGCGGCGGAGGGTGGTACTAATGGCTATAAGTAGCTGCTGAAGGTACCACTCGTTTGCAATGCTTGGTTGTGATGATTGCATCGTGCGCTTCCTATCTGACACAGGGAGTGTGTGTGGGGGGGGGTCGAGTCCTTTGGACAGCCGCCGTCCTTTCTCTCGTGTGCAAACCCCGGAAAGTAAGCATACCTCCCCTTCTCCAGTAGATATAGGATTTGGTGGAGTCTTGCTGCTCATGTAAACAGCTAGCAGGCATGGCAGGCATGACTGAAGTGGGGCATGAGTCTGCATTGTCCCGTAACAAGTGTATGGCATGGTTGGGTAAATGTGCAGATGTGCTGCTAGACAAATAGTTAACATCCTCGTATGGCACAACCTTGTCCATTCTGACAGATTGTGAATCGCTTTCTTCTACAGCTGAAAAGGCCCACAGAATGCTTGATTGAGATCACGAACGATCAGAATCTAGCTAAAGATGGAAAAAATGCAACCTGCAGCTTTCCCAGTGTTGCCCTTGAGAATTCTTCGAATTTGTAAGCAGCTGAAGCTTGCTGATGAAAATATACTCAACTCATTTAAAAGTAAATTAAAATTAATATTTTTTATCATATTGTTTAATCGATTTCTTAGAGACCGATACATTACAGGGAAGGATAATTAATACCATGAACGTACATAATAAATGTGGATTACTTTTGTTTTGTTTCATTATTAAATGCTTGTACAGAGATAAGATAAACTTCTTATACCTAAATATAAATAATATATTCATTAATGGACAAAGTGAGAATAACAGTTCGCACTTTGTCAAGTATACCATACGTAATACATTTGAAATTGATCCGAATAACTGATTACTAAGATTTAATTTGGAGTGGCAACCTTTTGCTTTTCACTTGTAATTTTTTTGTTTCGTTTAACATGTGGTATTTGTTTGCATGGAACTGTGGCCACAGAACGCTGTTTGAACGGATACGTGGTCCACAGCGGAATAGGCGTTTCAGGTGTGCACAACTCATGCCGATCTGACTCTCCACCCATTCCCCTTTCGACCGTAGGAGCAGCCCTTACGAACTCTTCTGTTTCCGGTTCTGGAGAGAACGGGAGCTAGAGCATGCCGCCTATGAGGTTCTGTACATCACAAATGATGTCATAAATCCTCCCGCCCAGCCTTTTATTAACTGTGCTAAAGAGCTGAAGTTGCGTTCCAGCACGGCTCGATCTCTATTCTCATTTTTCTCAGATGCAATGTTTTCCAGATCTATTGCTTGTGTACTTATCTAAAATTTGTTGCCAAATCTCCAACTCTGCCCGAAAGGTTGAAAATTTATTTTTCAATGAAGAGATCAATAATTCGTTAGATGAGTGACTGATCTCCTTGAATCACCTTCCCACCCAGACGGACAATCTACTCCGGACGAGGCTGTGGTAGAAATTCCAAGGATTCTCCTTGCTAAGAAATAAAGGGACATCGCCAAGAAATTCTCGATCTGGAACGTGCAGATATGTATAAAACGACCCTGAGAGACTGCGGAATACTTTAAGGGATGCAAGGATGGATCTTTTGACTTCACTAACCGCACGATACTAAGAACATGATTCGGACGGCAGAAATAGAACCTCATAATAGCTTGAGCTATTGACATATGTCGATCATTCTTTTTTTTTAGAATTTGAAAATTTTATAGAAAATGTGTATCTATAAGAAGAATTGCAATGCATGCCAAATAACATAAGAAAATTCATCAATGAGGGATGAGCAGTACATAATAAGTGAGACACATATGAAATAGTATGTAGTCTATGCACGCATACACGTGTTGCTACAGTAAAGCTTAAAAGGTTTTTGAAGTATTTGTTTTTGTTAGGCATGTCGCATACAGGACGTCTTCTCATGATACAAATTGATACAAGTAGCAATCAGGACTAACGACTTTCAAAAAAAAAAAAAAAATAAGAGCGAATTCCAGATCACTGCAGGCGCAAGCAATGAATGAGTGCTTCCTACTCTGGAATGATCAATCTCCTTTGAAACTCCTACATTGTTCGACAGTCCAAAGTCATAAAGGAGGCACAGAAACCAAACATAATTGCCCATCATTTTTATCAGGGTCTCCTTCTACGACTGGAAGACTTTGTCCAATCGTTCCATCATCTGGAAGTGCTTTGTGCTGCTGCACCATGTATTAAAATTGGAGCTTCGAATGGGTAAACGGAGCATTCGGACCGCAAAAGGCTTCGATGCCTGGAGTGCGAACGATTAGTCACAGAATCCTTTCGATCACGAAAGGGTTGCTTGCGTTTCATTCGTGAGCACTAAGATCACATGGATCAGGGAAATAATCAGAAGTGCGTGAGGTGAGACGTTGCTCTGTATGAGCAGACTACTGTTGTCAAGAGACATCATCGACAAACCCTTATCAGCAAACTGGTGGGAGCTCCAGCAGTAAGTTTTTATTTTATTTTTTTCTAGTTCTTCCTCATCTGGAATATGGAAGGCTGCCTTCATGCCAAACCCTAGGCAGATGACTAGACTACACATTGTTCTGGTCCACTCCGGTGATCTCACTCCAATAAGTGGTGAGGAGAGCGTTCTTCTCGTAATTGCCGGCTGCCTTCCCTTTAGCAAGATTTTGCTTTATAGGAATAACAGTAGCGTCCGAACAGCAGAAAAGCATCACTGCTGCTCTTCTGCTATCATCCCGAGAATCCTTCAATTCTTTAGTAGAACAGATGCGTAGTGGTCGTGGATTGGTCCCCAATTGACGCTCAAAGGCTCATCGGAACAACTGCAGACAAGCTACGCAAACCAAACTGGTGAGCTACAACTGTTTTTCCCCTTTCCCATCCTCAAATCTTCTCGACTCACTCTCCAAGGAGTCATTACTAGTTAAAGACCGGTCCATCCCTTTCACCATCTGTTCATTTATTCCCTAACCCTACCCTTTCGCCCTCCACTCTCATCCTGATTATTTCACTTTGGGGTCTCCCCAATGGACTCATTCGGACGAAGGCTATTTCTGTACTGTATGCTTATTCCATGTGAATAAATGACCTGGCACAACTGGAATTCTGTATCTTTCGCTAGGTGAGGGTGGCAGCAGGCTTCTGTGTTGCGAATCGTAAACTGGCATTGCTGCGTCTTCGAAAGACCAAGACCTCATCCGAACCGGAATCAACTAGCCTTGAGAAAACTATTCCTTTGGTTTCAATGTCCTTCCAAGCAAGCAAGGAGGTACACTGAAGTGTGAAGCGGAGGAGGTTCTGGGATGTGGCTTTCTGAGACCTCGGAAATAGTTTCCAAGACCGGCAGCAAACACCATCGATAGCAATCTTCTCATTATTTTTCACTATCCAACGCTTCATCGCTTCACTTATTTAGTTCTGCTGTTCCTGATGAACGCGGCTTCGACTATAACCTTCGCATGCCATGCCCTTGGCTAACGCAAGCAGAATCATAAAGTGGAAAACAGGAAACCATCAAAATACCCTCAACATTCCCGGAGAACACTTCAGGGAGCAAGGAACGAGATCGTTCTGCCTTGCAACGCATCCACTAGCTTCGTTCTTGATTCTGTCTCCAAGTAAGCCAGCATCGTCATCTGCTCTCATCACCAAGTTTTTTTTTTTCTTCCGACATTTGAGGAACCACTTGAAAAAAATCACACCAACCAAGTAAAGAAGAGTTAAATCGAAGGGTTCAATGACGATTAACTGACGTCCTTGAAAATGAAACTGAGGTTAACATCTATTGATTTTCGAATTCGCTTTCCATTTGGAAGAAAAAAGGAAGTTTTGTTTTTTCCTCTTCTTCCTCACAATTTTACTCCGCATCTTACCTTAGTGCTACAACTGCTGCAACCACTTTTCTTCCTACTTCTCCTCTACCTCGACCATTATGACTACGGGACACTGGAGACCGGAGTCCCATACTTCGCTGACATCTCTGTTCTCTCGGCTCTGAGCTTCACAGAGCCATTCGTTCAAAATTCAGTGTGCACTACTGTTAAGTGATGAACATCGAATTTCAGTTTAAAAGTTGCAACAATCATCACGTGCTGGATGCTGTGCAGCCAATTTATAAATGCTTGCAGCTCTCATTCCGTTTGGATGGTGCTCATTTCCTGCTTCCACGTTATTCGTAAAATTCCTGGATAATTTCCACAGATCTTCATATCAAAAGAATTGCAATTTTGCACAGAATCAAAGTTCCTCGAGCAATAATCCCATCACGATTCTTTCTATGAGAGTCGAACATCCTTCGGCATATCCTTATATGTCCAAGATCACAAATACACGAAATGGTGGGCAAAGTCGATAATGAGGCGAATCAGCATAACAGGAATTTCTGATATGTGGCAGGAATACTCTTTTATACAGTCGTATTTTTACGGAAATCTATGATCTATTCTGGGGGAATGTTTGTCTTTGTTCGATGGGTGCTTCGATCCACGAGTTATGCTCTCCATATGGAAGAGGATGCGCTTACCAGTTGCTATTGTGTTCCACCAAAGCCCATTTAGAAATCATTCCCAGCTTGCAAAACGTACACAGACCAATAGAATTTTTGTTCTTACCTGATACAGCGCATTTCTTCTTTCACAATTTGTTTCCATGGGAACGTAGTTAATTCCTCGGAAGGATTCGAATGATCCCGTCCTAACAAAGTTAGTCTTCTCGGGTGTTAATAGCGAAAAAACTATCTGCTGTTGTTGCTTCCACAGGAATCACGTCTTCCATCCGGATTAGACTGGAGTATGCTTTCTTCCTCCCTGGCTTCTCCAGAAAATGGAAATGCTTTCTTCTGCTTGGGTTCCATCTCAAGCAAAAAGGGTATTTTCTCTTCTCGAATCGTTTCCTATAAGTTTTGCTACTTCCAAAGATGGCAACAAGCCGTACTGAGCTCAGGTTACGAAGTCTGGGGAAAGCAAAGAATTCAATAAGCTCCCCTATTTAAAAAAAAAAAATACGAGGAAAAAACTCGTGGGGTTGTCATGGAGAGCTGAAGACCCCGGCTCGAAAGCAGACCGCTCCCCAGGAAATCGCAAACAGTTCTAGCAACTTTAGGCCAGCCTTTCGTGCCATCCAACATCATTGATTTTTGCTGAAGCCAAAGGTGGTACCTCTGGAAAAAAGCGGCGATGCAGATCTTGAAGCTTGAAAGCAGCAACGGAAATTATGGACGGCAACGATGGCGAAAACAAGTTGGTTAGCGAATTCGAGACGTAGAATGGAATCCTGTGGTTCTTCGATTTGCTGTCTTCGTTCCAGGCTCTCTTTTTCGTGGTTCGCATAGTACTCAAGAATCGTTCACCCCTTAGAGAGGCTCAATGCCGCTGCCGCATGGAGGTTCACGAGGTTTTTCCTTCACTGTCACGCCACCTGAGGATACGTGTGACGCTGTTAAGAGGAACCCCGAAGGGACCAAACTGGCAATACTTGGGAAAGGACCTCGGGTACGTAGAGCCTCTTTGGAGGGAGTTCCCAAGGGAACGGCGATCCGTGACTCCCGAAAGAATTCTGGAGTTCCCGTATGCACTCGCCAAGCCGCGGCAAGAGAGTGCTTACGGGCGTGCATAACCAGTTACGGCAAACGGGTTTAACGAACGACTCAGGGTCGAAGGAGTTTAAAACTGCAAATCATCCCCAAATCCTACCCACAGGGAAGGTCTAAATGTTCCAGAGCAAAAGGGGGACAGTGACTCCATCCCAACCTCCAGTGACAATGCAGAGCAGCTGAGGACAATAACCAGCAGCAGCGACATCACAGTGGAGGACTTGCATTCCACCACGGCGACAGGAGTTCACCAGTCCGCCGCAAGAATGCAAGGGGAGTTGGAGGACAGGCCGACGTCACCTCAGCTGATGGAGGTAGCGTTCGGCGAATGTGCAGTGTCGCCGCGTGTCACCTATGTAACAGCGCTGGCATCGCAGCCTACGACCTCCCAAGTAGTGGGGAGCTCGAAGGACGCGACGCCATCTTGTTCGGTTGCAACGACGCTGCCATTTTCTTACGCGGCAGTGGCGGCCGGAAATTCCAACGCTCAATCACCACCACGAACATTTGGAAAGCCGGAGGTTGGCGAAATCGAAAATGTGGATGAGCCGATCGTGCGGATCAGTCCGAATGTGAAGCCGATCACATTCAAAACACGGCACATCAGGATAAATAATATCAAAGAGGTGTATTTGGCCCTCTATAAAGAGAATATAGACTTTGACCACGTACAAGCAATCAAATCGAGCACGACGGGGTTCTCAGTCTACGCCGATAGTGAACCCCTCATCGAGGCCCTGATCGAAAAGGGCATAAATGTACAAGGGAGGATGGTGCACAGAATCTGTGAAATGCCTTATACGACGGTGTTTCTTGGAGGATTCCGTGTGACAACAAATAAACAAGCGGTATGGAGTTTCCTAACCAAGTACAGGGAAGCTTTGGATGTGATCTTCCGGAACTACTCCGGAAAGGTGTTATTCGGAGATGTCATCGCCAAGACCAATTTATTTGGGGATGCGAAGATTCCGGGACTCGCCCACATCGATGGGGCTTCCCAGGAAGTCTTCATACGATATAGGTAACAGCCAATATTTTGCACGGGTTGCAAGCACTTTGGCAACAGGGTCACTGCTTGTCCAAGATCTCGGTGCTTCCGCTGCGGCAAGCAGGGACACCAGATCCAGTCTTGCAACCAGCCTGAAGTGTGTGCCTTCTGTAAGGCAACGGGCCACGCGAGGTGGAGCTTCCCGGAATACGCCAACTGGTTGTACCATGCGCGGACTCACCTCTACGAGAGAGACCCCAGAAGGATGTGAAACAGCCTCAAAAAATCACCGAGAAGGTGAAAAAAGTAAGGGAGGTCGTCCCAGTATCGGAGGACGGCTTCATCGAAGTGAGGAAAAAGGGGAAGAGGAGGATGCTTGCCAAGGAGCAGCAGGCCTCCGACAGGCCCGAGGAAAAACACAAGAGAAAATGGAAACAGCGAGCCCGTAAACGCAGGAAACGCAGGAAACTCTGCAAATCAATGAGGGATTGGCGAAGCTGAATGAAGAGGTCCAACCGGGAACCAGCGGAGAGGAGCAGGGGAAACTCCTGCAACGCATCTCCAAGGTCCAGGAGGGTATAAATAATGTGGTGGATGAAACCCAGAGTGAGAAGCTGGAAGACAAGCTCCTCGACTTCTCGTATACTTATGGAGCAGAAATTACCGCGGCTACTGGCACCTGACTTGCCCTCCATTAGATCCTCGTTAAAGGATTTAAAGTTTACTCATTGCGATTACGGGGCCTCATATGAGTCCCGTATCGTTATTTTTTGTCACTACATCCCCGTGCCGAGAGTGGGTTTTTCACCCGGGTAAGCCGGGGCTATTATTATTCAAATTTTACAATGAAGTCTGGCCCTTTCTTAAATTTTTTCAGTCAGAACACATGGTTCTGACTGTCTTGGGGCATCTGTCCGTACCGACCAGCAGGTCGGTAAGGTCCTCTCCACTGGCGAAGGGGGCGGAAAAACCAGGAAAAAAAAACAAAAACGCCTGGGGGACAGTGTCTATGGGGAGGGGAGGGAAGGGAAGGGATCACGGTACGCCGTAAAGAGGCCTCTGCATCTGGTCCTGGATGCGAAGAAGTGCTGACAGAATTTTACTTAGCCGGCGCCAACTTGAGGCCTTCTCCATGGAGATGACTGCCCAGTGGATGGCATTCCGACTCCTGCGACCTCTTCTTGACGCGGTCCACTTATCCAGGATTCCGCGTATGCTGCAGAGAACTGCAACCCACGCGGCGGCTGGCAGGGCGTCCCGAATCAGGAGGCGACGAAAAATGTTTTTAGGGTCGCCCACCGGAATGTGTAGGGCCGACGAGAGTCGATCCCACATGAGGCGGAGGGCAACACACTCGATTATTAAGTGGGGGAAGGTCTCCCTTTCCCCGCACAATGGGCATCCAGTCTCCCCAATGTCCAGTGAGACAGGCGTGCTCTGCTTAAAAGTCCCCAATGGAGCACAAGCAGCGCCCGTAGCGGGTCCACCGCTAACGTATAGAGCGTTTTTAATAAACACCCCGGTGTGACCGGGTGACACACCCCATGATTGGAAAGTAGCTCGACAGGTGACAGACTCTGAGAAGTCGTCGCAAACCCCGAGTGGGCTCTTCCGCAGTGGCGGCGTAGCCCCGGCATAGAACCACATGGTACGCCTCCTTCATCGTGAGAGCCTTGAAGAGAAGGTGGGAGCTCACCCAGGGGAAAAACTTGCCGGCAAAGGAGATCGTGATATGCAACGGCAGCAAGGCTTGTCTTCCTGGATACTCAGGTACAACCTGCAAAAGCTGCAGATGTCCAAGCGAGTGCAAGGGGGTCCTAACAACCTCCTGCCCTCCTCCTAAATGCGAATGTTCCAGGACGGAGATCCAGAATATGCGAGGTTCAGTGTGGAGTCTTAAACGCGCGCAGTGCGGTAGCGAAATTTTGTGAATAGCTTGAGCTTAGATAAACAAACCGACCCTACTGCTCATCGGACCTGGGGTAAGGCATGAACCCAAAGTCATGCTGATGACTTTCGCGTTTTGTTTTTCCTGCTCGAGCCCAGGTTTCTCATCTCATCAACAGGCTTGCGAAAAACGAGGAAACGCACGCCGATGCGAAACCATTTGTCTTCCGTGAATGGCAGGGGCAGCACCGGTCCATCTGTGGATCGAGTGTGTTTCTCACTGCTTGATCTTATAGAGAGGGGGGAAAGGGGATAGAAGAACCCACATCGTCTCGAGGAAAAAGGCAATCAAGCAGCCACGTTGCCGTGCGGAAAAATTTTCGGGAATGCCATGAGCACTCTCGTTACTTCACCTCGGTTGTTCGGACAGTCAACAGGTTGAGCCCAATTTGATGAGCTCTTGCCCCTGTGTTGAGCCGGATTGTAATCCAGCCAACTGAGCCGCAAGACTGCATGAACACCCGTGCAAGCATCTTCGATTGTAGGGTTCCCAAAAATTGTTCGTTAGGCTATTTCTCGGATTCCCCTGTTTTTCCAAGTTTCCCGTGGCAAACAAATTTCAACCGTACAGCTGTTGCGTATACGATGAAAAAAAATACTCTTTGGCACACCCGTCTTCATTCGGTGGCAGGTTTTCGTGCATTTCGGGATCAAGGTGTTATCAGGTAAGAATGCTAGAAGTTGTAAACGTCTTCAGCTTTATTCGGAAGGCATTTCCGTTCCCGAACCTAGCACCCACGGCTTTCCCAACGCCTTGTAACTTCGAGTTCTCTCCACGCACATTCCCTTCATCGCATTCTCCCTTGCATGATGGCGAGGAATTTGCCAACTTTACTAGTAGCACATTTGCTTCGAATGGAATGTCGGACAATAAAAAATATGTACTCGAAATGGCGATTCGACCACCGGAACTCCCAACACGACCTGTAGAAAATAAATTCGTTTTTTAACAAATCCCCTGTATTGGTTCTTCTGTCTTTTATTGTTTTCGTACATAGAGCTATTTATGCTCTGTCTGTTTTCTTTTTTTTCTGTCTCTTTCTTACTGAAAAATCCAGAATAGGGCACATCCCTGTCATGCTTCGTAGATATAGATCCCATCTCTAAGTAGCTTCCCATGTCGTATTGATGTTACGCACATCGAAACTGACAGACATCATCACTTCTGTCAGTAACAAATTCCATAGAAGCATTTGGCTGCATGTTTTTTTTTTTTTTTTGACCCTATGAGAGAAGCATGCTCCTTTTGTTCTTCGCTTCCGTGCATCGAGCCGCTTGCATTCCTTTAAACAGCATCATTCTGCTGACGAAGTTTCGTGTCTTGGTGCTGAATCGGAGCACGACCTGTAATGTTTAACTTCCTTTCCTCTATTTTCAATCATGCCGTAAATTTTGTCATTTTTGCTCTTTGCTACTAAATTTACATCTGTTGATTGTTATTTTAGTCGAGAAAAAATGCACTGCAGTCAAGTTGAGGTTATAGATAACACGGCCGTCTCTGGGAACGATGAATCATTCATGAGGAATGGACAGCATGTATATCTCTATTCGGGCAAGCAAAGGACAGCAGAACCCCGCTGATGCAAATAGCTCAGTAAGTGCTGCTCACTCAAGGAGACTCGCAAGAAATGCAATACAGAATGACAGAGATATATACATAATCTTGGATAATTGAAATACTGACATCTTGTAGATACGTACACTGACTTTAAACTTTACACTTGAACTTTCTGCTGACATTTTCATTCGAAACTTGTTTGAACAAGAAAGGTTGCAGATACGTTATTTCAACCGAATATGTGTCAGAGTTTGCTTATATGGATGAAACCTTTCTCTCCCCTGTTTCTTTCTTTTCTTCTGTGGCGTATCAGAGATGCTTACAAACTGGGAAATTTGCTTCTCTAGCCCTAGGTTTGGATGTTTATCCTTACTAAAATCCTCCAGACGGGCTTCCTATCTATTGCTTGGTCTTCAAGGAAAGCAATGGGATCTTAGCAGACCAGCATTGCAGAATTCTCGAAAGATTCCGTCTTCTGAAGTCACCAAAACGACGACACCAGAACGACCTTTTGATAGATTTTTTTTAATCCGGTGAAGGGCTTTACGCACATTGGCTCCTTACAAGACAAAACTTGTAAACAGAGTTCTGGAGAGTACGATAATGCGTGCATATTTTTCGAGTCTTGGACAATGGCTATCGGATGTTTTCGATCTTCGTTAACCATTCCACTCTTCTGCTGGAATTCGGAAACAAGCTTCTAGATTTGAAGTGAGTTGCAGTCAGTCTCATCTTTGCGGGAAAAAAGAGGGCAGAGACCAAGAGGAAATCCCAACCTCCCAAATCCAGCTATGGTGTCCGTATGTCTTTCTCGAAAGGTAGCGTTAGCAAACATATTCTAGGCTCTGAGATCTACGAACAGAACTTCTTATCCTTCTCGTCCGGGACCCTGGAAAGCACTCATATAAACTGCGATTATCCGTCATCAGTCTCTCTCATTTCAACCGGATCTGGTCCAAGTCATCCAGACTATTGCGTCGGGAATTGCGTATTCTGTCGCGCCTACGCAATCAGGTGTTTGTCAGAAGAATCGAAAAGATGCATCTTCCCATCTGTTTCTCATCTCGGCGCGGAAAGTGCTGGTGCTGACTTCGCTGCAACGTCTACAGCTTTCTGGCTTTAGCATCAAACAATGTCGAAGGAGTATAAGAAAAAACCTTTTACCAGGGAAACAGATTTCCAATAGTTTCATTTATCCTTTATGGAGCTGCATGGACACATGTCAGCAGCAATTGCTTCATTTGAAGATGACACCCATGCTTGTAGCCTTCAGATAAATGAGGCAAATTCGCGACTATCCTGAAGAAAAAAAACGTGACTTTCTTCGGCATGCAAAAATTCCCGACACATTGAAACTTGTACTGTTGCGAAAGGAACGAATCCAGTGCCACAGTTGACTTTGCTATCCCATCGCTTCCTGTTATTCTTGAAACGCTTTGTGGACCCTGCTCCCTCTTTCTAACTAAGAAACGCGGCCTCCACCAAACGAAATTTTCCGGTCCCAGGGTGCCCCCTATCCTGAAGAATTACACTGTAGGATTACACGCCCTAGCGAACCAAAAAACAAAAAACCCGAAAAAAAAAAGCTGGAAGGAAAAAACAGTTTAGTGCTTGCAAAGGGAACTTTTTCTTTTTTTATTGTATTTACTTTCTGCGCCTTTACAAGAAATTCCTTTTCATACGGCAACATGGCTATGTGTCTTCAAGCTTTCTAGCACGAACAGTTTTCCTTTGCGTAGTCTCGTGAAGGTAGCCTTCATTTCCATAAAGAGTAGCAATTTGCAATTGGATGATGCAAATGGCATGACTTGCAAGTTTTTCCAAACTCTTGGTCCCCGTCACTAATATTTTCAACTCTGTGCACGTCTGAATAAAAATCATTCCACTTTGCTCGCATTTTACGAGACGTTCTCCTAGGCTTTCAGAATTAACGTTCAGCTGCCACCAGATGGCGCCATGCAGATGGTCGTAATTGAATGGTCTCCTAGATGTGGCTCATGCAACATTTGCTCTTGCATGGATTGCTGATTGCACTACTTTTTTCTGGTTGACGGCGTTTGTCTGGCATGCTGTCTGTAACTCTTGAGAGCACAGGTGCTTCCTTTCCTGAGAGGCTCTCGACATCCTGTTCTCAGACATCTGAAATCAGTTTATAGTACGAAACACAATCTGACTAAAACTTATTTCCTCCTAACTACGGCATCCATTTTTTTTTTATTATTAAAGTCCGGTATTTGGAGAGAAAAATTTATTCTTTCCTGAGTAGATAACCTTCTATAATAAATGGATGCTCAGGATATGCAAGCGTAATATAAACGTCGACTTCAGCTTCCTGTCCAGGAATCTCGGCAATCTAACTGTTATTTAAGTGATTGCTGGAAGCTGCAGAGTGGATAGGAAGCCGGATAGGAAGCTGCAGAGCTGTGCTTTCTGTTTTCGCGATAGCACGTTTCACATTTTTCGTTTCACATTTTTTTTTTCATCTAAAAGGAAGAATACATGGGAAAAAACGAATATTTCAAGCACTTTGCGTGGTAATTTGTATTTATTGTTCCGGATCACTCTCTTGATCAGGTCATAAACACCAGCCAACAACAACGAGAGAAACCTGGGGCAATGTATCGGAAGAACAACTAATGAAAGTTCGAAATTTTCAGTAGAATACTCCTATAGAAAGTTCACATTCTTCCCATCAAGTCTGTTTTCAAGTATTTCTACAATTAAGCTCAGGAGAAATACACAGCATTTTAACTTGTCTTTATAGTTTCTATTCCAAATAGTATCAAATTAAAGAACGGTTGAATTATAGTTTAACATTCACTATTTTGAATGTCAAGCGTGTGATTATATATTGAACTGATGAAATATTAATATTCAAGATTTTGAATTCAGGGACAAAATATGCAATCTTCAAATGCACATGTCGATATTTGAGTATCGGTAATTTTTGTTGGCAGTTGCCGTGATCTCCACCTGGAAGGCAGTTTTATTGAAAACAGTTACTTGCTAAAAACGTAGGAGATTTTTTGTGTAGCCAGTTCGGGAAAACTTTGATGCTTTCGTTTTCAGTCCTACAAAGAGGCCTCAAGTACAAATCGCTCCCTTGCTCCCTTCTGGTTGACGGGATCACCACCACTGCTGGAGGATTGCTGCCAAGCAGCCAGACTGGTTCGGCCCAAGGAACACTAAGTGTTTGAGCAAACGCTTAGTGTTGCTTCCTCGGGTTTTCCACGTCCGTTTTCCTTTTGGTGTTGTGCAAGAGGCCTCTTCGTTCTCCGCAGAAGAAGCGGAAGGGGGCAGTTGCAATGGTACCGCTAGTTCCAGATACTTTGTAGTCTGGTATAAGCCTTAAAGTTATTTCTTTTCAGGAGTTTTGCATTTTGTTTTATTTCTTTTCATCGATTGGGAGGTTTCCATATTTGGAACAGATTCCTCTTCTTGAATCCTGCAGTAGGCATTCTTTTGGTAGCTTGCTGGAGTTTCTTAAGGGAAAGAGGCTCTTTGGACTCTCTATCATGTCTGGCAATGCAAGTTGCTTGTAAAATTTCATGTCGAGCAGCGTTCGGTTTGCAGTTAATTGTGGAGTTCATACCGATGATTCACACTTCCGTTGTTTGCATGCCGTATTTCCACGTTCCTTTATGAATTGGAGGCCTTTTGTGAAGTAGTCACACATGAATATATCTTTGCATAGAAACAATAGGATGCACCGGAGACGAGCACAAAGCGTATTTTACGAAGCACTCCGTTCCGCAGTGGCATTCACACATCACTAACGATCATTTGTGTGCATAACAAGTGGCAAACTACCAGATGAAAGGGTTGTTTGTTTGGTGTCTTGACTGAAATGCAACGATGAAATCACATTTGATCTTGGCATTTTCATAAAATTACATGAAGGAGGAGATAAAGTTTTCAGTTTCTCAGGATTCCCTTTCGATTTTGTGACACCCATTGAGAGGATTTCTGTACATCTAATTTATATGATATTATTCTTCAAAGGTATCGTGTGATTGAGACAACGGAAAATCGGCTTGAAAGCGACTTTGTTGCATGCTATGGGGTCAAAACACCATGTTATGCAATCAGTGCAGATCATGTTATCATCAGTTTGTAAACTAGCATTCAGGGAAATTTGGGTTCAGGTGGTGTGACTCACTGCTTCATTACAAAAGTTCAGAGAAAATTACGGAAAACTAAAGGAAAAAAGTACTTTACATAAAAAGTACGTACCTTACTTCCCACAATGTACGTGCATGTGGATTTCTGCTAATTGGTTGCTGTAAAACCTTTCTATAACTGATGAACCCTTTCAGCTTTATTGTAATCCAAATGTGGCTCTGCAATTGATAAGGACACCTTATACTACCCATTCATCAGTTTCCTTGTTCTCAAAAGAAAGTTGGATGGCACTTCCATATTCCAGATCTTTATTTATTTTTTTTTTGTGGAATAAAGCAATGAGTGGCCATTCACTAGAATAGCCACTCGCGATTTTAACGTGAATTGCGAGATTTCAATACAAGAAAACCAGCTTGGTCTCTTGATAATTTTGTTTTCATGCTCTGTGAATCCTATAGATTTTAAAGTTTCCAATAACGTAAGTAACACTATATTCCTGACCTTGCATCCCTTTAATACATGAAACATGAGACACCAAATAAAATATTAACACTGGGTGATGCTGCAAATCTCGTCAGAATAACATCCACATTGTTGTTCATCAGTACAAAGAATTCATTAGCTACCATAACTGATTCATTTATTTTATCATGTCTTGAGAATGGAATGCATCTTTGATTGCTAACAACCATTACCTCATGATAATTGATCATATAATGTTAGGAACAACTCCTTTGGAAAAAAAAAAAAAAGTTGGAAAATTTCGTCACCAACATGTGTTCATGTAAGCATAGAAATCACTTTCTTTTTTGTCTAGGTTAAATTTAACCATGTTTCTGGAATAAAGCGATGCATTTTTTATCTATATCTGAACATATATTTTCTGTGGGAATTCCTAGTGTAATGAAGTTCTTAAATGTGCTGACTTAATTGGATTTTTGTATCCTTGCAAAACTCTTGTCCTTCCATGTAGTAACTTTCAATAAGAGTGCCTGTTTGGTTTTCATTTTCAACGCTTGCCTTGACAAACTACAAGATCACTTGCACATCAAACTGGCTTCATTTAGATTTTTAAGAAATCTAAGATTGTGATTGTGTTCATTTTCCAGTATTCTAATACAATTTATTATGCAAATATGAGATAACGTATCAAGCAAGGGAGCAATGCACATCCACATCTTAGTTTCAAATCAAGCTTCAGAAATCAGCAGTTGAACAGTTCAATAATAATGCATGTTTTCATGTGTGTGATTTTATGCACTATCAAAGAAGGGACACATTACCAATTTCAAGTATTTTTCATTTAAATATGTAAAGTGTTAAAATTTTAAAGTGGGCAGATTCTCAGAATTGAAGACTTCTTAGAATAAGTGAACTTTTTGGGGCCACTTCCCAAGACTACCCATCACAAAACAGTTATTATTATATACAGTTATGACAAGCATCCGTTAAAAAATAGCTTGAATGGATGTATGACCTAGTATGCAATGTGTGCTACATATGTACTGAATGCACACAATGCATAAGGAAAGGCTGCATATAATATGTAGCACATACATGTTGGAATGTTGCATGTAGGTGGTAATTTTATTTGTCAAGTATTTGTATGGAAATGTTTTGCAATTTGTAAAGCCTCGTTTTTGATTTGTGGAGTCACTTTTGTTTTTTACGGAAACTGGGTTTTCCAGGATTATGAGAAGCAAAATGATGGAAGAAACTGCTTATTACTGAGTGAACTACATTGAATTCGGAAAACAGATACAGAGACAATAAATCTTCCATTGAAGCAATCATAGCTTTTGTTTTGGACTCTTTCATCCATTGCTTTGGAAATATTAATCTTAAAGCATGATCAGTGAAGCACCACATTTAGATGAATGTTTTTATGAAACATGCTAAAACAGATATTTTTCCTTTATCCCTTTTTTGGCTCGAAATTCTATTTAAGAACACACTACTACTATTGATACTACTAATCTTAATTCTCCTCTTTGAACCTGTGCTGCTTCTGCACTGCTTAGGATAATATTTGAAATGTTCCAAGCACAAAAGATTTTAAATGCACAAGTTTCCTATGAGAAACAAACGAACTTTTCTTAGTTATCAAAAAATAGAAAATACAAAGGAAAAAGTTTCATCTGATGCCAAAACAATATTTCCTATTTATGAACTATATGAACTGCTGAATTAAAAAAAGGCATGCAGACTGTCATACTGGTTCCAATTTAAAAAAATCCGTTTGATAAACTTCACATCACTTAAAAGTTCAAATTCTCAAAATTTTAGTAACTTCAGTCATGGAAAAAAAATTAAGAAAAAAATACATACATATAGAAGGTTTACTTTCAAGTATTTTCAAGTCACTTTTATTTCGAATGCAATAAATCGTGCAACAAATCATACACATGTGAATGCTGAATTTAAGAAATTCACCACTTCAGCACATCCACAATCAAGATTCATAATTGTGGTTACAAAATGATGAATTCAGCCATAGGAGCATCACCTGGTGATAGACATCTAAAAATAAAGATACAATTCATGCTACAGTAAAGTAAGCTTTAAACAACATGAAAGTTTAAATCAATGCTGAAATAATGATGAACAATTTAAAATGGCTGCAGTGTCCTGCTTTCTCTTCACAAAAATTGCATACATAATAATTCAAAGAAAAATTTTCACCTTACTAAATATTTCAAGGGAAGATAATCATTTTGCTATTGGATTGGCATGTATTGTGACACTTTTGATCCGTATGTCAGTTAATGGCTGATAGGTTTTCGTATTTACAGGTACCTTCTCAAGTTCATCTAGTACTTCCATTCCATCTATTAACCTAACAAATACTTAATTTATTTCCTTCCAAAACACAAATCTCGGTGTGAAATTCTTTTGCTAGCAGTCTCTATGCATCTTCACACAAATGAAATAAAATGAAAAAATTCCCGTATTCGCAGCAAATTTATTTACAGGATAAACAATTTGATATTAAATAACTGAGTAAGATAGAGAAACTAAAGGTTGAGGTTACCGATATTCAAGCTTATGGTCTAAAGGTATAAAAAATATGAATTGAACTAATCAAATGTACCAAAATTGAGACACGATTTTTTATATTTTCATGTTCCAAAAAGTTGGCTATGTTTCTCAGAGTTCTAACCCATGCTCACAGAAGGAATACTTATGGCTGTTTTAACTGTGAATGGTAATTAACAAATAAAAAAGTGGTCACAAGAAGTTCTTACTGTCCAGAAATGAGGTTAATGATTGAAAAAGAATCTTCATCATAAAACTTATAATAGCCTTTGAAACAAAAAACAAAAAAAAAGCTTCCAAAGCTAAATGAACATATAAATTATTTTAGTTTTTGCATCAGATTCTTTAGTTTGCTTCGATTTTTAATTATGGCCTGGAGAATGATTTACTAGAGTTACCATGAAGAAACCATCAAATGCTTATTATACTAAATGGAATGAAAAGTCGAAAGAAATATTTGAACTTTCAAATGTTTTTGATATTTTTAAATATTTGCATTGGCAAATACGTACTTTCCAAAGATAGTATATTTCAAATCCAGATGAGGTTGTTTAGCATATGTTATAAAGAATTGGGAGCCATTTGTATTGGGACCACTATTGGCCATAGATACAATACCTCGTTGATCATGCTAGGAGACTGTTATTTCCATCTAAAATTATGAACATATACCTTTAAATCTTCGCGTATTTCATCCTCAAACTTTCTATTCCAGATAGATGTACCACGTTTGCCAGTACCTGTTGGATCTCCTGTTTGAATCATAAAACCTTTAATATTACGATGAAAAAGAGATCCATCATAATAATTACTTGCACATAAAGCTAAAAAATTCTATGCATACAAAAGCATATTTTTAAAGTGTACAAAATAACATTCCATACCTCACATGATTTAGGACACTGCTCACAAAATAATTCCAACTTTAAATCTCCTAAATCTGTATGTAAAGTAAGTGACTGAAATGTAATTTGAAGGGCCAAACTTATAAAGCATTTCTTACCATTGCCTGGCACAAAATTGATATAATAAAAATTAGGGTATATTATTCAAAAAATTTCACTCTGAAACTCCTCTACATTAAGAAGAATTTAATATTAACATTTTTTGCATATTTCAGAGATAAATTTTTAAAATGCTTATAACTACTTCACTGAGAATGCAATTTTTAAAAACTTCTGCTTCAGCTTAATAAATGTACAAAAACAAAGTTTATTTACTGGAATTTTATTTCATACAGTGAATTTTTACTATTAAAATAGGTTACTTTTAAATAATTATTCCTTCATTTTGTTGTTAATGTATTTGAATATTTTATGCAGGGGTATTTGCTATCATTTGCTGCACAAAACTTGATGCCGTTTTAAATGTTTGGCTAAACTATCATTTCTCCTAAATGTTTTTTTACAAATATTACACTCATAAGGCTTTACATTCTGATGAATTATTAAATGTCTTTTTAAATGATCTTTACGATAAAAACTAGCACCACATATATGACAACTAAACTGATAATAGCGTTCAGGATCTTCATTTTTATCATGGGTCTCTAAATGTCTTATGAGATTATATTTCCGATGGAACACTTTAGTACACATAGGACATTTCAACTGATTATCTTCCATGATGTGTTCTTTAGTTTTATGTGTATTCAACAGAGAAAGAGTACGAAACAAGGCCTGACATACATCACATTTATATTGAGTCATGGTTTCGCTTTCTCCTGATGCCTGGTATCCTGTATGAATATGTTGCTTAAATGTTTCAATATCTTTAAATTTCAATTTACATATTTCACAACTATACAGATTGACTGACTGTTCTAAATCGCCATGAACTAACTGAACATGACTTACTAGATGTCCCCACCAGGAAAACTGTTTTTGACAATGTTCACACTCTAATGGTCTTTCAGTACGATGATGTCGCAAATGATTTATCAACCCTGAACGAGTTCGGAAATTAGCTTCACAAGCACTTTTAGGGCAGTGATACACCGTGCCACTCATTATTTTTGCTTATCATTCTAATATTCTACATGTGATCATGTACCTAACTTATACCATAAAGGAATAATTACTGATACTTCTGAACTTAAATACTGAACAAATAATTACTGGGTACTGATAGAAGTCACAATTAAACTTAATATTGGCTCTCAAATGAAAATTAACTTTCAAATGCTAAAATATACTTTCAACACATTACAATGAGGCATTAAAATGAAAAAAAAAATTAAATTAAACTGCCCTAGTAAACGAAATCAAAAAATTAATCAAAACATTCAAATATTGGGCTTAAACACTGAGATCAAAGATAAAAGGTGCTTATTTTTCAATGATTAACTCTATTGGCACAAACAAACACTTTCAATTCAAATCAAACAAATACATGTAGAGTTCCCCATTACCGTTTCAAAAAAACTTGAAATATACTCCCAACAGAAACAAGGGCGAGTAGTTCGCCAACACGCATACCACCTATTGTATGAAGCTTCAGCTTATTTTAGTAGAATGAATTTTGATATTATAATAACCTTGTTCTGCACCTTGTTTTTATACTTTTAATTTATATCTCACATATTATTTCAATTCGCACAAAAAAAATATATAATATTCACTCTAATACATGAGCATATTTTTCAAATTTTTCAAAGCATCAAAAAAAAAAAAACGTTTACAAAACATTCGTTATTGCCTTTCTTTCTTCTACTTCCATCTATTCTGCTGTAATGAAGTCTAATAAAATTTTATCCCATTACACCGAAATGAATTTTTATCAAAGCAATGCATGCAGTTTGAATTTCTGAAATTCAAATTGGAATGATCTCACTTATAAAAAATTTCAGCAATGTAATGAATGCTAATATGTTTATATTGTTTTAGATCCACATCATACGTAAAAGATACCACATTTCATGAAAAATTAAAGTAAAAATACAATTTTAGATATGACTTTGTCGTAATATGAAAATACAAAGGGGGTCTTTCATCCTTTCTTCGTGACTAACCAGTAAAACTCGAGCACGCTTTTAACGGAACGCGTGGGTTGCTTTGTGAGAAGTCGCCCATCGTAATCGATAATTCAAAATCATAAGGCACAGATGAACGACATGCTAAAGCAATTCGGGATATGTCCCCGCATTCTCTTTTTGATTCTTCATTCACAATGAATTTTTGTTATTGTAACTAAAACTGGAAACTGGGAGTTTGAAAATTAAATGGAAAGGCACTTAACTGTAATTCCTCAATTTTACCGTTAAGGTTTCACTACCTACCATCTGAGTAGGGAGTTTTACTCATCCCCAGTTTAATTAAAGCCCAAATAAATTGATAGAACGATTCCAATTCCAAATGATTACGCAGCCATAATAAATAAAGATCCGTTGTTGAGTTCGTAAATTTTTTTCTTCTCAAAGTAGCAGAAACTTTTGTGGACCAACAACTGAATGAGTAACCCATACTTTGGTGCAGAATTTAATTATTTGAACTGGATTCGTTGATCAACGCATCTTTACTGCTGAATATTGGGTCTTCTTCAATAAAATGCTGTCTGTTGAATGTATAATATAGATGTTTACTGTAATGAAGTGATTCATTTCTGTGTTTATTGGTTTAAATTATAAGCAAAACAAAACAAACATGTAAAATCACTACATTACAAATGTGTGCATCAGTAGTATGAGTACCAGTTGCAGAGTATATGCTGTTTTGCAGTCTTTTAGAATCCATAAAAAAGTTTTGAATTTGTGTACAATCTTTGTAGGAAAAAGAATTCTTGTATCAGCTGTCTGTTAAATGATTTGTGTTCACAATTTTTGGAATAGTTCATTTATCTAATTTAATGAATTACGTTTTTTTACATTGTTTTCTGTATTCAATGAATAATATACACATGTTTTTACACTTAGCCCTTCCTTCCTCATCCCTTGCTAACTATTAGAGTAGATCATAGTTTTTGGCTGATTTAGTAAGCAATATCTGAATACTGCAAATGTCAAATTTTTTAACAGTAGCAGTTGTCGAGAATGCACCTTGTATTATCAAACTGCAACAGTGTGTTTGAATTTTGCATCAATGCTAACCTTATCCTGACTTGCACTTTCATGTGACTTACCATACAGTAAAAATGGAATGTATTCCATACAGAGATCAGCTTAAAAGCTGTACACATATGTACAACCAACTTCATCAATTTAAATAAAAACCATGAATCTGGTGTTCTTTGAAATCTTATATTCTCCACTATTCTTTTTTTGTTAATCTCAGCATTTAACTATTATCATGCAAGCAAAAATTTGCACTGTTGATGTATTTTGCTCACACCAAGATGAACATGCTGTTTCTTCAAGTCTATGAACAATACTTTCACTGTAAGAGAGTCACCTGAAATTACATGAGACTTCATTGCACATAAAAACACTTTTACTAACCAATTGATAAAGCATATGGAATTTTAGATTTGTGTATGAGTCCATCAAACTCAATACCAATGTCCACAAAAGTGCCAAAACTTGTGACATTTTTTACAACACCTAAAAAAACATAATACACAAGAACCTGATTAGATAGCTACCCGTGAGTTCCATGTCCTCTTTCAATTGCTTTGCTTGAATAACATCAGTATGGAATCTTCGCTGACAAAAGTTGGTACGAGGATCATAGTTAAAGGATTGTGATAAGCATGTCATAATAAAACGAACGTCATTTTCACTAGCTTTTAACTGTTGTGCCATCTTAGCAGTATCTGAAACAAATGTAGGAAAAATGTAGGAAATTTTGCTTGTCTTACCATGGAATTGTGCAAAAGTTTTTACTTTTTTTGCAAATGCTGCGAGACCAATCTCCAAGGTATTCAAATTCAACACTTCCAGAATTCTGAAAACAGAGTATGGTAATAGCAAAATTACTTGAAGACTACCTTTTCGCCAGAGCATAGGATTCTGGATGGATAAAAGTTCTATCCAATGGATTCACCTCTAATTCCTTTCCATGCTTATCTTTTTTAGTATGATTTTTATCTTGTGAAAAATCATTACTGAATAAGTCTCATAATGAAACACGCATAATTTCAATATGCTTACAGAGAATCTGGCAAAATTCTAATAAAGCCCACACACTGCTCATATGATTTGGATCCTATTCCCTTGACAGTTAATAGCTGGGAACGACTGTAAAATTTTCCATGCAAACTGCGAAAAGCCACAATACTTTTGGCCCTACTAGCATTCAAACCTGCTACTTTTCTAAATGAGTATTACATAAGCATAGGTGCATATCATCTTTTCCTACCTAAATAAATGTTCTGATGCTGTATTTAAGTCTACACCTATTAGACTAACACACTCAGTTACAACGTCTTCCAAACATTCTCGAAGTTGTTGTTTGGGAAGATCATGTTGATACATGCCAACACCAAGATGCCATGGATCGATTTTAATCAGTTCAGCCAATGGGTCCTGTAGTCGGCGAGCAATGCTAACTGAGAACACAATAAACAATCGCAAAGTGACCCACTTACCAGCACTGATGTGGCATGGTGACAGTGTAGGAAATTCAGCTTGGGCTTGGGGTGAACAGGAATAAATGGAAGAACCTTCTTCTGATACTAAAGAATACACTACATTTAAAGGATGAAACTTGTTGTTGCAAATACAAGCTGCTAAGAATTGCTCAGCAAGTCTACAGCCATGTCCTGTACCTAAAGCAATGGTTTCACATCTAAATGAACATACATACACAGAAAACCTGCAAAATACTCACTGAAAATTCTGCAAGATATTATGCAAAACCAAGACAGCATCTTGCTGTTTAGAATCTTTGTTATGAACAAAAATAGTATCTGTATGTAACACAGCCCCAGATGAATTGATAACAGCTAATTTGCATCCATGGGAAAATCCTGAACCACAAATGACACTAAAAACTGAATATCCATACCAGGATCGATTCCTAAAATTGTCTTTCCTTTGACAGGTGACATCAGCAGCAAATTTCGGAGATTCTGACAGAATATTTCACAGGATGCATGCTCTGCATTGCGAGTTAAATGTGAGCGTACACTACGCAAAAGACTGCGTTTCACTGTAAAGGCATTAGTCTCATTTCATAGTCAGTCACTTACCTAAACGGGTAAAAGCATCTGCAATGCACTTTTTCAGAAATGAGACTTTCCTGAAACTACAAGGAGGTTGCAGCCACAACTGAGAGCAAAGTGCTTCAAACTGAAAATTGACATAACTAGGCAGTTTAAGTGAGACTCTCAGTATCTTGAGACGCTCTCCACGATTAATTGCTAAAACCTTAATGCCAACAAAATAATTCATCAGCAACATCCCAAACATACTTGATGAGTTTTCAAATTATTCAAAGATGATGAAAAATTTTGATATAAATCGAACTTCAGCTCTTCCTTCTCTGTACATGTCTTTGCAGCATTAGGAACCCGTTTAGATTTGATCTTTTCTGTGGTCAGCATTATATCAGGAATGTTGGTCCTTTAAACCACTACAATGAGTATGCATCATTACAAGAGTAACTCGAACTTTTCTCGAATGAATTCCAGGACATCCAAATGTTTGCTAATGATGTCTGCAATGATGTGTTGTACTCCAGTCCATATTTCATCAACTGACTGTACTTTCTTAAGATGGGAAATTTTCTGAAGTGCACTGATGCTGGGTATATCAGAATCAATGAGAATATTTTTAGCTACTTCCTCTAAACCTAATTTACAAGCACGTTCAGCTAAGCTTGTTTTCTTGGATCTATAAGGCTCATACTTTACTGGAAATTACATAAGTGTTAATGCCCAAAACACCTACAAGAATTTCAAGTTCTTGGAGTGTTTTGGCAGATGAAACAGCCTCTTGCCATTCAATTGTGCAATCCAATTTTTTCTTATCCACTGATTCAAGAATTTTGATAGAGGCACTCTTTGTTTCCCTAATGAACAGAAGGATCATTATATCCATAAGCAGCACGGCAATCAAATATTAGTCATTTTTTTTTAAAGTACATTACAGATTGAACGCATCAATGTAAAAAACAAATACCTATCCTATAAAATGTTACGAAACAGTTTTTTTTTTCACATAAATACTTTTAGCTCTTGCTTATACTTCTCAAATTTAAGTTCTTACAATTCAAATAATGCATACAGTTTTGATAAGTAAACTAGTACTTTATAACATTTTGTCTGCCTAAATATTATAACTTTCTAAAAATCATTACTTCAAATTATTCAAACACTCTTTCAATTTCCATAGGTCAGTACAGGTGATGTTATTCACCATTTCTTGTCTGTATCTTGCAATAAAGGGAACTGTACAGTTATCATCCAGTAATTTTGAAAAATTTTGTACAGCCATTAAAGGAACTCCCATCTGCAGTGATGCTTCTGAATGTACTTCCCAATGTTCACATTGCTGAAATCGTTTGTAACTTTCAGGAATCCAAACTTTGCATACTTTCTGCTTTTTGGTGACTTCCTCCTTTTTATGTTTTTCATCAATACATAAACTCAGCTTTGAACGTTTATGTTTAGAACTTATATCCACGGTAATCTGATCTTTTTTATTTGAATTTGGTGTTAGACACTGCAAACGATCATCCCTCTTTCGTTTACGTATAACAGTTATCATTGTAGCAAATCTATATTAACATGTTTACAAAAGTCATAAGGGAATGCTAAAATAATAAAAGATGTGGATATTTAAAACTGAAAATTCAAACGGAGTAAAAATTGAATCAACAATGCATTAATTGAATTAATATTCGAAGCTTATGTAGTCAAGGAATAATAATCGAATAATTGTTTAAAATGTACACCTAATATAATCAAAACAAAGTTCTCGGAAATACATTCAGGTTCATGGATTCCACAAGTTTAACACATATGCAAAAACAGGCAGCAAATATGAACATGCACAGTTAGCACAAAATAAACACTGGCAGGTTTGAAATATCGTTTGACCGCAGTCAGCTAACACTGCAAAGAATTTTGAAGTTCCCTCGTTCAAAACGACCGTTATTTTTGTGGACTCGTTTAAAGTCCACAAAAATAACGTTCGTTTTGCAGCTCCCAATTTCCTGTCTAAAACAAATTAAACGTTGAAAACCAAAACAAAAACCATAACCAAAAGTAAATTTCAACTTTTTAATACGTTTTAAAAAAGCTGAAAATTTCTTGCTAATAAATAAACAAAATAAACTCTTGACAATCTCTTGACTTGATAAAAAGGGAATAAGCTAAAAGCATTTGTCTTTTGCTTTTTTGTGTGTTTTTTGTGTTTTTCGCAGCGGTTGTTAATTTTCCCGTTTTTTTTTAAGTATGCCATCCGATGAAGAGTTCTTTTCTTCTTTGATTATTTACTCATCGCAAACAGTACGATGCAGTGAATGTGCTCTATACCACATAAGCAATCATCTGGTACTAATTATGATGTACTGCTTTCGCTGTGATTTTATATTCAATTTTGAAAATCATGTACAGAACAAAATTTATTGAGAAGCACTTCATGTAGTAATTCCATCAGAATTTGGAACAATAAGGTATTTGATTGTAAATTTTGCTCAAACATTTGGATTGACATTCATTTGGGATACTCGATTTCAGGCTGACAGTTCATATTTGCATTCATAGTCTTCCGACTTAACTATACTTTTTGGAGAGAACAGATACATCATATTACAAACATAATTTAAAGTATCAATAATTTCGAAAAGCATTTCAGATCACGTATGTGAGACTGAACACAGTTTCCTTAAAAAAAACGTGGATTTTGATTTTTTTTGAAACACAAAGTATGGTGTCCATTCAGATATAAATTATCAAAGAATAATTTCTTGTATGGAATAATCTGTATTTTCATGCCGAATCTGTATTTTGGTACTATATAACAGATTTTGATCTTGAAAATGCTTATCCAAACAGGAATGATTTTCTCTTATCTTACATATGGTTTTTATTATTCCTCAAACAATAGTTTCCTCATTATTTTCTACTCCCTCAAGAAACAGCTGACAGCCTTAGTCTTGACTTGTAATTAATAAACAATCTGAAATGATGTGAATTTTTTTATGAGAAATCGTATACTCCTTATTATATTTAGAAAATAAATAAATACAATAAACAGTAGCTACAGAGTACAAAACTGACATCTCAACAACTCAAAATTGCTCCTCAATTTGGATCGAACCTTTTTCACATATGACATCATAATTAATATATCGATCATCATCGTTCTTATGTTTATTTCAGTTCTATGATTTTTATTTGCCATTCAGCACATTACAGAATACTCAGAAATGCAGACACTGACTTATTAGAGCACAAGATAAATTGGATCAATTTATTCTTCATGGTCGAAAATTCCTCTCGTTTTGTTCCCACAATAACAATGACAATTATTCTCTACTATACACATGAGTATTTTATTTTCAGGATCCAACGGAAGCTCCTTGGGAATCTGAATTGCAATATTACACATTGATGTTATTCTCGATAAATAAATTACTTGTAGGTAGAGGATGCAGATATATCTGAACGATCATAAACTGATTCTGCCTTTGCTCTACCGATCGTGTACAGTTCCATCGCATTAAGGCTCATCTCAAAGTGCAGACAAAAAAGCTTCAAATTGATTCAAGCAAGTTTGATGATTTAATGATTGACAATGCTCGATTCGTCACTATGATATAAAACTAGACTACAATTTGAGATTCTTCATTTAGGGAGTTGTAACAGTGTTCGAAAGCTGTATTGTTGTTATCATTGCTATTGATAGTCATTCCGAAGTAATCCTTTCAATTTTTTTCTATAAATGATTCACTAGAATACAGCATACTGTAATAGATAGGATATTTTCACTTTCCACACCACTTCATCTTTCTCATTTTTTTGTTCTTGCCTCTAGATCCTTCTTGTGTTAGGCAGTTCAGCATCTCTGTTATCACAAATAAGGGTCACGGACATTGAGATTCTTACTGAAGCGCCTATGGATTACGCATATAAGCCGTTAGCGACCTCATAGGCAAATATCTAGGGGAGATTGAGGAGAGAACAAAGTGAATGTTGAAACAGTGCACAAGTAGATAAACTTCTGATACTTCAAGAGAACCGAACAAGCAAGCTGTGAGGTAGAAGACTAACAGTAACAACAGCGATTTTTGGAGAGAAACAGAAAACTGACGAACTGTTATTCAGATAAGGATTTGGTGGATGTAAGTCTTGTAGCGAAGTAACGTTTTGCTAATCGCCACTAAGCGTGCAGTTATTTGTGCTGTCCATTAGACTCGCTTCTAGATATGGTCTACGATCTTTATAGTCGACTGCTTTTTTTTTTTCTTTGAGAAACAAACAGTGTTCAAGAGGTTCTAAACAAACAGTGGTTTTCTAGTGCTCCGTGCTCATTTTAAAAATGTTTTTTGTTTTTCAAGAATTAGCTAATCCATCGACTGTTACCTCTATCTCGAAATGTGTTTGAATGCTCTAGTTGATGAATAAATGAAAAATACCTTTGGGGAAGTTTTTTATTTGTCCATTCCTCTTGACCTAAACCTGACAAGATTTCCACTTTTCTGTCAAAAGAAGTTTATCAAATAATTGCAAATCATTTCATTCAACTGCTCTTCCACAAATGTTCTTAGACAGTAGGGCGCTGCCAAAGATCGGTCAGCCATTCTCTTTGATTTCTCTTTGGTGGTTTGTTGATCGATCATCAAAGTGCCTTCAAATTTTTTCAATGAAACTTGTTTAAACAACTGATCCATCTACACAGCATAGCTGCATGCAAGCTGGAAATCCAGATCCTCGTTGTTTGAGAGTAATGGAACACAGAAAAAACCACCTACAGTGAATGATTCACTCAGTATGAGGGTCAAAAATCTATATGAAATAATGCAAATAAGATAAACTTCGCCTTCAAAATTATGCTAACTCATTTGTAAGTATTCTTTTTTCTTACCTCACCTCCCTTATTTATCTTGCACCTTAGCTCAGAAGTTATCGATTTCTGAGTGTCCTATTTTTTGAAAAGCAGTGGACCTAACTTGACCGCAGTCAGGCTCCTGGGACGATTAGACGTAGACAGAGACCATTTGATGAGAGAGGTCAATGTCACAAGAATCTCCTTGAAGTTCAGAATTTTTCGTGACGGGTGATGAGCAGAGTCGGATGTTTACGGCTCTTGATGCAGCTTTCCAGATAAAATTGCATAATAAGCTGGTAACACGTTTTCCGCTCCACATTCTTCCTTGAGTAGCACAATCTGAACCTGATCAGTATTTCTAAAATACCCGAGAACTTGATAAATTTTCCTAAAGTCTCATCTTAAGTCTTTAACTTCTCATCCTTTGATGAGGATTTTGGGAGGGGGAGGAGGTAGGGGGAACATCAGTCATATGAGACCCTTATGAGCACGCTCTTTCCCGGCTATGAGGAAATGGCAGCTAACTCTGTCATTTCCTCATTTGGCAATGCAAAGTGTAGATTCGGGCATTCTCTGGCATCATATTCGCCAGATCCTCAGAATCCTGTATCTCAGTATAAGTATTCTCAGCAGCCACGCATTAATCGAGAAACATCCTTCCAAATTTAGCCGATAATTTACCAAATTGAATGTGAAAAGGACTCCCTTGTTGGAACTTCTGCGTTTCACGTGTAACGTTCATGGGTACCAAACTTGGTTGAATCGAGGCACAGGAAGCGAATATTCGGAAAGTAGGGGAAGTGATGATTTCTGTGATTTCTTCTATAAGACCATATTTCTAATTGCCTCAAAGTGTGAATTAAATAAAATATGATAACCAGTTAATCTGACTGTTCCTGATCATTAACAGTGTCATTTCCTGCAAGTAGTGGATAGTTTGAATTCCTTTATGATAGTTCGCTTTCCGATCTCTCTGCCTTAACTTTCTTTCATGAGTGAGCTTATAATAAATTTAGCTCAAAACGGAAATAAAAATTCGAGCCATGTTGTTGGGAAAATACTGTTACATAAAATAAAAATACCGTGTGATGTGAATACCATTTCAATTACTTTTTAAATACTTTTTATACCTTTCAAGCAGGTACAACCAAGTATTTTTTTTTTCTTTAGCTGTTCGAAACCTCCCATCTAAACAAGAAGGAAATGTTTACTTTATGCATTATTGGAATATTCGTTTCAAAATATACACCCTGATTTGAAAGGGTAACTGGTTTCAATTATTTCAAAGTCACCCAAAATCTCGATTACAAAATGGTTCGAAGAAATAGGATTTCTCCTTTATTCTATGTGTGCTTAAACCTTAAACTCCCATATGCTGAAAAAGAAACTTTTTCTAAAGCCAAGTAAGCGAGCAACTAATAGGCATTCACTTGTCTTGCGTTGGAAGCTACGAATTCTGCCCATTCCATTAACGCGACTCAAGAACAGTGGTTTTTGAAATTAATATTTGTAGCAGATTTCGATTTTTTTAAAGGGAATAATTACCAAAAAATTCCTTCATTTTGCGATTTTAGTTCCCTTTTGTTTATATATTCCTCGCCTTGTACGCAGGTGTCACTTTTAAAACATCTGAATTTCAGTTTTTCAAGTATTGATTTGATTGTATTATTGATTGCTAGAATCGAATATCGCAACTGATTTAGATTGCAAATTAACTCTTATGATCAACATGTAATCCTTTAATGAAAGTCTGCCTGAAATCATGCCCTTAGTTGAAAACGATTTATAAGAGCCAACAGTGAGTCTGCCTGAATGCCGTTTCCCTGGGTTACAGCCTTAGTCCAAATTTTGCTCTAAGTGTGTAGCAAACTATGGAAAATTACAAGTTTAAAAGCCACAATTGCAGGAGACCACGGATAGAAGCAAACATCTTTCTTGATGTGATCAGGCATTTGAATAAATATCATCAAGACAAAACGCTGCCAAGACGTCAGGCAATTGCGACCGATCAAATGTAATGCCAGTGTTTGCAATCTGGGGAAACTTTTGTACTGTACAACTAAAGCGGTGTTTTGGATCGAGATCCTGTGCTCACTCCGGAGGAAATCTAAGATATATATCCATCAATTTCTACACATAACTGTTTATGTCGTGTATTTCCGCAATGCTTGTTTTTGAAGCAGTTGATTATCTGAAGATTTCGACAATTTTTTCATTTCTTCGGCTCTGTGATGAAAATTGTATGTTCTCCATTAAGACGATTCCAAATTTTAATTCAGATCGGTACACATGGTTTCAGCCTCATTACATCTTAGTATCGGTCTCAGTGAATGACCGACTGTGGGTCCCATAAATTTCGTTTGAGCTACTCTTCCGATGCAGTCCTGCGTGCTTATCTGCACCCCCATAATTTTCGAAAATTCTTTCCATTTGCTAGAAATACTTGAAACTGGGAATCAAGAAGTCATGATTGAATCATTTCATGTAACACTCGTCACATCTCGAAGTGACGTGGAAATGACGTGGACTCTGTTTTTTTTTTTTTTTATGTCATTGAGTTTTTGAAACTGGACGGCTAGGGTTGTTCGCAAAAAAATTGCTTTACAAATATGCACGTCACTTATTTTGCTATGTTTTCGTACTCTATTGATTCGTACTTCGTACTCTGATTATTGTAAAAGATCTCGTTGCATATATTGAGTGTCTGATGGGATACGGATGTAATGGTTTTTTTCGAGGATCCGTGTGATTTTGGGATTCATCATTTATCCTGATTCTTATTCCGAATTTTTGTAACCTAAGAGATGTCTCTTATTGTACGTCAATATACAGAGATGATCAGGTAATCCTGTATGTTTTTTCGTTTTTTTTTTCAGTACAGTTTTCTAGAATGCATAGTATTTCCTTTTCATTCCCAGACGAATACATTTTCGAACTCGGGTCCGATCCTACAGGACTTCTCGTTCCCTTTTATGCTGCAGCGTACTGTTAGTAATCATCGACTTTTCCACCAATAAATGATTCGATGAATATTCACTTCCATGGAAAACCAACTGATGCGACTGCTAACAGGGCATTAAGAATTCAGACATCTGCTGACCAGCTACGGCTGCATTCTCATCCCTCTGCTCAAAACAACGGATGGGGCGTGATTTTAAAACTACATGATCCCCCTCGAGAGGAGTTGACCCCCGAGAACACGTGCCACTGATGACCACGTACTCTCGATTGGTAGTCTGTTTAAGCATACACTTTCTAAGAATGTGCGTCGAAGTCGCCTCATTTAAGAGTACTATACATAAATGCAAACTAATCAGAAATAGAGCTACCACATTTAGGTCCCCCTAATTGTCTAGAGAGATCCCTAAATGGTCACTTTGTTTTTTTTTTCCTCAAGTGACACCATGATGCAGCTGTCTTTGGATGAAGAATTTTTTTTCTTGAGCAACAACCCCAAACTCGTTCTTCATAACGGATTGGCGATGCAAAAGTTGATGAAGTGTCAGAGCAACGAAATGAGCGACACCATAACCAAGTTAGATTGGGATTTGCTATTTGAAATATGATTGCTTAATCTTAGAAGAATACAGCGGCGGATGGAAGACGAGCTGCTTCGTCAGAGAACTTTGGCTACCAGTGGTAAAACTCCCACTAAACTTCTCAAGAAGCTATCAAAGTTTGATCTGACGCCGCCAATCACAGAGGTTCGGAACAAATTCCTAATTAAGTAATAGAAGCAGTGTATTATTGTCATTTCACATTTGATGTCTTGGATAAATCCAGGCTGGTGTTTTTTCCCTTTTTAATGTTCAATACCGCAAGCGCTTTGTTGACATTTGGTTTATTTTCTCAAGATCAGTGCAAACCGCAGCGAAAGTTTTGCCGCGAGCTCCGAAGATCTTAGTTCACTTGGCAGTGAACTACATGGGAAACAAGAACTGCAGAGAAGCTCTGTCCTGCAGGCATTTGTCTTTGCTAATGTAACTATCATTTTCCTTCCGTTACCTTTTCATCTGACGTGGTCTTTGATTCATGTATTCTTTTTTAATGCGCTCTGTGACAACATGCATGATAGGAATGTGCATTCAGTGTTGTATCATAGACATCAGGAAAAACACTGGTATTTGATCATGATCGGCTCGGACTCCCAAGAGTACGAAAAACAGATTTGTCTTCGAAACTGATCATGACTGAAATTTCAAGGAATTCCGCAAGCGAATCCTGCGATCGATATTGGAAACCGACAGAGCATTAGTTTTATTTGAATAAGTCATGGTTACCAAAGTTTATCAAAAATTCTCAGTAGATCCGATTATTAAAGTATGCATGTTATTTTCTGTACATTGTATACGAAAAATCAACGCAAATTAATTTATTGATGAATACCGCTTACTTCGAATCATCGATCGTCTTAGTCAATCCTTAAATTTATTTAAGCAAGTTGCAAGTGATTCACATAAAAGGAAGGCTGCAGAAAGCTAAAAGAACATCAAGTTATTCCTATAGACAACATTTTAGGGATCTTTTCTTCAAAATTCATGCATTTTTTTAATGCAAAAATTAGATGCCCATATGATAATGTGGCATGCGAAAGAAGCTCTGTTTGCAAAAACAGATTGGCTACAATTACTTTTGTGTCCTATATAACCGTAAATAATGATATGAACTAAACTAAATATTGAATCGAGCTATTCAGTTTGATAAAAGAATTGATTAATCAACAGAAACTGTGGAAAGATCGCATTTTCTTCCTGCTTCTATATCCTATTAGTTTTATTCCACTAGAATTTTAGTTCACTCAATTAAAGTTTTTACGGTGTGTTTTCAATAACTTTCATTAATGTGATTTTCAGAACCCGAATTGGTTTCCCTTAGCTATCATGTCCTTGTGTGCCTTTAAGGTTTTGGAAAAAAAAAATGCTTCAGTTTCTATGAAAGCATGATATGAAAATTATTTACTTTTAATTTTTCTCAAACATTATATTTATGCATGTATTTTCTTTGAACCAGTTTTCTTCATCGGAAATGAGAGAAACTGACATATTTACTTGAAATTCATTTGAAAATACGGAATGAGAAGAATTTGCATTCCAGACAACAGAAGACATATACAGAGTTGGTTTGAAGCTACTGCAAGAATAGCCAAGCTGGAAGAAAAAGAGATTTCTGGTGTTTTGAAGTGCTGGGATGCAGAGCTTTCCTCCTTGTCTATAGATCTTTTGCTGTTGTCTATATTGATCTTGTGAGAATATTTGGAAAATTCTTTTCCTTTCAGTCTACGAAACAACTGGCTAGTGAATTTGGCGAATAATCTGAAGCAGTGATTAAGGAGAATGCGTATTTGTAGATGAAGTTATCAATTAATAAAGTTGATGAATGTACTAATCATTGAGTTTGGTGATCGTAGTTCCTGACATTCATTTCTCATGAATTACCTAATCCGAAAGCAGGGTGATCTCTTGGGAAACAAATCAATCCTGGAAGCAGCGGCAGTGCAACCCTTCCTTTTGATCTGACTCTTTTCAAACGGAAGTAGGTTTATCGGCCGTGAAAACAGATTCATGCAGGCTAGCAAATAGAGTCGAAACTGACTCTCGAAGGCTTCATCTTTCTGAAAGAATAGCTGTTTCACATCTGAGTCGCAACCAACAAACGGTCCTCTTGTCTTTAAATAAATCAGGGGACTTTCAAACTCTTTCTTACCACAAAGCTGATAGAAACGAGCAGCATTTGTCACAAGTGCTATGTGTGATTTTTGTAACTTTTCTATTCAGAATTGGTGATTGAGAGAATCAAGAAAAATTCTTGTTCTTCATTACAGTGGAATTGAGCTCCAACCCGAATTCATACTCGAGCCCTTGGCGGGAGCGCATATTCTCTGACCGGAAGGCAGAGGAAGACAGATGGAATAGGATAAGGAGAGGGGGTGTATCTGGGAATAAGGCTCGCTTTCTGCAAGCACATTCTTCCTATCTTACAAGAATTCAGTCTGCGGGTGATCCATGGTTACCATTGTAGCGGTTTCATCCCCGGAGTGCCAGGCAGCTAACCACAAAAGAGAAGGCTTTTGGTGAGAAAGAAACTTTCAAGATCATTTGCAAAGATGGGTAAATTTTGGAAACATGAAAAGAACCCACAGAGTCGACAAATGCATGCAGACAAATGTCTTTTGAAAGATGCATGAGATTCCTCCAGCTTGCAGGCTTCGAGTTGACTGCGTCAGGGCGTGGGACGTGGGACGACGAGATCAGGAATACTCTGGATCAGTCACGATTACCTCTGGACCACTACTAGGGCGTGCTCAACTGCATTGATCACTGAGACGGCTGTTCCATTAGAAATAATGACGGTTTTGGAAGAGAAATGGTCAACATATTCTTACATAACTTTTTTCTCAGTGCTCTACTTGTCATCACCGCTGATTAACGATAAACGACTACTGCCATTGTGTCATTACGTAAATTTAATCCAACAAACGAACAAACGGATGATGAGTTAATGGGAAAAAGGTGGACAAAAAAGAGGATTCCGTCGGATTTGATCTCAGACTTCTGAAGTGGATATGTAAATTATGAAAGGGAAGTTCCACATGTGAGTTCATCATTGTAACACCCACATTTTAGGATCTTTCTTCAGATTCTGTGTCAACAGTACAGAGAAGCAAGAAAAAAAGGTAAAAGACTATAAATGGACCGTCTCTTCTGACATCCACTCTATACCCTGGATTTGTTCCTTGGAAAATAGGAAAAAACTGCACCACGAAATAGGAGAGAGGTGTCTGAAGCAAATTCTCGTGTGCTCCCGATTCACCTTCACAAACACAAACAAGGAACAGTCTCAGAGACCAACCAATGCCAGAAGAAATTGGTTAAGAGGTGAAAGTCGAGACGAATCAAGAAATTCTGGCAAGATTGGGTAGAAGCGGATGGATCGTGCTTTGTAGGCTCTTCCGGTGTTGGTTTGTTTGCAGCTTTTGCAGTTGTCAGGGGAACGGGATCTCGGTGCAGATCCCGGCCCCGAGCGTGTTCCGGCTCCGCCTTCCCGTAGGTCGTCGTGGCCGCGTAGCCAGCGGGGGTTGACAGGGTCAGGGGAAGCAGGAACTGGGGCACCACAAGCCAGAAGGGGAATTGCCGAATTGCGGGGTTTCATTTGCTTCCGCGCACCCCCCTCCGGGGGTTTTCGGTCGCCATCGCCCGGCAATGCAGTGAGGCTGGGAAGAAAGGGGGGGGGGACATTCGGGCCCAGAGCCAGCGCTCTCCAGCAACTCTATTCATCCCGGGGGGAAGGAGGGAGGCAGGAGGAAAAGGGAGAGACGTCGGCACGCTCTAGGACCGCCCTATCGAGATGCCGATCTCTCCCAAGCCCCCTCCGGGAGAGGGAGCCACCTCGCAACTCCTGGTCACGTAGCCGGGATTCAGTGGATAAGAGGAGGAGGAGACGAAAGGAGGGGGAGAGGAGTGAGAATCAAAACAGACAGGAGCAGGAAGAGGAGCCGGGGAGGAAATGGAGAAGAGGAAGAACAGGAAGAAGAGGAAGGGCGATTGCCCTTTTGGGTTGCTGGGGGAACGCAGGAGAGGGTAGGGGAGGAAAGCGGCCGCCTCCCAATGGACCATCCATCAAGACGTGTGAGGGTACGTGAGACGTGTGAGACCAGACGCTGCGAAGAAACACTCACACCCGCTTTCTGCCTTCAATCACCTTCTCAGGGATCCCCTCTCATCATTGCAGCGGAGCCTAGGAAGAGACGTCGACACGCTCACACTCTCACGTTTACATCCATGTCACCTTACAGGACAGCTGTCACCGCCCGAAGCCATCCCATGAGAAGAAAATTTCGTTTCTAATCATGTTTTTGGGTTGTATGGACACATGCAGAGTGGTTGCTGAACACTGGCACCAAATGAACTGATGCGGAAGATGGAAAAACCAGACCTTTCTCCCTACCCGTTTGGAAAAGAAAAGCTGTAAGAAAGTCGGACTCAAGAGAAATTCTGAGAAGCTTGAAAGTCCCTGAACTGTCTCGCAACTGCGGTTCATCTCCATCTTTCGTCTTTTTCGCACATTTACACGATACCAGTGAGTCAAAGCCTCGTTGTGATGACTGACGTTGAAACAAACAACAGCAAAAAGATCCAGGAAGCCACTAAATAAAAGAAAATCTCCATTTTTTTGTTCCCAGCTTGGATCCGGTTTTCAATGCGCGTCCTCACTTCAACGATTTGGAGGTTTGGAATCAGCAGCGAAAAGAAAAGTACGGAAGCGAACACGAAAAGAAGGACTTTGGAATGTTCACGGGAAGAATGGGAAGACACACATCCCGTGAAAGATCATCGGAACCCCACCTTGTTCGATTTCGTTCGTTTGGATGCTCTTTCTTTTTCCTTTCAAAAAGATGCATATGGAACGCTAATCTCAAGATAATCAGGAAACCGAAGATGAAATACGCAAGAGCGTGCAAAGAGCTCAAAATAAAGCATCCAGCAGTCCAGGCGCTTCTGACGAGGCGAACGGATTGAAAAAAAAAGAAAGAAAGAAAGGGGTAAAACTCGTGTGTTTCGAGAACAGGCTTTAAAATTCGCCTTTTGATCACGGGAAGATCTTGGTTGCTTAGAATATACAGATTGTTGCTACTCGGTACAGTAATGCAATGAGACCGCCATCGACTCAATTTTATCACGAAAGAAGTAAACGAGTAATAACCATAAAAATCGAAAAAGAAAGGAAAGTTCTGCTTGGTGGAAAACATACCCCTTTTTCATGCCATACTGCATTCTGAGTAGCATGCTGTGGGTTTATCTCGAGTCTGCACCTGGTCGTTTACTCATCTGAAACAAAATATAATAAATCCGATGTGAATGTGATTTCCTACTAGGCGCATGCAAGACAGGGAGCGATGTCCACGGAACAGTTGCTCTTAGCGGGAAGGGTTCGGGATGTGATAGTGTGGGAAGCATGGATGAAAATAAATGTAGTCGAGAGGAAGGCTGAGATGAAATCCCTCTTGGCTTCTTGTTCCAAAACCACGCTGCAAGTGCGAACTTTGATTTTCCCAAGTCCCACAAGGGGTGGGATAAATTTATTTTCATTTTTTTTTTTTTAATATCATTCACACTACAGTCACATTCATACAATACACTACTTGTTCTGTATTCACTGGAAGTCCTTGGGATTCACTGAAGTTCTGCACTTAGGGTGGGTATGAGGGTGTTTGGTCCCGGGCGTGGTCTTCAATCCTCTTAAGGATGAGTCTGTACGTCCAGGCTGCTCGTCTTCCACAATTTCTTATGCCGATTTCCTTCTTCAGGAGTCCTTGCAGGATCTCCATCGGAGGTGCGGCTCTCCTGGCTTTCCTCATCTTTCACCACCGCACCAGAATGGCAGTGATGAAGAGGGCAATGGTCGTCCTCACCATGGGATTGTAACAGGGAACATTACCATCTCCCTGAAACATCCCGGCTAGGATCTCCATCGTGGAACTGGTGGTGATTCTAATGATCCGTTCAAGGATCAGCCAGTCGTGGAGCAATGTGGGACACGTCAGGATGTGAAGTCTGGTATCCGTGTCTCCACATGCTGGGCAGTCTTCGTCTCCTCTTCTTCTTGTGAAGTACTTTAGTCTGGACCCGCTCAGGATTCCTCCGTGATAAAACATCAGGAGGTTGTCCTGGCTGTCCGGCGGAAGGTCACTCCTCCATAGGGTCGTGCCGATCGTCAACAGGTTGATCCTGTTGCTTCCGTGTCGATTGACCGCTTCCTGGAGGGTACTGGTGTCTTCATCTTGATCCTTTATCATTCTTCGGAGGTTTGTTTTGGTTACCCTGGACCACGCAAAGTCATCGTGGTTTATCCACACTTCGCGGATCCGGTGGGTGAACCTACCTAGCATCTTCTCGATATACCGAAGTATACGAACATGATGTAGGTGGCCTCCTTTTCTCCATTCCTGGATTCGTTGCAAGGTAACTCTGTGCCGCCGGTAGATCCATCCTCCGGTATCGTCCGGGACCGGAAGCATCGAAAGGATCACGAGGATGGACTCCTGTTGCCAGAGTTCCCTGCTTCTTGGCACGATCTTGATCTTGTACTTTCGTACCAGCAGTTGTTTCCTCCTCCAGGTCGGGTCGATGGTCATCCACTCCCCTACTCGGCCTAGCAGCGCAGTCATCAGACCTTTCGAGTTGTTAAGCAACAACGCGTAGGCCCTATGCGCCGCGTACGGCCAGTCGTCCCATTGTTCGGCGATATCCAGGATGTGTCGCGTGTCCATGATTGCCATGGAGTGTGCAAGCGACTTCATCCCGGTTCCACCTTCTTCTTTGGGACGACAAAGGGGTTTCAAACGAACTCTTGGGCGATATTTGCCCCATAATGTCTTCCTTTGCAGTTTTTCCAGCTCCCTCGAGGTGTCCCTTTTCACTCTCGCAAAGGCCGCCCCGAAGAGCACCTTAGGAAGGAGGACTCCATTCCAGAGGTTGGCCTTGCGTTTCATTCCAAGGTCCTGTCGGGTGTACTTCGCTGCCTCTTTCGCCGTTTTCCCCAGGGTTTCATCCCACAAAAGCTTCGACTCAGAGCCGTCGCCAATGTAGACTCCCAGGTATTTGGCTGTGTCCACCGTTCGGAATCCTCTCCCCGTGAGGACGGAGAGGCCCAGGATTCCGACGGGCAAAAGTTGGCTTTTCCTTGCATTGATCTTTAATCCTAGTCCTTCTTCCATGAGCGTCACCACTTCCAGGAACGCACGCTGATTTCGTTCTCCTTTGATGAAGAAGAGAAGGTCATCAGCGTACGCCAGGTGGGTGAGCCGCTGGTCGTCGATCTGGATGCCTTGGAGGCGTCCACTCTTCTCGATGTACGAGGACAGCGCCTCCATGTAAATAACGAACAGCATAGGACTTAGCGAGTCGCCCTGGCGTACTCCTCGTTCCATCCTGATTGCTGTCGTGTCTTCGCCGTTGATCTTGATTCGGCAGTACTGGTTCTCGAGTACCAATCTCACGAAGGTGCTGAAGTATTCCGGAAGGCCCAGCTTGTCCAGAATCTTCAGCAGCATCCCATGGTCGATGGAGTCGAAAGCCTTCTCCATGTCAGTGAACACCAGCACCAGGTCCTTGCCGACGTGCCGGCTGAGTCCCACGGTGGCTTGGGCACACTTGACATTGTCCAACATGTGGCGTCCGGGCATCGCACATGTTTGGACCGGAGAGATGAGCTTCGGCATGACCTTGCCTAAGCGGTTGGACCAGATCTTCGCCAACCACTTGGCATCGGAGTTTAGGACGGAGATTGGCCTCCATTGGGCGACCTGCGTGAGGTCGCCTCCTTTCGGCAACAATCTCATCCGACTCTCGTAGAAGGACTCGGGTAGTCTTCCTTCTTCACGGATGCAGAGGGTGAGCTGATGGAACAAGCGCAGGTAGGCGTGCAGGTACCGCTGATAGTGCGTGATGGGTACACTATCAGGGCCCGCTGCCACGTCCTTCCGCAGTTGCCCAAAAGCCGTTTTCACCTCATCTTCGGAGAAATACTTCTCCAGTTTGTCTCTCTGGAGATCTCTTGTCCTCTTCTCGAGGTAGCTCAGGAAAGTTCTCTGCATAGACTTGCACGTGTGTTGCCGTCGGAAGTGTTCTTCGTAGTGCTGATGGAATGCTCCCATGATGTCTTCCGACGTCTGCCGTTTCTGGACGCCGTACTGGATGCAGAAGATGTCTGTCGCCAGATTCTTTTTTTCCAGCACGCCGACCTCCCCTTTCACATCATTGAAGACGTACCGACTCTCGTACTGATCGTAGTACTTAAAGAGGGAGCGGTCTTGGATGTTGAGCTCCTGGTACGCTTCTTGCCTCAGTCGCTTGCAAAAGTACTGCATGTTGCAGAACAGGTGGATCCGATGCTTCAACCTGTCCCAGTCGGCGACTCTGCGGATGGTGGTGTCTCGCAGAATCGCCTCGATCACCTCCTGGTGACAGGGAAGCATCTCAAACCAGGCGGGCATGCAGATGAGCGCCGCCCTAGTGGCCTTTCGCCGTCGAGGATTTTCCGTGCGGAGGGAGAATCCAACCAAAAGGTGATCGGACAGCAGGTGAGGAATGTCGCAAAAACCCTGGATTCGGTTGTCGATCTCCACGCTATGAAGGACGTGATCGATCGGTTTGTGGCTGGCTGTTCGCCACACGAGTCCGAAGTCGTCGGACAACCGTCGATACGCCTCTCTTCCTCTGATGTCTTGACGGTACTTGATGTGGTCTTGAATATTCAGGTCACCTGCGACGATGACCATGTCCTTCGGTGCTACACGTTGGCGGAGTGCCTCGTGGAGAGCCTCCGCGCACCGATGCTTGTTCTTGTGCGGTCCGTACACGTTCAGCAGAAACAGGTGAACGTTGTCGGACCAGGACAGTCGCACGCCGATTATCCTTCCAGCGAGTGGACAGAAGGTTTCCAGAAGGGTGTGGACGAGCTCGTTCTTGATGAGGATCGCCACACCCATGGTCTTCCTTTGTCCCTCGCTGACAAACAGTTGCCCGTTGAACCGGCGTTCCATCTCCTGGGCGTTTTGTTGTCCGAGACGGTGGGTTTCCTGTAGGCACACTACGTCTTGTCTTGCGATGGTCCGCAAGATTGTCTTCCTTTTGCCTTGGTCTGTCAATCCATTGATGTTCCAGGAGGCGATGTTTAGCCTCCTGGCGTTCGCTAGCGACGAGGACATGAAAGGGTTCGAAGTCTAATGCTTCGCTTTCCTCAGCTTCTTCTGACGGGGAGACCTTTCGCGTCTCACCGTCGAGGAAGCTGGCTTCTCACTCCCGGCATCGCTCTCCGTGCCAATGTCTCGAGGGAGACCTTCGCGCAGTACGCCGCTTTCACTTCGAAAAGCTGGTTCTCTAGCTTTTCACTCTCTTCTTGGATCACCAGGGTGTTGATTCCCTGTTGGGTTTCATTGATGCGAGTCAGGAGTTGCTCCTGCTGCACCTCACTTTTCTCCCCCTGCACTTCTTCCGCAAGCTTCACCACCTCCTCGGTGAGCTGCACCGCCTCCTTCGATGTCGGAACGGTTTCGGTGATTTCCATCACCTCGCCTTCCGGCACACCCTGCTTCTCGCCAACCTGCTCTACTTCGGCCTTCTCGCCAACCTGCTCGCCAACCTGCTCGCCAACCTGCTCCTCGACCTGCGCAGCAGAGGATTCTTGCTCCTTCACGAGCATCCTCCTCTTGCTGCCCCTCCCCACCGTGGTGAAGCCGTCCGCCGAAACTGGGGCTGCCTCCTTCGCCTTCCTCTGCTTCATCGCCCTTTGAGGTTTGATTACCTCCTCCAACACCCGTGTCCTAACTGGGGATTGACCCCGCATCGTTCTGTAAACTCCGGGCAGCACCACTTTGCATGCCCCGGAGACTTGCAGAACGAACACACCTCCGGCATGCTGCAGTCCCGCACCTGGTGGCCCTGCTTCCCACAACGGAAGCACTTGGCCCTCGGGCAGACTCGCTGCCGATGTCCAAAGGTTTTGCAGCCGTTGCAGAAAACTGGCTGCGCCCTATATCGAACAGAGACTCCCATGTCGTCCCCGTCGAAGTAGATCATCCCAGGAACCTGGGCTTCCTCCTTCAACTTCATCTTCACCGTCGCCTCCCCCGAAAAGATCTTTCCCGATATATTGTGGAAGTTGCTGTCCAGTACCTCGCCGTACTGCGACAGTTTCCTCCACACAGCCCTTTGGGTGACGAACGGCCCGAGTCCGCTCAGGAATAGGGTGGTGTACGGCATTTCGCCGACACCTGCCCTAAATGTTGATCCCTTTTTCAATTAGGGATTCCCTTATTTCTTCACAGTCGGTGTACACTGTGAATCCCGAGGTGTTCGGGACGATCGCCTGCAGGCGGTCAAAGTCCACTTGCTGTTTGTAGAGAGCCAGGTATACCTCTTTGATGTTGTTCATTTTTATAAGTTTAGTCTTGAACGTGACCGTCTTCACGTTCGGTCCTAGTTTAATTATGGGCTCGTCGATGTCTCGTATCGGCCCAGACTCTGGCTTCCCGAATTTCCTCTGCGGCTGGGTGGTCGCCGTCCCAGCTGCCACCGCCGCATAGGAAAAAGCTGCCGACGCTGCCGGTGGCCGCCCCACGGTCGCAGCCACCGCGCAAGATGGCGTCGCGTCACTAGCAACGGTGGGGCCTACGGGCCCTCCCGTCGCTCCGGCGACCGCCGTCTCTGGGGGCGCCGCCGCCGCCACCGCCACCGCCATCGTCGTCTCCACCGCTTCCATCGGAGTCGCTCCGGAAGAAACACACGATTGCCCCACCTCCATGGGCTGTGGCTTCTCCGTGGCTCCCATCCACCGCTGCTCTTGCATCTTGACGGGGGGGTGCTGCTGCACCGCCGCCAGGGAGGATCGCGAGTCCTCCACCTTGGACTCCCTTTCGCTGCTTCTGCTGCTGCAGTCGCTGTGGGACGTCCTTGGTTGCGCACTCACTGTCTTTTTACTCAGCACTTGCCCTCTCGGGGCACGCAAAAATTGCCGCGGCAGTGATGTTACTCACTGCCTTGGCGGGGTATTGGGAAAAGTTTTCAACTAGCAATAATCACGGCTCAGTCGCCTTCCTCGCCTATGATACTGCTCGTGCCCTTCTCCTTTTTGACCAAGTCCTTAAAGGCTGCGGTCCTTAAAGTCCTTAAATACAAGTTTGAATTTATAATTTCGCAGATTCTGTCGTCTACTACTTTTTGCATGCCCCACACTTCCTGTCAAAGTGCGAACTTTGATTTTCCCCAAGTCCCACAAGGGGTGGGGTAAATTTATTTTCTATAAAAATAACATTCACACTACAATTTTCATGCACACAGTCTCATTCACGCAATGTTTACCACTGTTCACTTTGAAGTCCTTGGATTCACTCGAGTTCTGCTATCAGGGTGGGGGTCAAGATGTTTGTTCCCGGGCGTCGTCCTCGATCCTCTTCAGGATGAATCTGTACGTCCAGGCTTGGATTCTTCCTCAGTTCCTGATGCCGATTTCCTTCTTCAGGAGTCCTTGGAGGATCTCCATCGGAGGTGCGGCTCTCCTGGCTTTCCTCATCTTCCACCACCGCACAAGTATGGCGGTGATGAAGAGGGCGATGGTCGTCCTCACCATGGGATTGTAATAGGGAACATTACCATCTCCCTGAAACATCCCGGCGAGGATCTCCATTACGGAGCTGGTGGTCCGTCCGATGATCCTTTTCAGGATCAGCCAGTCGTGAAGCAGTGTGGGACACGTCAAGATGTGGAGTCTTGTATCGGTGTCACCACACGCCGTGCAGTCTCTGTCTTCCCTTCTTCTCGTGAAGTGCTGTAGTCTGGACCCCGTCAGGATTCCTCCATGGTAGAACATCAGGAGGTTGTCCTGGGTGTCCGGCGGAAGGTCACTCCTCCAGAGCGTCGTGCCGATCGCCAACAGGTTGATCCGGTCACTCCCGTAGCGATCGGCGGCTTCTTGGAGGGCACTGGTGTCGCGGTCCTCTTCTTTGATCAATCTTCGGAGGTTCATTCTGGTTACTCTGGACCACGCGAAGTCGTTGTGGTTGATCCACACCTCGCGGGTCTGGTGGGTAAACCTCCCTAGCATCATCTCTATGTACCGGAGTACACGCGAGTGATGTAGGTAGCCTCCTCGACGCCACTCCTGAATTCGTTGCAGGGTAACTCTGGGCCGCTGGTAGATCCAGCTTCGCGTGTCCGGAGGGACCGGAAGCATCCAGGGGATCACCAGGATGGATTCCTCCTGCCAGAGTTCCCTGCTTCTCGGCACGATTTTCATCTTGTGCTTACGCACCAGCCGTTGCTTTCTCCTCCAGGTCGGGTCGATGTTGATCCATTCCCCTGCTCGGCCTAGCAGCGCAGTCATCAGGCCTTTCGAGTTGTTAAGCAACAACGCGTAGGCCCTATGCGCCGCATATGGCCAATCATCCCAATGGGTGGCGATATCCAGGATGTGTCGCGTATCCATGATTTCCATGGAATGTGCAAGCGACTTCATCCCGGAGCCTCCTTCCTCCCTGGGACGACACAGGGGTTTTAAACGTACTCTTGGGCGATAGTGGCCCCACAGTGTTTTCCTTTGCAGCTTCTCGAATTCCCTGCGGAAAATGTCAAAGTGCGAACTTTGACATTTTCCAGCTTTCTGGATCATGGAAGTGACCAAGTGGACGGCCTCTTTATAGAGGGTTTCGTTTCCTTCGTTGGCGTCAGAGTGCTGGAGGCGTAGCAAATATTAAAACTACTGAAGCCGTGCTTAGCAGAACCGGCATAGAAGGAAACCTCTTAACCAAGGGTGTTTTTTTTTTTTTTTTTCACTTCGACGGAAGGGTGTTGTCCGCATGTGACAGTGCATGGCTTCGCACCTCTACCTCACACGAAGTGTACAATATTCCAGCAACTGGTGCGGCATGAACTCGACTACCTCGCCCTTCGATCAATTAGGGGACGCATTTGTCGCTGTTACGTGGTACAGGGCTCTGGCTGCACAGGGAATCCCAATGCAAGAAGACCATAGCCCATGTGTAGAGTTCTAAAGTGGAGCATCTACCAGTCTATACCAGCTTATATCCTGGCCACGAGTTCAGCGCTGTGGAGACTTAATAGATCCACGCTCCCAGTGCTTCAGATTAAAAACACCAAAAGAAGAAAATTGATAAGTGGTTTAAACATTCAAGGAGTTCAAGATGTTTTTGCCTTCCTGATAGAATTAGTTTGTTATGCTACGTCTCGTTCCTTTCAGATGTTTAAGCTACCTTGATGTTTTTTTTTGTGTTTATCGCAAAAACCTCACCCACAAAAGTACTGTAATATAATCAGGACTACGATATTGTGATAAAATGAACTTCCCGATTGAAACAATTAGGCCTTTTAGACAATTTCGTCCCAGACTCTAGATTTGGATTTACTGAAAATGGTTTCCCCTTTTACTGAAAATAGAAGTGTATACATTTGTTTCGGCACCAAACAAAGCCTTCTACAACCTTAAAAAAGGCTGTCACAAAGAGTCTGTTTTCATATACTGTTAATAAATTACTGGCGGAATAAAAATTCATTTTAAAATTAAGTCAAAACCTAATAGACTTTCTCCCATGTCAGGATGCTTTGCTGTGACGAAGTTAGGATGGTAATCGACGATGCATGGCATATGATTGAGATCAAATATAATATGAGCAATAATAATACAAGAAAAGAAGCGAAAATGATATTGTTACAAAGTAGTCATTTCTAACTACCTGATATCCCACAGGCCTAAATATCGATCCAAGACTTATTAACATTTTTAAATTATTCTGTGAAAAAGGAAAAGCGAAAGAACCGTGAATATAAAAAGAAATATGAGTTGTCTTGAATTAGTTTCATGAGAAGGTGCTCACAGATTGTTCCCATTTATTCTACATTGCATTTATTTGAAACTCAAAATGGCCAGCTTTGCATTACTTCAACTTCAAAGCAGATTTCCTAAAACATTGGAACGTTCTTTTTAGCCCTTTTCCGAGTCAGGAATCTTTGTTCTTTCTTGTTAATAAAAAGAAGTGAACTACAATAACTTTTATAATCAGCTTTCATCTTTTTCTGCATTTGTTTCAAAAAATCAAAAAATGCAAGATGGTGCCTTTCATAGATATCGAGGGCAGTGTCTAATATATTCGAACAGACTAATTTTCGCTCTTTAATCTTGATAATTCTATAAGAAGCTTATTTTTTTATAAAAACTGATCAAAAGATTTGTTGTACGTAAGTCGACGTATGTCATCTCTGTTTCCTCCCAAAAATATGGATTACGTTTGTTCTTTCACACAACTGAGTTTCACCCAAGAGAGCATTATCGAACATAGCCAAATATTTCCTTGTCAGAAGAGACTATGGTTATTTCATAGTTGCTCTTGATTTCTTAGAACAAGCACCAAAGGCTTTGCGTACCAAGTTTCATTCTTCACTATTTGTAACAAACTCGGTGAATATTGGCAAATATTCAGAATAAACTTAAAATAGCTCTGCCTTTCACTCTTAGATTTTAAAAAAGACCTACTAATTATCCGATTCATTCCAGTTACCTGTTATGCTTATCCCGAAATTATGGATTGTTTTGCAATATGCTTACCCTTCACATGGAATGCTTTTTAAAAATTAAGTATTATTAATACTTTTAGGAAGGCATTTTCTCCCCACTCCAGGTATGAATTTAATAATCCTAGCATCTCTGTTTCTTAGATCTCTGGTTCAGAATGTCCTTAAAAAGGAAATTTCCCATCTTATTCATTTAATCGATTCTTCTTGACTATTATTCTCCCATGTGGTTTCTTTTTATGATCCACTGAACTACTCTCAACTGAACTTTCCTCTTAAAAAGTATGTCTTGAAGTTATGTTTCACAATTTTTTTACCTTTGTACTAGATCTTTTGCAGTTATTTTCTTGGATTTGATCACGAAATATATTTTTAATATGCTAATTTATTGTTCTATTTAATGTTTTGAGGAAATAAAAATATATTTCTATTCTCTATTTCCGTTAGAAAATACTTCTATCGCTTTTCTCTATACTCCAATAGTGCTTTAGATGGAAGTCAAAAGAGCAAAGGAGCGTGAATTAATCATAAATTTCTCATGTTGTTCTGTATTCTCATAACAAAGTGTTCTATGGAAAAAAAACTTCTATCCTTGAGAAATGGGGAAATTTTTACTCTGCATCATGAATAGCTAAACGGTCAGATTTGCAGACTTTTTACAAACGAAAGACAATAGAATGTTTTATCTAAAAATATATATGTGGGTAGGATTCCTATGATAAAAACCATAGTGGTCATAATTTCGGTTTAAAAAAGTGTCTCAACGAATTTCAGGAAGGAGAATAATTTGAGCCCGATTACAGTTTACGAAATTCAATACCTAGGAAGGATTGAATCAGTCCATAAGAATGGAATCATGACGACTGTAACTAAGTATCCCGCTCAGCATGGGTATTATTCCATCAGTTATCTTAAATAGTATTTGAGTCGATTTTGGAATTTTTGGAATTTGATTTAGTTTATATTAATAAACATGTGATGACGTAATAAAAATTAACAAAGCGCAAAGTAATTTCTGTAATTTACTAGGATTATTTTCATCGTTCTTTTTCAGAATAACACCTTTACTTAACCGAAAATAATTTTCACGTGATTGTTCACGATTCTTGGTAGAAATTTTTAAAAGATTATCATTTTGTCCTGCTCATTTCTGAACATAGGTATTTGAATGTAATTCGGATGTTGATATATTGGCAATTCCATGGAGTGGAGTTATGTGTTAACGATTGTCATCGGACTTGAAGATGATTAAACTGCATACAACTTTCGATATTTACGTTTTTGGTTTGTTGTGTTTAGTCTGTTTTCGTGGTGTTCATAGCTATTATGTAACTGTTGATGCCCACGTGGAAGAATGCTTTTACGAAAACGCAACGGAAAGAACTCAGATGGGTAAAAAGTCTTTACTTTATAGTATGTTGCCGCATGAGGAATTCCACAGAAACCGAGTTTCGGTTTAAAATACATTGAATTCCACCGAAAGTCCTAACAACATGGATAATTATGCATCCTTTAATTTATTCTCATTCATGTAAATTGGGTTCTGTCAAAAATATTTGATGAATTGTAATTTCACTGTCTTGCGCTTTACCAAAGCCATAACCTCCCCGATCTCAGTTTGTCCGTAGCATTTATGTAACTTGGTTTCAGTTTTAAAATTTTAAAAGGGAGTTTGAGTTTGATGCTGAATTATGCTCACAGCAAATTGTGGATTAAGAATTTCCTGTTCTAATGTGCACGTTTTTCAGGTCTAATTTTCGAGGTTGCAGAAGGTGGTTTTTTAGATATAGATGTAAGGATTACTGGGCCTAATGGTAACGTTATTTATCAAGGAGAACGTGAAAGTAATGGGAAATATACCTTTGCTGCCACCAGCGATGGTATTTATTCATACTGCTTTGGGAACAAAATGTCTACAATGACTCCTAAAGTTGTTATGTTTTCAATTGATGTGGTGGAAAATGCTGTACACAATGATACCAATGCAGATGGTGAGTAAAATGAAACATTACGCTAAGCCAAGGCACTTTCCAGAAAAACAAAACAAACTAGGGGAGAAAATTCGGGAGCTACTCATAGCTCTTACTAATGTACAACATGAGCAAGAATACATGGCTGTACGTGCAGCAATTCATCATGCTATCAATGAAAACACAAATTCTAGAGTGGTGCTATGGGCTTTTTTTGAAGCCTTTGTCCTTGTAGTCATGACTTTAGGACAGATTTATTATTTAAAACGTTTCTTTGAAGTCCGTCGAGTAATATGAAAAAATTTATACAAAAGACCTAAGTCTAAAACATTTATTTACAAGGAAAGGCAGTAATATGTGCAGCATACACAGCAATTCCACTTTCCACACTCAACCAAATAATATTAATTGTACAACATTGAAGCAATGCAAGGCATTGATTATTAATCGCCAGTGTCTTATTAGCAACTCTGATGACAGACAGTATGCGGAATGTCTAATTGAGGTAACATTCAGTGCTTCAGTTAGTCATGCACATCTGCCTCACATGGAGCACAGGACAGTGACGGACCAGCATATGGGTGTGTGCTTCTAAAGAAAAGCAGCACAGATCGCTAAAAATAGAAAATCCCAGATGTGAAATCAAACACCTCTGAAAACTCAGAAACTTACATACAAGCATAGTAGCATAATTAAGATACATCTTGTTCTCCCACATTCTGAGCTTGTTCTTTACCTTCCTTTTTCTCATCTGTGCTCAGCATGATAATTTAGTATAACACAACATGACATACTACCTCCATCTGGTATTGGTCCCTCCATATCACTAGCCCAAAGAGAAAGATTATCTCTAAGTAATTGCATAATTAGAGTTGAGTCTTTGTAACTATCTTCAGAGAGCATGTCAAGCTCAGCAATTGCATCATCAAATGCTGCCTTTGCCAACCGGCATGCCTGTTCTGAAGAATTGAGAATCTCATAATAAAATACAGAAAAGTTCAATGCTAATCCCAATCTGAAACACACAGTAATGCCAATACCGCTGTGGACATTCTATAAACCTAATGGGATGCGTAGGTGCCAATTCTGTTGTAGCAATACTACTAGCAGTTTTATATGCTGCCAATGAATTTTCAGCAGCGATTTTTTTATCCTCACCTGCAGCAAACTCAGCTAAATATCGATAATAGTCTCCTTTCCTATGAAATAAAATTCAAGTATTAGCAACACACAAGAGAACAAACATTTTATTGTAAAACACTTTAGACTCTCCAGCAGAAGCAGCAGAAATTAAACATTCATCTAGAACTTGCAAAATGTCTTGGCAGATTTCTTTCAATTCTTTTTCAACCTAAAATTAGTTTACTTATATAAAAAAATGAGACAAGTAATGACTAACGCTTCAAATTTTTTTATATGAGATTTAATACAAATAGTACACAAGAAAGCATTCCTGTATGCACTTAACTAAACCTTATGATCATTAAAACACAAACCTGTGCTCTGTAAGATTTTATCATTTGAATTTTTTGATTTGTACCCTTGCTTTCTTCTTTCTGTTCAATACTGGAAATTATTCTCCATGCGGCTCGTCGTGTTCCAATGATATTTTTGTAAGCCACTGACAAAAGATTGCGTTCTTCAACAGATAATTCCGTTTTTGTCGAAGCCACTTTTTTCATCTCCTGTACCATTTCTAGAATATAAATACAAAACATATACAAAAAACAATATATGACTATTACTAGTCAACTATCATCATCACTATTACTCAATGAAATGCACAATCCATCACCACATGTTCATTCTGCAACCACATCTCACAAAGCACTGTTTTAAAACACTTGCACATACTACGCATCAAAAAAATAAGCTGGTGCACTGAAGACTTTTCTTAACATGGGCTGCATTCGGCTACGAAAACCACTGAAATGCACTTAGTACGGCGGCAACTTGTCTATATGATCTATAAAACTTAATACTACTCACAAAAAATTACAATTGTCCATTTAGTAAAGTTGTTCCGGATAACGAACATCTCATTCGGCAGATAAACTGCGAAAATATCAATGGGGATAATTTTAATGATTGCAACAATAAAAAGCGGATATTAATACTGATGGCAATTATTATACTACGATATATCTTAACTGCAAAAAAGGATTTACTACCTTGAAAACTAAACATTACTGTGATTCAAGAGATCACCAACACACCAGGCACGAGAATTCTCTATGAAACATAGCAACTTGAGAACGGGAATTCGAAATAATAAAAAGGATTCTAACTGTGAGAACACCGGTCTCATGAAAGGTGCTTTTCCATAACCCATAACAAAACTCAGTACTCATAACAAACCTCACCGTCATATCTCTCCATCTGTTCTGCAAGTTTTGCTCTAAATACACATTCTTCTCTTTCAGCCATTTTCAAACTACTAATTTTTCGACCTACAGATATTTTTGTGTGAAATCTCTACGCAGACCCCACGATCCCGGCAACTCGAATGGATATGGCTGCGAATAATTACGACATCATGCGGGAATTGATACCAGAGCAATATCTTCTTCCGAAACAAAGCCTCCCATCGGATACAGACTTCCTTTGCAGTAAGGACAACCTTCCACATCATAGTTTTAAAGCACAAAGAATTTCATTAGTTCAGATTTCAAATAAGACCAGAACGTCTATGACATTGTGAGGGAAATGAAATAACACTGAAAAAAAGGAAAACAAAATTCGGGATCAGAGTTACATTCCTTTATTGCAGTCGAATTTACTAACTTCGTGGTACACTCACACGACCTTGTTAAAATGGATGACAAACAAGAATGAAGAGATACATTTATCTTAGCTAAATATAACAACAAAATATTGCAACGCCAATTTGTATGCTCCCAGCTCTAATCTCAGAAACCACCCATACATTAAATTGATTTTTGTGCCTATGCAGCTTTTAACTGAATACTCATAAGAAATGCAGAAAAATGACTGAGCTTTCTTTTGTGATGATGCTATAAAATTTAAACGGTATTGGGAATTGTTATCAACTGGCCGACTATTTTGACTTACTCACCTGATTACACTAATGGCTATAGAAACGAAGCTTAATCTTTGTCTTTCACTTAATAGCAGAAACGAAGGTTTGCGATGGAGTAAAAGACGAAGATTAAGCTAAAGTACTAAAATTCGTATTCTGACCAAAAAAAGAAGGCTGCGGAATGACAAACCCATTGGACGCAGAAGCACAGATCCAGAACAGCTGAAACTTGCTCTTGAAAACCAAGAATTGGTGGAATGGAGTTACGCTGCACACAGGGAACACTCTCAGAGAGTGAGGGGTAAATTCCAAGTGAGTTGATGACTGCCATGAGCAGAAGAATACGCCAGTGAAAGATCATCTATCCTATCTAGAAGGAGAAGCAAGTGTTCGTATCCAGCTGCATGATCAATATCATCCTTAGAAGCTGGTAGATTTGGGAGGAGAAATATGCTTATGTATTTTGTCCTCATACCGTAGACTGCAGCAGAGAATTTGCAGAAGTCTCAATTTCAGGGCGCTGGAAGGTAAGCACTAGATGTATCCAGATATATGATACCAATCCATAAATCCCTCAGTGAAATCCGGGTACACTTTTTGCAAAGGATTAGAGGGTTCTGTGCAAAAAGCGTAGCCAGACCAAAGAAATCACTAGTCCAAGTTAACTTATGAATATTTGAAGTCGTCTAAAAATAGGAAGAGTAAGAACATGACTCAGGATGGAAAGACTTCATCTAGTTCCTGTAGGAGACTTACAGAAATCGAACTCCTGCATGTTGTCCAGAATGATTGTTGTCCTGTTCTACTGCAGTTCTTTATCTTCGTTGAATCTTGGAATACCTCTCGATGTGATATCTCTCTCTTCCGCTTGGCAAACCGAGGAATCTGCTACAAAGTAGAAGCCTGGCTTGCCCAACACTAGAACAAGATGGGAACTTTGTGAAGAGGGTCATCAAGAGTCAGTCATGAGCAGAAAATCAACATCAGTAGAAATTTTGAGACTCCTATACTGAGGGGATAGTGCCACTCCTTAACATTCCAAGATCATGAAATAACTGGCTCTTTTCATCACATTGATCATATCAATAAGAAAGGTGTGTCATGAACAGGAGGCAATTAGAACGATCCCTGGCACCAAGAGCAGATTGCTAGAAAGCGAGATCTCCCTCAGATGTGATTACCTTGCGTAAGTGAAATACCACTAGATAATATATAGGATGAGAAGGAGCCACTACGAGCGACTTGCCACAAGTGCTTAAACACGACCGTGCAGTGCAGGGACGAACAATTATTGCTTGCCCTGTGAAATTCATTCTTTCTTTGAATCTATATTTTGCTAAATTTATACAATTCTTTTTCTGAAATTTACTTCTATGTTGTGTTTGCTGCAGAGCAAACATGATTTTAAAAAGAAGCGGGCATGTTTTTTGATTGTGAGTAATCTTGGAAACTCATTAATGATTTCAGCTTTCTTAGATGCCATAGGATCTCTACATTTCATTTGTGCATGAGCTGGAAGTACAAAAGTAAAGATTGAAGCTTTCTTGAATTTCATATTTATTTAGGAAACTGATGAATTATTTGGATTTTGTGGGAAATAAATGATCTATACTTCAGAGCTGCAAACTTGAAACATAATCTTTCGTTATCATTGCTTATACCTTATAATTTTGTTGTCGCTGTTTTCGAGATCATCTTGTTTGCTCGCAGTTGGGAAAATAAAATCTAGAGGAGGGGTGCATGTTTACAATAACATTTTCAGATAAGTAATTACAATGCTAACTCTAAAGATCATGGCAATGTTTCTTTCTTAAATTTCAATATATTTAATGTGGACGTAATAGGGAATCGTCTTCTAGAAAAATGAGGCCTGTTGCGTTCCAATCAGGAGAAGGGAATTCGAAAATTTTGTCATAGGATGAACTGGATATCTATGCACATAGAAAGATAGAATATGAAAGATCGGTATATGGATTAGGAAGACAAAGATTAAACAGAACTCACAGACTAAGAAAGGATTGAAGATTCAAAAGACAAACATGAAATGATTAATAATGCAAATGATATTCTCAGAAGTTTATGAACAAAAGCAATTATCATAGTTGGCTTATCATATGTGAATCCTTATTGGGTCCTTAGGTTTTAGCACTATTGATTGCTGGTTGTCCTACAAATTATGACAAAAGACTTCTGCCTCCAAACACAAAATCACTGTTTTTAGAAGCTCAAGATGAGGTTTAGACAAGAAAGAGATATAATATTCGGAGTACGAATCAGCTTTGCTTCTAGCTATTTTTCTTCAAAATAAATTCTTATAAAACAATCATTATATTTGAAGCAAACGTTTACCATCGCATCTACAGAAGCTATAACAAGATGCTATGTGCACTTCATGGAGAGGTGCGGAAAAAAAATAGCTTTATCTAATGTAACGACACACAAATATACTAGGATTTTATACGCAACACTTATACAGATACTGTATACACATACTTGTTAAATGCATTTCCTATATTTAATGCTGCATACTGGATTATAAAATCCTAGGTAAAAAAATAAATCAAAACATGGATAACTGATTAATTATATTTCATCTTGGCACATCATTTTGAATTTTGTAAATTTTCAATAAATGTAAAGCAGTGCTTCTATTACAGTATCATACTTATATAAAACATTTGCGCTTTGAAAAAAAATAAGGTAAACAATCTATTGCTTGACGTATTACTTTATATTTATGTAACTGAGTGATATCAAAGTATGTACAACGTTCAATATATATAAATTCCATGAAAGGATCAATTTTTGAAGTTGCACAATTACAAATATCTAGTTCTGATTCAATACAATATGCTGCTGTGAATCAGAAACTGTTCCCTTTTTTGGTTATGTTTTGTGATACATCTAATACTTTTGTGATCTATAGCATTGAACTCTCGTTTTATTCATTAATATTAATGCTCAATGCATAGAGATTAAAACTAGACAACCGTTAAATCAAACGATTTATTTTTACATTCGAATGAAACACCTCATTCTGTTTTATCCAACTTCTGTTGGAGGAAGCAGATACGCCCTGATCAAGATTAACGATAAATTTCATTAATCCATCAAATTTCAACATGCAATTGCTGAAGTGAATTATTACACTAATGTAGCCACATTTCATAGCTACAGCATCCTCAGCTTTCCTATACATAATTCAAGAAACTCAGTTGAAAAACTATGGAATACATCACTTTTCTAAAAGCATGATTATCGTTACTGAGTTTGGGTTTTTGTTTTGCCTGGAAGATTGATGATTTGTGTGAGCATGCCTGTTTATTTCAATAGGTATATACATTTTTGCTGCCATAAATCTATTTGCTGACCATTCATTTACCATAGGTTTCTATCTCTTTACCATCCATTTCCTTTACATCTGACCATATTTAGGACCATTATTTGCCAATTTAAGTTTTTTACTCGGAATTGCAAAGCATAGCCTTATATTTTAAAGGACATTAGTGAATATTTGACAAAAAGGATGTTTTATGACATTCTTGCTTGAAATGAAAGATGAAACATAAGAGACAAGTAATCAAAGAGTAGTTAGGTTAGGATAGGTGAAAAAAAAGTTTTATGTAGAGTGGTGGTGAAGGACATTTTATCTCAATGTAACGGCTGCGAATGCCAATTTTATATATAACGAATGTGAATTTAATTTGCGTATGTGTTTTTTTTAGATTATATGGATGTCCTTTGATTGAGGTCGAAGTGTTGCCATGGTCACGGTCATGGTGAGGTCGTGGATTTACATCTAAGAGCCTCATAGCTAAATGGCTAATCACTGTCTCGACAAATTCTCGGAGGTGACTCAAAAAAATGCTATGGGCTGCAGGTTTTTTATCTCTGATATAGAGGTTTAGTAACCACACTAATGGAAACTGGAAATCATACTTTGTTAGAGTTGGAATGACGATAGCGTAATTATGCTGTTCAGAAAGTACGGATAAATATGAAGTATAGGAAGCACTAAATCGCTCTTTATGACTCTAAGGAAGGTTAAGACGTAAACATTAGTTTCATCACTTTACATTAAATAAAATCATGATTTTTGTCATGCTAGGTAAGCCAAATGTGGCATTCGATGCAGCTTAGTGCATGAAAACCCAGACACTTTGAACAGTCGTATGCTGATTTGAAATGACTATTCAGATGGAGGATGTTAGACGCATCTCACTAATTAGTTTTTAGTTTGTTCGATGATCTGCTCCAATTTCTTTGCTAAAATAGTTTGAGTAACGTCAACATTCCGGTCTCCATTTACATAAGAAAAAAAAAAGCAGTTTAAATGAAATTATAATCGCAACACAAATTTTTGCATGTATAAATGAATGCATATTAAGCATAACGACTGTTGCTGTAATTGAGAACACTTGCGGTAAACTTCATTACCAAATTAATATCTACTTTTCATTAAGTATTCTAACGGAAAGTTTTCCGAAAATTTAGGCTCATTAATAACGTGCTACTAATGATATTAAGAAACACAAACTGAGGTAGCAAATGTGTTACGAAAAGGTTTTCCTTCAGTCTACTGAATTAGTTTCATTAGTTCATTATTTGGTTATTTTTTTGATGAACGAAGTGTTTGCATTTAGCGTGCGTATTCTGCGTGAAGATCTGCTGCAGCGCTTCCAAATGTGCAATCTGTTGAAAAGTCTGTGCTAATGATTTGTGCTTCGTCAGTTATTTCCTGATTCTCCGCGCAGAAATCAAGAGCACTAGGCAGTGATATCTATCGACTAAAAAGCATCGTAAAGTCGTCAAATGTGTCCAGCCTTGGTCGCAAGTGTAAAAGAGCTTTGTGTTCTTGTGTGAATAATTCCAAATCCCCAATGTGAGCATTATAACAGTATAACTTAATTCATAAATGAACCATGTGATTTTTGGATCCCAATAAATATTTGAAAATCTATACTTCAATAACATATGGATGAATGGCTACCTGACAAAAATAGAGAAACGACTCCAGGAAAAACAGTAAGCTTTTAGTAACGTTTAAAAATATTCGTGCAAAATCTTTCATCCTGAATGTAGATATGTTTTTGTTTTGTGTTTTTGGTGTATGTGTGTGTATTTTTATGTTGCACTCTTTCAGTGGAATGTATCCACAGAAATTTTGCATTGTGTTCGAATTATTTGATAAGCTTCGGCATAGCTTCTATGTTTGATTGACTTGGTTTAGCGTTTAATGTTTGATTGAAAATAACAGTTTTGGGCACCATGTTACTAAAAATTTTCCATTTGAATGTAGCTTGTTTAGGAGTAACTGTGTTTGACAATATCCCTATTTTTTCTAATGTTTTGTTATCTGTTTTGCATGGTAAGATGTTCGTTTTCCGTTTATGTTATTTTTTTATATATTTCAGAATGAAAGTGCTGTGCAGATTCTTAAGTCAGAATAGCTTATGTATGATTATTGCTCTGTGTCTTGTCTTTCGAATAGTCATGTGCATTTTAGACATTGTTTCTTTGTAGTGCAACTGCTGTTTAATTATTGAGCACTCCCGGTAATTGTGTAATTAAAAAACGCATAATGAATTTAATTTGAATGGTTTTCGTAATCCTTGATCGATTTTCTGAGGTTTTAGTTATTGTTTTTTTCTAATGAGAACCTAACTTGTGAAGCAGCTTTGATTAATACAGTTCAAACATTGTTTCCGTGTTTTACTTTAACTGCCCAAAATAAGGTATAGTCTTAATACCTTTAGGCCATATAAATGCATTTTTGCAATTAGAGGAGGTGTAACAAGCAGAAGTTCGGGGATACTCTATTTGGTTTGTGCAGATGTTGTAAGATTACTTGAATACTGGAAGTAATCTGTAATAGCTAATGTTTAATACCACTGCAAGGAGTAATTAATTTTTGTCTTGCATTTAAGCATTTCATGTTTGTGAACATTAAGATTCTTATCAACAAAGTGGTGAAAAATGATCTTTTTAAAAATGAGAGAACTTCAAAGGAATCTCAAAATAATGTTCATAGAATGTCTTGTAAATGCTGATGATGACAGTTATATCAGTTGTTATCAAGCCCATGTGATAGCAAAGCTTAACTATTTTGTAATTAAAATGCAAATTAGATTTCTTCGTGAAGGAATAAAATAATTTCCGATCACTTATAGGTAAGACAAAGAACTAAAGAAACAGATTTTTGCATCTTGATGTAACATAAGAAAACAGGAAAGGAAGAAAAGAGTTTTATAATAAAAGTTGAGAATATGGTAAGTGATGTAGGTCCTGGGGTGTTTGCTTAAAAGCTTGAAAAGATACAATGAAATGAAGTTTCCTCTCTATAGTTTCATGTAAGTGACCTTGTAATAGGTAGCAAAGTGTTGTATTTAGTTTGTATTAATGGTGTGGTTAAAGAAGTCTTTTAAAATGGAGGTGACCTAATGTTTAGTTACTTACCTAAGAATGAGAAAAAAATAAATTTTAGTAAGGAAAACAGATACAACACTACATCATGGAATTGTGCAATTAGGAATTGTTGACATGGATAATAATGTGTGTGGTGTTTCAGTTCAGTGAGGGTTTTTATGGGAGTCTTGAGTTTGTTAAATAGGATGAGTAACAGAAATAAGTATGCATATTTGTTGATATGGGAACAGTTCAAATTATTGGTTCAAAAAAAAAATTATTTGTGATCAAGTGTATATTCTATGTTGAGGTGTTGCTTCTCCATTTCAATTTTTCATTCAAGTAAGCTAGAAGTGTGGTTTGAAGATGAGTGTTTTTTCTGTTTCTCCTCAGTTGTCACATTTGATGTGTGATAAGTGTTTATTTTCTGTAATATGCTCGTTAATTTTTCTAAGGAAAGAAATTTGCATTCATATCTTATCTTCGTACTCTAAACAATTAATATTTTGTACATTCCTATACTCACACTGTAACAGCATATAAAAAATTAGATCTAATGGTGTATAATTTTTGTATACCTAATTTTTTTTTCTATTTTGCATTATAATAAAGCAATTCAGAACATTCCAAAGTATTGTGAAGAGTTTAGTCTCTTGTTTCAGAATAGATTACCAACATTAAGGTTTTGTGGAGAAGAACGCACAAAAGATGCCATTTATACTGTCTTCCTAAAGAAAATAAACTACCACAAACCAAGCAAGGATTCAATTAATGTGAACAGCAGTTTCATTTTAAATATTTATGATTGAACATTTCTTTCAATGTTAGGTTTCTTCTGATGGAATATCACATTTAGAATGGGAAACTAGAAAGGTGAAATTTTTGAAAGCTGGCACACTTGATAAGTTAATTGAGTCATTTGTTGATGAAAATGGAGAAATGGATTCTACTTTTGTAAATATTTTCTTTGCTACGTATCGGGCATTCTCAACTCCTGAACTTGTTTTAGACCTAATTATTAATAGGTAATGATACTGTGTTTGATGTTGTTTTAAAGCAAGGCTATTAAATTTTCAAACCATTAAAATTGTATAGAATATATTTATTTATGAATCATGTAATATTTTAAGATAAATTTTGAATTCATTAAATCTTTCTACTGTCTGATGAAAAGTTTGAACATCAAATAGGTATCAGCTTCTGGATGGATGCCAGCTAACTCCTACAAAGTTTGAATCTCAAAAAAAAAAGTAAGATATTGTGCACTTTACCTTATTTGAGCATAACAATTCAGGGTTTCAAAACAAGTGTTGGTATTATGGCTGGAAAACTATCCTGAGGATTTTCAATCCTCTGATTGCCCTGAATGCCCGAATTTAAATTTACTATATAAACTCAATGAAATATTTGAAAAAGATGTATCCATTTTCCATAGACTTTCAAATCACTTTCACATGCAAAATCAATACTGTCATCATGGTATGTGTTTATTAAATGTCTCTTAATTTATTAACCATTTTTACAGCTTCATTGTCATTACCATGCTGCAATCATTTTATGCTGTGTAGCAGTTTTGCAAAATATGATCTGGATACTTCCATGATGGATCACACTGAGAGTTTTCTTCATTTCCCATCTTCTACCATTGCTGAGCAACTGACTCGAATTGACTGTGTAAGTTCACTTGCAATTATTATTATTTATTGCTAACTGAAAAGAAGATTCTTCAACAGTTACTAATAAGACACATGCATGTGCAGTATTAATAATTATCAAACTAATTATCAAAAATTCATTTGTTGAAGGTTTTCTCAGCAAGTATGTTTATGTATGTACATGTATTTTAAAACATTAGTTTGGATAACATTTTATAATATAAAAGATGGTTTAAGGAATAAATTGTTGAATCATCATGATTTGTTATTTTTATTTCTTTAATTACTTAAAATGCAAACGTAAATAGTACATTCAGATGTTTCAAAATTTAACAAATTGAAGCATTGCATAATCATTTTTCTAGTTTTTGTATTTTCATTTTCATTCCCAAGTGTTCTTCATGATGTAGTACAAGTTAAAAAAGAAAGATATCAAACACGATTAATAATTTGATTTCACATAAAGTAAGATCACTGAAAGTGATTAACATTGAATGAAGCTCATTTGCATAATAATCATATGATAGTAGTTTATGTGGCAACAAATTAGTTTCTATAATCAGTAGCTCTTACAGACTGAGTACATGCAAGATTTTCATTTTTGCTTGCCTGAAATTAATCCATTTTTGTAACAAAATACTCAGGCAAAACAAGCAGTCATTTGTTTAAGAATGTTTGCCCCTTGCATATGTATTTCGGGAATGGCGCAAATCTTTGCGGTTTCTGTGTTAGATTGCTAAAATTTCATGGTTTATTTTAAATTCTCTGTCCTAAATTAAATCATCTGCGAATTGTAACTTCCGATTTGGAAAATCTTCAAAATCTTATATTTGACGATGTTATAAGGAATATGCTTGTCTTGCATTTTGATAAATGAATTCTTGTCTTGAGTGACTCATTTTTAAACTGTGGTGAATTGTAATGAAAAATCTGACAGTGCACCAGTGCTACATAATTAAGTTTTATCTGACAAAGATCCATCAAAAATTGTATCAATTGTATGAAATTGTGAAATTTATCTTTCAATCATTTGATGTGCTGCTTTTGCAAATATGCATTTGTGTGATGAGAACATTAATATTTTTAATTTAGAGTTTCAATGGTCAAATATAGAATGTTATTACATTAGAAAAAAAAAATACAAAGCTGCTTTAGTGTTCTGCAGCCACTTTTAGTGCCATTTTCACCCTGCAGTCCTGTGCATTTAAATGATCTATTTTCAAATTTTAGTCTTAGTGGTTCTGTTTATTAACATGTGCTATTCGTAATTTATATAAATGTGTAGTGCTCTACTAAGCAATTTCAAAAGGAGCATATAGATGTTTTTACTGTGGTGCAGACCACAGATGGGCTTATACTTCACATGGTAATCTCACTTCTCTTGTCTTGTTTTGAATTGTTTTTCAAGGGTACATATGCTTTTTCCATGCAGTTTTGCTATCGTTGCATTCTCTTATATGCAAGGTGAAGAATGAAATGAGGGAGAAACAGAAACAATTGATGTAAATGTTACAAGACAAAAAAATTGCAAATTCGATGATTTGAAATCATTCTAAGGACTACATAAGTTTTTATTTAAGGTAGATAATTCTATCTTACACATATCGTCAAGTACATGTGTACATCGAATTTTGTTTTATGAATAAATAATATTTTGAGGCAACGTTATTTTCAGCTGATTCAGACCTATCTTATTTGATAGTGTATTTCTCAGTAATTTCTATGTAGGTCTTCTCTTTGTCTGTAATGCAGATGAGCATTTAGGTATTCACTGTATCTTTGGATCTCGGAAACGTAAGTCAGGGTTTGGGTAAACATGAACAAAAAGATATATGCCAAATGAGCATTTATCATGTTCTTTGAGACATTTTGTGAACTATACTAGCATTTCATTATGCAAGAGAAAAGAAAGTGATGGAGTGTTTGGGGTGCATTTCAGAATTACTACGAACATGTTTATACAAGGTATCTGCCTTTTGTTACATTCCAAAAAATTCTCATGGGTAAATCATAGATGTCTCCTATGAAAATATGGGCTTGTTTTCTCAAGTTAGACTGGATTTGGGGACTTGTGCAACAAGTACTGTGAAATCTCATTTCAGGCAGTTTACTTCACTGAATTAAATGCTTCTGTTAAAAATGCATGTTTCTGTCAGAAAATTACTTTTATAAATAAATCTGTATTTCTATAATCAAGGTGACTAATTGTCATTAAAAAAGATCACTCGTAAAAAAAAAATTGGTTCATAATGGAATTGATTTATGGCAGAATTTGTTGGTTTCATTGTACTCGATAATGAAATTTCTTTTTGTTGATAATGATGATTTTGTTCATACTTATGTGATAATATATATATACATGTGCAGTATGTATACAAGGTACATTTACAAGACACCCTGCAGGCTAATGATAGCCTGCAGGGTATCTTATAAACGTGTGCTGTTCAACAATTATTGGTTTAGAGTTAGCTGAAAATTTATTCATTGTAAGCTATAAATACAGATTTTTGAATAAATACAGACTTTCAAGTTTCATTAAATTCCCAGCATTCAACATTGTTTTCGGAATCAAATTGGAACATTTTCAAATAAATAGTAATAGTTCTTACGATTAGTCCTATTATGTTTTTGTTGAATTGTATGCTATCTTAGAAAACATAAATTGAAAAGTATTTATTATTGAATTTCAAGAATCCAAGTGTGCAATTATGATTTATAAGAAATAAATATTCAAATAATCACTAAGTTTAGTTGTTGAATGATCAACAAATGGGTGAAAATTTGTTTCTTAAAATGTGGAAGGTAATTTTGCTCACCAATAAGTTTCTGTTCAGTAAGTTTATGTGATGTCTTGAAATTATTTTGAATGCTTTGAATGATACAGAAGTTAGAAGAGCTGACTTATTTAGGTTGATTGAAGCTATGAAAATTACATGAGTTTATTAGTGTATGCATATTACATTATTTCTCCAAATGTCTCAAGTTATATGGCACTGTCATGTAGTATACAACTTTGGACATTAGATGTGCAAATGTACTAGATAATGTTCTCATGTAGTAGTATTATTGGTAATACAAATATACCTTATTGTGGCATAGCACTACAGTTTTACTGTATAACTTTTTGGATTTGATGTACAAAGTTATGCAGTGCGAGGTTTAGTTATAATCAAATGCAAAAGATTTAAGATTCATAATGAAAAGATCGATATGCTAAATTGTGTTCCCTATTTAGGAATTATTTCTGCACCTCATACCTTATCAGTGTCTTGGAGCAGTTTGGTCCCGCCGTGACAAAGAAAAAGATAATAAATCTCCTACAGTTGTTGCAACAATTCAGCAATTCAATGCTGTCTCATTTCGGGTTATGAGCACAATTCTAATTAATGCTGATGCTAAACCATATGAAAGAGTGAAAATTATTGTAAAGTGGATTAATGTAGCTCAGGTTTAAAGAACTAATTTATCATTCATATCAGTTACTTTTACTTCACATTTAAAGGAATTAAGGTGTCTAAAGAATTTTTCTTCTTTGAAAGCTATAGTGAGTGGATTGCAATCTCTGCCAGTTCATCGTTTAAGAAAAATTTGGAGTGCTGTTCCGAAAGATAAGGTGATCCTTTTACATTTTTAAACAATTTCAGTTATATAAGTACAAAAATGTTCACTTTTTGTTTAGTTAATGTGAAGCAAGTAATTTAGTAATTGAAATCAAAACTGTGGTTTTAAAGTTTTCCCAATTCAAGAAGCTTTCCATTGTCTCAATCATGTCTTCCTGCTACAGTAATCAAAAGCTGTTTGCATGATTTCTGAGGACATTTTCAAGACTTTTACTTTAAAACATTTTCTGTAAACTTTATTCTCATTTCTTGAAAGTTTCATTAAGAACTAAATAGAGTAATTGATTTTTGTTCAATTAGTTATTCATTAAAAATACTTACTGACTTCAGATTATAGGTCTCTCCATTTAAATTTTTGAAGGAACTCAAGAATTGTGCGAAACTGAAAATTGTTCTTACATTTGGATTTATATTTTCAGTTTGTGTTATTTTGTGAAAGTTCTCAGCGTTTTAAGCTTAGTTGTTTCTTTAACTTTGTTTCTTTTTATACAAATTAGTGTGACTTGATTTCTCAGTTCATTTGGTTACCAAAAGTTTATCTCTTCATGAGACCGAAACGTTCAAAAATTGTTACAGGTTATTAATCATGGTAAAGTTTGTTATAAATCTACAACTCAGCACAAGTTGGAGTTAAAAACATCCTCCTACACATTCGGTTATCTGTTGACTGTTCCATATTAATGAGTCTTGTTTGCCATAACCACATTGGAGACATTCTGAACCTTGTTAAACGCATGTAAGGCATGTGTTTATTGAGTTCATGCATTTTTGTATGTAACATTGCTCGGAAAAATCTTCATTTTAAGTTTTGGCCTAAATAATTTATATTCCTTATCTTGAATTCATACTTTACTGTGCATATAATACAGTAAATGAAAACTGTTCAACATAAGTGCACGGAAGATGTTAGAATTTTTTTTTTTTTTTGCAAGATCACTTGCATAATGCACATTAGTTCCCATAATTTGAGGTAGAATAATTTGACGATCTTAATAATCTCTATAATAACGGAGTATGCTTTCTAAAATAAACCAATCCTTGGAGGATTAATTTCCATTTTTTGCATTGTAGATGGAAATTTACAATGATTTAGCAAGCATCTTTAGTGAAGAAGATAACTTACGCACACAAAGAAATTTGTTAGAAAAGGAAGGAACAGCCAAATCTGCTGGTTTCATAGGACAAAACGATCGACACTGTTCCAAATCAGTGCAGAAGAATAACGTCAATCCCATGGTATTGTACACTTGAAGTCACAATAATTCATTAATGCCGCATTTAGAACACAGCATATGGCACCATACCATATTTGGGTACGTTCCTCACAGATTTAACAATGATTGATACAGCCATGCCCGATTATCTTGATGGTTCACTTTTACATTTTGATAAACGTAGAAAAGAATTTGAAATCCTAGCTCAGGTAATGCAAGCATTAATGAATACAATGCATTCAATCAGTAATCTCTACCTCTGGGACTCGTAATTAAGAGTACAGACACATAATCAAAAGCACAAAATACATTTCATTAGCAGCAGTTTATTTATGAAAATGTATTAATGAATGTACTTTTCAGTTAAAGTTATTACAAAGCTCAGCTCAGATGTACAGTTTCCATGTTGATGCAGAATTTGAAAGATGGTACAATTCTTGTCTAGTCCTAGATGAAAAGTGCAGTTATGAGCTTTCCTGCATCATTGAACCAAATAATTATGGGAAAAGTAATTATCATTTTAAAACTGTTGGAGATTAGATATTTTTTCCAGATATTCTTTCACATTCCACTAACAATCTATCTGTGATAAATGAAAAATCTAATCCTGCCAAATGTGCAAATTCAACTGCTGTTTCATATGATACTGGTGCTAATGCCGAATTATCGCTAGCATCAAGCATAAAACACCACAGAAATGGTAAACTGCCTAAGTGCACAATGCAGCAACATGAAAACAGCAATTTTTATGTGATAAAAGTATCTGTAGAATCTTGGAATAGTGAAATGGAAGGTATAAATATTTACAAAAGCATAATGCTTTTCAACCACGAACGTACTGCAACTGTGATCAGAAAAGCATTAGATAAACACAACATCAATGGCAACCCAGAAGACTATCAGCTCTCACAATTACTTCCTGATCGTGGTAAGAATCAAGTGTTAGATGTCCTCTGATATCAACTCATTGTTTCAGAAATCATTTTCCCCAATGGATCAAACATTTACTATGCTGCAGATACCAGTTCCGATTTGATGTTTAGTCTCAGAAAAAAATTGCCACACTAAGCAAGTTTACATGCTTTCTGTGATACAATGTAACAACTTCCTTTTAGGTGATTTCAGTGATGTCATTATAAAGTATTTTATAAAATATAGTTTTATATAACTTTTTAAAAATTACATCATTTGTGATCTTTTATACATGTTTTGCATTGTTTCTGACAGACTACGACATACATATAGTTTTGCAAATAATGTTTCATGTTCCATCATGAAACGATTCTGTAAAAAGATTATTATAAGATGATTCTCTTTGCTCATCGATTGTGCAATAAATACATGTTATACGTAATAAAACAAAATTAATTAACTAACCAACACGAAATAAGTACATGTATCCATTTATTCCATTTGCATGATATTCATGTACCAAACTAACAAAAAATATCACTCACGAACTTGGTTTACTAAAATGCTAAGCATGTTGGAATGCTTACTGTTTGCTTGATGTATTTCCAAAGTTTTTTTAAAAACTAAGATGCTATCTCTTGAGAAATGAGAGGAATCATACATTCATAAAATTTAACGTTTTGCATTTTTTAGTCTATCAATGAACGTCCAATAATCAGCCTCTGAATCTGAGAGGTACCTTCATAAATTTGAAATATCTTTGCATCACGCATCAACTTTTCAACTGGGTATTCAGTATTGTATCCATTACCCCCAAAGATCTGAACAGCATCTGCTGCACATTTGTTAGCTACGTCAGCAGAAAATGCTTTTGCTATTGATGCGTAATAAGTGTTGCGCCGTTTGTTATCATATTCCCAGGCAGCCCTCATCCAAGAAAGTCGTGCTAGTTCCACACCTATTGCCATTTCCGCTAGCATAAAAAGTATTGCCTTGAGACACTTAATGTGTTAATGAAATGTATGAAGTAATCAACCTGATGTGAAATGATTTCAGCACCGAATGTTTTTCTCTGTTGGGCATACTGCTTAGCCTCATCCAAACAGCGTTGTGCTAGTCCAGTTGCACCAGCTGCTACCTAAAAGTATTACCTAATATTGATACAGCTTTCAAATCTCTAATTAATTAAGAGAAGCAATATTTGCCTAACTCACTGGTGGTCGAGTAATATCAAAAGCACCCATTGCAATTTTGAATCCAGTTCCTTCCCCCATCAACATGTTTTCAATAGGAATTTGCACATCCTCAAATGCCACCCCTCTAGTGTCAGAACAACGCTGACCCATGTTTATTTCCTATTTTCCTTCATTAGTCACTTGAACTGAACACATTCATCAGTTTTTTTTACCTTCTTTCCTGGTGTGACTCCTGGCCATTCTCGTTCAACTATAAAACCAGTAAGTGCTTTGTGACTTGGACAATTAGGATTAAGATCAGTACGTGCTAATACGAAGTACCTGCACAGTAAAAGAATAAAAAAAACATAATCTAATGTTTTATCAATACATATTTTGGAAGCCAACATCATACTCATATATGCAGCTTTGACAATGACATGATTTTGTATATAACTGAACATTTCACCATTTAGTGCCTGAGTTTTGTTACTTGTTCTACTTATTTTTTGCAGTTAAATTGCTCTTTTGATTTACTTGACAAAATAAATAAGTAGCTAACGATGTTAATCCTAGATTTTGGACTCACATCTCTTGGTAAAAAAAAGGGATAAAAGGCACTTAAATAAAGGGCACCTTTGGCATAAAATCACTTTATTGTGTAAATGCATTTGATATTGGTCACATCCGCTAGTTTCCGTTTTATTAATTATTCTTTTTATTCCACTGATTTTTGTAATTACATACGCAAGATCTATCAACCTAATGAGTCCTTTTCATTTATTCACTCGCGAAAACTCTTTCTGTCTGAACTCATTACAACATCCAATGAATCACAGCATTTAAAACATGCGGACAACACGATTTGCGTTAATTCCCTGCATAAAAGCTGTTACTCTTCAACTTGAGAAAACGATTTTCTTGCTTTTCAAAGTTTGCCTTCCAAGTGTTTTGCTAATCAATCAATCTTATTGTTATTCTTCATATGTGATTAAATTGAATGTAAACACCGACCCTTGCAAATTATTTGCCATTTTATTATCTACAAGTAAACATCGAAAACATTCAATCTCCGAAATGATGTCACCGTTTTTGATAAAATATAAATCGACTTTAACTTTTAAAATACAATAACAATTTTTAATCCTCGGAACTGATTATGATAAATTAACCAAAATGACCAAACGCTCAAAGAAACAAAATATAATCATTAAAATCATCTTTTTCATTATAAACTTTTCCTCATGAACTTTAATGGAGAACAACAACGTTAATTCAGCTGTTGCAAGTGGATAATGCTACCAACAAAAACGAGATTTTATTGTTGGACACGGAGATTCGGATGGTAGGCAAACCAAGAAACAGCATTTAGTGCTGTGCTTTCTCGGTTCTCTGATCAAGATTCTTGGCCTTGTTGAAAAACTTGTTGCATTTTTTAATTCCCGTTAGTATGAGCGTTTCACTAAACACGTATTCATTAGGGTAACTTAGAAGCACTTGGTTCTACAGTTTCCAAGTAGATCTGGCTTTTTAACACTCAAATGCTAACGGCACTTCTTATGAACATTCTACTTGTTCTCACAACACATTACTTTTAGACTATCAACTGGTTAATTATTAGCATGCTTTGGTTTCCTTATTTGCAGTGTTCTGCCTTTGTTTAATTTCAGTTGCTTTTAGTGCTGTTCAGAAAATAAGTTCCGTACCATATGGAAGTTTTCAGATCAGTCTCAGCTTAGGATACTGGTGATTTCTTATACTTTGAAACACCGATATATGAAATATAAATAAGCTTCTTTATTTACATCAAAAATGTTATATCATTTTTGATAAAAATAAAGACGGGAAAAAATGATTTAAATACCTTTTTATATTTAAATATCTTTTATTTTAAATATAAATTTTTTATACTCTTTTTATTTTCTGACGTTATACAATTTCATAGTCTTTCCTTTTCGTTTTCACTTTGATCTGCATCTCAAAATATTGACAAGTAATCATTCATCAGTGCAGGTTTACTTTCAAAACATAAACCTTACGCTGTGTTGTTTAAGACTGAAATTTCTCCCACTGAACTAAATTGAAGATTAACATTTAAGAGCAAATTTGTTTTAATTAGTTATCAAAAAGCTCGATTGCAAACAGAACTGAATGTCACTGTAATAAAACCAAAACCAGAGTGCCTGAGGTCACTCTGGTTTTGGTTATAGTATTTACATGTTAGATGGCACATTCCAGTGTTGAAATCATGATGTAATATCAAAAACAACATACATCTGTCACTATAAAACATACGACTTGTTTAAGAAACCATTTCAAAGATGAATTTTGCCTAAAAATAATTGAAATCAAGAATTATCAAACAATAAAATTCAAAAATAGACGCTTTTGGCATTGCAAACTGAAATTACTTTATTTCCCTACAACTATTGCTCTATTTTCATTTCTCAAATATTCGTTGCTGAGAGTGCAATCTGAATGAAATACAATTTCAAGCATTCAACAATGTCACTACTATGTAACATCGGATTTTCCAGCAATAACCAGTTTGTATTCCATTGATTTCATTGACTTTTTAAAATTTATAGATTTCCTTTTAGATATTTTCCTAAAATTGATAAAGTCTGAAGAATGAAGAAAAGTTTTAAATTCAAATGTACCCAAATGACAATAATGTAGAGCACAATTAATATCTGTTTAAATGAGTTATAACATATAACAAATGTACATTGTTCTCACCAGTTGGCAAAACCACCATTAGTTATCCACATTTTCTGACCATTTAAAATATAGTGGTCTCCTTTCTTTATAGCATGGGTTTTAATTCCTGCTACATCTGAGCCTGTATCTGGTTCACTAACACAATAAGACTTGCACAGAAGATAAAACATAAGATTCATACATAACTTACGCACACTAATGGTTCTTCAACCATACGAGTAAAATATTTCTTTTTTTGTTGTTCATTGCCTCCAATGTGTACAGGTGCCATCTAACCAACAATTAAATTCAAGGACTGAAGAATCAAACCACATAAAGAAACTTCAGAACTTTTAAATAAACCACAAATAAAGTTCTAAATGGGACAGCTTTAGAACTAAATTGTTCTAGAACCTTACCGATAATTAGAAAGTATGTATTTTGAAATAGTATGCTATTCATTAGCATATTATTTCAGTACATTCATTAATAGGTAAAATGGGCCTTTCCTAATTGCTAGTTTTTTATTAAGAAACATGAAAAGAACATGCACTTTTTTATTCAAAGGTTCAAACCTCATGACTTAGACCTATGAGTTTTTCTCATAAAGATGAGCAAATTCATTATGTCCAGAATAATTACTGGTTACATGAATTGGTTTTGAAAGTTTCTGGCGCAAATAATACAAAATGGATTTCAGCTGCAACTTATTTATTACATAGTTATCAATTTTCCTATATGTCATGAAAAAGTATTTTTAGGTGTTTAGAGCATACAATGGTTTTGTTACATCGTATTATTTGCAGCCATGAAACACACACTACAAACAATAACACAGTAGAGTTCATAATTATTTTACGAATTGACTTTACAAATTTCATATAACATTTCATTTCAAACTTTAGGATTTACATTCCAATACATTCTAAGCTGCATTCTCAAATTTATAAGATGTTATTTCATCGACAGTTGTATTTGATACTGACTGATCATACATAAATGCTCTACTTTGCTATAATTTTTCATCCTTTTACTTTGAGAATATACTTACACCTAATTCATTTGCTAATACAGCTGTCAATATACCAGTACATCCATAAGCAATTTCCTCTCCAACCAAACAAGCATCAAATACAGATAAACCAAGTCCTCCTGAAAATTTGAACAAAATTTGAATCTTTTGATAAGCCCACACAGGTGCTCATGTTAGTTTACTCTATTCTTACATATGGCAAAAAATGCAAATAACAAGAGAAAAATGTGAAGAATTGAATTTTATTGAGCTCTTTCGCATAAATAATGCTTTTCAAAAGTAAAAACATATTTACTGATTTCAACACATTCACATTTCAAAAGAAACACTTTTACACTTTCAATAATCACTGAGTTTTTAGGATTCTAGTGTTGAGATCATGATGTAATAGATATGCTGACTCCATTCATCTCAGTATACTTTCAAATTCTCCGATCTTTACATAATGGATTAAACTGAAATTCCGAGTACCTCTTATGGACAATGGGGCTCATGGCCAATTTACCTGAGTATTTCTGCAATTGATCGATATTCTTTAGACTAATAGAAAAACTGTTGTTAAATTACTTTCAGGTGTAGATGATACTTTAAAATATCACTATTGCAAATTGGATTTATCTTGACAGTTACACCTATATTTAAACATGGAAACACATTCAGCTGAATTATGTCAGCATGTGCTGCTGTAGGAACATACAATAAAAAACCGTAATATATTCTTAAAATAACAAATCCCATTGGCACTTCCATAGTACAAAAAGTTGAAAATCAAAAAACCGATTACACATGCTGATTTATATATTCAGCTTGCTAAGAGATCAATTCACTTACTATCATAACCAAAAATAAAGCAATTAGAAACTGGAAATGACAAAAGAAAACACAGGGCTACGATTTCTACATAACGAACAATAAAAGACATTAAATTTGTTAAGCATTTGACTTTCCTTCTAATATGTTTTTATGTGAAATGAAGAATTAGCTTCATACTGTTCATTACCAACCACTAGCCTTTGAGATACTTTTAAGATATGTATCAAAGCATCCTTTATTTTGTTGAAAATATAGTACTGTAGTTGAGCAGTTCATACCATATGCAGTGATATCTATGACTCATTACATGAAAAAAACGTAAATGGTCTTTATGATTCCTCATCATTTCTTCTTAATTGTCTTTATCATGCCTTCAGAGCATTATTTTATTGGATTTCAAATGAAAGAGACCACAAACTTTAGGCATTTGCCTGAATCTAGAAATACAACTTTCATAGGATCCACTGCAATGCAACCAAAATGGCAATTAAACATATGTTTTTTGCATATGTGATCTCAAAAGTGGAACATCCTTAACTCTAGAAAGCAATGACTATTTTCCAATCCAAGTGAAACGATTTACTCTTAATGATTTTAATGCCCTAATACTTTTGATCATTATACGTTTATTGACGACAGCATGCTAATGAAATGATATGTAGGAGATATACTGGTGCAATGTCATAACAATGACAGAAATTACAATCATGTTAACAAAGCAAAAATATTGCTAGAATAAATAACAGTATAAACATAATAAATAAAACAAATATATTCTATCTTTCTCCATAAACCTAATTTCCTCATGGGTTTCGGATGGAAACAAACTCCACATGAAAAAGTGAATTGCAGCTGAACATCACAGTTTTCATACTGTAAAAAAATAAGCAAACAGAAAGTGCAAAATTCTTCTATTAATGCACTGATGTTTCTTTCAGTTCTTTGATGATCACATTTGATTCATTGACAGGAAAAACAACTGACAAGTCTTACTCCCACATTTCAAAAATTCAGTAAAAAACTGAAAACATCAACTCCAGTATGCTTAAGTTGAGATAGTAATTTCTAATTGCTTCAAGGATCCTACTTCATAAGAAATGTACATACTTTTTTAACGAAGGAATCTGCACTAGGAGAATACATGCAGCAAACAGTAATCATTAAAAGCATCACAAGATAACGTTTTTTAAACAGCAATCTGAAAACTGTAGAGGTCTGCACAAACTAATATTTGTTTACAACCTAATGTTTGCATTAAATCTGAATGCATGTACACAAAAATACAAAGATATATACAGCACACAAAAAAAAGCAACAAAATTCCTGAACTGCAACTGGAATATCGACAAAAAATTTGAATAGTGTGGCTTTCTTTTAAAACTTGTTTCAAGATAATATGTGGGATTTAATCCATCAAAATGCTGCAAGCTCTAAGTCGCCCCAAACATCAACATTTAAGGAATCAAAAGAAACTAGAACAATTTTCAAGATTGTTGACAAATACAAATGGATAGTTTTCTTGAGTCCAATCCTTATTTTCTGCTTGCACTCAGTTGAAATATCATTATGATGCAACATTGTAAGTCAGAATTTTTCGATGTCTACTTTAATTAGAGTGAAATTATCTCTTGGACAAGGCAGAACTGAAAGCCAGTCAAAAGATTAGTGCTTGATACAAAGCACAGCTTTACAAATATTAATAACAGCAATATGTTAATTATATAACAGGTTATTTATTGATGACTTAGAGCTTGTTTGGTTTATGCTTGTAAACAGACCAACACATCAACAGTTAAAACTCAACCTAAGAAAAAATGCCCCCTTTCTAAAAGTCACAAGTAAACAGCAAAGTTTGAAAACTTCATTATAAAGGATTCAGTGGATTACAAAAAAGACGATACAAAATCTAAAAATCATAGAGTGCTCCTATGTGTGACAATTTATTCCTCTACCGTTTAAAATGGACTTTTCAAAGGAATCCAGGTCAGTTAATCCAAATACAAAAGATCACATACAACTCATCCAGAAAGTCTTATGGTAGACACAACTTGAATTTCTGATAAAATTACTAGTAACATATCATTCATTAGCAGGCATATAATTCTGGTACTCAATGATTTCTGTTATTTCGCTAGAGATTTCATTTGCTTATAATTTTTATAGCTTCAATTGAAATGATCACAAATCTGCAGCTGACTTCCATTCCCACAAATAAAAATAAACTAGGGAACTGAGGAACTTTGTCTTTCAATTTACTAAGCTAACTTTTTCATATTTATTGATATTTCATTATACATCGTAGAGACTGATATTTTAGCACTTCTGGAAATACAATTTATTACCGTATTTGGATGGAATACACCCATTCATAAGTCCTAATTGATGACTTTTCTTAATCAAATCCCATGGATACTCTCCAGTTTTGTCATAGTGTGATGCCTTGGGTAAAACTTCTTCTCTAGCAAATTTTCTCGCTAGATCTTGAATTTCTTTCTGTTGATCTGATAGTGCTAAGTAAAAAATTAACTACCTTATACTGACTGTAGTCAAAATTTTGCAAATGTCTCATGTCAAATTGTCACCATTGAACTTACCAAAAGAAAAACCGTCTGTACAATATCTGTTTATCCCTTGATAAAGCAGACATTTTGACAAATTTCCTCTTGTGATTATTCGATGAAATGAAAGCTAAAAATTGGTTCAATTTTAAGTATAAATAAATTCTTTTTTTTTTCTTATTGAGATCATTGCCCAATATCTCATGTCTACTGTGATGATAACTTTACCAAATTAAAAAATGCAACCTTACCTTACCTTCATTTTTGAATTAAATGGTTTCTTCTTTGCTCCTGTTCAAAAAAGAAAAAGTTTGGATTCATTTTTGAGAACTCATTAAGCACCGTTTTTATCATTAATTTTTTGCAACTGATAATCAAAACTTTTAAAGATTAAAGTATACCAATACAAGGAAACAAAATGATACAAAATCTTTTTTAAATGACTTCAATTATTTCCAAGATACTTTATCGGTGCTACCCAAGCATGCATGTATTACAATTAGACATACATAGAACCCTTTTTTGGTATTATATTCATGCCAAATGATTCAAAGTACTAACAAGGCAAACTCTATGGTACCACATTTTTGTTTATGGCAGAACTTTTACGTACAGTTCATTAACAAAATTTTACTGCTGAAGAGAAACGCATATATGCCGACGGTTTGTCAATTTATCGTAAATGTTTCCTTTACAAATTAAAAAAAAAAAAACTCACATGTTATTTCACATGTACACAGACTTGCATGAAAAAGTCCACGTACGCCGAACCAAAATTACCACGCAATTCTTAAACACCCACACTAAAATAATCGAGTTTTATTCCCTCACAAATCACTTTCAAAGACCCCTAGTATGCACACTGCAGTACATGGGAAAGGAAAAGGAACGAAACTGCAAACTCGATGAGACTTTCGCATGCAAAGTGTGAGAATTCCATTAGTTTTGATTCACTTGCACACTATAATCAAAGTTTAGCTCATTCGATGAAGAAAAAGTACATTCCAGTGATCCTTCGAACTTTACGTGTTCAGCAGCGGTTTGCAGCATGCAAGACATTAACGGAAATCATAACTTAAGTATCGTTTACAGAATTCTCGAGGAAATTTTTTTTTTACATTACTTTTCCATGAAACGTAACACATGACACGACCAAACCTACATCTACGTACCTTATTAACAAAATCGAGGTGTTGAGCATGCGTGGTGGCACTTCTAAACCGAAACCAGTTTCCTTAGCAATGTGCATGTTGTGGTCAGCACCGCATTGTTGTTTTCAGTGCTTTCAATAATGGCGGTGTTATCGTGAGTATCGTACAAAGTGGTTAAAGCTCACTAGTTGTACAAGCCATCTTTGACAAGAAGCTTTATTCTTTTTTGGCCCTTCAGCACGGATGCAGTCGTCGCAATTTGTTTATTACCCACTGTACGTGCAAAACAAGATGAAAATTACAAGTGGAATTGCTTTTTGCTTCGTGTATTTCCGTGAATTGAAGAACATGAACTACCGGAAACGGAACAACTTTTCAACAGGATAGGCTGCACATGTAGAAATTACTCCTGAATCATGGAAGAGATACTCATTCCAGGAGCTCAGAAACTACTCTGGACAAGTTCTATAATGGAAAAGCGTTCAAGTTACTTCAAAAATAGAATCACTTGCACGTTTTCTTGTTATAGAATTTGCCGTGGATGCGTTTTCATAAGAAAGATGAGATTAATCACGGAGGCAAATAGCTTTATTTTAGCGGAGATAAAGGATTGTTATTCTTTTACCTTTGTGAATTTAAAGGGTTGCTTTCGAAATTTCGAACGTTGAAATTCTCCAGAATACTGTCGGCAGACTCGGTAAGCTTTTTTCTTGCGATTCTTTTTATTATTGTTGGGGTTGATGCACCTACAGACAGCCTAAGAAAGCTGAAATTTGGATAATCGAATTTTTCTGATTGCACATGAGAAGCGTTTTGGAATCGGTCTGACTTCAGAATCTAAACCACATAGCATAACTTGCTGCAATTTTGTAGGCTCTTTAAACTCTAAAGGTTCATGCAGAAAGGAATCATTTCGTACAATACAGCTCAACTTTAAATGTCTAGTTTTATTACTTTTTATTACTTTACAGCTTTTATTTCATTTTTGTATCTTCAACTAAAATGACTGACTTTGGCATAAATCATGTTTCTACGATATTCGTTGATACAACTTGATGGCTTGCTCGAAAAGTCTATCCATGTTTCCCTCTTGATGTGGAAGGGCAGCTCCAGAAAGGGAATAATGGTAAAAGAAAAAGGAAAGAAAAAAAACCTTCTGTTGCTTGCCTCTTTGATAGCCTTTATGAACTTCACTGTCACACGAAACTGAACAGGCAAGGTTCTGAGATCATCTGCGTCTGTGATGACAAATCCTGCGCCATTCTTCGTTTGCAGCTAGCTGAGATGCCAAGGAGTGGAGACACTTGCTGTCTTATTTGTCCGGACTATGCAAAGAAACACGCTCCTAGCATCCTCTCGATGCCTCTTCCCAAGATTAGGGAAGAATAAGCTTATTCATAAACTCAAGGGATGTAGTTCTGGTTTTACAAAATAGAATAGGAATCCTATGAGCTCAGAAATGCATTCAATGTTTCGAACCGATCGTGATTCAGATTGATGACAGAACAGTTAGTTCTGAAACTTCAAAATTAGAGAAGCTACTCGCCCAAAGGTTTTTCCTGAATGGTCATATGGTTCCGTTGTTATCATGTAATTATTATAGAACAAGATATTTCTTAGTTTATATCAGCAGGTGCAATCATACGAATTTTGTTCAGACATTCCGTTTGCAAGTCTACCCAAACGTTAATCTGTTTAGGTTCATAAGCACAGTTGGGTATTTTTTCGGGGAATTTTCCAAACTCTTCTCTTTAAATTCCCGAACTGAAGATAATGCTTCCTGATACGAAGATTTCTGGAGACGTTGTAGAAGTCTCATGTGTTTCTACGATTTAATGCTAGAATATTCTTTTGTTATAAAAGGAATCGTTTCTTTTCAGAACTATGCGAATTCGCTCTCATCAAAGTGTTATAAACGAAATGTTTCTCTTTATGATCCGTTAGAGCAGGGTTTCCCAAACTATGCTCCACGGTGTTGCGCGGAAATTCAATAAGCGTTCCCCGAAAAATTATGAAAATTGATATATTTTAAATGCAATTAAGTTTATTTTACTATTTTCATGTGTTTTGTTTTACGCAATTAAAACTTGAGAATCAATGTTTGCTTTGTTTTCTTAACTCTTATATTCTACTTGCTCAACTTATTTACTGTTAATATCTACCTACTCTATAAAATAACCAAGGTATTCCGTGAAAATTTCAGGATCTGTGAAGTGTTCCATCCTAGGAAAAGTTTGGGGAACACTGCTTTCGAGTACCATGGCGCGTTAACGCGGAGGGGTGCGACGGGGCTCATCAATCGCCAAGTGGAAACTTTTCGAGGCATGTTTATAAACCTATGCAATGATATGGAAAATGTTTAGTCCATAGGGAATCTTCACCATAATTTGGCTACAGTTCACTTTTGATAAGGCACATCATTTTTAAAAAATGAATCTTCTAAATCTTTATATTCTCAAGTTATCATTCAAATGTGACAAACGTGATTCCCCCAAAATGGATGCATCACTTAAGCGGAAGTTTGTGTTAGTAAACAAACTCTAAAACTGGATACGCATCTAGAGCTTTTCCATGTGGTGCTAAAGCATGATACAGATATTCAATTAATAGAACAGAGGGTGGCAAACTGTTTAAATTATTTCACTAAATCCTTCATCTCCATGAAAACCCGGTTGGTGCTAGAGCAACAAATCTACTGCACTACAATAATTAACTTTCAACTCTAATCTTGCTGTGCTGCAATTACAATGAACGACCTTCATTTTTGAAAGTGATTATTTAACCAATTATTAAGGATCTAAAATACTTTTTCCTCTGATTTCAAATGTAGAAGTAAGCTCTCATCGTAAACTAAAGAAGCAAACATTCGTTTCAACATCTGAGCTGAGCTAAACATTTCATATGAAGACAAAAGTTAAATGACAAACGTTATTCGTATCTGTTTCTCATATGATACGTCTTTCATGATACGCTTTTGTAGAAGCTGTATTTTGAAAATTAATGTCTCAGATGAAGGATAAAAAAAGTATAATTCTAATGGAAATTCAAATTTCCTGCATATTTCCTGAAGTTTTTCTCTTTATTTAAGTTTCAGAAGTTTGCTTTTTGATCAATCATTTACTCGTAATTTGAATGGTTATGTAATATCGTTCGGGCACGTTGCGATCCATTAATGAATGCTTTCCCATTTCCAACTCAGGGAGAATCAAAAAACTCCTTCCGCTATCAATGATGCAGCTTAAGTAAGAGATTTGGATTATCTTGCTTGCCATCTCCAATAATGCTAGGTAAAGACATTCGATCTTATGCTTAAGAGTTCATATGCTTGAATCTGCACAAAAGTGCTGAAGAATTGCTTTCCTATGCTTTCCTCTTATACGCTTCAACTCTGATTTTCGCCTTTGGAATACAATTATATCCTACTTAAAAAGAGCATCCTGATGGTATTCTCAATTACTGGGTTCTCAACTGGGTACCATTGATGGCTCTGTGAAGGTGCCGTGGATGCCTTCGTTTTGTTTACAGCTATAGTTCCAAGTTTGTGTATATTCTTCAGCAGTGTGCATGGCATTATTGCAATTGATCCTTATCCTAGGGATTCTTGTGTTGATTATAAGGTGGCCAGTGTCTTTTATGAATCTGTTTTCAAACCGCAGTGTTTTTTTTTTCTTTTTTGGGAACAGGAACAGTACTTTTGTCTCTGAATTCGTCTGTTTACACAATTCCTGTGTATTCAAGGAATCAAGTGTAAAGTTCGTTTTCAATCTCTCCCTCTTAGGGGATGCTTCCCTTTAAACTTCAGTTACGATGTTTACTTTTTTATGTGGATAATTTGGAAACTCAACTCAATTTTCGCGTATATTATGTTTTCCTTTTGAATTCTCTGTGCAGAAAGTGCACAACTTTGAAAATATATTTCTTCCAAGTTTTTCCTCTGCAAAAATATTCCGTGCTCGTGCTATTGCAATTCTCAGTAAGTAATGAAAAAAAAAAAAAAAACGTAATTTTTAATGAGACTTTTTAAAAGTGAAACATCATGCTGTAAAAATTTATGGAGCTATAGTTTACTATCGTTCCATCTATTCATTGAAGGAAGTTCTATCGGTAGTACTGAATTTTTGACGAACTATACGGGATTCTAGAAATCCAAACGAAATGTTGAAGACAGATGCTCTTTCTGTAGCAATAAAAAGCATGCAGTTTTAAAGGGGTCCTGGCCACAATGAGCCAAAACAAAACAAAGCAAAGCAATTATTCATATACGGTGGCCTCAAGGGATATCTTCTTTAGTGAGATTTCATTCCGTTTGGGGCACTGATGACGACACATGTAGACTTTCCACGATAGATTTGTCAGCTGTCGTCGGAAAGCTGGTGTGAAGACTGTTTCTGCTTTGTATTGTGAAACTTGTCAGTTATTAATTGTGATTTCGGATTCCTAAGCCGGGCGACACACCTTACAGAGCTTTATTGTTCACAAATCCTAATGACAAATAGTCCTGAGAAGAATGGCACTACAGATGGATGGAGAGCTGTTTAGAGAAGGTTTTGCAGTGTCACTCTGAAATGCTAGTGCATCAAGAAGAAAAAAGAAGGAAAAAAAAAAAAATGGGCATCACTAGTCTCCGTTCCTCTTTAAATATATCGCTCATTTCGTCGATTGTTTCCATTAGGATTCGCATTCAGTATTAGCTTGTGATGGTTGTTCGTAGTAATGAAATGCAATTGTAATCGATATTGGACTGAGATCATTCATCGAAATAATGAACCAAAATTGCTCATTTCAGAAGAACCACAGTACATATGAAATAGAATCAAAATTCACAGTAACCAAATGTGATTTTGTTTTAAATCCCAATCATTGGAACTATTCATTGCAATGCCATACTTATGTTATGATGTATTCATGCATTTTGCAGAACAGTAGGATATCTGAAAAAACGATTAGCTCAAGTGAGAAAATGTTCTAGCAATAACGTTTTGCAATTTCAATTTACAAAAGTATGAAAACAATATGAAACTTGTGCTGTTGTTTGATTGCTATTATGTAAGCTCTACCGGTACGTGCGAATGAACTTTTTCAATTGGAGGCATTCTTTCATTCCGTTATCGTGGATTTCTCGCTGTGCTCAATGTGGGAAATTTGCAACGACTGTAGCCGTTATGATATTATGAAAGACTCAAATATAGTGCTAGACATTCATCTTTTTTAAATTGTAATAAAAAAGTTCGTTTCAATGGTTAAAAGTAATTAAAATTCTGGCAACTTGCTGTGACATTGGCGCATCTACCTGTTGGAGTTGCGGATGCAATCGTTAATATTGAAAATACATGTAATTAATTAACAACTTGAGTTTAAATTTATTTGAGTTTTTTTTTGTTTTTTTTGCTGCCAGTTGTGAAATGAACTTTCATAAAATCTCAGAAATAAAGTGTGCCCCAAAAGTTATGTGTTTATTATTGTGTTCACGTAATTTGCTTGTTCTAACTTGTTATTGTTGAACCATACTTTGGTGTTCTGTTGCTAATATAATGTAAGGAATCTACATTACAGCATAATTGATATTTGTTGAATCATGTATTTCTGTTATTGCAAACAATGGTGAAGATATTTTGTTAATTTTGTTCTTGTTTTTCGTATTTTTGAACAAGTGAACAGCAATTTTAATGAACCACAAATTAAGAAAATCACCATTTATTTTGCAGTTATGTTATTGTTTTGGTTTCTGTTCAGTATTAGATTTCTTTATAAAGTCAAGAAAAAATTATCATCATGTTATCTAATTGATGTTATGTTGAGGAACTGCTCCATGTAAAAATGACTGATCATCATTCATTTGTCAGTCCTGGATGTAACCAAGTGAGTGTTTGTTGATTTTTTGAGGTATTCAAGTGTTATTAAATTATAGTACAAATGAATGTCGTTCCGAAGTTATTTGAGGATATTTTTGGTAACTATTTTTCTGGAAATCTACTGTTTGTAAAAGCATGTTAACTGTTGTTTTTCATTTGAATTTGAAATGTTTAGTTTGCAAGAACAGTGTGATAGTGTAATAGAATAGTGTAATAGTGTGCAAGCAAATCCTGTCTCACATATATTTTTTTTGTTTTGAATAACTGCGAGCCACGATTGATTCATTGTGTTTATTTTCTATCAAAAAAAGTGAGAACCTAGAAATGATCCACAGCATCAAGAAACAGTTTCCTTCAAGGAAAAATTGTATAATAATGGAGCTAGTGTTGAAAGTTATTTTATTTGCTGATGAGCTTTTTGGCAGAAATGAAGCAGGTTTTCATATCAACAGAAGTTTGAAACTTGTGGTTCTTATTAACTAAAAGTACTTGACTAGTGTTCCTCTTATAATGAGGAAGACTAATTCATATAGAGGAACTGCTTATTCATTACAAGTTATAGAATTCACAGAGTTTTTTGGATGGCAGTACATAATCATAAGCATGGTATCTCAAACGAAGAAGATTATTATGATTAAAAATATCAACTGCATGAACTTTGATATGTAATTATAAATTTCTAATTAGTAACCGGTAATTGCTTTCATATGAGTTATCAACAAATCAAAAAATCTTGCATTTTAATTAGTAATCATCATATTGATGAGGAAGTCAGTCTAATTGGAGTTTATTTAGCTTGTGGTGTAGCCATTAATTGAAACATAGAAGATTCAAAACGTAAATACCATTACAAGAAATTCGTTTGTTTAATATCTTTGGGTTAAATCCATAGAATTTGTAAACAGCATACTTGGGAACAATTTCTACTATTATGTTTTGTATCGATTTATACTTATTACTTTTTGTTTTCAAAACAAAAAAGTTTCTGTCTTGTTTATACAAGAATGTCATATATATTCACAGAGACACTATTTGATTTATTTGGATGCCCAAGAAAAATATTTATTCTTGATCTTTGTTTAGAAAGTTGCTTGAAGTGTTTTTGAATTTTTTATCCACCTAATTGCCTTGTGTGATTTGTCAATTATAATGTGTGCAGTGAAAATGTTGGCTTTAGACGAATAATTTTTATTTATGCTTACTCTACACTGATGTAGACTGTATACATATTATGTTCCTGTAAAAAATACTAAATTGTTGTTAGAGTGAAAATTATGTTCTGGTGAATGACAAGGAATAAAATTATGCATAATTTTTCTAGAAGTATGAATTGAAAGAAAGGGAATAAAGTAGAATTTAAAATAGAAAGCATTCAGTATTCATTAAACAGTTTGGTGGTATAACTATATCCAAAATATAACAGAGGATTTGTGTTATAATGGAGGATCTTAATTTTACTAGCATTACTTGATTCGGAAAATCTAGGAATATTGTCATCTTTTTGGAATGAAAATAAAATAGCGCACAAAGTAAAAACTTTCATTCCTTTGAAACAGTTATAATAAACTGTTTAAGATCTGATAATTTCCATCTATTTTGTTATTGAAGCACAACATAGAAAGTCAATTGGAAGTTGGATCACATTGAAAGTATTCAATACATCAAGTATTACACCATGCATGAGTTGAAAATACATGTGTTTTACCACCATTCAACATTTGGTATAGAAATATAAAAAAACTTGTTTGATGAATTGATTGAAACAGCATAGGTATACAAAATGAAAAGCTATAAGAGTCTACAAGTACAGCTATTGCATGCAATGATTTTATTTAAATTACTACCAAGGTTGTTCAGAGGTTTTCATCTGTTTTCAAAACTAAATATTTCCAAGAAAGTAAAAATACATATGCTGTTTTAACTTTACATTTTTGAGTGTGTTGTTGTAGTTTTATTGAATAACATTTCAAATGGAAATAAGGTATCAGATATTGTTCAAAAGCTCAGTTGTCAGTTATACAGCCAGTGATACAGTAAGCTATTTCAGCATACATAGTTTTTGTCTGAAGTAAGCAGGTTCAAAACTACCAGTTTGAATAAGAGACAATTCAAATGAGCAGTATATTTTTCACTATTTTGTACATTATTAGGTGCAGTGTGTGTTCAGTGTAGCAACAGTTATGCATCTTTGTATTCATAATCTTTACTTCAGTGAATGGAATTATGTCTAATCAGTTACAATACATGAATGAATTGAATTGCAGCACTATTTGTCAACTCTTTCATTTTCTTTCTAAGTGCATATTTCCTTCAAGAATTATTAATTTGTGTATTATTCAGAAATAATAGAAAAACAGCAAAAAGAATTATGACCTTTACTTATCATCTTTTGCACCTGAAGCTTCTTGTTGGCTATTGAACATATTGATATTATGATTTTGTAAAAACCAGGATCGCAGAAATTACAAACCTTTTGAATCTGTGATAGTGCCTCAGTGCTCTATTGTTTTCTAAAGCCCAGTTGTTGTTTTTTTTTTTTGTCTATAAATGATCTGCACTGAGAGCATGATTTCAGAAACTTTTCAATTTACATCATGTGAGATGCATGGTTTCATCTTTGAATGACTAAATTCGTTTCAATTTTTTCATTTACTTTAAAGTTTCTGATCATTCATTTAGAACAAGATCTTGTGGTAGTGAAATTTTATGTAACTATTTCAAAGTGAATTAGGCAATTTTTTTTCTTCTAATCCCTTACTTGTGTATTGGTGCATATTTATCTTTCTATTAATTTCATCCAGTAATCTAGTAACACAATCTAGTAAATAACAAAACAAGATCTTTGTTCATTGTAGCACAATTTGAACACACTTTTTATTTTGTCTCAGACTTATTTCATGTTTTCATGCATTCTAACAGTTTGTTACATTAAATACCAAAACAGTACTAAGTACTTCAAATTTTTGGGTGGTCTCATTTTTTTAGTTTGTTGTGCATGTGCATTCTTTTAAAGCTCTGTGGTAGATTGTTTAAGAAAAAAAATGAATGCATAGTTGTTAGACATTTAGAGTTGCCATTTCATGCATAAACCATTCAAATGGCAATTCTTAGCAGTTGTACAGTTTCATGTTAATCATTCTGCATCAAAGATCATGATGAAATGTGATTTCTGAAACCCTGTTTTACAAAGTTGTACAAAGCAAAAGTAGGTGAAATCCCATGCTTTGGAGAACCATTTCGAAAATCAATGATATGCTGCTGAAGGAAACCTGTAGGCATTTATAAATTGAAGCAAAACTTATTAGTATGTTGTTTATTGTAGAAACCAAAATTTGTTTCTTATATAGAAATGTTTTGAATATTATTTGATAAATCAACTGAAATTGTGTTGGTATTCTGGTAATTATTAATTCATTTTATATTCAAAAGTCTTGAGATATTGAATCGTGTGTTTTTTAAAATACCACCTGAATGGTTTGTTTTTTGTAAAAAAGAAAAAAAAGTAAAACAATCGACTGTATTTCGGTTTGTAGTAGGTAACTTAATTTTATATATGTGCTAATATGACAAAATAATGTCCATATGCAATTATATTAATTACATTACAAAATAATGTTTGTTGTGCATTCATTATCCAATTTTTAATGCTTCACCAATGCATTTCTTATGATTTCAACAAATTGAATTTTTCTGTCCATGTGCTTTATGTGTAACAGCAGATGATTATCTCAGCTATTCACTTGCTTATTGAATTTCAAATTCTGGCTGTTATTAAATACTTTTGTTTAAATCTACTAATGTAGCTGCCATAATTTTTCATGCTCCAGTTTTGCTCCCACTACAATCATAAGCATTTCAACAGTTGCATTTATCTTTATCGTAATTGGTTGTGTGGAATAGTCCTAATAGTATTGAAATGCCATTACAGTTTCAATAAGTATTCAACGTTGGTTTTATTAATGCATGCATTACTTGAAAATCGACTCTTTTGACAGTGACTTTGTGACTCTAAATTAGGATATCACATTTGATTCAATTTGTGAATCGAATCGCATAATTCATAACTTAGAGCAAAATCAAGTACGTATCTTGTAATCTTCTTGCTAAAGTTGTGAAATTTGTTTTTCAATGAAAAACGAATTTGACTAACTTATGTTTTGAAGTGTATGCGATTTGGTGGTATGTGGTAAAATATGTGCTACCACTATTCATGAACAATCCAGTACAAGCATGGATATTATTTTCTTTCTTTTGTCCTGAAAATCCTCATTCGTAAATTTCGTATGCATTTGAGGATATTTCTAAGTTTTTTAATTGTTTTGTAACGTCCCATTGTTTTTTGAAAGATTAGTTTATTTAAAACCGGCAATAATTTTGTGGCAAAAAAATCTGCATCAGTTAAAAAAAAACTGCAAATCAAAATTCATACTCGTTGGACTTGGAAAGTGAGAAACATATCAAACACGTTTTCCTTTGCTTATCCTTAGATAGAGCATTTTAGCTTTTGGTTATTTTATTGGATATTTTGGTTTTTTTACGAGGATAAAGAGGGGAAAATACCTTTATGTTCCTTGACAGTGTGATCATGTAATTGGATTTTCCTCCCAACCTGTTTCTGCTACTTTCACCAAAGTTTCAAATTTTAGACTTTTGTTGTAGATCAAAGTTGAATGTATTCCTACTGTATCGAAGAAGGGGTTCTTAGCTTTCTTAAACTGATACCTGTTGCAATCATTTTGGTGGTTTAAGGAAAAAACTAATTCAGGATATTGATTTTAAGTGGTATGCCCAGTCATTTATTGACATCTGCTATGTGTTCAGGAATGGACAGTCATTATTCTTCTTAAACCGAATTTGGGATTCAATTTTTTTCCTCCAAGTATTTATCTTCAAAGAAAATGTATGTTTATCAGAAATGGACACATAGTGGTTTCTGACTGCGTTTCGAAGGTCCGATGGTTCTAACGTTAGCTGATAGCTAGATTACATCTTTTTGTGCTGTTGTCTGCATCTGTTTTGGGGTAAGAGGTGTATAGATATGTATGCTCGTTAACTGGTTTTCAGTGAAGATAAAAAGAGGAAAAGGAATAACGAACAAGTGTGCAAGTAAGCGAGAATTCTCTGAATGAAAAATATTTTGAATCTAAGGCCTAATCTTATTGTGGTGTCTTTTTAATTACCTTATTTAATTTAATGTGATTTATGCTCATATTGATTGAATTAGATAGAGTTCTTCGCGACAGTGTGTCTTTTACCTGTCTTTGCAAAGAGAAAAAAATTGGCAGAAATGCACGTCCTTGCCGTGCATGCTTATTCATTTGCTTAATATCCTATCAGCAGAAAAGTTAACAACTATAGAATGACTTTCTTTTTTTTCATTCTTTATCAATCACCAATTGGTTCATGTGGATTATTACTGTTTTCAAAGTGTTTGCATCATTATTATCTTCCGGGCCCAAACTTTTCTTTGCATGTACTTCTTTGCTCACCCATTTTCGTAACGAGATCCTTAGACATGTCTGTCTGCTATTGCAAGCAACTTAATTTCACATGATTGCGTAAATTAAGGTTGCTGAAGCAATTAATGATATTATCGTATAAGGTGCTACTGTAGCCGGTCGTATCGATTTCCGTAAGAGCAGATTTTAAGTTAACATTTTCTCATTATTATCGAGCTTTTCGGGCCACTTGGTGCAGCCCTCTGGAAAGATCGTCAATTCCTCATTTGATTGAAGTGGGACACAACTTTGTTCTTGTCGGCAGTTTCGTGCTTCGAATGGGAAATTTTCAGAGTCGCATTTGCCAGAATGCATTCGTCTCACTTTCAAGAATGAGATGGTGAATTGAAGCAATTTCGGAATCTCTAATATTCAAGAAAGTTTGGATAAAGACAAAACACCTATTCTTCTTGGATATTGAGTTCATGCCACAGTTCCAAATAATTCTTCATATTTTGGGGGAGGAGGGGAAGCAACGCTTCTAATTAGAAAGCATTTGACTTGTGGCTTCAGAACGAATACACTACGTTACCACGTATATACACTTTAGGACTTCGGGTGTTGGCATCTGATAACTTTTGAATGAATGAGTCACTTCCATTTTGTAAATCCACTGTTTTTGTAAATATGTTTTTCGACATATGCTGAATACTTCCGTTTAGAGATTGGAACCGAATTTTAGAATATAGAAATTAATGTGAAATCTTCTTACAGTTACTTAATGGATAATTAATTTATTATAACCATTAAAAATGACATTAGACTTTAAGCCTTGCATTTGCAGAAAATTCGTTGGAAAGAATTTTGGATTCTTGCGGGCATTAAAATCGTAATACATAAAAATATACCATTATGATTTTGAGTGTACTTTTACTGTATGCCTTTATTTGCAATTCTGCTAGGTAGTGACGGAGAAATTTCCTTGTGAGTTATTGATGCAGTTTTCGCGACAGTGTTTGCTTTTACTAACTGGATTGTCTTCGTAGCGAAAAGTTATCAGAGCATAAAGAGTGATGATGGAAATGCGTTTTCTTACTTCCCATTTATGCCATGCAACGTATACATTTACGATTCTCATCACGTTCGATCCTTGTCAAGATTTCGGCATTTTAAGTGATCGTCATTCGGAAATTTTTGGTTTTCGCCAAAGATTATGGAATTTTTGAAATGTTTCCAACATCTCCAATCTTGCAGCGCGAATCTTCCACCTTAGCAGATGCATGCGAGTATCCGCCGCTTCAAAAACTGTGTACCGTAACCATTTCACTTGAAATCAGATGAGTGCATTCGTTTCCCAAGTACGTGTTTTCTGGTTATTGAAACATCCGAATATTCTTAAGCTTACCAACTTTGAGCTCGTTGTGAGTGTGCACATTGATGAGGGAATCCTACTTGAAATTCGGGAGGGGAAAAAAAAAACAAAAAAAAAACGGCTATAAATCCTCAGATGGATTGCGTTTGACAAACGCAATCCATCTGTCATCGCAACTGTGCATTTGAAAGCTAAAGTTTCCGATGGCCCAGGAACAAATGCTCAAAGATCCAGAAACGTTTGATTTCGTGCCTGATGTCCACTTCTATTGCTGAGGCCCAACGTCTCGATTTTTTTTTTTTTTTTTTCTGCTTCACAAGCCCTGATTACGTATCGGATGAATGGAATCAGAAATTATCTCTGAGAGTCCTACAACTCCAGCTTCATCATAAGAGGAGACACTTAAAGGTATGCAGCCATTTCTGGGCCAGGGACCACTTGCTAAGCAGCTGCGAAGCAGCTCTCTGGCAAGTTATTTCTAAACTTACCACTTTTAAAAGACATTGTCTTGTGCACTTTTTATTCGTTTAAACATAATGACTTGATAGTATATTCGCACCAGAATGTCCATTATATGTGGCAACGATACGTATGGTAAAATTGGGTCTCTTATCATTGTTTTTGTAAGTATGTGTTTTTCCCTTCAATTTTTCTCGTTGAAAAAATGAATCTTTATTTTGTTTTGCAAGTGTGAGTTCGTACTTGTATTCGCTGTCTTTTAAAAGAGGAGCATAAAGCAGGAATACCTTGGGCCAAAATGAGGAGCCCATCGCTTATATTTTGCATTCAAACTCAAGCTCTCATCCTGATTAAGAATTTGATAAATAACGGGTCAGAACTTTCAGGAGGGAGGTGATGCGCTAGCAGTATTTACCATTTGGGGAAGGTATAACTTTGGGTGTTGCATGCAGTTTGGAATCATTTTCGTTTGCTTATTCTGGAAGCCGTGACCGTAGATTTATGAAGACTTTATCCGATGTTTTCAAAAAATTCTTGCTAATGTGCTTGGAGCATCCTGAGAGTGCAGCGAAGCTCGTATTAATTCCTTACTTGATGTCATGAAAGAGACCTTTGGGTCACTCGTCACGATACCTCCTTTGGGGCTCACATCGATGCTTTTCCATGTGTAACATTGAGCAATATGTAAAACAAAATACTGTTTTTTTTTTTCGAATGTTTTTAAAATAAGAATTTTGTAAGTAAGTTATGAAGTTACAATTATTGCAAGATATATATTAGAAACAGTGGCAGCGTCAAAGGAAAATAAAATGAAATAAGGTGTACATAAAAAACAATTCTCATCAGCAAAATTCCCTCAGATTGTTTTTCCAGACATCCCAGGTTAGCTTTTGTTCTAGTGAATTTTGATTCTTTCAATTCAGATCCGTGTGTTACCTACGACTCATAGGACGGCAGGTAACTCAACACGTGCCCCGACTGCATGCACGAAAGCGTTGTACAGTTTTATTTAGTTTAGTGGATGCTTATTTTGTTTACAAACTATGGCACGTCATTGGTGACATAAGTGAAACATAGAGTTTTCCCATAATTGTTTTTCAGCAATTAGTGTGAGAAATATTTTATCGGAACAAGTTGGATTAAACGAAAGCCTTACTGGAAAGCGTTCGATTTTCAATCCAACCCATTAGAGCATCTGCCTGTCTCAAGTGAACAACGTGCATTGCGATTGCTGCTCAGGAACAAGAACTGCCATTCTCTAATTAATATTCACAAAGTATTGTAAAATTCCCAGAGTTTTGTAATTTATTGGCATCGCCCTCGGTGATCGTGTGCAATCGTCTAGAAATACAGCGAACGATTCGCCATGACCTTCTTAAGATGGTCGGAAACTATAACAATTCTTTATCCAGCATGTTTTTTTTAAATACATCGAAACCTTTAAAAATGAATAATTTCATTCAAAAGTTCAGCACAGTGTGTGTGCTGTAGGGCAAAGAAAAATTATTGTTTTGGTTTCTGAATGGATGAAACCGACCCATATAATTTTGATTATTAAAGTACTTTAGTAGTGCTAACGGCTGTTACTGAAACATCGCATCGTTTGCCATCTTTTAGATGATAAGTGGCGTGTTGAAAAATGTTGATGTGAAATATACGATGCTGATTTTCTCTCATTAGAGGCGAAATCGCGATTTTTCCGCAACTCAAGTAACTGTCCAAAGTAGGTCCACACTCACATCAGTTCAACTCACAGACATAAAGGGGTCCGTTCGCGGGTGCACGAGTTTTAGGTTAAAAGGAAGATGGGATGTGAAATTCAAAGTGAGTTTATAACTTGTTTGCAATTAAATCTGAGTAACCTTGAAATCTCCCGCGGATTCTAGCGTACGAGAAGTTTCATTGGGTACAGATGTCGTTTCTAATCTTTCAAGATTCGAATATCTCTAGCCAGTGAAGGGAAGCGCCAGTTTCAAATGGAGGATCTGCTGATTGAAAAAGGTCGTTGCAAATTTGAGCAGGCAGGAGCTGACACGGTGGCAGTGTGAAATGAGAAGCATTTTTTATGGAAAACAATTGCAGTAGTGAGTAACGACGACAGCAGTGATCTCCAAAGTGCTGACTCCTCAAAGTTCGCCCGATGGAGCGTTCTAAAAAGTCTCAACAAGCAGCATTCCTCAAAACTCGGGACCCATCGAGCAGTCCAAACTCAACTGAGCATTCGTGACGCAGAGTTTCTGAAAAAAAGTCACCGGAGCAAGCGCGGTTTATATATATGAATGACCACTACTTTATTGGGGTCTTTATCCTCTTATTAAGCTCTGCAGTCTTAGAGAAAAGTTTGCATTTTTGAAAGCAACTTCCAGCATTTATCACAACTGGCACTGCTTGGTGCGGGGCTGATCGTCCATGGGTTTTCCTTTTTTCTGAGTTTGTGGCGTATGTGGTAGCACCCCGCTTAACCTTTCGGAACGCATTCGTGGTAGCCAAGTCTCGTTGGGCTCAAGAGATCCCCCCCCCCCCCCCGTTCGTTTCTTGAGTTTTCGAATGCCTGTGCACTGCTTGCCAACGGATTTCAAACGTGTATCTCTTTAGTTGGCTTTATCGTTACGGGTGTGGGTTTTTCGCCCAGTGTACGCGGATTTTTTCATTTTTATTTTTTGCTCTGTACATTTGCGAACTTGTATTTTCAAAAGGTTGAGAATGTTTCGAAACTGCTTTGCTTTTGGAATCGGGGTATGGAGTACGAATTCATCATGGATTATTCCGGAAAGTGATTATTATTAAGCATTATGTCCTGTGTATGATGTGCTATTCAACTTGAGAGGTTGTGATCGGATGAGGGATTTGTTTTCGGGTAACATAAGAGGGAGTTATTGTTTCAAGAAAACACGAGAAAAGCACGCGAACTCTTGGCATCGACACCACCGTGTGTACACAAAATGATGTCAAAAATGCCTTCCGAAATGATTCAAGAATTCAAGGGCAATAGGAACGAAAAGGATTTCTTCTGTTCCATTTGTAAGTTGTATACTGATCATTTGTTCCATTTCAATTTGTGCTGTTTGTGACAAGAGCCTACGGAAATGGTGCCTCCAGTAGAGAGAATGGTTTCAGAACAGTACAACTGGATATATATTTGTCTGAATAAACAAGTCTATTAAGTAGATGCTTGAAAAAATGGCTTTTCAGTTTGCTGCGAAAGAAGGTTATGGTTGATTTCGTCCACTTGAAGAAGTACGAATTATTGGATCTGCCTTTTTGAATGAATTGATTTCGTTGAAAGCCATGAGTCCTAGAAAAAGTGAAAACGAAACAAATCTGTGCAAGAGAGAAATATCATGGAAAGCGTGTATGCCAAAATGGCATTTCTTGTGGTTTAAGTCAGAAAGGGTATTCGGAAGACCTGTTGTTTTCTTTTGGGTGTGACGTTCCCGTGTGTGAGTCGACTTGACGTGATTCCATACGCTCGCGTTGATTCACACGTTTGCCACTTCGCATTGCCCTGCTTAGGGAAAACCTTCTGTAAAAAGAGGGAATGATACTTTGTAAAAGGGAAGAAAAAAGAAAGGATTGTTTTATACCGTTTCGTGTTTTCCATTTTCTGTATACGAGCAGTTTGAACGGCAATCGGATTCATTAATCTAAGATTCGGGTAGCGGATTCGAGAGATTCCGCTACCCGAATTGGAATGCTTACTATTATTTACGTGAGTCATAAGTGTGTCGGATGTTATCTCTCAGCAAGCTTGCAGTAAGTAAGCTGCCTCATATGCCACACACCTATTCGCAAAGTTACCCAAAGCAACAAAAACGATATAAAAATGCCACAAACCAATGTTATCACATTACAATTTGATGGGATGAGCAATACAAAGGTTTCATTCAGAAAGTGTTTGTGACGAGTGTGTTCTGCCCTTATTGGAATATAATGCAGCAGGCAAATTACTCTGTAACATTCCATCATTGGCACCCCCTGAGAAACTTTCTCAGAAACTGTGTATGGCAGTTTTATGTGGTGCCTTTGGTTTGGTTCTTCATCCTAAATATCGAGTGCATCGTTTGTGGGCAGCGTTATATGCCGAGCCTGAATTTGAAACACTGCATCCAAGAACACTGTATTTATTTTTTCTCTGTTTCAGAGTGATGATTATCTACATCCGGCGTTTCATGACCTTAGTGCTAAATATGGATTGCATACAGAAGGTTCTCTTCTTCATAAATTAGAAGAACTAAAGGAGCACATCAGGAGCCAAATACGCAAAGAATTGAAAATCAAGGAAGGAGCCGAGAATCTCCGTAAAGCTACTAGTGATAAGAAGTCGCTACAGAATGTGAATAACATCGTTAAGGAATCAAACAGCAAACTTTTAGAACTCCAAGCTGAATTACAAGAGTTGGATGAACAGATCCTGCTTACTCATGGTCAAGGGGACACCCCAGACGAATCCATTTACCCATCTGAACGTGGTAAGTGAGTTTCAGTTTTATTGAGAATTCGGATCAATCCGATCTTCGATTCTGTTAATAAAAACAAAGCAATAAAAGGGTATTTGGGCTATGGGTACTTGCATTCAGCATCTTGTAAGGTGCTGTGCTACGTTAACGTCCAATTCAGAATGGAATTTCCACGATGATTGTGTATTTCATGGGAATTTTCTTGGACGCATCAACACATGTTGATGCGTGTCAGTGAGAGCTTTTTTTTTCCTTTTATATAAATTTGCGTAAGGGTGTAAAGTGTTGCTCTTTCCGTCAGTTATTAATACTAGTATTGAAAGCCACAAATTTTGCAAAATATTTAATTACTATTTGTTGGCGAATATCGTGAATATTTGATCAGTTGTCGAGGGTTGAATAACGGATGATTAATTCATTATAAATGTATGTTTTTTTCTTCTTCTCCCGGTATTTCATTATAAAGACGTTTTAGGACTCTTCAAACGGACGGTACATATATGTGTACGAAATCCAGTGTCCGAATGATACATTGATCGGTAGCTGAGCTGCTGTCGCATATGTGTGAATGAATACCAGTTTTGGTACCTAGAATTCTTAGTCAAAACACGAAAAATCCTTCTCTTAAAAGTGGAACGATCTCATCTCAGGAAAAGAATAGTTCTGCGAATTGATGCTAGTAGTATCTTGACGGATGGGTCACGTGCTTCCCTTTCTCCTTGGGTGATGTTTAGTACATTAATTCATAATTAAGTTCTGTTTGTTTGTTTGTTTGTGTGTGCGTGTGTGCATGTATCGTCAGAAACGATGTCTGACGGATTGATTTATGGTTGCCATTAAAATCCAGAATGCTTCTTAAGTCGACGATTTCTGTAATCACAAAAGACAATCCTGCCGCGGCTTCCCCCAGAGCTAATGTATAACAAAATCGGATCAAAATTCTGAATTGGCTATTGATCATCATGACAAGGAATTTCTTCAGTTTCAGGAATTCACGATTCGCATATAGTTTTTTTTATCCAGGGATTTACTAAGGGATTCTTGCATGCTGTACAGTCTATGTCAGAGGTCGTCCGTCGCTGTGTTCCTTCGGAAAGCCAAATTTGTTATTTTGAAAAGCCAAATTAGTCATTAACGATTAAGTAGATGAACATGGTGCGTGAAGGTTGTCTTGTTGCAAGTTTTGCTTGTTCAGCAACCTCGGTAGCACTTGATTTTCAGGAAGAAGCAGATAGGGCAAAATGTGTATCTTCATGTGTGATCAGCCTGGTATCTCTATGTCTTGTTGAAAGGGTATGAATAGACGATAGAGCGGCAATTTTCAATTTCTTCTCATGAATAACCTACCTTATCGTTTCTCTTCTATCCAAATTTTCTAGAATCGGTGCTTTCGTGTTTTTTGAGTTTCATTAATAGTAGGACTGTAATTCCACTCTTGTAGTATTCTGCATTTCTCTTCAAAATAAGGGGAAAGATTTTTCAATTCTTTGGAAATGGGAAAGTCGGTTTTGGATAGTGGACCGAAACATTCCTTTTCTTTTGGACTGAATTTATATGCCTGTCGTCCGAGCTCATCTTTCATTTTTTTCTGTATTTTCAAATTTGCTTTCTTTGCTCAGCCAGCTTTCATGTTTCTTGGATTCACGGACGGGCCTGATTCCGCCGACCCAGTTTTGGAAGTTAAGTTCACTTCTACTGATTGTAGAAGTTTGCTTCTTCATTTATAAGTTGTCACAATTCTTACTTGTCTAGCTGGTGATTTCAATGATGCAATGTTTTGCTCGGAACATGGAGGAATGTTAACTTTTTTGTAATTGATAAATAGTTGGATGTTCCTTGATTAGGAGTTTCATTTTATGTTTTCAATTTGAAACTGTAGCTGACATACATAGCAGAGGGGCATCTCGTTCGTCCTTTTTTTTTTTTTTTTTTTTTCATTTATTTGTGGAGATTTACTGATTCGTTATGCTTTTCTTGTTTCTTTTTTCACATAAATTGGGATAATTGCTATCTGCAATGTGATACGGTTGAATTAAAATGACGGTTTTCGAGCAGGTTTATTGAATTACAAATATTCTTTAATCTCATGAATTTTGCATTTTTGAAGCTCGTTTTGCAGTTGTGCTTTCCACTCCTTTTCCGCAGTTTTCTTTCCTGGTTTCATTATGGAAATTTTCTATTTTATAATTGAATTCTTTTAATTGCACAGAAAAATTATTTGCCTTGATTTTGTATGTCCACTTCGGTAAAAAAAAAAAAAAAAAAAAAAAAAAAAGAGCAAAGAAAAAGAAAAAAAAATATTATATATTAAAAAACATATTTCTTTTTTAGAACCGGCTGTATTCTGCTCTACAACTTAAATGTCCACCGCTTTTAAGTGTTGAATCTCAGATTTCAGAAATGTTTCCAACCAGCTTTTTAAGATTATTAGTTTTCTCTTTAAGATTATTAGTGCCGCTGTAATTCTGAGTAACTAGTAGCTGGAAAATTAAAAAATTCCGGTGCATGCTTCATGGGAGTCTTCAACTGCAGTTCAATATGAGATTAATTATGCTTTTACGGCCGAATGGGCTTGTTTATTTCGAATGTAAACGAAACCAAATACAAATTTCTGTTATTAGCGGGTCAGATAACAGCGTGTTTAATTGTAGAGTGAGAAAGAGAGGATTCAGATTTTCATAAAGTATTCTCAAGAAGACCAATTGTATCGTAGATTTTGTTTCCAAAAATTTCTGTTTTGTGTATGCCTCTCAATGGAGTTATCTCAAAGTTCACTTAAAAGTGAGTTGCATTACTCTTAGAAATGAGGGTTGGAACGATTGATGGAAGCGAAGTACGGTCGTAGCCGTTGAAAACGATTTACAAGAAAAGCAGCGTTGACAAGTGGAAGATATGCATAAGACATCTCCAGTTTTCCATATTTCGTTGAAATAAAAAGAAGAAGAAGAAAAAAAAAAAAAACTATGGACATCGAAGGTTCTGAAACTGTCGATCAAACTATTGATCACTAATGCACCCGCCTTGTCGTTTTGTTTCTGTTTATACCGACAGTACCAAGCTCCGAGTATTACCAATTTCCTCGGAAAAAGCTTTGCCGAAGAATCTTTGAAGTGCACCTGGAATGTTTGTCTGTTTCTAATTTCAAGAATGAAATGAATGACAGAAGAAGAAAAACCGTGGTTGAACACAACAAGCAGTTGGAGATGCTCATGCAGTTGACCAATCCTTTTGGAATATGACCAGTTCAGGTCATGTATAAGTATGGAGGGAAAGCTTTGGATTCGAAGACTCAGCGGTAATCCTGCCAGCATCTTAGCGTCAATTACAGCTAATAATGCGAATGGTTTCTGTTCATAAACCGTTTAAGGTACTGTCGAGTGCGAGTCGGAATGGCCCAATTCGATGAAAACTCCAAATTAGGATCTGATACCAAAAGGACAAACGAAATTGCCCGAAGCTTTCACTGATGCGATAGTAAGATAAGCATTCATGACTTTTAATAAGCAACGAGTCAATTAGGAACTCATCCAAGTAATGTGTATCAGTGGTATACTACTTGTCAGTGAAGCCAATTCTCTATTGAGGTAATGTGACAGTTGGTATGATATCATCCCTACTGTCGCATCTGTTGATTGTGATTGATATACGGTGTTCACTACGTCCACTAGATATGTTTCTTTTGAACTTCCCGATAATGCCATTTATTATTTTAAATTCTGTTAAGCTTTCAATGTTTTGTGAAGGCAGTGGACAGGAATTGGATTTTTTCGTCAGTATCACGAATGGCATGTAAAAAGTGTGTATGAGTTGAAGGGGTCTCGGAAACATTCGTTCCTCATGGTTCGATCTTCATTGGGCATGCAAGACCTCGCCTTCGTGTGGGCTATCTGCAACTGTTAGCAGCTTGCTGTGTTTTTTGATAAAAGTGCCCGGATAAAAGTCCTCTGAGTGTGTATTTTAGGTGCTGTGCGTGCTGGGATTCGTTTTTTTTTTTTTTTTTTTTTTTTTTTTAACGCAGAACATACTTTTGCCGCAGAAATTCAGCGCCAACGTGTTGAAGCAATTGATTGCAATGGAGAGAATGTCTGCCTTTTGAGGGAATTTGAAAAGTTCAAAAAGACAGAGGCATAATGATGGAGGAACCTTTCAAAACAAGAGCGAACCTTCGTCAGAACTCATTTGCCACCGTTGCTTTCCTTGCAATGGAAAAAGTTTCTCTAAAACACCTTGCAAACTTTGTGAAGCCCCATGTGTCTTGTTACGAATGCCTTTCAGTTTTGGACATTAACGATGAATTATTATTATTTCGTTTTGGATTTTTAGGCGGTTGCATAGGAAGAAGCGTAACGCACGAAACAAGTTGACTTTCACCTACGTTGACCCCCCCCCCCCGTCCTCTTGTAGTCGTCGACACTTTTCGTTCGCGCGTACGTAGTATATGTAAAACAAACATTTATCATTTTTTTTCATCTTTTCTCACAAAAAGGCGATCCCCCCCCCATCGTTGCTGTTGGCTTATATATATATCTTCTGGTAGTATTTAGAAGCAATGTGCGTTACGGTAGTTCATTATATGTGACATGTGTATGATGAACTCACGACGTGAAATAGAAAGCAAAACCAGGCTTTTTTTCTAACAACTTTTTCCCTCCATGTCCCTAAATAAAACATTTGGATTTTATGTGAGAATTGTGTCGTATGTTCTTGTGGTACTGAGAACCAATGTTTGTTTGTATTCATCAGAATGCAATGATTAAATTTCAGATTCGACGGCAATGGGCGAAGCACGGAACAAAATTGATACTTCGTTGAGCATTCTGAGCGACTTTGACCGAAGGTTGAAAACTCTGGAGAAACAACTGCATATTGAAATGAAGGTTAGCACTTCCTTTTTTTTTTTCTTTTTTTTTAAAAAAAAGATCCAATCCGTGTGCTGATAATGCTTTTTATTACCTTAATCTAATTAGTGTGTCTTCTTTGGGTTATGGTATAATTCTTCTTAATTATCTAATTTATGAAAGTATTTGGTTTTTGGAAGAGCATAAGTATTCTGTGAATATCTGTGTATTTTTTTTTGTTATGAACTGAAAGAAAGGGTAAAATCGGTTTCGAATTTTCTTTTATTAGGTGAAAGCCGGAGCCGAAAATATGATCTCAATGTACAGTACTGGTCAAGCAAAAGATCGCAAGCTTGTAGCAGAAGCCCAGCTCATGTTAGAAGATTCTAAAGCAAAAATCGAATATATAAGGATGAGAATTAAAAAAGCCGAACAGAGCAGAGAAGAAAGGGAATCTGGCGACCACAGAGGTTCAATATTTTTGTATTTTGTCGCATCATTTTCAGATGCTTTAGTTCTCAGTATTATTAATTTAATTCTTATTCATCCTTATTTGATTTTTCTTTTTAATTTGATTTTTTCTTTTTTTTTTTTTAATAATTAGAAAAATCGTTTGAGTCCATTTTATCCATTCCTGTTGATATGCGCTTTGAAGAAATCTTTAACCGCTTGCGGATTGAAGCAGCAGTCTTAGAAGGAGCAAAGAATGTGATTCGCTTATTGCAGAGCAATAAGGCTGTAGACAAGAAACCTCTGCAAGAAGTAGGTTACGCCCTATGTTACCTTTTGTGCACATTTCTTTGTGAGGAAATGAATTTCTTGTTGATTACAATGTGTTGAATGAAATCTTTGGCAAACTTTCGAAAAGTTCCTGAACATTTGAATACATGTCAATTTCAAATCAGTTCTGTTCTTATAACGAATTGCCATCTCCATATGCCACTTGTATTAATCCATCGCTTCGTGTGTGCACTCTTATTTCACTCTGTGGATTTGTGGATCGGGATCCAGCGTTTCTGGGCGGTTCTTGAAAGAAATCACTGGTATAGAAAGTATTTGGAGAAAAAAGTGCTTCACGTTTTTCATATATATATATATATATATATATACATGTGTGTGTGTGTGTGTGTTTTATAAGATGGTGCTCTATTCTAGTATATCTTCATCTAACATTCCATTGGTCATCTAACATTCCACTGATCGCATTCACCGTGCCTGGTTTGATGGCATCTCCAATGCTATTATTTCCAGAAGATCGTTTCGGTTGTGCTTATTCCCGATTGGAATTTTTTTTTTTTTTTTCTCACATTTGTATCACATGCCTTTATGTCTTGATGCAAGTCTAAAAATAGTTTCATCTCATGCTCTGGAAACTTCTTTACTTCACAAGAAGAACGAGCACTCCCACAATCAGACTGCGTTGACGTATTTGGTGAGAGCCACCACGCTGTTACTCAATCAGCCATTGGGGAAGGAAATCTGCTCTTCGTGTGCAGAAATCAGCTTTGCTTTTTGCTAGAGAAAAGAAAAAAAAAAAAAGAAAACATGATGTCATTTCAACGGGTGAAAATCCAATTCGTACTTCCAGTACTTGGTCGATCGGGAATGTTGAGGTTCATGCTGCCCGTTTCGCATTTTATTGTTATTATTATTACTATTACTAATGAGGCAAGAATAAGTTTTCCTTTCGTAGACGTTTCAGTTGTAATGAATATTTTTCGTGGATTTTTCGTTTTTACGTAAATATTTCAGTTGAGAACGCTTAAACGATTACGAGCGTTGGGGGTTTTGTGTTGGATTCGATATCACATGATAATTATGTTTGTCTGTATGTCTTTTATTGTGATGTGTTGTACGGAAGATGTGAGCCTTGTTTCCTGTTTTATGGAAATTTACGTACTACCATAGGCATGCGAAATGCGTGTCCACAAACACCCTTTGATTTTCGTTAAAGTGTTTCGCATTTGCCCTTTCCTTGCTTCCTTCTGATATTTTTTTTCTTTCCCACTTGTTCACTTTCAGCAGTACTTTTTTCGAAATCATATGAATCCGAGTAACCTTTATTCTGTCCCGTAATTTTGAGGCGAGAGGGGCTGTTTCCACTAAAGTAACCCCCTAAACTTGATGAGCTCACATATGGGAAATGGCTTCCGTTCCTTCAAAACCTTGCTGTGTCTCGAAAAAAGGTTTTATGATGAGCAGGTGAATTGGCCGTGATTCTTTTCTTTTCTTTTTTTTTTTTTTTTTAAAAAAAAAAAGAAACATCATTCATCGAATATGTGGTTTTGGGCTTTTCGTTATGCTTTGGAACAGATGCGAAGATCATCCGGGTTGATATCTGAAGCAGAACGAAACTATTAGGTTGTCGGAAAATGGATCGAGCGTATCATCATTACAGATGTACAGAAAATGATCCGATGTTGAGGCTCACTTTATGACTATATTGCCTCACTTTATGACACAGGACGACCAACAAGACTGAAAAGATGATGCAGAAATAGCATTAATTGGTGAAGGGATTCATGCAACGCCTTTTTTTTTTTGTTTTTTTGCCGGTCATAAAAGAAGGCATTGCAGAAGACTTGCACTATCCAAGTGGCGACCGTGTGGGGATGATGCCATTGCGAAAATAGAGCCGACCCTGCGACTTCCGAAATAGGGTTTTGCGAAAACTGTATTTCGGACTTTCAAATGTACAAAAAAGCGTTTGATTCACGAATTTAAATGCCTCAACGAGTACTTTTGTCCTTGCTCAGTTCCCTAATGATGGTTTTACATTTGATTATCTGTTTCTACGAAATATCCTGACCTTTCTCTATTTCAAGTAAGGTCTCATTTGGAAAGATTTTCGTACTGTTGCAGAAAAGACAGATGAGCACGACTTTGTTGTAAATAAAATCGAGACTCATCATTAGTAAGTGAAATTGGTGATATTGTATTATATATATATATATATATATATATATAATATATATATAATATATATATATATATAATACAATATCGCCAATGACTCCATGAACGAAGACTGGTTTCATCCGCTGGAACCCATGGGATGGTTTTTTTTCTTTTTCCGTTTTTGTCTGGAAAGGGAAACGTGTCTACGAATGTCTTTGCCTTCTGATGTGCTACCGAATTCGCACATTTCAAGGCAGGAATCGGAATGCTTGCAAGTTCGGTGCCCCGTACGTCGGCACTTGAAGATTTAAAAAAAAAAAAAAAATGATTTACTCAAAAATCTACAGTTGAAACTCACACGAAGAATTGTACAGATATATAAAAAAACGTGTTCTTCGATTGCCGCGCTTTGCTGACGTGCTTATACGAGAAACATTTGAGGCCAGCTTTTTCTTGCCTATCCATGAGTCTCGCTTTTTACATAACCTGAGTGGGCGCTCTCAAGTTTTGGCAAGCTTGCTTTTAAAACATAAAGCTTCGGACCATAAATTACTCAGAATAAAATCAGCTCATTGGACCCATAGCTTCCTGATGAATTCCTACGTGCTCGACCGCAGTACTTTCTGCAGCTTTTTCACCGACATGGTCACTACTGTTTGTTAAACCATTGGGCAGCTCACCATCACGAAGTGATCCTGTTTGTATTTCTACAGAAGCTCTATTTATTGCGCTAGTAAAACGAGATAATCGTTATACTTTGCAACCTGTACTAAAAGTTACGAAAACGTCCCCCCTGCCAAAATCAGGATTCTATTAGAAACCGGATTGCTTTGATTCACATCCAGTGTTTGCCATTATTTTTTGGTCCTTCAAGCCTTCGATTTGCGAATGCTGCTGCACGGCAGTTTAAGGAGTTTCAAATTTGTCTATATGATATAATCTGCTTTCACTGTAGGCTCCTCTCTCGTATCATCCTGACTTTTTTTTTTTTTTTATAGAAAAAAATAAAAATTGATTCCGTTTTAGCATTCAGCGTACTGAAATTTTCACCTGCTTATACATGGATAAGCGCGCAGAAATTTAGTATGCGTTAATCTGCGGTTGCCCTGTAAAGTTGGGAAAGCTGCATGGAGTAGGTAGTAGCTGCATGCTCGAATGTTAAAGATGGGGCAACGCCGGAATGCCTCGCAGTGCGACCAACTTGAGTGACACCCGAGTAAATTATGGTGGACATCGCTGCCTCATCATCTCTCGCAGTTTTCCCGTGGCCCCTGACCGATTGGGGTTTCGGATTCGAATCTCAAGCCATCCATGGACATCGGGGAACTTTTCAGACGAAACAGCTGTTTTGAAACGCAAAAGACGTGTAGGTCGTGTAGCTTGCTTTCCCTGCACGCCTCTTGCAGCAGCATACGGATCGAAAGTTGCTGTGGCAGCTGCTGCTACAGCTTCTTTAATCTTCTTGCGCACTTTTGATTCTGAACCACGATCTTTTAATCATTTAAGCCGAATTTTACACATTTTAAAATTTCAGGGCATTTATCCATCCGCATACCTTACTCTGGCTCATTTGGTCAAGCTTCATATGCCATGGTTGGGTTAGTTTCGGCATTCGTCGTCTTTTTGTTCTCCTTTCGTTTTCGTAGTCATAGTTTGATTTATTATGTACCACCAGTTTTACCGTATTTCTTTGGTTATTTCAAGGGAATCGCTTATCAGGTAGCCCAATAAATTAATTTGGGACTCAACTGTAAAACGATCGTATGCTTTTTATGGGTTCTTTTGCTTTTTTTCTAACCGTTTTCTTATGTCCAAGAGTGTATGAAGCAACATTTGTACGTATATTCTTCGTTAATGTGCCCTTTTTTCTCAAAGTGGCTTTCATTGAACTTGTTTTAAGTTTAACAATTTAGATTTGTGTTTGGAATTTTTTTTTTTTTTTTTATGGAGCATGTTTTCCCTCCTGTGCTGTACTGTACGACATTCAGCTATTTGCACTTTTATTTTTTCGTTGTTGGTATGTGAGCAGCACGACCAAAGCTGTTTTTTTTCTTGTTTGAAATGTAATCCTGTATTGTTTGTAGGCTAAGGACAAGCTTTCTGAATCGAATAAGAAAATGGATTTGCTCAAGTTGTCTCTTGAATTTTGCAAAAGACAGTTACCCTTCAACAGCGAAAAAATTCAGGAAATTCAAAAAGAACTCCTCAACTACCAACTGTCATACAACTCACCGTCGTTGTATACCTCTACTGATACATATGCTCGTCGAAATTCACGTGGAAAATTATTGGTGTCAAATAATGCTATATTTCCTGTTAGCAAAGCTGCTGCTGTAACGGGGAAACTAGAAGTTAGGTAAGAATGACTATTTTAGAGTATCGCAATCAGTCTGTTTTTAATGTTGATAATCTGTATGATAAACATGGTAAATAAAATGATTTCACCAATGTACTCTTATCAAAAAGATTAATGGGATGCCAAGATTTGATTGAAGATATACCAGGGCGCACTCGAAAAGAAACGATACACAGTCCTACCGATGGCAAAAAGTCATTTGTGAAAAGTTGGAGCTCTACAAAGTCGTACAGCGTTAAGGAAGAAATCAGTAGTAAGTGTCGTTACCTTTCAATAGAAAGAAATCTTCTGTTCTTTGTCTAAGTGTACGTGCTTGTGCGCTATTTTGTGCATTAGCATTATTGGTGTATTGATACAAATATTTTATGAACATTAGATGACATTATGGCCGTTCTGAAATTGGATAATCAAATAGTTGGACAAACTAATTGGCGTCTGTGCTCGCAGCAGGCATGGGACCAACGCTTTAGTATTGAATTAGATAAGTCTCGTGAACTTGAAATCAACATTTATTGGCGTGATTGGCGATCTCTGTGTGCCATCAAATACCTTCATTTAGAAGAATTCATTGATGATGTGAGGCATGGGATGGCCTTGCAGCTGGAACCTCAAGGATTGTTGTTTGCTGAAGTGAGTGACATATTGATCCCATAATAATGCACATAAATAGTTGTTTTCAGATCAAATTTTTTGACCCTATGTTTAGTCGCAAGCCTAAGCTACAAAGGCAGAAAAAAATTTTCAGGCAGAAACCTGGGAAACATTTTATTCATCCCAAGCAACTGAACATCAACGTTGCAGCTTGGGGTCGTCTTCTGAAGCTTAATGCAAACGATCAGTCTGTAGTCCATTCTAAATGCATGAAAACTCAGGAAATAGATAAAATTTGTGAAAAAAGATCTAATAGTACAAAAGGTATAGTGTCCCATCTTCCAGCTTCAAGTCAAATTTCGGTTGGAGATGATGAAGCACAGGTGAAAGAATCGTGTTATTTTAGTGCGTTCTCATTTTCTTACTCTAGCTGTCGTCAAAGAAATCTAGTTCAATGCAGGCTGATCATTATTGTATCTGCGAAGTAGAAGAATCTACTCCCAAAGCACGACCTGTATCTTTAGATTTGACATCACCTGCTTTGCAGAATCCCCAGTTATCTCACTCCCCTAGTCCTGAGCCCATTGTACAGCATCCTGATGATGATGATGCTGTATACAGTGAATCAAATCTTGTGTACCATAGGAACAATAAACTTTATCCTAGTTTGACTCTTTTACCAGATTTTAGTGTTGTGTCAAAAGGTGCAAAGATGACACTGAACGATTTTAATTTCCTAGCTGTATTAGGAAGAGGACATTTTGGAAAAGTTATTTTAGCTGAGTATAAGAAAACCAATGAGTATTTTGCAGTCAAAGCATTGAAGAAGGTGGATATAATAGAGAGAGATGAAGTCGAGTCATTGTTAGCTGAGAAGCGTATCTTTGAAATTGCCAATTCCTTGAGGCATCCCTTCTTGGTGAATCTCTTTGCATGTTTCCAAACAGAGGTAAGGTGAGAAGTGGCATTCAGCTCTAAAGACGAATGTGCAGAGTCATGTTTGCTTTGTGATGGAATATGCAGCAGGAGGTGACCTAATGATGCACATTCATGCTGATACTTTCCCTGAACCTAGAGCTGTGTTTTATGCTGCTTGTGTTGTCTTAGGGTTGCAGTATCTACATGAGAACCGCATTATATATAGGTAAGAAGGTTTTCTTGAGTAGCAGACTAATCTTGGCTCTTGGCAGGGATTTGAAGCTGGACAATTTGCTTCTTGATACTGAAGGTTATGTTAAGATTGCAGATTTCGGTCTATGCAAGGAATGCATGGGTTTTGGTGACCGCACATCAACTTTCTGTGGAACTCCAGAGTTTTTAGCTCCAGAGGTCCTCACAGAAACATCCTACACACGTGCTGTTGATTGGTGGGGGCTTGGGGTGTTAATATTTGAAATGCTGGTTGGAGAGGTAAAAACAAAAAAAAATCAGTGCATTCACAAACTCATTATTTGTCGTTGTGTAGTCTCCGTTTCCAGGAGATGATGAAGAGCAAGTATTTGATAGCATTGTGAATGATGAAGTTCATTATCCACGTTCCCTTTCTGTGGAAGCAATTGCAATTATGCGCAGGCTGCTTCGGAAACTTCCTGAACGGCGCCTTGGTGCTAGCGAACGAGATGCTGAGGATGTGAAAAAACAAGGGTTTTTCCGAGGCATCAATTGGAACCACTTGTTGCAGAGGCATATTAAACCCCCTTTTGTGCCCACTGTTCGAAGTCAGGAAGATGTGAGCAACTTTGATGAGGAATTCACCTCTCAGCAGCCCATTCTAACTCCTCCCAAAGAACCGCGAACACTCAAAGCTTCTGAACAAGTTTTATTCAAAGGTTTTAGCTACATGGCTAACTGGTGTTAGTGCCGTCCAAACTTAGATGAATGCTAATTCTCATCTATGAATTTGAAATATTTGCTAAGATGGCTTGTTGAAGTGCCATTTAATAGCTTTTTTGACCATAAGTGTAGTTTACGCTGTCTCCATAGTTTCTTTTCAAGGAACTGCTTTTGTTTTGCAGTAGTTACAACGTCATCAGGTTCCAAAATGTATGGAGAGATCGAATAGAAGACAACTGTTTTATCTGAGGACGCAATTCCTAGAATTAAGTCGATTCTAAATAGAAATATATGTTACTTATTACTTGTTTCATGTTACTTATTACTTTCGTACCTATCTAAACCCTCCTGTGTTTGTATTTGCTTTGTTAAGTTTGCAATGCTTTCTGGCTGGAAACAATTCTTGCCGTTCACGGGTAAAACAATCTCTTTCATACCATTTACATGTCTCTTTAAGATCAAATAAACGACACTTTGTTCTGCACAGTAACTATGTTGTACATAATGTTGAGGAACACCTGCATATAAACAAAAAGCTTCCGATATTTGGTGATTATAATTAATTTTACAATTACCTTCACATAGCAAAATGTAAACATGGTATGCAATAACACTCTGGCCACTGAGGCTGTAAGGCCAAGGCACTTTTCCTTGACATTGGCGCATGCCACACGTACTTGCTGATTTGGGGTCTGTTTCATTCAAGTGTTTTTTTTCCATAATTCTTTAGTAAACACACTATGCTCAACAACAAGAAAGATTTCACCATTCTTTGAAAGCAAACTTTTAATAAATACAATAATTTGTGCTTCACTCCCTATGATTTCGGGTGTTTTAAGTTTGGAGTCCAAATTATAGTACACATTGTTTATTTGTCTAACGGCTATCCAGTGTCTTCTTGACAATGGATTCGAAAGGGTGAAAAACCTCAAATTTAGCTCTGCAGGTGTATTTGCAATTATGCCAAATATATTCTGGAAACACAACACATCAACATTTTTTCGTTTATCAAACCAAATCATGTCATATCCTTTTTGGTTCAAGGCAGCAATAACAACGTTAACATCATAATTTCCCCAACCAAATAGCGAGCAGTGGGGATTAAAGAGCTTTTGGGGATGAAGTTGTTGACAAAGATAATCCAAATCTTCCTTTTTAAACGTATTCTGTTTTTGGAAAAGATTATTCAACGAATGAAGAGCACAGAACTGTCTCACTTGTTTTTCATGATAGACACCACCGTCGTCCGAAGCCATGCACGTGCTGTTCGTACCTATGAAACAGAATGACAAACGCAGATGCCAGCAGCGAATTGCGTGAACTGAAGTTTACGGATGCTGCGATTCAGTTACGACACTTCCGTTGTCTTATTGCATAGTCTTAGAGCATTTGCAAAAAAAAGCAATTGATTTTTGCATCAAAATGGTGTCATTTTTTTTTTATTCCTTTCAGACATCATTGATTTTGCATGTTTTCCTCTACGTGTGCCACTATTTTCACTTGAGTCCGCTTCAAGCGTAACGAGTTAGAAAGGTTGGGAAAAAGAAAAAAAAAAAAAAAAAAAAAAGGAAAAGCAGGAAAAATAATCGCTTCCACTAATTTGTACAATTTTTTTTCCTATGGAAACGAAAGCTGTTAGCATAAACGACACTTTGAATGCAATTATTCAGAATGAAACACGGAACCGACACTCGTAAGTGGGGAGTGGAACGAATTTTCACTTTTCCAAAAGTGGAAACCTGGAAGCTGTTATTTTCCAATCTGGTATGGAATTCTTGCAGGGTGAATTCGACAAAGACGGATACGGAAGAAACAATTCAAAATTACTATTTCTTTTGAATTTAAATTTAATTTAATTGGAAATTTCACTTCACTTACAAATTCTAATACTCATACCTGCTAAACCCTAGAAATACAGGAAAACATCACAGTTAACACACTTGACAACATAAAAATCACACAACTAGTTTACAAAAATTTCTCCATAACTGCTAAGTTAACTTTAGAGCAAGGATGATTTCCAAATCAGACACACGATACACATGATTGGAGGATGTCAATTCTTTAATGAAAACATTTCACGGAGTATGACAAGTACGGGTAATTTTTCTTTGATAATTGGTGATTGCAAATATGAATGATAGTCCGCAGCCCCAACACTGGAAGAAAACTCTTGTTTACTTCCCAAGATGACAAAAGCAACATAAAAACTTATTCTGAAACGAATTTCTCCGAATGAATTTCCGAAGAGGCGAATGCATCGATGGATTATTCGAAACTAGTATATGCACTGTTATGGTGCTCATCTTCCACAAATGCCCAGTCTCCTAGATTTGAATGTCCAAGTTTCGAGATTTCTCTTAAATGTTTTTCTTAAATGATAGTTTGTTTAAATAAAGTGTTTCTGTTATTTGGAACATTATTCTGTAATAGGATGAGCAAATCATGCAGGCGTCAAAATACAATGAGATATTGTAAAGGTTCAAAACCTCGCGTGTCATTCGTTGTTTGAAGCATTGATTTCCTTAATGCTGTAAAGTGGCCTAAGAGAAGTTTGCTTGAAACTGTACGTATAAATAATAGCACAAAGAAATAGCACAAATGATTAGAGGCTGAGGTTCAAGAGGTTTGTCCTAAGTTCTCCAAACTGGTGAATTCTAGACAGAAATCGAGCTGCCCAGGGGCTATCCTGGACAGTCAGGAAAACTTTCAGGATGCAATGGAAGCAGCCAAACACTGGCAACTGAGAAAGGAAACATATAGGATATATAATAAATGAAGAGAAACCAATAAAATGCAGTTAAAGAGATGCGGAAGTATAGCTTTTAATGCTACAGTGAATGTGGATGAAGCTCAAAGAAAAGGAGCATAGCTGAATATTCAACTGAGTGAACTGTTGAAAATGAATCCATGTTCCGAGGGCTTGGGATAAAAGAAACAATCGAATGATCCAAAATAAATAAGGAATATCATCCAAATATGATTCAAAAACACCTGTGGCTTCACGCATTTTTTTTAAGAATCGTGGGCACAGGATTTTGGATGACCATCATAACACATTAGTATTTGGAAAAAAGCATTCTACTCAACAACCATGAAGAGTTTGCAGCGTTTGTAAATCTCCAGAGATGATTCTATCAATGTCATCTTTTTTCAGGACTCTTCTCACGAGTGATGGGAAAGTTCTGCTGCTTTTTTTGCCTCTTAGAACCTTCGAATTCGTCACAAACAGTAACAGTATTTTTAAAACGATTGTATTTTTGGATGGAACAGACAAAAATCAGATTGCAGAAACTGTGTCGAACGAGGATCTCACATCTGACAAAGAAACATGTTGAAGCAGAGTTGAAATACGTGACCAGGTAAATTTTCACTTTTGACTTGAGACGACACGATCGATGTTTCCAAGCAATATTCAAATACCACCAGCCGAAATGAGTTGAGATATCCAAGAACTGTATTGAACCAAATGTCTTTTCCACAACTTGCCGATTTGTATGAACTCTTTCAGGCAACACCCAGAGGCGTTATGAGTTCCGCATGCGTGTCCAGTGCTGATGAGTCGTGTGAGAAAACTGACAAGGAGCCGAAAACTTTCTTTGAAAAGAACTTACGAACCGTTTGAAGAGAAGCAGAATAACAGAAGAACAGCAAGCTGACTTTGACAAGACAAAGAAGGCTCTTTTAAACTCAGGTAGTTCTTAAATTTAATGGCTGCAGATTTGCTTAAAAGAAAATGATTTTCGATTTCGTGATGTTTTCAAGATGACTTCAAAGATTATCGTTTCATACGTGAGACACATGCATGGAATAGAATATTGAAACCACACTCTAAAGGCAGTAAGGATTTTTAGTTTCAATTTTAGTTTTATTTTTAGTTTTTAGGTACAGCTTCTTTTTTTTTTTTGTTTTTACATATCGCTGATTTATGGTTAAGAAATGATAGAAAAAGAGGTTAAGACTTTCAAAAATCGAAGTGGTGATTTACAATATCACCAGGGAAGTCACTTATGGAAATAGTTAGAAACTCTGTATCTCATGCAGACTTTTAGACTCGTCTCGATAAGATCTCATAGCCCATCGGAATTATTCCTTTAGATAAGGAGAACACTTGAATTCGTAACAGCACGTTCTATCTTTTGCATCATAGGCCAGGTTCACAGGATTTCTAATTGGAAGAACGTTTACAGATGAAAGATGTTTTAGATGAATCATTTGGAAGAAATAAATGATTTCCTTTGGATACTGGTAATTTTGTTAGATCCATAGGTTTTTACTGGCTCATCCATTGATCATTTGAACAAAAGCAAATATTTCTCGATCAATTGGATGCGATTTCTGCATTGTTCCCAATGTGGGTTTTTAGCAATGCGTTTAATCTCTACAACTTCACAAGTCCTCTATTTAAGGGAGCACACAGAAGCAACAGATCTTTTCCTTTTTATCTGGCTTTGTATCAGTCTCCACGTATATGTCTCTCCAGAACACTCCATACGATCGCATTCTTAGGGGAATAATATTCTAATGCATTTCGCAAGGGTGAATCTCAGATAATGGCTTAAGATGCTGTCAAAGATCTACGAAGAGTAGAGGCTAGAAAAGCAAAAATTGAAGATAAAAAATTGAAAAATTCATCAAAAGATGATTCATTGAGCACTCGAGACGTCTAAAGTTTCAAATACGGAAGGAATCGTTGGAAAAAAAAAAAAAAAAAAAACGGTAAGAGTTATGCAAGAGGATCCTGAAAATCAGTGGGGAGAAACCTGTTAGTGCAGACAGAATGTATTCCGGAGATGAAAAGTTCCCTCTTGCAATTAGCGGAAATGTATCACAGTTTTAAGTGAAGGGACGTCATAATCAGATGCAGAGGCAGATCAAGAAAGCAGAATTCATTATCGTTTTTTAATCTACAAGAGTTCGATAATGAAGAGGAATGAACACGGACACAATGAAATGTAATAAGTACATGGAATAGTATGTGAGATATAATACAGTATAACAGTGTAAGCATATGAAACAACCGTATGAAAACTTCATAAAAACAAAACATTTCGGGGGTACGAATAAAAGGAAATGTTTTCAGAAATCTCAAAATTGCATCGGTAAGCTTTAATCTGTCAAGATTCAAGGAGAAGCTGGAAGAAATAAATGGATAGTTATTGATTACTTACTAATGTACAACGTAAATTACGAAAACTATCTTCATGGCCGACTCATCGAGAAAGTCTTCTCCAATTGAATAAAATTGCAAGTTTTGCTTGCCCCCACGCTTTACTATGCCTTTAGAGGATTCATAATTAAGCGAACCATCAAATTCGCGGATGTGATGCATATAAAAATCATTATTCAGTGAACGTCAATCATCGATCTCTGTGTAATACCAAAGCTATCAGAACCGAGTTCACGGCCTTAGTTCCTCATTGGAGCATTCTCTTCGGTTATCTGGCCGGACCAAAAGGTTTGGCAAGATTACAGATGGTATTGAGATGATGCGTCGGGCTACGACTTGGTTTCGAAAGAGGACAAGGACATATCACGACAAAAACACTCCTGAAAAATAAAATCAACTACATTCATTTTGTGATTTGCATGGATCTTGTTGTGATCTTGTTTCGAAAGCACAGGACTAGGAACTGGGCAAAACACTAAAGTCCATATGTGATGATTTGAGGACAGGAGAATTCCGAGTGAATGCATTGAGAACGAAAAGCTTCTTTTCTGTTTTTACTGCTGCATGCTCTTTAAAGTAGCCTCGAGTGAAGGCAGCAGTGTTTTTTTCGGTCACAACTTCGGTACTCGTTCACGATACTAGTAAATCTCTAGGGGAGTCCTTGCGTCTCCTGCAGGCTGGCCCCATTACTTCCTACTCTGATAGTGCTGTTATCAACTGCGCGATACGTTCGAATTTTCCACGTCCGATTCTTTGACGCATGATAAGGAGCTCAGGGAAATATAAACATAAAAAGAGAGAATTTCACGAGAATTTATCATGCAATTCCGAAACTTATTCGCTGATTTACTATTTCCTAATGGTTCGCCCAACCAACCAGTTTAATATGATTAGTCCTCTAACTCTGTTGCTTAGCAAACACTGTGTCAGTTTCTTCTCATTTCAAGGATGTATCTTAACTCTTTCGATTCTACTGCATGTCTCATGAGCTAAATCCACAGTATGAACTTCCTGGCTATGAATGAATTTTCCTTGATAGCCGTCATTCTGGGAACTTTATTCGTGGCATTCTTATCTGTGTGTTTGTTTGTGAGAACTCTTTGCCAAGGTTGCGTCGAGGAATCGTCGACTGCTCAACGAGCTGGAACTAAAGAAAACAACAGCAAGAAATCTTTGCTTGACGACAAAACTGCGGTAAGCAAATCCTTCCACCAATCGGGGAGTAGGAAGCATGTGACAGTGGACACGAAGAAGGACAGAGCCGGTGTACAGCAGCTTTCTATTAATATGACTAACGTGTGATGATTCCAGAAAACACTCGCTGGCAATGCTGAAGGAAAAGCAAATTCTGAACAAGCAGAGTCCACTTTGGAGAGGCCGGCCTCAGAACAGGTGATGGACTCCAGCAGCATTAATTGTCGGATTTCTAGGATCACATTGGAACAAAGTTTCACACTTTGTTCCATTGTGATATTCAAATGTTTTTCGGATGCTATTCAAACTAAAACATCCGCAGCTTCGGACTACAATAAACGGGGTATTCAAGCACTGATTGTGAGCCAGAGCCCACGAGGCATCAGAGCCAGGTGTCCAACTATTCGCGAACAAACGACCTGTGAGATACACAGATAAATTACATGGCTACAATACTTCTGGCAGTTGATAATCTATCTATCTATCTTGGAAATGTTATTACAGCATTTATTTCGTAAATGATGCCACCTTCCCGGTGCTTGCAGTAGCCTCATTTCAGGAACGTCTTGAATGGGAACGTGTTCAAGTCCTCACCTTAGAGGAGAAAGTCTCCATGATCCTTGAGTGGGTGCGTTTCGGAGTAACGAGAAGCTCTCAAATACGCTTTCTGAGAATCGAGAGGGATTCTTGTAATTTTTCGTCTGGGCAACCGTTCGGGAAACTGCCCCATTCCAAAGCGCCGATGCCTGCCAACGGTGCAGGCGATTTCATTCAAGAGACGGAACCTCCATAGAAACTCGCATGTTCCGTCTACACATGGAAACACCTATCGCGAAACGCACGTTCCAAAAGTTCCATTTTCATTGAAAGAGTGCAAGCATTCCTCTCTGCAGTTCGAACTGGCAGCAGAGAACTTCTTGCCTACTGGCATTTCGCATGATTCCAGAAGCAAAACTCTGTTCTTTTTTTTTCTTTTTCTTCCACTCGGTGGATGAAGTAGGATGACCAAACATCTCGTAGCGTTGTTCTCTGAAAGCTAAAAAATCACTATAGCCGAAACGACAGCGAGAAAATATATGTGCATGTATGTATATCCGTCTCCCTGTTTAGGAAATGGAAGAGATCCTTTTGAGATTGTATGAGCAAATTCTGGAATTCGTGCCAAGGATCAGACAATACGAAACTTTCAAGAATCACCTCGTGCATTCATCTATTTCGGAAGGGGATACCTCGATGCCCCCGCAGTTTGTTCAGTACCTCATAGAAAGGGAAAGCGCGGAGGCTAGGCTGAAAGATCTCTACAGGAACCTGGAGAGAACCATCCACAAGCTTTTCGGAACCGAAGAAGGTCGAGTGCTCGTGTCTCGATTCTCGGAAGAACTGCAAGCTCCAAGGACAACTTCGAACGAGTGCCCCAAATTAATTACGCCAGTTGAATCCTCGTTATCACTGTCAAAGTTCCAAAACAGACGCCCTCCTGAATTCTGCTGGAGGGATGGAAGAGAGGTTGTATTCTCGTTTTGATATTCCTCTAGTATCACCTCTGGCCGCGGGCCTGAGAAAACGACAGCAATTCGCTAACATTGTCACTCAGGACGTAAAATGGTTGTTTTCGATTGCGAAACCGAGACAGCTCGCGCTTTTCCTTTTCCTTTTATTTTTTGATCGAAAATTCTTTTTCGCGAACACGACACTGAATACGACATGTACCCTGACGACTACTCAAAATGTCATTGACAGCGTACGTAATTACTGTCGTGTGTACGTGACACTCAGTGACGCGAGTTTCAGGTGAACGATGTTATCACCGAAGCGATGCATATCTGAGGCGAACTTCCGAACTAAGTCGGGGGAGGAGGAAAGGATGTGTGTGTGTGTGGGGGGGGGGGAAGGGGGGAGGAACTTCCAACACATCTGTTATCAACCGTGCGCTTTGTCTTTCAGAATAAAGAGGACACCGTGCAAAAGGTTCTGTCAGAAATGAAAACTCTCAGGAAGGAAATAATGGACTTGGAAAATTCGTTCCAACTGATGGTTTCCAAGCTGTCTCTGTAATTACAAAAGTAAAACAAGGATCACACAGTTCGATTCCGTTTCTGGAAGAAGTCAAGCACAGACGCACAAGAAGATCTGCTCACCTTTTTGGGAAATAGCGATGATTTGGGATGGAAGGACTTGCCGAAATGTGAGATGCGTCAGCATTCCAGAAGACAGAAGGTGTATCGCCTGTCGCAGTTTCCCACATGCACATTCTCCATCTAAACTCTTCCCAAACTCTGAGATCGAAACTCACATTCAACTGAATCGTCTTCAACTTCTCTCATGCTGGAGTCGAGCCAGCCTCTCATCCGAAGAGCTCAGGAAAACTCCTGTGTTACTTGTGCTTATCTAAATAAATGCATGGAAGATTTATTGTTTGAAAATACAGCAGGATATTCCTGAGATGAACCGTTGCAAAGCAGCCCACCAGGTAGATGGTTTTTTAAGAAGCATGCGAAGGACAAGCAAGAAAGACCCGAACAAATAATGGAGACTCTAGGAGAGAAGAATAATCTCGGGAAGCTAAAGAAATGCTCCTCGATATCAGGATAAGCAGCTGAAGACGAGCATTGATCAGAGTATCCTCCAGGACTGCTTTGGGAACACGATCGAACGCCTTTCTAGCTTCAATGGATCGCCTTCTCCAGAAGTCTCTTAGTGCTTCTGAGGGAAGATGGACGCAGAATCTGTCCCTTCGGCAACAGGCACCCTGGCATCAAGTTTCCCAAATCTGACGTATGGATCTGTTACATTCGTTTGAAGATTTCCTGTCCCTATTGTGGAAGCATTCAGGGTGCCCATCTCAGTAGATATAATGGTCCATGTCCTGCTCCCTCTTTTCCACATCTTTGTAAAACTATTTCCTCATCCTTCCTGGATCAGATCAGATGTCTTATCAGATCGCTTTCCTTACGCAGTCGGTTGTAATTTTGGCTTTTTAATGTCACCAGTTGATTTCCACTGGAAATTTTCTCAAAATCAACCGTCCGAATCTTCTATAGGCACTATTTGTTTTCTCTGATGACTCTTGTTGTCCATATGAAGCGCAGTAAGAGTGCGTCCTTACATGAATAGGATTCAGCCTTGGTATCCTCAACCTCTCAATGGGGAATTGTCCTTTTTGTATCTCTTTCGCTTTCTCCCTGCAATCTTCTACTGTTTCGCCTTCTGCAACCTTAGAAGGCTCGGTCGTACATGGAGCATTCGAGAAAACGAGCTCCCATCTTCCCACATCCAAGACTTTTCCTGCTCAATTGATCCGTTCCAGAATCGTGAAAAGGAGAGGAAAGTGTTATGTTGCCAATGGATGGCACGTGAAAGGAGCGACATGAGAGTGACGCTTCTTTCATGTGGTGTTAGGGTGCTGTTCGGATATGCCTCCTCCTGGATTTGCTACAGAATGCCTTACAAATCGCTGTATGGCACAGAGAACGGAACAGGGAGATACCTGGTACTCCCCGGCGCACTACAATGACGGAATGACACTTAAGTATTCCGAGGAAAATGGCCTATTAGCACAAAACGATGCGTGTGTGTTCCGCCCACGTTGACTACCCAATACTCAGTGCTTCTATGATTTCCCATTCGACTTCAAATGAATCTACCATCTGGTGGTCTTCGGTGGTATTTCTTCTGAATCTCAAGTCAAAGATCACGAATATTGATGGAAACGCCGTCTATTCTTCTACCACCGGTCTGTGCACGCACTTTTTAGTCAAATTTCTCGCGACCTTTTCGCTGGAGAAGATGAATCACGATTGCACATCAGATAACTCACAGACAGGCACGACCTGGGTCCGTAATTGGGAGAACGGGCCAAATCCCTTTTTGTAGAATCAGGTCTGTCACTAGAGACATCGACTGCAGGCAGCCGATCGCATTTCCATACATACCTGAATCTTATCGCTCCCGTTTTCCGGATGCTTCTGCGTGCAATGAGGCCAAATGATTTGTCCATCTCCCCTTTATGCTATGAGAGACGAGATGGAACAAGTCTTACTTTTCTCGCTTGCCTGACTCTTGCGCATCCTGCGGCAATTTTTTTCCTCCAGTTCCTTCTTCCATAGATAGCAATTTCCATATTACTCTCTCTCTCTGGCTTGGCAGTCGTTCCACACGAAGGCTTCACGCGAGGAACAAAGAGTCTCAAAGTCCCTCATCCCAGTTAAGTACGACGGCTTCCTGAGTGTAATGATGCTGCACTCGAGAAAGCATACTCCTTCCGCTCCTCTTTACTCCCTCCCACCTTGTTTTTCCTGTGCAGATCACTCAAGACAATGTGCTCGAGAGCAAGAGTTGCTTCCAGGACTCCCTTACCGACGTAATGGAATAACAAACCCACTACGGAAGAATGGCTCTTTTCTTTTTTTTTGCATGGCAGTTTATAAGCATGTACTCTTTTTTTTTTTTTTTACAATGAACGTCCCCGCGTAACTGGGTGACAACTCTCCCAGCTCTTGTAGCTGCAAGTCTGTAATTGCCTAAAATCTTTACAAACTCGGAAGAATTCTTGACCATGGAATGCTTAAAAGGAGACTAGAGTCCTAGTTTTGGGCGTACCAGATGTAGGATGAACATGATGAGCACTTTGGAGGCGATTGGAGGAAGAAGTATTTTCACCCGGTCATGACGGGGCATTTATTGTAAAAAAAAAAAATTCAAATTTTTGAATGTAGATTTTTAGATGTTCACAAAAAAACAGTCATAGAAAGTCCATTTTCCGTACCTGTCATCTCTCCACATCCATATATCAATGGAGGCTGTGCTGTTCGCGTGCAGCTTTTCATGAGATGAACTCACAAGGAAAGAGATTGGAGATAAACAGAAACGACAAAAACTATCTCTCTACGACGGTCATGAAAAAAAGGGTTTCAAAGAGGTGAGAGGGACGAGAGAAGGGATCCCAGTGCACTCCCCGGAGTCCTCTGCATCCTTTGCAGGATGCCGGCAAGTCCCTCCTTGTTCCGAGAGAAATGTGATCATCCCTTGGTCATCCTCAACGGGGCGGCGTCTCTGGTCGTGTGGCCTCCGTCATCATCGCAGCTTTCTGCCACCGCGACAACGCGTAAGCAACAGCACAGAGCTGCGGACGCTCGCCGCAGGCGAAGCTCCGCAGCGAGTGATGAGGCCTCTCAACGTGCTTCTCGCGTTGTCAGGCTGGGTGAGTCCAGGGACGCATCCGAACATTCCCTAACACTCTGGAGAACAGAGCACTCGAAAACAGGTGCAGGAAGTTCTCCTTTGCACCGCGTCCACTACAAGTCCGGGGCTACACTTGCTCCAGACGGTAGAAATTGCGCACGGTGCTGTGCACTCAACCTCCACCAGAGAAGAGCGTTCCTGGTCCAGGTCGTCCAGCAAGCTGGACTGCCAGACTTGACGCTCAGAACCGGCTAGAACCTCAACCAGACGACATGTGTCTGTCCTTACCTCTACAGGACAAGCCTGCAAGACAGTGCTCTCTTTTTTCATTCCCTCGCAGAAACTGGATGGAAGTCGGTCCATTGAAAAGTTTCTGCACAGCTCCCAGATCGGGCGCTTCGTCTCGTCCCTCTCTTTGAGCTGCTGCACGGTCACACACCGCAGGAATTCACCGAACTGTTCCTCCACTTCCCCCATGTAAAGTCCGTCTTCTGTCAGAGGCCACGAGTTGGGAGGGAGACCGCTTCCAGCTTGGAAGCACTTCCAGCTCAATCCGGCCATGGTCCGAAAGGATCGTTCGCATCCCCTTCCAGGATGACAGACCCGCGAGGGTGGTCGTCGAAGAAGATGTGAGAGGCACTTCTTTCCATCCCGGCTACACTGGACTACAACTTGCACGCAAGAGTAGCTGCGCACAATTCGTTGAGTAGGTTGAGCTGGCCGCACCTGAGAGCAGAGGGATGTTGGAATCTCCTGCAATCAGGTGCGTTCTCCTCACTCCTGCATCTCGCATCGAAGGGCCGAGTTTTAGTCCCACAGAAGCTGAAGCGCAATGTCTGTGACCATGAGGTGGATCGATTCGGGCCACTTGACCACAAGTTGTCCTCCCTCGTCGAAACGTCCCACATCGGGTTTTCTACGACTGGCTTTAGCAGGAAGGCAGCTCCACATGAGCTTACGGAGCCGCAATGCTAACACAGCTTCCCATACGCGATCCTCTCGATCTCCGAACGTTCTCTGCTGAGATCTCGCGGATCTCTTGAAGGAGCATCAGATATAAGGATAGGGGAGGTAGTGGCTACGTCCCGTCTCTTGCTGTCGTCTCGCAGTCCGTTGACATATTCGATGGCATGAAGCGGGTACTCGGAGGGAAGAGGGCGAGTCGGCTCCCAATTGGTAGTGAAGCGGGAGGCGAGTCGGTGGCAAGTGGACATTTCTTACTCTTTTCCTTCTGTAACCCCGGTTCTTTGTCCGGATCGGAGCATCCTCTCTGTCGGTGATTCTCGGGAATCCATCTGCATGCTTTCGCCTTCCTCGGCGAGTACAGCCCTTTCCTACGAGGATGTGCTCCTTCTCGCTGGTTTCGACTGCGTTGATGCTTGGGTTTTCCGACTCCAGCTCGGAATCCGAGGTCTCGCGATGGTTTCCTCTGCGGCAAGACCCACCACCTTCTTTTTGGCCTTTTACTTTTAATACTTTGGTGTCACCTCCCCTTGTTTTGGGGAGAGGATTGTCACCTGGCTGCGCCGGGGCTTTTTATTTTTTAAATTAATTAAATAAATAAATAAACCTACACTAGTCACACTGACTAGTGTCCTACCAATTCCGACCATCGATTGAAGATGCCGATGAGATCCACATCACGGATCAGGAAGAGAGAAAGAGTAAAGGAAAAATGATAACAACAGCGACAATAAAAAAGAGTACACTCCTGTCACGGTGACCTGCACCGGCCTTTGAGTTCCAGAAATTGGAAGAATTCGAAAAATTCAATTTTTGCTCCTTTCTGTCCTTTGCATCTTCGTCTGAGGAACATACACGTCCAACGAATCTAGAACTGAACGCTGACGCGAAACGGATCAAGAGTTGGATGCTGAACGAAGAGTGCCGGAAGGGATCATTTTAGATACGCCAGAAAGTGCGAACTGCAAACTCAATTTCCTTGGAATTTTATTTCACCAAGTGATCCTCCGGATCAACTGATTCCTTGAGAGGCTGTTGTGCTGATGAGGATCTTTATTTCTGGGGTTTCCTCTTCTTGTTAGGACCAGCAGCACTCGCACGGCACACTTGGAGGGTGGGAGGGGCGCTGTTTCGAGAAAGTGCAGCCAGTCTTCCAGGGTCGAGGTTTGCGGAGCGGAACGACGATAACCCGGGAGACACGCAGAAACGGGATAAGTCGATGAGGAACGAGAAAAAGGCAAGAGAGGTTAGCACTTGTTACAAACTTGGTCGGCGACATTCTCCAAGGCCGTCTGCACGCTGCTCAGCTCGTGGTGCAGACTCGTGACCTTGCTCACCTCTGTGTTCAGCTGTGCGCTGAACTCTTCCTGGATCTGGAAAGTGGCAACCTTAGTGGAGGATTTCGACTAAGACCTCGAAAGCGCTTAAATCGCCTTTTGCCCGATAGCTCATTATGCAGCGTGGAAAAAACAATGGTGATCGCGTTGATGGCGCTCAAGAGCCAAAAGTGGCTCTTCTACCTGAGTCCAGAGTTGCAGCCTCTAGAAGGGACAAGCAAGCAAGCAAGCAAACAAAGTGTTGTTCTTCTACGTTCTAGCAACGATTCGCTACCTCAAAAAGATGGCTTTTCAGAGAGCACCAGTGTGGCCGTCACCCATCCATCCCGATACGGAGAGCAAGACTTCACCAGAAGCAAGAAGAAACAAAGGAAGCCGGAAAGAAAGCCAGCAGAAAAAGGCATCCTGGGACCAAGAATTCATCATGCGCTGCGTAGGTGGCAACAAACGATTCTATCTCAATAATTTACGAAAGTTGCACGGCTCTGCAGGCTCATCCGCTACAGAGCTGGTTACGTCATCCCCCAAAATGATGAAGATGAAGATCGATATACGCGCACAGGGAGAAAAAAGCAACAACAACAGAGCTGTCTCTGCGTTTCCTGATCTCTTTTTGACGGTAAGAGTGGGAGAGCTTGTGTTCCTTCAGGGAATGTCGGGACGAGATGTGGGAAGCAGGACGCAGAGGTTTGTGCTCCTGCGTGGGTTATGGGGAAGAGGCAGGCTGGTTTCGAATTTTAACGAGCAAACAAGGAGGAATGTGAACTCCTCTTTCCTGTTGCGGAGAAAAATAGAGTGCATCTTCCAGAGTATAAGACGAGCTGTAGCGGTGGCTTCGTCCCATCGTCGTTCGAACGCACCAGGAGCGAGCTGCTTCCAAATGCAAGAGGAAAGGGAGAAAGCAGAGGAGGGAGGCACGAAGACTTTCCCCCTCTGACATGCTCATCATCGACGATTCAGCATCCATTTCCTCTGTTTTTCTTGTTTTCTCGAGGCGACAGTGTTACGCTCGCAAACTTGGGAGCAGCCGTCCTGCCTCCCTTCCGTCTCCATGTCAAGAGCATCCCTATCCCTGTGAAACGTGCGAAAGAGCTTCCATGATGCTCGTTCGAAGAAGAACAACCTCCATGGTGCTGTTCCTCTGCAGCTACCTCCGGTACCTCCCTTTTTTCTTCTTTTTCGCAGCGCAGAAATGAGGGCGGGGAGTCAGGATTGACCGACTCGGATGGGATCGTCAGTCACTGATGACGGAGTGCACCGATTGCTTCCGCCGCCGCCCGACTCGCGCAAACCGCGGCATCTTCTTTTCGGGAGCCGACCGACCAGCGTACCTTCGACTTCAGGGAGGCGAGGTTCTTCTCCATTTGCATCCTCTTCTCCGTCTCGACCCGAAGGGCCTTCTCCGCCTCGGCCTTCTCGGCGGCACTCTCCTGCCTCTCGTTCTCTGCAGAAGTCTTCAAATGCTCCTCTTTCTTTAGGAGCTCAGAGAGCTTTGTCTCCTCCTCCTCTAGCTCCTTCGTTCGTAGGTCGAACTGCTGCTGTGCCCTAGATCTCTCGTTTTCGACCAGCTCCATATCACGGCTGCACGCATCCACGTCGCAGCGGACCAACTCGCACTCCTTGTGTCGTTCTCTAAGTCTCGTTTGGGAACGGGACAGCTCCTCACGAAGTGTCTGGACAGAGGTCTCCTTTGTGGACAACTCACCCTCGATGTCGTTGAGCTGTAAGAGACGACTCCGAGTTCGGACTTAGAACGCGTTTCGCGTCCCTAACAGCAGCAACTGCTGCCCTGAGGTGGCTCTAGCAAAACCACAGGACAGGGGCATCCAAGAGATCCCCCCGTTTCTTTCTATTTTTTGGCAGTTTCGAGAAAAAAGGTATGTGGAAAGAGGAGGAAAGAAGACGCCTTTCCCTTTCTTACCTTCTTAGAAACCTCTTCGATCCTCTTCTCTAAAGCCGTGTTCTTCTGCTTTTCTTCCTTCATTTGCCCCTTGGCCTGACTCTTGATGGCCTCGGACTCACGCCTGACCTTCTCCAGCTCGGCTTCCAGCTCCTTCTGTTCTGCGGACGCCTGGAGATTTTCCTTCTCGATGCGGACGATTTCTCTGTTCAGGTGGTCCAGATCTGCAGATGGCTTCTCAAGCTCCTGGCGCAGCTTCTCGACGCTCGCCTTCAGCTGCGCCTCCTCCATTAGCAGTCTGTCCATGTCCTCTTTCACTTTCTTCTCCCTGAGCTCTTCCTCTCTTAAGGCCTTGCTTTTCTGCTCTACTTCCTTGTGCAGCTGCTGGAAGTTCTGCTCGTAGTCCTGGATCTGGAAAGGGATGTAAGCAAGTGCAAGAGTGGCCAGGGAAAGGATGAGACGGCGGCATGAGATCTCCCTCGAGTCTGAAGTACAGGGATTGCCAAAGGGCAAAGGATTGTGGAATGCGGAAGTGTCCAGGTGACTTTTTCCGACTCTTGCCAGGAAAGATAAAGAGAATGCGCAATGCAGCGAGAGGGTCTACAGTGGGCATCTAGGAGGTCCACAATAACTCAGCAGACAAGGAGCAGTTGCACCTTCTCTCACCTCTGGGAATCAACTATCACCTTTCCTCCCATCCCTGTTATGCCTTTCCCTGCCAGCTGGTCCCTCGATTCCGTTCTGGTGACCCTACGGAAAGCAATCGACGACCAGGAGTCTCCCATACGAATCTCTGCACCCAAGACGCTGCCGATACACCTTCTCCCCATTCTCCTTAATACATATCCTCTCCCGTCAGTGACCACGCATCGGGGAAAGAAAAGAAGGAAACGAAAGAAAAGCAAATGCAGGAATCGGAAAGTAGACCCAGGGGAAGGGCGAGAAATCTAGATGCGCAGCACTTGAAAGGCATCTTAGCCTAAGAAGGATCGAATTTCGGCAGGAGAAAGGAGCAAAAGGAAACTGTTCTTGTGACACTACCGGCAGGATGCGGAGGAGTTCTTAAGGTGAAGACACAAGAGCAGTAGTCATTGCTCAGACGCCCATAGAACTCCAGCAAACCCCGCTGGTTTCGTCCAACGTTTGCAATTCCTCTATCACCCGGGATGAGATCGACACTCTCCCATCCCGATGAGAAAGCACGAAGCAAAGGGAAGGGAAGACATGAGTGTTCGTGTCTTCCTTTCACTATATCATCCCGCATCCGATGTCTTCTTTCCAACTTCTTCGTCTTTTAGGTGTCTCTTTACCACAGGTATGTCCTTCTTGAACCCTTCCCTCCTCTACCGTGACAAAAATATCGTCGAATTAAATACCGAAGATCCTTTCCCAGAAGGCAGATGGATTCACCACCTGGAAAGAAACGCGTTCCCTCCTTCCTTACCCTCCGAATGAAAAGGACAGGAAAAGAATAGAAGGACAGAGTGGTGGCGGTGCCGCTCCTGCTTCACTTTCCCGGAAATTCTCTTTTCCTTTTCTCTGCAAACTTACTCCCGCGGAAACTTCCAGTAGTTTTGCACAACTGCGCTCCCAGAGTCCCCGCCAACAGCGAGAGCGAAATCCCAGACAGGAGTGTGGAAGCTCGTAGCTATGACTCATCTCAGCGCTGAGTGCTTGAGGAAAAAACCCCTTCATTGACTGCTCGCTCTCACACGCGTACGCTAGCGAGGAGGAAAGCGGAGTCACAGCTGCTTTTGAATATTTTGGGGAGACGACGCGAAAGTCTGGCGCCTCGTGTGAAAGGATAGAAGGGGATGCCTCGAGGGAGTCCTACACGCCAGTTGGTCCCCGCCTCACCTTCTTGGAGAGCGAGTTCGCTTCCTCCTGCAGTTGCTTCTTGGATTCCTGCTGCCTCTCCAGCTCCGCCTGCATTTGCGTGAGCGACGCAACGTTGAGCGTCCTGAGACCGTCGAGCTCTTCTCTCGATCGGAAGATCTCGCCCTCAGACTCTCGGATCTCCCTGGTCAGCTCCTCAATCTGCTCTTCCAGCTTTTTCGCCTCGCCTTCGCATGTGCTCAGGACGACCCTGCTCTGTTCCGCCTCCTCCGTGGCTTTGGCACACTCCCTCTCCAGGCGCTCGTTGGAGGCCCGCAGCTCATTCAGCTCTTCGCACTTTCTCGAAGCCTCGGCCTCCTCGCTCTGCACCTGTTTTTCCTTCTCACAGTTCTGGAACGCACAGACGCTCGTATGGCCGGTCAATTTCTCTGGAGGAGAGGAAAGGAGAGAGAACTCGAGAATGCACATAGGCGCAGCCTTCGCTGCTGCTGTCTCATTCCGGGTCTCGGAGGAGGGTGCTGCCTTCACCTCACGAGCGTACTCACTCTTTCCAAATCAGAATACCGTACGATGCATCGGGAGAATGCAGGCAGTCTTAATCGAGCAGGAAGAAATCAAATTTTCTTTTCTTACCACCGCTGCTCTTCTTCTTTCCCTGTTACCTTCCGTTCTCATTCTCCTGATAGCCTTTCTCTTCCTTGCCCCCTTACCCTTCGAAGATGTGGGAAGACTTCCAGAAGGGAACCTATCCGCGGCTGTGGGACATCGTGGCACGTCCGCCTGCTCGTTTCGCTCCCACCCTCTCTCCATCCTTCTCCTCCACCGCATCGTTTCCTCCCGGACCTCATCTCACCTCTTCCTTGATCTTCTCAAGCTCGCGTTCGGTATGATGGGTCTTCTGCTTGCATTGTTCCAGCTCCTGCTTCTTGGTACACAAGAGCTGCTCGAGCTCCAACTGCTTGCGATCCCGCAGGTTCCTGAGGTCGTTGCTACGGGTGGTTTCCGCCTTGCACTGTTCCTGGAGGTCCTCGATGGCAGCTTTGGTCTCTCGGAGCTTATCCTGCATCTCCTTGAGAGAATCTCGGGTTCGCTCGAGGTCTCGGTCGATAGCATCTCTTTCCTTGCCGATATCTTCAGTTCTACCTTGCTGGCGCTGCAGTTCCGCGTCCTTCGCCTCCAGTTCGCACTGGAGGGAGGCGGTTTCCTTTCCCAGCTCCTCAACCTGCAGGAGGGAATCAAGACTTTTTTCGGTGAGACTCGTTCTCCCTCCCTCCCTCCCAACCTTTCCTTCATGGTAATGATATAGAGTCCTCCATGACACCGATCCTCTCTCCGAGTCCAACTATGGGATCCTTCTATGGGATCGAAATATAAAAAAAACATAGGAAGTGGAGTCCATAAAAGATGAAGCAGAGCTATCAGTCAACCTTAGACCCATTGACGGCTAAAGTGAAAGAAAAAAACAAGAAAGAAAAGCGTCGAGAGAGCGAACAATCTCCGCACGTAAGGCGCACCCTTCATCTCCACAGGTGTCCTCCGAATGCAGATGGAGAAAAGCGGGAAGAAAGCGAAAGGAGAGTAGGATCCGGTAAGTCTCAAGGTATGCCACTGCTCCTTGAGAAGGGTCTGTGGAAGAGGACGGTTTCGCTTTCTGTTAGAAGCAGAGCTTCTTTCCGAAGGCGTGACTCGCTATAGACATCTTTCGAAAATCCGGGGTATGGAAAGAGCTTTGAAGCTTGTTGGAACTCTCCTCGTCGTTCGCCTATTCCTGAGATACCCACCCCTCCTCGTTACTATCATTCCATCATTACTCTCCGCCTACAAAGGACTTTCGGCCGCTCGAGGCTCGTGATGCGGTTCAGGCTATGGCATTCCAAGAGACTAGAGAAGATCAACAAGCAGACCTCGCTGTAATTTTGATCTCTTCCTGGTTTTGCAGCGACAAGCATGCAAGCATGGACGCTCCCTCCTTCCCTGCTTCCTCTCTTCCTAATAGGCTCCCTGCCTCCTTTCGACCTGCCGTAACTAACGGAGACGAGCGAAGCCGCTTGGGAATAAAAGGAGAGAGAGAAATGGATAGCGCGCAAAGGAAAAAAAGCACCATCAGTACAGCCATCAGTAATGGAAGGAAGCTGGATGCGGTGTCTTGGAGACTTTCCTCCGCTCTGGCTCTTCTACCTCAATCATCATCACCGCCGCCCAACATCAAGGGTGCATGCACCGTAGATGCTGACAGATGCAGTGCCCCCAGGAGACCCTCAATTCGCACCTCGTACTTGGACTGCTCCATCTCCCGCAGGAGTTGCTCGTTGAGGGAGACTATCTCCTCGATCTCTTTCCTGATCTGGCACTGCTCCTTCTCGTTGGCGATGCGCTTCTCCTCTGTCTCCTCATACAGCCTCTCGCTCTCCTCCTTCTGCTTCTGGAGCTCGTCGATTCGCCGCCTGAGGTCCTCTGCTTCCGTGTGCATTTTGGAGATGTCACAAACGTAGGAGTTCATCTGAATGGCTTCTTCCCTGACGATGGCCGACTCCTGGTTAGCCTTCAGAAGTGCGGCTTCGTATTTCTCGGCTAAGATCCTCTCCCGCATAAGGGCTGCCTGCTCCTCCTCAATCTGCTGGCACAGCTGCTGGATGCGACGGTACTTCTCCTCCAGCTGGACATTAATGATAATAATGATAAACATCTGGGTTCCCTCACTGCACCCGTTAGGAGCGTTCGTCCGACAGACGAACGATCTCAGTAGAACCTTCCACCTTTCCGAGAAAGAGGAGGATGGACTTTGAACGGTGCGCGTACTCAAGCGTTAAGGAGGGCAAAAAGAACTCGCAGTTTTGGGGAGATCGCCTTGAGCTCCGCGCTCTGTGATCGCCAAACGGCGTCACTTTCGTCCAAGTGACCTCATCGTTGCGGAGCGCCAGATATGTGATCTTTGGCCAAGATTATTAGTCCAAGCAGGACACCTACTAAGACTCGATCCTCTAAGCCAGCAGTGGTGATTTGGTTTGTATTCTCAGGAGGCCCCCCGACTTGACCATCCACACGGTGGATCGAGACAGTTCGATCTGCCTGCCCCAAGTCTTCTTCGAAGCAGAGCACAGGCGCGTCGCTCGCAATTTCGCACCGAAGAGCAGCTGTACTTGACCTCACAACAAGAGTAGATTCTCCGGAGAGCGACCAAGGGAAAGCTGTCACGGAGCCGATTCGTGTCCGCCCGATTCTCTCTGCTGACGCGGCGAGTTCTCTCCTCCCTTCCTACCTTCTGCTGGAACTGCTGTCGCTGGCTCCGCAAGCAGCGCATCCCGTCGTTGTCTGTCGGGTCCCCGCGGGCCACGTCTGCAGGATTCAAGAAGGAAGATTGAGAACTCATGCACGTCATCCTGGAATTTGGAGTATCCACCGCACGGAGTCCACGCACTCGTTTCGAACAAAGTGCTCGGCGAAATAGGCCCTGCGCACCCCAACAATGAAGAACGCCGAAACGAGCCACTCCTGCGCGCGGCAGACCAATGGGATTGAGGCTGGCCGGATGCAACGGACGCTGTTCGAGTGACCTGACGGAAACTGCGCGGGAGCCGCCCAGGCGGTGAAACATAAAAAGAGGAAGGGGTACGGAATCAAGAAAGGAAGGAAAGAACGAAGGAAGGAGGGAAGGAAGAAAAGAAAGAAGGGAGGAAGGGAGGAAAGAAGAAAGGAAAGATGGAGGCAAGGGAACATTTTCAGAATGGCAACCGAGAAGCAGACCTTATATTCAGTTCATCATCCCAGGACGAAGTGACTCTAAGAGCGGATATACATTCGTCCAGATTTTCTTCAGGTGGAAAACTGACTGCACCCGCAAGGATGGATGGAGAAGAGTAGGCGTCGGTGCAACTTCTTTACAAGGTTCCACGAGGATTGCGAAGCCGTTTCCTCCTAGCGAATGGTGCGAGATGAAGTTCTGACCCCGCCAGTTTCAGCGTAAGCTTCGAGTCCCCTGCTGAACTCCTAGCCACTCTGCTTGTCCAACCATTCTTCACCCGAAGAAGATTGGGAGCCAAATCTGCCAATTCTTATGAGGAATCCACGGGTCCTCTCCCTTTGCTCCGCATTTGATCGGCGCATTTTTTCTCAAGCCTTTCCCATGGCTCTAATTGCTTACGCCTAATCGTCGAAGAAGCAGCAGACCAGACTATCATCGGCACGGAGGAAACCTTTTCGAAAGCACACAGGATCCTCATGGGGAAGCAGATGGAAGCTCTTTTCCTTTTTTTATCAAGCACGCTTTCTGGAACCTGTCATACTTTCCGTTCTCTATCTAAGTCCCTTTGGACGGTCCTTCCCTCAACACGCGAGCTCCTCGCAGGTGCCTCTTCACCACTTGGAAATCCAAGAGTTGCTGTCTTTTGCTGACCGAGGTATACTTTTGCTGCCTTCTCTTGGGATCCACTACTGCGATCCTGCGAGAAGACTCTGGAAACCAGGCTTCTTGTAAAATCATATCTGGCATTCCAAATATAGATTTTACATTTTTTTTGTTCCTTTGTTTGGGAGCCAATTTATGTATTTGTCCTTCTCCTGTTCCATTGTGCAGGTTCTCCAAGATTTCCATTTTCGAAAAGCCAGCTGGCGACGAAGAGAGACTGGATCAAGATCGGATAGAATGGAGGTTGAGTAGTAGCGGGAGAAGGCTTTGAGCCCACAGCGGGGCAAATTCGTCTGGGTTTCAAGTCGGGATCTGTCGTGGATCTCCTGATGGCGGAAGATGACGACACAAGGCCTGTAAAGAAGGAAGACTGACCAGGAAAGGAGGAGCTTCTGCTACCAAGTAGCTCTGGCTGCCTGGGTAAGGACGAGGAAGCTGAAGAGCGCAGTATGGAACGTGAAGGAAAAAAACAACGAAGTGGAAAAGATCTGCCGGGCTACCTTCAGCTGGCGGGTCTTCAATTCCAGTTTTCAGTCCGCCAGATTGGCGGAGTGGTCACGGGAAGTTTCAAATCTGCCTTCCATACTGAGGAAACGAGTTTTTGCCATGGTCTTCTATTGCGAGGTCCCGTTTTCACCGAGCCAGCGCTCTGAGTCTTGAGCACGTTACGGAGTGTCTTCGGACCAGCTCTGGAAAAGTAAGCGAAAGAGCCGTTGCCCTCATGAACTGCTCTCGGTGGTCGCGCTGGTATGCCGTCATCCAGTTAAAGAAAAGGAGGAACGAGCAAAACGGATCTTTTGAAAGGAATATCAGTGGCACCAGAGGCAGCCTCAAAAGAGGGAAAAATTCACCGAAGAAAGGAATGTGGAAAACAATGTCTGCTTGAACAGAATTGAAGACAAGGGCTGAGAGGACATCACTAAGATTCCCATTTTTTCTCCCTAATCTTTCGTCAGGTCTTCTGCCCAGATATCTTCCGAACTTTCTGATAAGGCGTGTGTAAAACCACTTCCTATCAGAGGGATTTTATGCATTAAGAGTAGCTTTTTGTAAATTCCAATGTTGCATAATAGTTTCGTTGGAGATCAGAAACATTTGACTTCTAGACCCTTTTGTAATATGAAAAGTGGGCGTTTTCGAAGTTCCAGACGGTTAAAACATCTTTTTCTTATAGTCAGTGAAAAAAATGAAAAGAGCTTTTCTCCTCAGAAACTTGATTTGAATTTTATAACTACTCGCAATTAGAAAACATAATAGCGGTACTCCTAATTGACGCTGGTTGAAAGCACTGGAAGTTTTTTGCAGACGATGGCGAAGCTAAAGTCAGCTTAACTAATGAATGGACTTCAAGCACTTTTTAAACACCCACAATCGTCGAGAAAGGAAAAATACATTCCCTCAGATACCTTCAAACTGAAAGCATACCTTCGAAGGAATTGGACCAGTAGGGAAACTCGATCTCCTCCATTTGGATTTCAGGTGGTTCCTGTTCAAATGATTGTACAAATGACTAAATCTGGCATCTTGTCCCCTTGAAATGAATCTATGGACGCGGAAACAAAATGAAATTTCATCTATTTACTGTATAGAATTATGAAATTCTGTAGAAAATATATTCTAAAGAAATAGGAAAATAAAAGTTGAATTGCAGCCAGCTTTCATGAAACCTCTGTTGCTATGTACATGATCCAAGAATATCTGACCATCCAGTTTGCTTTTTGATGACTGTCTACGATTCCAGTCACTTTGGTTGCAGCACAGAATCTTAGAATAGATGTTTCCCTTAAACTTGCAAACTGTGCAACATTCGTAGAAACTTCTCGCTAGCAAATGATTTTGAAAATCACAAAATTTGGGAATCTTTTTACTTGATGTGAATCTATCTGTGCCTGGAACCACGAACTTGTCTATTAAACGAACTCCTCCTCAGCATTTTTCCATTTGTATCATCATTTAGAGAAGACGTATTCCATTTCCGTGATCAGTCTCACAAGCTTTAAATCTTGGTGTTACAGTGTAGCAAAGTCCAACTCCGATTTTGTGAATATTTATACCAAACTTATCGGCATCAAAAACTCATTTCATTTTTTCAATGCTGCTATTATTACAAATTTGTTTCTACCTTCTATGATCACAGTGATTTACTAAAGAAAGCCACTCTTACAATAATAATTCATTGAATATTACTGATTTATAGGAACGTTCGGTGGAAATTTTATTCGTATTTGTCGTAGGCATTAATAAAGTTCATGCATTGAGATGCAGCATAGTACGTTAAGTGATAAAGGGAAATTGCTAACTGTAGCCGTACGCAATGTAACAGGAAACCAAATTAAAGACAATCGTGTATTCAAGTTTAATGTAAAATGTTATCTTCAAACAATAGACATATCAAGGAATAAACATATCCTAGACGGTGTATAAAAATTAATAGAATTTCTCTATGAATTTATAATTTATTGGGTCATGCTAATGAAACGTCAGTCTAGTTATTTCAAGTCAGGTGAATTTCTCATGAAACACCCTTAAATGAGAATGCGGTGTGGTACATGAAGAATGGGGTATGCTTACCAGAATGAAACAAACTATTCCTGCTTTTTCAAGGACTCTGATTTCCTGGATATCAGTTTGGCAAATCTGAATTCCTTATAGGATTAACTCTTACGAAGCTTTAGAGATTTATAGGATCCCGGATGCATCATTCTTTTTAATTTTTCTTTTTGAAGCTAACTACCATTCAATATTTAAGCAAGATTTTTTACTGCACATCGAAAGAATACTTCTGTTCCTAGTTCCTTTCCTGTATATTCCTGTATATTCCTTCAAAGAGTTAAGTCACTGCATATATCGGCTTGTACGCACAAAAGGAGCACACCACTGATGTTCCCTTTTCTGTGAAGAATCCGAAGCAAATGAGTATTTTCCTGCTCATCTCACCATAAGGTCCGCAGAAATATGCAGAGACCAAAGAAGATATAATCGAGGTCGTTTGAAATGGCAATCTTGCATGGACACTAATTAGATGGGATGATATTTGTTATGCTTTCTTTCATACAACAGTAAAACGACATTCAACGAAAGATTGTTTATCATCGTATTTTGAAAGTTGTGACGTCTAAAGGATGCAAAAAATTGTTCACGAATACGGAACTGAATTTTTAGAGATTGGTTGAGCGTTTTTCTTTTTTTCGTGTGTATGTGTATCTCCTTGTCGAAACACATTTGAAAATATGAATATATACTGAGAAACTCTGAAATAAAGTGCAACATCACAGTAGCTTAGTTTTTTTTTCCCTTTGCAAATTGCTGGTCTCAGCTGAGTAAAGATCCATAATTGCTGGACGTCATTAGAAGTCTTGTTTATTGGTTGCGCAAACGAATGTTTATCTTGGCAGGTACTTTTCTAAAAATCCGTTCAAAGATGGAGCTGTGAATTAGTTCAAGTTAAGCTTTCAATACTCATTGCATTCTCCACAGTTTAGTTTGTCAGCTAAGATTGCAACTGAATGAAAAACTTGAATGAAAGAGTCTGAATGAAAAACTGAATGAGAAAGTCCCTCTCAGAGCAAACACAACAGCTAATGTGTCCTTCACTATCGTAAGGTGATCTTACCCTACCCTTTTGAGCACATTTATAGTTAAAAGAGAACCTAAAGTTCTTCGGCGGAACTTTACAGGTGAGCACCTCTGAACTCGTATCTCTAGGGGTAGACGACAAAAACCCTATCAGTTATTAGCCAAGATAGATCCCTGCAAGTTTCACCGTTTCCATGCGGAGCTGCCAATCCACTGAAGCTATTTGGTATCTTGAACTTGATAGCTTATGCTGTGTTTTCAATTGTGATTATAAGGAGAGCATTTTATTTGGGACTTCTCTGAGAGGTTTACTGCAAACTGGTCATGCACTCCCAGATCACACACGTATACCCAGCCCCGCAATCTATGAATCATAAACCCAATCTGTGCAGGAAGCTGCATAACTGCTCAGCATTTCAACAGCTTTTCGTTAAAAATTGAACACATAACGGAAAACATTGAAATTCATAAAGTTCAGCCATAGTTCATCTTCCCACGATAAGAGGTGCACAAGGAGACTTCCGGCTTTCCTATTTTCCTGTCATCCGTCGCTGGGACAGTGACATATCCCCGTATCCAGTAAGTCAGAGAATCAGTTGCTGTAGCGAGCTGTTAATGTTTGTCTTCTGTGTGGAGTTACCCGTCTCAGCTTGTAACACGAAGAGGCAGTTCGAAGGAATGGTCGCCTAGGTGGAGGTGCAAATGAAGGAAAATTCTTTTGCCAGAAAGAGTATCAGAAAGCAATAAATCGGAGCACACATGAAATAGCAAACATAAAGTTTTGCAGAGCTGGGAGTACAGTGTAGTTTGAGAGTAAATAAGGAGGAACTTCGAGTGATGCTGTGACTGTTTTGTAATATGATAAAGTGAAACAAATGATTCCAAATTCAAAGTAAGATCGGTTGGAAAGTACTGTGTTAGTGGCTAGAGTGTTTGCACTGTTGAGGGTGCAATGCAGCTACTTCATCTAGTAGTTTATTCATCTAGAGTACTTCCGTCTGGTAGTCAATCATAAATATTTTCCTTTAAATTATTAATGCTGCATGGTCGGTTCCATTGTGACCCTGGCTTCACAAAAACTGTCAATCTCCAGAAGTTATCTGAAAAGTTTCATTTGCTTGCTTTCCCGGTTACATCACACACGTAAAAAGGAGTGCAGAAACAGTGTTCGTTTACCATTTGAATTCTTTATATTATTACAACTCTTTGCAAAGAAAGCAACTTTGGACCAAACTTCAACGAGAATTACCATCGCTATCAAACGTAGGGGCCAACGAAGAGAATGAATCGAATGACATTTGACGCTCGCCACATCGCCAGAATGTCAAAAAACAAAAACCATTCAATCCAAATGATGGATACAAACTTAAAAACAAATATCCCGAAAGTGTTTATCAAATTAGATGCTGGTTTCCAATACAAAGTTGCTAGTTTATAAGACGGAAGCAGATCCAAATGGAAAGGAGTTTTTGCAAAGTGAATACTGGAAAGTATTCGGTACTTCAAGCGAATTATCTGAAATTTCCCTCAATGTAGGGTGCAATATACTGCATGGAATTTACCGGGTTGGATCTATGCTCCCTTTTTGGGAATTTCTCCGATGTAACCCTAAAGATCTATTTCAAGCCTGTTTTTAAGTTTATTATTTAAATTGTATGTTGCTTTGAATAAAACAGTCCGTGATATACTGAATGCAGCCACTAAAACCTGATTATACACACGTATAATCAACGCAAGTGATGAAATTGCTATTGGACTTTTCGTGATTATTACATATATTTTATTTTAATAAATGTATTCGGTTGAATTTCTTCAGTTTTTAAAATTCTTTGGTATAATAGATCTGTCAGCTCCAATTGGTTTAGATTATTGAAGTTGAAGAAGGACCAGAACTGGATGAAGATGGGACAGCAACAGCAACAATGGGCTTCATCAGACCTTGGCTAGATGAATAAGACCCCAAACACTGATTGCTTAACACAGCACTGCTATTTATGGGCTTCAAAAGCTGGTGCTCCAGGATCTAGAAGAAAAGAATTTTGATTCATATTCAAACTTCAAATAACAGAGATGTTGAAAACTGAAAACAGGATTACAAGGAAAAAGCCAATAGCAAGTACCTAAGCCAAGCTCCATCACCATTCAGCACTATAGAGGAGAATACACTTATGCAGCCAAAACTCGAGCACCCTGAAGTGTTCCCCCCGAAGAGGCACTGATGATAAGATTGTGCTCTGATGTTGATTTGAGTACAGTATCTTTGGCACATTCTTCCCAACGGAAAGAATCCTTACAAACAATCGTAATAAACTGATTAATAGAACAAACAAATTTACCTTTCCATATGAAGGTGCTGGCAACATGGCCAGCTGGGAGATGTTGGATGCTAAAATAGGGCGTGTTACACTATTCACTGCTGAGGCAACCAGCTGTGTGATACCTACTGAAAGTTAACGGAGATTTCTTTTATGAGGAATTGATGCTACCTTCATCAGGGGACACAGGAAGGGTAGTTGGGAGTGAACTGATAGTTTTTGACACAGGAATAAGGAGATTATGGTTACCACTTGTTTGCATCACGCTCATTGACCCTTGCAACATCTCTCCAGAAAACACTACACCTTTACCACGCAATTATTACGCCCGGATTTTCTTTTAGATTTACCTGGGATGGCCGTATTTCCTTTTCCTGTGGTTGACAGAAGACTAGGGCTCAGGGTGGCAGGATTACTAACACTAACAATTGTGGAGGATGGATGTGCAAAACTTTTGGCTGACGTATCCAGAGTGCTAGTAAAATTCTCCTGAGAAACTGAAGCAAATAGTGGGAAATTAAAAAACAATTTTTGTTAATTTACCTGGTAGGATATTTGACATGAAACGAATTCCACATGGTGTCACAAGTTGCAATCTTGTCACGGGAATTTGAGTTTGAATTAGAGAGGAAGATAACTGGATAGAAATCGGAGAAGAAATACTTGTGGCCTGTTGCTCGGCATTAGCACTGAGTTTAGATGGAAGAACCATCAGAGTATCTGTATGCGGGTTAGCGTTTTCCGCATATATTTGGTTTTCATATGCAAATTCATCCTGTGAATCTGAACATGTGAAACAATTTGCCTCTTTTTTGATGTTTGTTTCATTAGGAAGAGAAATTGGCTTCTCACTGGTATGCAAAGCCTCTGATTCGTTTACACTGTTTGAATATACTTCACTCTGTATCGAAGATTCGTTATCTTTGTTGGAATCCATTAGGTTCCCCAATTTATCTCTTTCTGTGTCCAGTGTGCAGGAGGAATATTCTGATTTTTCTATAATCATGATAAATCTCCGTGTTAACACAAATCTTACCGACTGTAGGGCTGCTGCTCTTTTTAGTTTCAGGAACATTCAAACTGTTTTGATGTATATTCTGTTCATTCTTCACATCTGCACAAACAACAAACAGGGCTAATTTTGATAAATATTCCAACACATGTACCTATTGCTATTGATTCATTGAGATTTTCGGGATCTCTACTGCTCCTTCTTCCACTTGAGTATTCTAACTGGAACATTTCTTTCTTCAACGTGGCCAAACGCTGTTGTGCTGCAATTTTTTCTCGGGCTAATTTCTCCAACTCCTGTTCACATTCTAACTCCCTCTTCTTAAGAGTCTATTTTCCAGACAAAAAGCAATTCACTGTTGATAGCTATCATTCCAGCAAAGCATACGCAAAGTAAGCATAATGCTGAATATAACTCGAACCTGCCAAAAACACTTTTGTATGCCAAAACCGAAAAGCACACAACACAAAGTAAAACTCGACAGAAAACGGGCGCCAGTGTTTCTCTAATTAAACAGAACTTCCAACATATGTATAACCGAGAATTTCATGTACAACATGCACTCATATTTCCATGTATAAGTCGGGAAAACCCTTTTTCCCTTCTACTTTTTCATTTCCTGAAGAATATTTTATTCTCTCCGATGTTTAATAATCTTTAATAATATTGGATGGTTTCTCCAAATCATTCTTCGTTGAAACGTTTGTATCAGACGTTTTTCTAGAACTTGCATTTAAAATGCAGGTTTTCCTTCAATTTGATTCGGACAAGAAATCACATTGAAGAATGAAAAAAGCTAGCCATATTTTGGACATATCACATAAGAGTTATTTAACGTCTTGCATGACAGCCTTCTTTCTTGTTTTCATTTAGGAAGATCGACCAGATTTTATACTATACATACGTAGACTACACGCAGACTCGATATAATACTAAACCATGGATATCGGCAAACTTCTATAAGTTCTTGAGGTTACAACGACTTTCCGCCAGTTTCTACAAAGCTGCTACGATTGGAACAAAGTTTAAGGGCACTACCACAATAGCAGAATAGTTTAGGAATAAGTTTTATTGGAACACTTAAAAGATAACAGATAACTACGATTTTCCATGCAGGTAAGGTATGCAGCTATACTGTTAAGGGATTCCTAGGGATTCCAAACAATTTTCATTACCTTAGACATCTTGTAGCTTATTAACCGTAAGCTTCGTCATCAAAGGTTTTCGATACAGCAACAGAACCGATAACCGGCTTTTCAACTTATCCCTTGAAAGGTGTGATTTGGAATTCTCTGTAGTTTATGTTTACAATATCCTTTTTATTTTTTTTCCGCTCCTAATTCTTTTACAGTTCCGCACCCTTGCCATTTTCAATCAATCAATGTGTATCTCTAAATAAAAGATATCCTGTTTTGACATGGAATCATAATTTAAATGTCTAATGACCGTACATCAAATAGAGCATCAATTACTTGGAAGGTAAAGAAAAAAAAAAAAAAAAAAAAAAAGGAACTGTTGTATCCATGTCCGCGAAAGCTTTCGCACCTATTAATTATGAACACAGTCCCACTTTCAGCACAAATTTATTGCAAACTGTGGGTAATTTGGGAATTTTTTCTCTTGGGATTACCGATGGAACGCTAGAGGAAAGAAAGCTGAGGAAAGCAACCTCGAGTGCTTACCTCCGCTGGGAGTGGATCACATTTAGCACACACTAACGGAATGGAATGCACGTAATCGGAAAAGGGGGGCTTATAACACACGAATACATGAATGTGATCCGACGAGTTATGTGGACACGAAGAACTGCTATGTAGCTGCTGCATACGTTGAGAATAAGAACCATTCCACAAACCAAAAGTAATAAACGTAAAAAATGAATGAGGTCACTGTTAGCTCGGCAAACAATTTTTGACAAAAAGTCATGCGATATTGGCTGACTGTTGGTACACTTCCTAGAGGTGAGTTTGTTATTACAACAGCTACCGTGACGTTGGAGACAAAAGCAATCAGTACATCTAGATGGGAATGTAGTGGTCACCTTGCTATTCTCTCTGCCTGTGAAATCGACTGGATGTTTTCCTAGAGATAAAGCGAGAAGTTTAAATCTATTCTCGATGTGGGGACCCTTGTACGATAATTTATATGTGGGAAGACAAAACGTTCCTAGCCATGGACCAAAAACCTTGATAGGACTGAAGCTGCAAAGGGGTGATGACTAGAAAAGGTCCCTACAGACTTAAGTCTACGATGCTTTCACTTTTCGATACGGTCTTCTTCGGACATCCTTGTGGAGACCAGTTGCAAGTGGCTTTCTGTAGGATTTATCTATAAAGTGCACAAAAATGAGTTTCACGCTCTAACGATATCTTTTCAATTCGTCGAAGTGCAATTTCGAGATAAAGATCGCAAGATTTGCAAAATTTTCAGGTACAAAACAAAATTCCCTTCTAATTCCGCACTACCTGGGACAAAAAATTGAAAGCGTTCGTACAGATATGGAAGAAGAAAAAAAAATCGGCGCATGCAAGCATGATGGTAGCGAACGCTTGCAAGGCATTTCGAGTTGAAAGATTTGATACCGGAGAAAGGCAGGCAGGAAAAAGGAAAACGAGCAAACAGCACGGCGAAGCAGATTCGATGCAAGCGACCAGAATCATTGGAATTCCCTTGCAGAATCCTAAAACTGTGTTCAAAAAAGACTATATAAACCGGCAGGACCGAGTCACATCACGTCCGGTATTCTCACAGGGCAATTTCACAGACCTACGGGACTACAATCTTTCAGTCTTTACTTATTTATCCGAAGCGTTACATTGGGGTCCCAATAGCGAGACGCTCCCTACCTTTACATGAGAATGAGGATGGAACCCTAAAAGTACGAGGCTCTACGAAAGCTTTGAATATTACATTGCAATGCATCTTATGCATTGTGTGATCTGCGCGACTGCCACATTTACCGGCCTGGGATTGGGAGTCGGCGGGCTTATTTGATTATTCCATTACGAGACTTCCTTTTATTACTTGATCGGAAGAACACAGACGCCAGGAAGGTTGGATATGGTTTCTTTTAATCTCAATAGTGGGAAGATTCGTCTTCCGCGTCAGCATGAGCGAAAAAATGATGGAAAGGAAACACAGAGATCTTTATGCAGCTACATAGGAAAAAAAAAAAAAATTGGATGTTCGAGAAAGTGGAATCCAAGAGGACGGCCAACGGTTTACAAATCAGCAGGGAAAATAGCTTTCGAAGAGAATATTCAAATGGCTGTTTTCGCTACTGGTCGACGAAATCTAGAGAGCACGAAACTGCTGAGATGATTTTTCGAAGACTCACGGTTCTTAATTACTAAACTTTGAGACAAAGAAAAAAAGAACCCAGACCCAAGCGAAATCTTTAAGGATAAACGAAGTCATGCTTAGAACTCAAATATGAGCAAATAAGGGCAGTTGCAATTCAAGCCTTTGAGTACGGATATTCTGGTGGTACAAGTTTAATCGTTTGTACACGAAGAAATACCACCAACTGTCCGTCGTAGAAGCCAATTTTGAGCCAACGGACAACAAATGATAGCCAATCATTCGATTATGAATCGTAGGAAACCAAGTATTATATTAGCTAGTAGATGAGCATATACTAAGTTCATGCAATCGATTTTCTGTTCACTTATACATGAGCGATATCTATTTTCTCTTTCTTCCTTTTCCACGAGATTCAATTCCTACTCATATTGCATTAGCAGCTGTAAACGGTTTTGTAATTGATTAATACCACGTAATACCAAGGAGAAGGTGAAAAGTTTTTCGCAATGCACACATTATCATCGGCTGCTTGTTTCTGATATCTAACTAATTCAATACTAGCTGCGAACTCTAAACTCTATTGCATATTTATCTGCCTTTTTGAATGCACAGTAAATCAAAAGCAAGTATAAATCAATTCGGTAATTGAAGGACGGATGCTGTTAATGTCCATTAATTATTTTAAATTAACACCGAAACTGAGATGGGCACCCATCAGTTCATTAATACTACTATTCTTACGGTGGTAACGGAAAACCACCGATTAATTGCTTTCTACCTTTTTTTCTCCTCAGATAACTATTTTCGCATCCCTGAAACAGAATTTTGAAGAATTCATGAGTTTGGAAAGTGTTTCTCTATCCAAAAAAACTCCAATCTGACAAAGCAATCTACTTTCTGTCGGTGTCTTGCTTGTGAGACATGCCATCGCCACAGAGAAAAACATGCACAAACTACAACGACCTTAAACCATAAGAAACATCATCACCATCAGGCAAAGTCAGGAAAAAACAAAACAAAAAACCAACTACGAAACATTTCGAGATGAAACGAGAGAGTTTACTTATATACGAAACACAATAAACACTTTCTTTGTGAATTGATTTTAGAATTTATTACGGAAATTATGAGAAAGTGCTTTTTTTTTTCCTGCACAATTATCGTGCTTGCCTGTTACATAATGTAACGTACAAAGCCGTGTGTGTGTGTTTTTAGACCAACATGAATGGCACGGCTCCCATGACCACCCGCGATGGATAAGAGTAGAGTAACGCAATGAAGAAGTGTACACAGGTACACAACTAGGATAAGCATTATTACAAGTACAATGAAAGCTCGTCACCAATCTCTCACACAGAAAAGGCATCAGTTTCGTGGAAGAATTCTGCTTTATCTGCTTGTGAAGTATCATCTGTATAGCTCCTCACCGTGTACGGTAATGCGAGATCAAGACAGTGGGCATGTACGCATTCCTCACATTATACTCCCTTTCGAGTGCGGAAAAAGTTATGAAATCTTGCGTACCGTATGAAATCTGGCATGCATGCATATAATCCAGATGTGTTCTCAAAGATTTATGGACACTCAAACTCCACGTCATTAAATATTCACATGTGAACTCGTAGAGCAGCAATGTATGATTTGCACTATTTAGGGTCCGAGGGAATCGCTCGGGGCATAATCCATAAGGGAACATTTGCGTTTTTCCTTCTCCCTTATAAAACTTGAGGGGAAAGAAAATATTTTTTTTCCGCAGATGAATTTTCGGAAGAGCGTGCATCCGTACATGTGCACTTTTCCGCAATAAGAAAGGAATCAAGATAAGCCTTAAGGAGCCTTTTGGCGGATCAACCTTACATCTCGAGAGCATTCCAAAAACAAATACATCCCGTAGTAGACACAAACTTGATTTCAGGGCCATTCAATCGAAAAGAAGCTGTTGTACATTCATGGTATTGCATATAGAAGAGTTACAGGTCATTTGAATTTGTTTCTATCGATTGCCACAATTACCTGTCCGAGCAACTCAACAGCAGCAGCAGCAACAAAAAACTCACTTACGAAAAACCTAATTTCCTTTCAGAGCATGTACATTTAATACGAATAAGTTCTATCTCAGATGGGATTCAAGATTAGTATCCAAAGATCTTTTTACACATACACTCCTGAATATGCTTGTGCACATGACAAGTTTTAGAATAACTTTTTATTTGAATCCATTTCAAAAACTGTACTTGAAAAAACAAACAAGCAAGCTGGGCGTAACGGAATGTTCGACATCCCCAAATCCACCGTAGGAAAATGATTTTCCTGAAGCAGTTGTGATCGATGTGAATTTCACCTACAATCTCAAACCGTAAATAATCGAAGATTTGAAAGCAATATGAATGGGGCACGTGGCGTCTTTGGCGGCCACATGAAACTTCCAAAAGAATTCAATGCAGCCAAGAAAACATTTACAGTATGCTGAAGTCTTAGTCGCTTAGTTATATGTGGCTTCTTGAACATTTCTCTGTACCACAGTGAGAGACACAAATAGGTTTATTTTGTTCACCACGCGATTATTTAAACTTTTCTTTTTTTTTTATGATAGAAAAAAAGAAAAGGAAGTGCAGCAGCAACCAGACGTTTGAGAAGACTGGCGTGGATGCACCACCAGGCAAAGAGCCACACGGCAGACAAGCAGCACACCACCGCCCCATACAGGTTGGGTTTCGCCTATTCTGACGTCATCAATAAAACGTGTTTCCTTTCAGGTAGAAAGCATGCTGCACAGATCTGAGCGGCCACTCTTTATCGACTCGAAAGTGTTAGATACTCCATACACATGGAACACATTCCAATGCTTACACGATTAATTATTAATGATTTCCCGCATTAAACGTTTCCGATCCAAAAATGCTTTCAAGAGAACAAAACTTATGGTAACCTAGAAAACACTCACCTGAATACAGCGAAGTGAAGAACGCAAAACACTAAGATTGGAAGCTTTACGATCATCCAAATTAGGGAGTTGTTTTTTAAGAAATTCAAAGCATTCCTTTAAATGAGCGCGTCGGAATTTCTCCAGCTTATTATGCACTTCCCGTGTACCTGAGCTGCAAATATATGCAGTGCTTCAGCATTAGTCAACTGTGCAGTGAATTCTTTGTTTACAGTTCTTAAGTAAAAGCAGTGGAGCCGTTAATATAATTTTTTTTATTTTTTTTTTTTAAAAAAAACAAGAATTTTTACTGTGCTTAAAGAAAAAACAAAACAAAACAAAAAACATCACAAGACAGTTATAATTAAAATACATAAAATCGGAAACTAAAGAAGCTCAACTGGATTATTTTTTTACTAGGATTTTATTAACTCATACTGACTGATAAACTGAACATGCAAACAAGTCAATACTTTGATCTTTTCCGATTATCTTGGACCAATTCATCCAACTTCGGTACATAAGTAGGTAAGACGGACGCTGGCTGACTTATTGTCAGCATTGATTGGGATGGGCAAGAAAAAGCAGATACAACGTTAAGCGGGGATGAGTTTTCGAAATTCACTGTTCCAGAAATATTCACAAACGGCTTGAATAATTCGTTTAATATGTCTGCATGATCTGAATCCATTTCATGATTCCGTACTAAAAATGATAAAAAAAACACACAGTAGGATTCAACATTCACCATCCGTACAGTAAAAATTCTGCAACTCAAATGTTTTTTACATGAGGCATTCACATTACCACAAAAATGAACAAAAATAATAATAATAATAAGTGAACAAATCAAAATATAGTGCATAACAGCTTACACTTTTCAGTACACTGCTGTGATTGAAACTCAACATATTTAGCAGCTTCCAGAAGAGTTTCTATATTCATTTTCGATTGAGCAGAATGGAAATTGCAGGAGCATTTATAGCAACCTTTTTCTTTATGCTTTGAAGATTCGATGCAAGATTCACAAATTTTGGAAAAGCAACAACAGTCCAGTCAAGAGAATGAATCACATCATGGGCTTAAACTGATCTAGGATTTCATTCCATACATAATAGGGAACAGTTCTGCGAAGGTGGGGCTTAACATGACATGAGTTGTACACTTTTGATAATAATCACGTGCTTTAACATCGATTTTTCATGCCACTTTACTTCTGGCTCAGCATCCGTAGATTAGCATTGGTTGTGACAAAAACGAAAACAGAACGATTCGAACTGGATGCGATTGGAACTTCTGGCAACAAATCTGTGATACATTGCAATATCACGTGCGATGACATTTCACACATCTCGCAAATACAAGTCTCGGCTTTCGTACTTTCCGTATCAACGCAAACTGGGAAAAGCCTCTACGCTCTCAAATTAAGAAAATCGGATATACGAAAGGACTTTGACGTACACACTGCCATTTCAACAAACGAGCATCATACGGGTCCCAGCCAATCATTTATTACGAAATGAAAGGTAGGAGGTACCCTGCAATCACATGTGCTTCGCGGAAGGGAAAAAAAAAAAAAAAAAAAAAAAAAAACTTCCACTATCGATCATGAACGGTAACACGAGGAGCTGCTAAAAGTTCGGAGTAAAACTTCAGACATATTTTCAAACATGATTTTTTTTTATATATATCTCTCTATATATATCCCTATATAACACAACAATATTATTAGTATGCAAAAAGTTAAAAGTGTCTAAAATTGCAATTCTCTATTTTCCTCGAAAGTCAATTGCTATCTGATACGTTACACAATCACTTAGAGGTGAATGGAGGTTTGGTATTCGCAGCGGGGACTGTTTTCAAATAGTGCTCCACGGTTCTGATCATCGGCTTTCTTCACCCAGTGGCCGTATACACGAAACGCTATTGCATCTGTGACCTGTAATCAATTAATTTTGTGTGTCTACAAAATAAATCCTTACTTTGCGAATTGCACGTAAGCTATAGGGGTCGAGTCTCAACTTAATGACAGATAAAGGCTCAGGAGTATATTTTAATCGCTGAATCCGAATCATTGCTCGAATGCACGTGATAGCAAACTTAAACAGCCTGACAGCATTGAGTTTTCTGAATGTTGTTGGCTACAAACGAGGTGAAAAACATGCGGAAGTGTGATGCTGTATACCATTCCTTGGAAGAAAGGATGCTTTAGTGCTTGCTCTACTGTGTACCGCTTCTGTGGGTCTACAGTCAATAATCTGGTTATAAGATCTTTGGGTAAATGAGTCACACTACTCCATTCTGGAGTGACAAAACTGAAGCGTCCTTCCATGATATTTCTCAACATCACCATTTGTTTGCGATGCCAAAAGGGTGGGCAGCCAACTAATAAGGTGTACATAATGACGCCACAAGCCCACCTACAATACAGTAAATCTTCAACTCAGTCCCCATACTTTAAAATGAATTTATGAATCCATGATGCTTTCAAAACTCTAAACTTACATGTCAACTGCCATGCCATAACCATCACTAGTGTCATACATGTTGCATTTGAGTAACTCTGGAGCCAGATAACCTGGTGTTCCACAAAGCTCTGCAATCAAAATGTTAATTTGGGTAATTTTGCGAATTACCCACCAAAAAGCATCTCCCCTGTTTGTAGGTGACGAGCAAAACCGAAATCAGTCAGTTTCACATTAAAACTGTCATCTAACAGAATATTCTCGGGTTTTACATCCCGATGTACAATGTTCTGCTGATGTACATGCTGCAGAGCTTCCAGCAATTGTTTCATGATATACTTAGTTTTTTTTTCGGATAAAGCCACCACTGAAGTTAAATAATCAAAAAGCTCGCCATTGCGGCATAGTTCAAAAACCAAAAAAATGTATGTGGCAGACTCAAATACATCGTGTAACTCAACAACGTAGGGATGTCCGGCTACCATACGTAAAATACTGATTTCACGATGAGTGGACACTTTCAGATCCTGTCCATCAGCACCTGAAATGTCTATAATCTTTGCTGCAAATTCCTGTCCAGTCTCTTTTTCAATGCAGCGACGTACAGTGGAGCTCACTCCTCTGAAGAAAGCAGAAACTACAACACAACATTTGATCTGAAAAATACCAACCTGCCAAGAATTTCTTTGGGTTCATATTTGGCATAAAAACCCTTCGCAGCATCTTCCTCTGGAAGAGCATCATCCAATTCATCTTCTTCTCGTGTCATGATGATGATGAAGAATTCGATTTCACATCAAGACACTACTGCGAGGCTACTTTGATGACGCCTATATAATAAAATAAATAGGTCAAACGTTAAATACAATATTCCTAGAACCAAGTGTGTCCCTATAAACTAGGGTATGGGGACGTAACCTCCCAACACACAAGGTTCATCAGTCTCCTCTATTTATTCAAATGAGTATCAATGAACAAGAGATTACAGTTCTTCAAAATATGACACCCTTGATCTCGTGGTACCAGATCTGATCTAGAACAAGAAATCAAAAACCTAGCTTTTTTCCATATCTTACTCTTTTCAGTGTAGAGTATTTATTTTCCCCTCTGGCTTGCTGCTCCTCATGAAGTTGATCCAGAATATTCTGTTTATCACTGATTTGTAACATGTCCATTTCCGATTTTAAATTACATAATTGTTGTTGGAAATGGGATTTGTTGGTAGAGTAAGCAAGCAAATTCTGGTCATTCGCCAAACACTGAGTAGTAAGATTGGGATTCACTGAGTCTATGAGGTTACAAGAATTAAGCATGGAATGCTCATTAGCACTCAAGGCTGATCCCATGATCTGTTTGTATTGTGGAATTCAGAGCGATTTTCTATAACCTCTTTACCAAAGGAGAATTTAAAGGAGTTTGTAAAACTTCATCCAACTTTTCTTTCATTTGCATCTCTAGAATACGAGCTCTGGCTAATTCCATCTGCAAAATTTGATTTTCAACTCGTTGCTTTTCAGCAGCTAGTTCAGCTTCCCGTGTTTTCTTCTCTAGAATCCACTTTTCTTCTTCTGTCTAAATTAAATTCACACCCTATACTATTCAAACTGTTCTAACCTTTATCGCTGCAATACGAATTTTTTGGATCTCTTTTTCTGCTTCGGTAGCCTTCTTTGATAATAACATAGCCTCTTCTTCAGCAGCTCGAGACTTTTCTGCCAATAATTCCACGGTTTCCTCACACTTTTGCTTAGAAACATTTTTTTACAAATGCTGATCTTCCTTCAAAAAAAACTTACCAATGCTTCTTTAGCTAGTTGTGTTTCAGTCTGATATTGTAATAACTGTTGTTCCAATTGCATCTTCTGATGCTCTAGTTCTTCTCGAAGCTGTTTCTCCCTTATCAATTTATTACGTTCTGCTTGACGCCTATAGACTGGCGTCTCTCCATCAGCTACTTCTGAAAACTTACCTCAGATTTTCTTCTTTTGATTGAGCCTTCATTTGTTGCACTTCAATGAAATCCGGTTTTCTTCGTCTCATGTACAGGTCATGGTTGCCAATGCACAGGTCCAGAATCTGCCAATTGCTGCCCTTGGAATCCATCTTGAGCAGGTTGGCTACACACCAGCTGATTCATATTAGCCTTGCTGGAGTAAAAGGTGAAACTAGGGTTCTTCTTCTCAACCATTTTGATTTTGAATTTTTTATTGCTGAAGCTAATGTTCTTTATTTCTTGCCATTGAAATGTAACTTTTGGTTCCAGCTTGTTAGGTTTTTCATAAATATTCAAGCCCAAGGCACAAACACCTAACCAAATTTCACTTTCCTTTTTGTTCTAAAAATAGGATGAATCTAAAATCATTAATATTTTTTCTAAATTTTATTTCATATCTACATGCATTATACACCATTACTGAAACTGATAACCTGTTACAATAAAAAGGCTTGAATTTCAATCAGTAGAACTTTAGAGTAATGAACTTTGCTGACAGACTAATTATTTTGATCCTTATTAAAACTGCGTTGTTTACTAACTCAAATTTTTGCACTCATTTTTCTAATTCCCAATAGTGTGTAATAATAGCAATCTTTCATTATCTATTTATAAAGGAATAAAAAAGGAAGAAGCCATTCGGAATTTCAATGTTTTGGAAATGAGATACTTAATTCCGGTGGAATTTCTCTCAATAAAATATGCATTAGTTCTATGGATTATCAAATGTAGTAAACTCATTAGCCGAAGAAAAACAACTCAGAATAGAAACTAAATAGACCCAAAATATCTATTGTGAAATATCTGATAAGAAATCTGCTTTACTACATTATTACCAATATGTTCTTACGACCTTTGCATTACAAGAAATTTGCAACCTGTGTACTGCACTGTAAACTTGAAAAAATTCCTCCTTTGAGGAATATAACTGCATTTGCATCAGGGTTAAACAAAACTATAATCGGAAACTGCATCAAATTTTCACTAAAGCTACAATAGCAATATGGTTGCTGAGGTGAAACTTCTACTTAGGTGCCACAAGATTGTAATTAACATGGATACAATGAAAGCACATAAGGTGAAACAAGTCATGCAATGCAAGTAACAAAATGCAAGCAAGATGCACTATAAAAAAAAAAAGAAATTAAAAAATTAAATGAATCCTGAGATTGATTATGCATGAATGTCTTATGAGACAATCAAATTTGGAAGTGAAAAACGAAATGAAAAAAAGTTCCTTGCATTTGATGCAATAGTCCATTAGCTTTCATAGTCAAGCTAATTCTATGCTCTTCTATTTTGGATTATGCTATTGTATTGTAAAACTGCAATGAGAAAAATCAATGAGCAGTCTATGAAATGAATGAGCTGAATGCATAAATAGTCTGCACTTAATCTTGCACCTCATTCAGAAATGTTTAAAATTACAATTTTGATAACTACAAAAACAAAAAGGGATTTCGCAAGCAAAAAAACAAAATGAAACAACCCAAGAGATTCATGTGTAAGGCCCGGAAAAGTAAAACAAGAAAGCAGAGCTTAATTATTTTCGAATATTTCGCTAAAATCATAATTAAATATGAATAAATTCAATAGTTACATGCCAATCCAATTGTATTAATCACATACACTATTTACGGGACCAATTTAATCAGAAATCGAAATGATCGCTAATCATATTAGCTCAATAAGGACATTCTCTGTATTCAATGGAAATGGCAACCAATTTTCACATACAAATCATGTAAATGACCTCAAATTCTAGGTCCCGAATGAAATCTTTGGTCTAATATTATTTATTACACTAAGAACTAAGAACACATCAACATGTTATAACATTCATCTTGTCTGCATTTTTGAAATTATAACTAAACATCACAGACCAAAGACTCACAGTGCTCAATTCAAGAATTTCAGGAAAGTAGTAGATATCAAAAGTAAAATGTGCAGACGCTTCACAAGGAATGAAATTAAAAGAATCACTTGAAACTTAATATACCAAATATATGTACTCTCATAAACACATGATGCACATGATGAACTCGAGCTTACACATCATCATCTCATTGAAAACAAATTGATGGTAATACTAAGATAAGGACATTTGATTCATAAATGGGAGCATAAACCAATCAAGAATACATTATATTGTAAATGAAATGCAAAGAGCAATACTAGAAATGTCAATTATACAGTGGAAAAAACAACTTTACCCTTAAAATACATTAGATGAAAGAACAAAAAGAGACATTGTATGAGAATTGTGAGGAAACAAATATGAAAATGAAACACTTAAAACAATTAATAATGCTAAGGCTTAATTAAAAATCGTTAAGGGCACACTTTAATACATTGAATATTTTGAGCCATCAATGGTATAAAACACAATTGATATCATGAAGCTCATGATTTTGTTATACTTAATGTGGGGAATTTAGAAATAAGGATATAGAGAATTGAAATTTGGAAATAGGAAAATACTGATAATACTTTCACATAACATACCCTGTTACCATTTATGCTAAATGTAGCATTCAATGGAAATTTTAATGCCAATTGAAGTCCAAATAATTGCAACTACCCAAAAATACCTTTATAAAATTTTCATTTACATTTACATAACTAATTAATGAACAACTAAACAAAATTCAAATTCTATAAGAAGCAACATAATGTAAACAAATAATATAAATACGCAAACAATGCAAACTTTCTATTTCAGATTACACTAAAACGGTCTGAGCAATGATGCAGATTTGAAGACTGAAACACCACGAGTTCATTCAATTTAAATCCTCAGTTCACATATCTGTATTTCAACCATTGCATTGATCACTAGATTAGACATTAATACGAGAAAATTTAAAAGAAATCCCCAAACAGATTAGAAACATGCAACCAATCACTTTCCCAATTAATATGAACTAAAAAATAGTTACGAATGGTACTTGATTATATTCAAATCGAGTTTGTGAATGGAAAGTTACTTTCTAAAATTTCACCACAATATTTCCTGGCATTTTTTGCTCACATTATGTTGTTTCATTTGTATTTATGTTTTTTATTATGTATCTTCACATAGAACTGTTCACTACCATACACAACCAATCAACAAAATGCATAAAAAGAGTACGTTCTAGAGTGCTGATTCTATGGTATTCTGAAATTCTGTGTCCTCAGAAAATTCCATATCCCTTACCAAGTGGCTTACTATTATTTCTGATAAAATAAGAAAACACCATGTCAATTCTTGTGAGAGATTCGGAGGAAATTGGTTGTTAAAACTACTCTTAGTTGATGCATTATTTTTTGTGTTCAGCCTTTCAGCAGCCAGAGCATAAGACGACAAAAAATTAAATCAGAAATCGCGAGTGAATACAAAATGCTAATTTCCAACATTAGGAAATGACAACAAATAAGAATAATTACACAATTTACTTCTTATCTTGATAGCTAAATACATAGAAAGGTTTTTAATGAATAAGTTAATGGCTCAAACATCCTTAACAGGCTCAATATATGAAATTTGAATTCATTCCAAAATGTATTGGTTGCTTTTGTTAGGAACATATGTCAGCTACTAAGAGTAAGACACTTGGCATACAATACCTTCATGTGTCTTCCAATTTAAAATCTTATGCTTGAAAGCAACAACTTTACAAAGAATGTCACACTTTTAATCATATTAGATAAATATTAAGTTTGCCTTTAAAAACTAGTACAAAACCTCATTACGTTAACAATGCAGCTAGGCTCAAAATATTTTCTGCATTATCATTTATTATAAATGTAAAGTACAATCAAGGAAGACAGTACTTTTATGTAATCAATGACATGAGGTATTCAATGATCACCATAAGTTAAAATTCATGGTGATTATTAAAATTAGAATGCATTTCAAATCAACCAAACTTAGGAACTGATAAACAGTAAAAAAGTAAAGAGAACCTAAAAAATTAATAAATAATGCTCATGAATTCTTACCCTGATAGGGAAATAATTTATTCCATACATATCCAAATCCTGAACAATTTTCAAGTATTCCAATTCAGCTTCATCCCTGGTCATTCCTCTGTGATCTGAGTACCAAACCTTAATTCTCTCCTCCCACATTGTTGCTGTCATCTGGTACTGATCCAAAACTCGCTGAGGCAACAATTCCTCTATTGAAAACTGCCCTTGCTTGTACATTTGTTCATCAAAGTCTCCGTACTACAGTAAAAAAAATACAACACAACTGGTTAGTGAACTTGCAAAGGATCACTACAAAATAAGTAAAATACGAAAATTAACTTAATTTTATTCAAAGAACTTCAGGTCAAGCAAAAATAAATAGTTATTTGTGGGGATCATTCCTATACATAAGGAAGTGGAAATATTATTAAACACTTCGAATTATCAATTAGTAGTACATAATAAATACCTTAGCTTGCACAGCATATGAGGCCAAAAGAACAGATGACTCAGGAGGGCAGTATATATCCATATTTAAAATAGCTTGCTTAACTTGCAAAAAAAATAAATGTCGAGTTATTTCTTGAATTAATTCTTCTGCTATATTTTCTGGGTAAAATGTGGCGAGGAAAACAAAACACACAGGAGATTCCAACTTTACATGTTGATCTTTGACTGAAATTGTAATGTTGTACTAATGCGAAATTACTATGGATTTGCAAACCTTTTTTCTTTAGATTTAACCAGGCCATATTTCCTTTTGTATTTTCAAACTGAAGGCCAAAATACCAAGTTTCCCTCAACCCAATTGTTCGACAAACCAAATCAAATAAATCTTTCCCAGGAGTGTGCCACTAATAAACATAAATACTCAATTGAAAAATTCAAAATGTTGTAATTCATATTTTAAATATTGAAGATAAATGCTAAATATTTCATGTTTACAAACCTCAATATTGAATATTAATTCAGCATCCATAGTTGTTACTTTAACAGCCCAAAGTTTTCCCTTATGATTTATTGTAGGCATTGTAAATTTTAATTTGTCATGATTTTAAAATTAAAAGCATATACATCGTCTTTTTAATGTATTTCTGAATATATCTAAATAAAATCTCCTAAGAAAAAAAAACAACATCTTATAATTATAAATCAATCAATATATTCTACAATCAGTTTTCAACTACCACATGATGTTCCCATTAACAAATGCATCCATATACAAAAACTGTCTGATGTATTAATTGCAACTAAAGTTAGAAATATGCTTTTTTAACATTGGAGAACTAAACCTCAAAATTTATTTTATTTATAGCAACATGAATAATTGTTAAGAATCTGATTGTGTATTTTCTTTTTTTTTTTCTTTTCTTTCTTTCCTTTTTTTTTTAATCTGGAGGTCTTTTTTCACTATTTTTCTTAGTAAACTCCTCAGCATTTTTCAAGAATTTTTTCCGGTCTTTACTGTAATCTTCAGCAAGATCTGCTCTTAAAGGATGCTCAGGTTCAGGATCATTCACTAATGCCACTAATGCTTGAATAACTAAAAAGAGAAATAAGCAGTGTGAATACTATGACTAATGAAATCATAAGACTAAAAACTTTTAGGTTTATATAAAATTGTGAAATGGTTTACCTTGAAATAAAATGCTTTACGGCTCGTTTTGTTTAGAAATCATTACACTAATTTATTTATGCATATAATACGGTACAGTGGGAAAAATGCTACTGAACGCTACTGAATTTTAAAAGAATTACAAAATCTGCACCGATTAAACATGATCGACATGGATCAGTCTTATAGCATATTTACTCAATGTTAAGAAGCTTACTATGTTAATGCAGATAAAAAGCTCATTATTATAAAAAAACTAAGATTTCTCAATTTCTAACAAAGCTGATAACCATAAATTCCATCTTAATAATTAGGAAGCAAAAGTTGACTTTATGAACTCTAATTTTAGCTCGCATGCTTTCAAAATCCTGAATGAAAGTTTCTCAAATAATAGCCAAATGAATCACTTGATAGCTCAATATAGAAATAAATACGAAAGTTAACTATGACTTCTATAATACATTTATTTATTAAAATAATTAAGCTGGAACATAGCATATCATTACATTTTCTGATCATGATTGCATTTATGAGAATGCAGTTTGCTTCAACACACAGATCAAAATCATGGAATCAAATACATATTACTAAGGATGTGAAAGAAAACATCTATATTGTTGCATATCATAATGCCTGACATACCACAGAAAAATCTCAACTGTACTTAACACATAGTAAATTAAAGACACAAAAACTAGGTAAAAATTTAAATTTTATCGCCATTACTATATTACACATGCTTCTGTCAGTTTTTTTTTTGCAAATCCTAATCAAACTTACACACCAGCTTGTATCTTAAACTGAGTGCACTGAGAGAGCATACTCAATGGCTTGGTGTATTTGACTGAGCACACTGTAACATTTAGCAGCTTTACATCTGCAGAAAAACATAGGCATTAAATTTCATGGAACCCCAAAAAATCTTTGTTAAATATTCTATGCAGATGAAAACAAAAATGTGATAGTAATGATAGTAAGCTACCAATAACAATATGAAGCAATTTTTGGAAGTTAGCTATGTTGCTCAAAAATAAATTCTACTCTTAGTGCCTGAAATTTTCCAAAAGCTAGACCTCATTTCATATCAGAATGCACTGGTACACTAATGATTAGAAAATGTAAGCAAAATCATTAAATGGTAACAATTTCTCAGATGCTGCATAAGAATGAAATGCATAAAGTTCCTGCTTCAAAATTAAAAATAAGTAGATGAGCAGATAATCAATCAACATATCAGTTAACATACTGTTTCTACCACAAATTATGATTGTTTTCATTGAGAATAGTACTATCAACATTTTACATGGGGGAAATTTCATAATTTCCTGTTCATTCATTCTGAAATCGAAGGATTCTTTTCTTAAAATATTTGCTCAATGCATACTGTGGCAAGCCAAATATTTTTTGATTTCATGCAAACATTGTGAAATTACAATATGTTTGATGAAACTCAACATCCTCTTTGTGTAATATTACTTTTTTGAAAGTGGACTTCCAAGAGCATTCATTGTTCTTTTCGAAAGCAAATAGCAAATGGAAAAGCAAATAAGCCTCTCTTTTTTCCCCCTCTCTTCTCTCTTTTTTTTTTTTAAAAAAAAAAAAACGTCAAAAAAACGTCCACATTCCAAATTCGAGAAGGCAACCTCGTTCTAGGTTATATAAGGTGGAATAATTCAGTGCAATAAAAGACTAGTATAAAAAAAAAAAAAAAAGCAACAAATGCCAACTACAGATGACATTTCAAACAAAAACTTTGTAACTGAGTTATGTCACAATTTCTTGTTAACAAAAATTTTCCATTAAATAATGTTGACTATGTTAAGTCGATGTTTGACAAAAACTGAAATGTAATACAAATGTTAAGTATTTTGATTCACTATTACATAAGAAAAATAGAATTACATCAATACTTTCACATTTTCTATGAATCCATGCTCTAACCCTGATTAAGATTTTTTTTTCTATTAAACTAACTAAACAATTAATTGGCATCTTTTAGATAAACAATGTGTGCTTAACGTTATTGCTTTAACAAGTGTTCAATTCAAAGAAAAAAGACAGCTTTCAAACGAGAAATTCGTCTAATCTTTAGAAATTCCCAAAGCAATAACGAGATTGTACACAAGTTAAAACAAAACAGTAACAAAACAGTAATTAAGTAAAAAATGAAACATATCGATGATTTTATCTACTCATATTGGTTCCTGTCAATTGTTCATCAAATTCGATGATGAAATAAATTCTTTTACAGTTCATATTTTGTTTTGATAAATAGCTCCCATGTATTATGCATGGAAATTTACATCCTGATAAATTAAGGTACGAAAAACTATGCTAAAAAAAAAAAAAAATTAATTAATTCCAGCTAAAATTCTAGAAAAATGCTGGATGACGTTTTTGGTAAGTATGTGCTAGGAAACACAGAGGACTATTAATAAAAATATTAAGTTTGCAAATTTATAAATAATGGCAACTTTTGATTACCCCAATATGTAATGTCCACTTAACAATGCATATCAAGTGATAGCAAATAAGGCAATGTCTTCATAAAACTCATGCAATACATCTCATGTATGCTACAGGTCATTTAACTCTCTTTACATGTGTATTGTCTAAACATGAATGAAACTTGTGTTTAATGATTACAGAAGTATCTGCAGCAGTTTCAGTGATAAAACTGCCATGATTTTGTAGAGGAGTATTTAACATCTCAATATTCATTCTAAATTTGTGCCAATTCAAGTAGTTAAAAGAGCTGTGATGAAATGCATCCACTTTTTGAATGCATAAACAGAACTTTGTAGTCATAATTGTGAATAAGTGCTACATAAAATTACATGAACCAAAAACTGTTGGGCTTCTGAAGATAAATTACTGGAAGAACAAATCATTTCAATAAGTGCTGCATACACATGGAGAAAACAGAAATGATTTAAGAAACAAAAATTTAATACTGCACAAAAACAATGATGGGCATCAAGTTTCTACAACCTCAAAAACCTAAAGCCTGATATTACATCCAATAGGATACATAAAAAATCATACATGAACTTCTGAATACACTGAATACATTAAGTAATTTCAAGCTTCAATTACTCTTTAGAAGCTCAAAAAATTACTTTTTATTATTTCCTGAATGCATTCAACAGCCATAACAACCTTGCAAACAAGGCAACAGCCTATGATCCTGCTGAACATAGGTAATCATTAAATTTTTGAATTCATTAACAAGAATCAAGTAATAAATGACTAAATAATTGACCTGTAAAAGAAATATCTCCTAATTTAGTCTTCCAACCCAAATTCTTGCTAAACTTATTTATTATTAGATATACTTAAAACAAAACTATGCCTTTGATCTCCGCTTCCCTTATCAAATTTCTTTTGTTGAGCAATAATATGAATAAACATCAGCTAACATAAGGCAAACAACTTACAATTAAAAAAAGCTGAACAACTCAAATATTAATTTAATTAACATGCATTTTTCAACATATTCCATTCCTTATTTAGAACTTTCCAATGCATCAAAAACTTTAAAGCAATTTTTCTCATGGTCGATACTTCCTTACAGAAAGCATAGTTTAAAAAGACAAAAAAATTAATACTGGAATACCAAGGATGTTACAATATCAAAAAAATTGTATAACATCCACAAAGCACAAATTTTGCTGAAATACTTAGAGAATTTGTAGTTCAAGTAATAAAAAGTTACATACGGTAATTTTCAAAACATCACATTATTCAAACTTTCCAAATAATATTGTAATTGAAAGTATATAAGACATCAATTATGGATCATGATATGGATTTCCAAAAATCACATCTTTCTTCAATTCTTTAAAAAACATGTTGTACAATACTATAATAACCAAACCCACAAATGATGACCCAGTACACATCTGAGGAATATATGGATACACGATATTTGGTAGTCAAATTGCATATTTCAAAATATTCAGCAAATACACATGGCAACCAACAGAACAACAAAACTACACTCTTACATGAGAAACCTATCTGCCAATTTTTACTTGGTTTCTTTATACGATTCAACATAATGCTGAGAGAGAAAAAACATACATTTTTATGATGTATGACATGAATCAAAAGTATTTAACATTTCTGGTTTCCTCAAAACAATTTTATCCGAATTTTTCTCCTGCTTTTATTTAATTTTTCACTTTGAAATGACCGAGAAGATGTTTGATGGAATCTGGAATTTAATTGTTTAAATCCCTTACTTATATGTATAAAGTTATTTTATGTTACACTATCTTTAAAACTTTTACATAAATCATATTGAAACCACACAAGAATTTGGAGTTAGACCCTTCGAAATAGAAGTAAGGTTAAATTACAAACAATCAAATCAGTTCTGTCTAAAACTTTTGATAGCCTACAATTTGGGCAATATTGTAAGAAAACAAAACCTTGATCAGTTTTGGTTGCTGGCTTCCAGTTTTCTGGAGTAATAATTGGTAGGCAAACTTGACCTTTTTCATCAATATTAGGATGATAGATTTTGGTTCGGAAATTGATTTTGGGTGGTTTGAAAGGATACTCTGCTGGAAACGTTATTTCAATTCTGAATGCTCCTTTGTTGTATGGAGGATTATCCTAAACATTGAAATATAACTTTTAATCATCGAGTGCTGAATACTAGAATTCTTTGATAATTAAAGATAATTATTGTATATATAAAGAATTACTGGAACAATGAGTCCTTGCCAGCTAAGTAAATTTTTTTCGTCGACTTGTATGTCACGGAAGGATTTCAGATTTGCTTTTCTTATATCCTGCAGCTCCTAAAATAATATGCTACATTCTTATCTGTTCATTGATGAATACATAAATTATCTATGATGATAAAAACAAATAATTATAAGTGAGCTACCTTATGCAATCTTCGACTTGCAGCCATAATGTTTTTTACGCTTACCACAATTATAAAGAACGGTTATCAACTTTCCGAAAATCTGCAGTTACGTCTATGTGCTTTTTGAATTTACCTATTCGAACAATTGAATGGCAAAGATTTTAGTAGGCGAATTTAAAAAATAGGTACATTAAACCATAGTTTCGTGAAGAAATGAATAGATCATTCAGTGTTTTATTGTTGTGATGTGATTTTTTTTTTAAAAATGGATGCTTCAACATCAAACAGAAAATTGAGGCACACGCTTTCGTGTTAACTTCCAGTTAAAAAATCCATACAAGAAAAGTGTATGAGAACTAAACCCTGTCATTACGTCGTTTTATTTTATGATCATATTTTGGACCAGTTAATGTGATTCCTGATGTAAAACAAATTTGAACTATTTTAGGAAAGAGGAATATTCTCAATTTTCATTTCTGTCTCTGCAAATAGATCTGTCGATATTCGTTGAAAGGAAAATGCGGACATATTTATGCTTAGAGTATTTCCTCGTACATGGAGAACTTACTGTAAATCACTGACCACAAGGTTTATGCCTCCGTTGCTATGCGTTTTCATGCATTTATTTTTTCGACTTTTTCCCCACTCCTATTGAGTTCTTTTTTTTTTTTTTTGGTGTTTAAAGATACTGATATTATGGTTTGATCTACCAATCTTTATATCCATCGTGTCTGCTTCTCTTTAAGAATAATTGGCTTTGATTTTGAATATATTATAAGCGGCGTGTACTTTTCGGTTAGCATTACTATGCGAAGTCTCCAATGCTATCCCTGGAGCTCTCGTTATTTTTTTTTTTATTTTAAGTGGGTAAACTGAACCAAATTTCATAACAACTAATTAGTGCAACCAAATAAGAGTGTTAAAATTGCTTAGTGAAAAACATCCAATAATAGTATGAAAAAGCTCTAAGATGAATTGCAGTAACGGATAAAATATGAGTTATGAATTTATAAGATTCATCGTGCTTTAAAAACAGCATCCTCCATAATTGAGAATTTCTACAGCGTTGAAGGTTTTTCATTTCCGTCTAATTTCTTCTTTCTTTTGAGATTGTTTCCGTGCAGTTAATGGTGATGAATGATAAATTTCTAATTTAGCGGCTTAGTGTCCTTCTCATATGTACCTTTTCTTTTCAAACTGGCCAGAATGAACTGAAAGGTGTGATTGTTCATGAGCTTGCAAGGTTAATGATTTCAAAATTACAAGCTCTCAGCTCATCAAAATAATCTTCCCGTGTCTTAGACTTCATAGTGCTCCATTTCCTTGTAATTCATGATAGCCAGTTTATTTTGTCAGATGGGTACTGATCTTCGATAAATCGAAATGGGAATCATAGAATTGAATAATTTTCATACTATCACCTTTTCTTTACTGAACACAACAAATCATTAGTTTGTATAGGAAAATTCAGTAATTAGAAAAATCAGGCATTCACTTCCCTTAATATGCTTTCCTTCATGTCAAATCAGGCAGTTCCTGTTTAAAAAATTCAAAAAGAAGGAATCGTTTCTGATATTCACAAGACCAAAACAAGCGTTCTCACTGACTCGATTTCCACAAAAAAAAAAAAAAATGCAAATTTTACCTCATACCTCAGGTGACGCAAACCAAATGTTCGAGTCAAGGAAAAGCAAATATCCAGCTTCGTTTATAATCGCTATAACAGTTTCAAACACATCCTGGAAATTCTAGGACACCATAAACCTAGAATTTCACAAGTCTCATGATTGACTTTACTCTTGAGTCCTTTAGATTTGGAGGAGAAGAAAGAAGGGAAGTAAATAATTTGCATCTTTACATTCGGATAAGGTTTTTTAAAATTAAGATTGATTGTCAAGCTATTTGGCTGAATGCTTAGTGTTACCAGTTGAAAAACACGCAGAGTTTCTACCATCGAACGAATCATGATTAGATAGTTAATTCACCTCGCCCATCACTCACATTGGAAGAGATAAAAAATAATAGTGGTATGGTCCATGTTATGATAAAACATTTCTTTGTTTTGGAACTTTCTTAATGATACTATGGACTCTGATTTCCTTTCCTTATTCCACGAAAATCTCCGATTTCGAAGGCACTTAGGCATTCACAACTAATAATCTCCATCATAATAATGCAAAATTTCAACTCTATTTAATCCTCAATTTCTTTTTGACTTCACAGATTATATTTTAAAACTTCTCTGGATTCATAATCTTTGAATTCACCATTTTTGCAATGTTTATACACAACTTTCGAATGACCCTTATAGAGGTAATTTTTTCGTCATTCACTAAAAATGTAGATCTTTCGTCCTATTCCTCAATATTCTTATTGAAATGCCTAACGTCCATAATGTTTGACATTGCTTTCTCGATCATAGTAATGTCCTTCATGTAATTAATCACAATGCAGATTCAAAGGTTTCTGTTTCATTTGAAGAAATATTAAAGAAGGCTTAAAAGTAAGAATTTCCCGAGAGAACAAAAAATTCTTGGAAATAGAACTCCCAGTTGCACTGAACTGATTCTCTGATTCAGTGAATTTTCCTTCCTGCTTTCTAAATAGTTCCATGTTTATCCAACCAGAAGTTCCAAGAGACAAGTCCTTGGTTGCATACCAGTGTCACCTAATGCTATCGTAAATTTCCACATGTTCTACATATGAAAATTTACGTTTGCTTTTTTTCGATATTATATGCTAATCAGGTACTTTGGAACGGATTTCTAAATATGCTTTAGTTATACTCTGATGAATCATGTGCTCTTTGATGGATTTATGAGGTTTCTGCTAGTATTTCTGTCAAGAACCATTATATGACCTCGAAATTTTCAGCGGGGGTGTCGCAGGAGGATTTTCTTTCCTCAAAGGGGCCGTTTCCAATCCTAGAGGTATACACAATACGGATGAAGCTGTCCATTGTACTCGTCCTTAGCCAATTTTCATTTGTAATTCCTGTCGTGGTTGTCCGTTTCTGTGAAGCTTTTTCGTGAGATCTCCAGAAGCTCTTGTTCCTTCGATACATTCTGGCGTCTTTTCCTGAAATTTCGAGGAATTTTATATTTTATCCTCTTCTTCCGAAGAGCTTTTCCCTAAGACACATTGACAAAACCTTCCCAAAGTTTGTCTGCGTCTGTTGTAACTGAGTGCAGCCCAGTTTGAAATGCCCTATCTTAAAACGGAGCAAAATCACTCCTGTTATTTAGGAATGCAGTGAAGGTTGCAGTGAGCTGCTGAAACGTGACGTCCACATGGGGAATCATTTCCCTGAGCAGCAACACCTTGAAGTCCACATAGCAATTGAGGATAGGAATGCAAATAGGTATGTGCTGGCAATCAGAGGGAAGTGATCGTCTAGACGGCATTTTTTGTATCTGTGAAACTGTGGCGTGTTTTTATTATTTCGTGATTTGCAAGAAGATGCAGAGACTGTGGATTAGTAGATGTAGTGCCAAAACGAACGAGAAGAGATTTGACAGAGGAGAAACCGCTGTAAACTTCTCATTTAGCTCTGTGATGTTATGCATCCAAGAAGTGATGCTTTCTTGGAACCTCATCGTGCAAATAAGTTTCATATCCCTTGCGGAACTCCCAATGCTCAAAAGTGACCTCACCATGATCGGAAAAGATATAAATAGGTAAATGGCAAGGCAAATAAATAATAGGTAAATGGACATGACCTGAATGAGAAATGTAAAAGGAGCGTTCTGAGATGCGGAAGAAGTCAGCGATGAAAAAAATGAGAATGTTCTGACAATTCATTCAATGACGATTCAAAATATCTATGGGGAGCTTTTTCATGGAGCTTTCACAGAGCTTGTTTGTTTGCTTTTAAATCTTTTCGGTAAATGAACAAGAAAGGAATGCAATATTTAGGGTGGTTATTGGTAGTCGAATAAAACTGTACTGAGACTAGTGATCCAAAGAAGGTTAGGGGTAGGAAGAAGGAGTTGAGGGTGAGTGTAATGGGAGATCCAGAGAGCGAGCCATGAGAAAGGAGCCAAGCGTGGCAAGGCTTGAAGTTGGCTTATCTTTGATAATTACAGTGGTGAACATGACGTCTTTATCGAAGAAACTCTTTAGCTTGGGTGCATTACTAAACATAGTGATAAGCTTAAGTCAGAATGATTGGATCAATTTTTCAAAATGAATGTTGTTTCTGCTGAACCATCAACAGTAAACTCAGAAACTAATGGTAAAATTGTTTAGAAACTAATGGTAAAATTTGATTCTCAAATGTCAATAAATTAAATTACGTACGTAAAATGGCAAAGAGAAAATTATTTATAGTATTTAATTTGTAGATGTAAAAATGATGTTAAGTTTAAGTATACTGAATTAGAAAATCATGTATCATGTGGCTAGATTGAGTTAAATCTTTTTGAAGGACACTTGACACTCTGTAAAACATTTAAAATTATATCTTTAGGATCCGATGATTAAGTTTGCACAACCCATTCCCCTCGATCCTGATTTTCGTTTAAATTATATCTTTAGGATCCGATGATTAAGTTTGCACAACCCATTCCCCTCGATCCTGATTTTCGTTTCTTCTGGACTACTTTTGGTACTTTTGGTGTATGTTTGGATCATTTGTCGATCGTACAGTGATGTACCGTGGTGGTTTTTGTTTTGTAGTTGTTACCTGCTTTGCACGTGCTCAAAGTTTCTCAGTAACGCTGTGTTCCGAGGGCACTGGAAGCTAGCCTGCAGCATGAGTCGAGACGGGGTCACTAACCTAATGCCCTAAATCGGCACTCTTTCTTAAGTTCGTGCTAGAAACTGGAAGCCATTCGGAAGATTCTGGTGAATAGCTAGGCAGGATGGAAAACTTCTAAGGAAAGATGGTGCTGGTACTTAACGATTTACAGCTATAAGGCAACTCTAGAAAGTGCTTTGCTTGAAGCACACTGTTGCCGCAGAGTAGCTAAGACGAAAACTTCACCGCTTAGGAGCATCAGCCATGCACTCACGCACACATTTTTCTATTGAACGCTTTGATCTTAGCCAAAAGGCCGAGAAGCGATCTGCTATCAGGTGATTACATTTTCACAGAAACATTTTCGTATCACATTTACACTGAAAGGGTTTCAAATCTGACCATTCTACCAACAAGGCAGGGATGCAGTGCTTCATTAGAAACTGCTTTGCTGGAACAGCTTTAAAAATTATCACTAAAGCTGAAGTTGCTATGAATAAATGCTCTTTAATACTAGTAATAAATCTGCAAAGGAGTTCTCTTGTCTCGGTAAGCATCTCCCGTAGTCGACAAACTCTGAAGAATGCCAGAACGAATCCTTTGCCTCTTTCATAATTCACTGACATGCCCTCCTCTGCATATATATGAGTTTTCAGATTGTTTTTTGTTTTTTTTCTCCTGCATCTCAGCGTGATGTGATAGTGCGTGAAGTGATGTACGAAGCACATTTCAAAAGTAAAGGCCGATCGGAAACAAAGAACCAATAAGAAAAACAAAAATGTATTCGTCGTTCGACAATTTCCGAATTGTCTGGAATGTGCGGGCAGCAGTGTGTGGGGCCAAAAGGATGTGCTTTTGGTGGAGTTTATGGAGCCTAGAACAAGCACCACTTCTCAAGTCCACTGTGGAACACTTTCAAAACTGCCATTCAGCAGAACCGACGAAGTGGATCGGGATCAGGATCTGAGATCAGGGATTGTTCTCCTTCACGACAACGCTTGGCAACACATGCTGTCCGCACATTCCAGACAATTCAGAAATTCAAATGGGAACCTTTCCATCACCCTCCCCTTCGTACAGTCCTGACCTCGCGCCCAGTGGCTCCCCGTCTTCCTTACTGCACCTGAAGAAGTGACTTGCATCTCAACGATTCGAGAGGGAAAGTAAGGAGTGGAAAACTGCAGTGCTGAACTGGCTGAACTCCCAGGCCGCCGCCTGGGACTTTTGTGCAGAGGGTTTCAAAAACATTGTTCCACGGTATTCAAAGTGTTGGGGGGAGGAGGGTGGGGCAGAAATGTGAATCACGTAGAAAAATGACATGGGGATGTGTGTGTTCCGGACCACTTATGCATTTTTGTTTCACTTATTGGTTCTTTCTTTATATCCGATCGGCCTTTACTTTGGAAATGCTCCTCGTAACTGCAAATGATTGAATTGACCAGTGCTTTCCCTGAAAAGCGCTGATCAATTCCCTGAAATTCCGATTTCCCTGAAAGCGCTGAAAAACAAAAACCAAAGAAGAGCAAAGGAGATAGATAGGCGCTTTACGTATTGCTTTAAACGCCGGAAGTCGCGCCGATTACAAGAACGCTGATGATAATGAAACAGCTTTTTACTTGCCTCCTATTGAGAGAACGTGAAAATGCACGAAAATCTTTAAAATGCACATTACAAGGGGACTACTTTTCCTTGCATAGTCATTACTGACTGATATCTTTGCTTTGAAACGCATTGCATCTAACGGGAAGATCTTGCTTAGCGGAAAGAAAGAAAGAGTACGATCTTGCTCAGCAGAGATGCGAGTGAAAAAGCAAACCTGGGATCTTAAAGACATGTCTGAAATGTCTAAGTGACAAGTTCACTATCTGCACACCCAGAAGAAGAATTCTATGCTACTGCAACAGAAACACAGTTCTTACTTGTTCTTACTTGAACCATTCGAACCGGACTCGTCACGGTTCGAATGGTTTTCATTCCCATTACATCCTAATCCTTTCAGCATTTTTTCAGCTGGCTTACTCTTCATCCATCATCGTTCAGCATCCAAGGCATGCTTCTGCTTGCTTTCTTGTGGTCAGCTTTGCTTTTCGTTCAATCCCGTTGGTTCTTCCCGGTTAGATCATCTACGATCCCCTCCCCCTCCCCCCTTCAAAAGGAAAAAAAGCAAAATTGTTTTCCTAGAAGAACTCGTGCTACTACTATCGGGAAAAAGGACTTGGACACGGATGATGATTTTGTTCCATACGGTGCTTACGTTTTCATTCATACCAGGGAACTTCTCCCACCTTCTCCACAGAGTCATCTTTTTATGAAAAGATAGCAAATTTCAATTGGCTATCGCTATTTCCATCCTGTCTTGGTCATCCCGTTTCTGGTACATGTGTATTTCCGATGCGTCTCATCCCTGATTTAGGAATGTCGGAGCAAAACAAAACACCAAAATCAATATGCGAGTGTTGTGCATGAACTTTTTGCAATAGCATTGGTATTCTTTTATTTCTTTAATCTTCGACTGAAGCAACGACACATTCGTTACCTGCACTCTTACTTTCAGAGATCCATCATCAAGGTTGCGTTTCAGATAATCGGTGATGTTCTGGTTCGTCTCCAAGTAAGAGGCCATCCACAGAGGTCTAGACAATAAAAACTTTCTAGAGTCGCCTTCGTGAGAGACAATACCCAAAAATAGAATAATTCGAAGTGGAAAAAAAGTTTGAAAATTGCTTCGATCTTTAAGGCTTCCTGTTGCAGGACTGGTGCTGTAGTCAAGATCGTAATTATGGCCTGCTCCAGGGTGCTCGAAGCGATGCCCAATTTGAAATGCAAAAAATCAGCATGACACAATACCATGTCCGGACTATAAATCCCACATGATCGAAAAACGTGAGGATCCACAGAAATAACGAGTAGCCATCCAAAACGTGACTTGACCGTCCTGTGTATTTCCTTTCCCCTACAGCAAAGACCAACTACTCGAAAGCACATGTACTCTTCAAGATTTAGTCTCTCCTTCCGTTCTGTAACAATCTGTCCCTTATAACAAGATGTTCTTATTCTTTTGCTTAGAATCCTATTCTCCATGTCATTTCAGGATAGTCTTTTCATGTAGGCATTGAAACCAATAAGCAGTTACTCTGTAGGGATCAGTTTCCAATAGTAACAACCTACATATCTCAAATAAATATAAAGCAGCTCCACAAAGGAACTTCTTGATATAGGACTCACGGCACTCCAAGTTGTCGATCTCAGCTTTAACCTACCTCGGGCTGGCCACGATGCTGCCATGGAGCAAAGCGGACCTACCCTGTAGAGAGCACTGGATGGATATCTGTCCACCATCATCTTCGTCCTCCGATGCCCGCGTCGGAGGCCGTGTGGCTACGGTGGTCTCTGCGCGTGGCACCATGCGTCGTGGGTGCGGATACTCCTAAGGAATCGACGCAGTGCGTCGTGGGTCTTATAAGATGACGCTGGTTGACCTACATTCATCCGGATGAGGCACTGGTAGCGGTTGAAACCGGATGACCCCGGTGAGGACCGGGACAAATGGGAGTCGACCTCCAGGTCCTTCCAAGGATCAAGGAATGGGTAAGTTTCCCCCTGGATTGTGAAGGAGTGGACCCCCAATTCCGGGGGACTCTCCGCGTCGTACTGATGGAGTAGGTCTGTCGCCACCACCGCTCCAGAGAGTGCAGAGAAGCGAGCCGATCCCTTCGGGGAAGATGCGTCCTTCTGAATTTCGGAAGCGTCCCTTCTGGGTTCTCTTCAGAGGAGTAAAAACAGGAGCGAATCCCTCACGGGGATACCTCCGGAGAAGAAATTCCAGGATCGAATCCTTTCCGGGTTCCCTTCAGAGAAGAAAGAATGGAACGAACCCCCCCGGACTTCTCCGGAGAGAATAAAGAAGAAGGATTCCCTTCTGGATTTCTCTTCGGAGACAACCAGGGTGGAGGTGATCTCCATTTCCGGGGATTACTCCCCAGGCGTGAGAGGAACGGACTCCGAGTCCTTCCTGGATTCATAGGGTAGTTCTCTCCCGGAGCTATCTTGAAGAATTACCCACCTTCGAGTGGCATGGAACCGTGTCGAAGAACTGCGAAGACAGAAAAGAAGGATTTCCATCATCCTAAAGGAATGATCATATAAAGTTCAACACATAATAACTATATAAGAACAATTTGAAGACTAAAGCCTGCGAGTCTCCATTCCGTGCTGCTATTTCATTTACAGTTGTGCAAAGAGACGCTAGATGGGATGAAGACTGCAAAACAGCCACAACAGAACTCCCGAGATGTTGAAAATGTAAAATGGGGAGGAAAAAAAATCCTGAATAGTGAATGATATTGCAGTGTTGGATGGAAAAATAAGAACAAGAAATTCTTTTAAAGAAGGAGAATAATGGGAAAATACCTTGAATATTTAAAGGAAAACAAAAACGTGAATTTATGACAGCACAACTGGAACGAGTTCAGTGAGAGTCACATTTGGGGCTCAACACGAAGGAAAGAGGAGCCAAGATATTATGTTATTCCTCTTGATGTTTTCTCTTGTTAACTCAGCTATTTTTTGGTAGCGTTCTCAGCAAGAAACGAAATGGGATAGGTAGACCGCAGAAGCTCAGAATCTTCTGAGAAAATCTAATCTGATGCTGCAGTCTGCAACCTTTCGGTAATACAGTGATTGGCTGCTGATTCCTGCTACTGACATTCACACAAGTATGCTGATTTTTGAGAGGTTAATCAAGAGCGCTACCAAGCGATTAGCCACGTTGGTTTTTACGTAGATATTTACATTGACACGTAATTCATCTCAGGTCTCTGATTACAAGCTGCATATCGCTCTCGTGAAGGTTCCATAACTAAGGACACAGTGGACGTATCAAAAGGCTGAGACACTGAAGTACTGGGTAAGCTGATGATGGTATGAAGTTCTCATTCATAATCCACGTTTTGGCTGTCCAGATTACTGGAACGCTACGGTACAATGAGGTGGTGGTAATTGATGTACGCATCATTCACCTGTAAGATGAGGAATGATGACTGATCACCAAATGAGGATCAGATTCGTGACAAGGGTCTGCTCAGTTTTATGGAATCTGAATTTTAAAGACAAGAGTTGCTTAACTTTGTGTCGATAACGTGGAGTCGTTTCCAATTGCAGTAATGGACAGCACATATAATATACTCTTTTTTTTACTTATTATTTTTCTTATTTTACTCATTTGTTTTTTTGTGGATGAAGAGTGAGGAGTAGGTATGGGTTAACCTGATAAATCAATGGGTCATTAGTTTCCAAGATCAATGTTAATGGAATCGAGCAATCAAAAGGCAAAGGTTTCAGTTAGATAATTTTAACAAATCAATCGAGGACAAGTAAATGAAACGGTCATTGGAATGCCGATGAAAAGTTCGGATAACTGGGACTCAAATGTTTGCGGAAGATGACTAATCATTCCAAATAAGATGTGAGGAATGAAAAGTCTAGCAAGGAGTGGATCATCAACTCATTCTAAGGTTAATAAAATACACGGTCAAGAGTCAACGAAAGGATGCACTTGAAGGTGACAAGCAAAGCTTTTATGAAGATATGCAAGCCATGGCCGCAAAGTCCGTTCTTCAGGAGTATCCTTATGTAATTAAAGCTTTGGGTAGCGGAAGATTCATCGGTTTCTGTACTTTGGGGCATAATGGAATTTCCAAGTTCGAGACGATGCAGCAGCCGGAATGCGCTGCTTTCTTTTTTGATTGGAAAGATGCATGTCGGTCATGAAAACTCATAAATAAACTTAAATATATTTTTCCTTATTCTGTAATCATTCGAAATCCTATTTGTAAATTTTCTTCATGGGTAACAATTTAGGATAAAGTTTTCAGTCTCTGAGGGTTAAGGCTATTTGGATAACTACAATTTTCAGTTTATCCCAAAGGTAAAAGCCACTAGGGCTGAAAAGTCCCCATTTTCGTCCATTCTCTCCTAACTTTTTCTAGGTTTTCCATCCCTTCTGAGCTCAAAGGTGAAAAATGGCATCTCAGGAATTCCTTGTCCTTAAAACGCAGACTGCAGTATCACTACTCTACTATCAGCATACATGGGCTCAAGTGCCCACTTTTTTCGCATGTGCATTGGAAGCTCCAGTAATTATCCTGAGAACGTTTCAGTAATTCGACAACATCATTCTGGAGAATTAGCAAATTTTACTTAGGTTCAAATACACAAGCTAATAGAAGAAGTCTTGGATCAGGAAATCTACTTACAGTCTCATATAACAAGTAATCAAAGCAACTGAGGATAACTAGGTGACTACGCTCTTTGTTTCTAGTGCAAGGCGAAGCTCCCCGGAAGAGCCTCTAAACTCTCTCTTGCACGGTTGCCGTGGAGAACTGTGCCGGACCAGCACGAAGGCAGAGGAAACCCTGGGGGAGGTCCGCAGAGATGGTGACGGGCGAAACGGATGCAAGAGCTGAGCGCTGGGGCGGAAGGCGAATCGAACTGTCGAGCGGCTCTGGGGCCCCTCTTTCCTGAGGGAAATTTCAGAGGGTCTGATCAGGATTTACCTCAAGACATTCCGGGTTTATTTACTGATGCCAGAAGCCAGAGGGTTCAATGTTAGCTATACGGAGGAGCTTTAAGAATAAGGAAACGAAGATGCCCAGTAACTTCCGTGAAGACAACTTTAGGAAAGGAGCTTTATCACTGTACGTTGATGAGTGCAGCCTCAGACCCAGACTGGATGAGTAGAAAAACTGGAAAAGTGCTTAAATCTGGGTTTCATGTGCTGCAGACTCCTCATTGTGTGCGAATCCATCGGTACTGGACAACAGACCTCTACGATTTCATGTCCGTTTTTGAATTCATCTCTGAGCAGAGCACTCAGAAGACAAAGCACAAGACCCTGATGTTCCTCCCACTGCCACTGATACGTTCGGTTCCCACTCTACCACCACTAGGCAAGTCATTAAAATGCTTCAGAACTTAGTTCTGGTTCGGTGCTACTCTGTCATCTTATCAAATTCAAAGGATAGTGTTAATCACTTGGTCCCACCTTGCTCTTCAAGGAAAAACTCGCCATCGGACAAGTCTTGGTTTCTATCGAGTGTACGAAGCACGCATTTTTATGGATGGGAACGCGACACACGGGAACACAGGTCAGAAGGATGGCAAAGCCTCATAGGTACGATAGGCTAGTGATAGAACCCATAAAACAGTGAACAAGCAGGAATGTGTCTAGAAAACTGGAAGTTCAACAGATTCCGTCGATGGAGCTCATCAGGAGCTCATCAGCTTCCTCTGATAGTCCATTGGTTCAGCCCACATGGTGTGCCGCACTTTCGCGACGCTCTGTGTATGGAAATCAACAGGCGGGGAGTTGTTCACTGTTGACCTTGGCTTCCGGAATGAAGGCAATGTGCAGACTCGTATCTACTCTCATCTGCAGTTCCTGCAGTGGAGCTTGCAGTATGCGTGGAATCGTGCAGCATTTCTTTCTTCCTTAGATGTCCACGCCATCTAAGGAGGAAGGAGTTACACCGTCCGGAGGATGCGAGCGTTCACCGTTTCCTTCCGCTCCCCCCCGCCACCCTCTCGGCCGGACGAGAACACCGTCCATGCGACATTCGCAGTCCGTGTTCCAGGGGGTCCGGTTCCAGAACATGTCGCCGGAAAGCTGGATGTCGGCACACGCCAGAGTCTTCCCGACCCGTTCCGCCTGGTGCTGCCGCGGGTGGCTTCCGAGCCCGAACAACGCCGCATCGTCCCAGCATCCCGCGAAGGGTGCTCCCGGTAGCGTAGGCACTCCTTTGCGTGGGAAGCGGGGCGCCGGCTGTCCGGATTCGCTTCCTTCGCTCCGCCTTCCCCAGAGCCGTTCAGCGAACACCCGCCGTCCTTCGCTCGTCCCACCGCTGGATCTGAGAGCCCCCAAAGAGCGTCTCGGGCAGCCCAGAACGACGAACGTTTCAACGCAGCCGGAGGTTCTCACCCGAGTCCCTTCCGTTCCGCATCGTGCAGCGGGGTCCACCCAGTCCTTTTCGTGGTGGCGGCAACGAAACTTGCGGTTCCCTGATTCACCCGTTCCCGCGTCTGTGGGAAAAGCCCCCGCCTTGCTTGCGTGAAAAACCCAAGGGGCGAACCTGCACGCTGGTCCGCAGCTCGAAAGAGCTACGCATCCAACGAACGAGCGAGTCCCTGTTTTCAAAGGGAGGGGAGCAGCAAAACGAAAAAAAAGAAAAAAAAAAAAAGGTGCGGTAAATTGCAAGGCGCAAGCATCGCAACAGACGGAATTTCGTTTGAAGAAAGAAAAAAGATCTGCCGCCATTTGAGGAGGACAACGCGCCCGCGGGGTTGCCTGCATCGTGGAACGCGTGCAGCCCGAATCGGCATCCCGTCCGCTGGCCGGGCATCGCCGAACGGAACGCGAAATCTTGGCACGGGAATTCAAGACTCTGCGACGGGAGAAACGGCGCGAGCGGTATCTGCATCTGTTGCCTCCATCTGTTGGTCGCGATGCAGGAAGGAAGGAAGGAAGGAAGGAAGGAAGGCGCTACCGACGTGGGCGAACTTCCCGTTGCAGCTTCCAGCCTCAACGGAACCCGCTGCCGCCTAACCTTTGCCAGAGCGTCGAGATGGGCGAACTTGATCTTCCAGCGCACGTGATTGGAAAGAAATGCCGGTCGGGTTGGTCGTAGGAAGGACGTTCGCCGGGGGACATTCATTCCGTCTCGATTTTCGAGACTCTGCAAGACCGCCGAATGCCCGTTTCCCGTTGAAGATGGACGCGCTGAAGAGCGTCCGGCTGAGCAGCGTGGCAGCAGAAGCGGGAGCGTGGCAGTGTTCCCCGTTCGTCGCATGCACGGGATAACGAAGACGATTCGTGCACTGGGTTGACCGTCGTCACGGTCGCTTCGTTTTCATGCCGGACTCCGGTCTACCCACGTCTCCAGGATTGATGCACTCGTCGCGTGGGCGCAGTCTTCAAGGTTTGTCTCTGTTTCGGGGGGCGAACTTTGTGTTTCTGCTTCCCAGCTTTGGATCAGATGAGGACGGGAAGATACGAAACGGGGTCTCTGCAGTGTTTGCGTCCACGTGTTTACGTTTTGAACTTTAACATTGCTGAACCTCCAGCCTCTGGAATGTTGTAGGTCCTGAAGCATGCAAAACGTGAGAGCTTACTCTTAGCACTGGATCAGTTACCGAGTTTCCTGGGAACATTTGTTTCCCCAGGAGAGTGCTTCATTTTCTCTAGGAAGGATGTGGTTCGAAGGATCTGTTGAATAAAATGCTCAGCAAGTGTACTGCATGGCATGTGTGTGGTTGTTGCCGGGCATGGAAAGTGGGATTCGGTTTTCCTTACCACATCTGCATCCTTTCAGGATGTTGGGCAGAGAGTGCGTTCATAAGAGATAGCCGAGTGAACTTTCATCGCTTTGGATTCTGAGCTCAGGTCTGACTTCGAATCAAGTGCAGGGAAATTTTTCTCAAAATGATCAGAGGTCTGAACCAAAGCTGGTCTCAGCATGATTGCATCCATCATTATAGAATGGCCTCTGCTACATGATTTAGGTTAAATAAGCTCTTGCTCAGCTGCAAAGCCTGGGAAGAGTCAAGTTTCGTCGAATAAACGATAGATGGAACCAGTGGCGAGAAGGCATAAAAAAATTCTCCATGGAGAGCAACGGTTTGGAGCTACACCGCGGTCAACACCTAGGAAAATCTTCCTGTATTTCTATTATTCAGGAGGGACACTCGTATCACGTTTCTCGAGCAACCTTCCTGTATCCTTTGCCACCGCCTCCGAAACAGCTGACAGAGATACCTGAATGGGCGAGATACGAATCTTGTGCGACTGACAAAAAATTCAGGAGCCAAGAGACCAAAAGTTTGATGTTTTACACTGCAAAACATCCATTGTTCTTCAAGCGAGAAAGCACCGCTCCTTTCTCCCCGGGTCTTCATGGACTCTCTCCAAGCGACGTCTCGAAGCCAAATCGTTGGTCTACTCCCTCCCACCTACAACCGACCAGGAAGAGGTTTCGGGGTGCAGGCGTGCGAAGACTCCCGGCGTGTGTTATAATTTATATATTCATTTCATATATGTATCTCTTATACGTATAAATATATATTGAAATATGTAGTAAACAAATACATATATTTATGTATTATTAATGTGTACGCTAATTTTTATACCAATATGCACATTAAAATACATAATAAACATGTATTAATATTTATAATCTTTGTGATGTATATTTATCCATACATAAAAATATATGATAACCATTATAAATTATATCAATAATCTTCATGCTAATAAAGATCAATAACTATTTATGTTAAAATAACATTACTATTAATAATATGCATGTTCATGCTTAAATAAATGTGTGCAATAACCTATATATAAATATGCATGTATATAATAAGCTCATATGTCTATTTTTGATAATCTTTACAATAGGTATCAACCGATACGTTCATCTAAATGCAAATTTATATCTTAATATGTGTGATAGGATAGGTGTTTATTTTCAAGATGGTTCGGAATTTCGATTTTCGGGATTTTGAGCCAAAGTCCATGCCGGGTCGCTCACACTCGTACCAGATCAAAAGTGGAAATGAAAATCCAGTGGGAGTGGCATGCAATAAAGTGCAGGCAGACTGGCAAAAATGAAGAATCTTGGGATGGAACAAAAAAGGAAAACAGGTTGGCGCAGACAAGAAGTACGTCTTGGAAATGGTGAAAGTGCCTCTCGCGGAGCCGGTGGCATTCGTGTGTGTGAAAATGTGGTGGAGTCGATTCCTGATCAGAAGACATTCGTTTTTCCGGGCGTCATGGAATCCTTTCACCAGTGCAGGCTGACGCTTCGTCCTCTTTAAGTTGAGATGTGACCAAAGAGAATTTCCAGAAGGAAAAAAAAAGAAAGAAAGAACGCACCGTTAAGTAATCACTCCCATTCCAATCACTCCTATTCTAGAAAAGGGAAGAACGACGGATGCTGAAGGGAAATGCTTCCAGGAAACGCGAGATTCTCGACAAAGGAAGAAATGCGGGAGTGAGGGCTATGGCGGACTCAAAAAAAGATGCGCAATTGATTTTTCGGAAGGAGTCCGAGATGCACGAACAGCCGCAGTGCTAGAATGCAAACAGCGACGGTCAGCAGCGTCCGAGGCGGAATTCAGATGAATACCAGTATCTTCTTTAAGCTCCTCCTTCACAGAGACGACGGCAAAAACAAGAGAGCATCTTTTCCCCTTCAGTCTAGCTTCATTATTTCATTCAGTCCTCTAAGATGATTTCGTCTATCTACTGCTTTTGTGACTAGGCGGAATTTTCTTTGGATCCGGAGACCGATTGAGGCTTCCTAGGATGTTCTTCACAGCAGCCAGTTCTCTTCCCTGGAACGCTCTCGTGTCATTCAGGGGACGTTTCTCTCTGAATCAAGTGAATTTAGCAATACCTTTCCATCCTTTGTGAGCTGCATCTTGCCCCCAAGACCGTTTCTAGACGCTTCGCAACACGATTCTGTTTTGGACGCGCATGTGGTCACTGCGTTCCAGGGGATGCTTCAAAGCAGGTGAGGAGGGAAGATGCACCGATGCTTCCAGACCCTCCATGACTACGAATCAGTCCGAGTGATTGTTTCGAGTTTGCAAAGCCAGAAGCGAGGCTCCCCGGGATTAACGGCTATTGCTGTTTTCTGACGAAGAAGGTACCACTTCTCAGTTCTTGAGAGGCAAGCTCTTGGCAGAGGACGTCCTGCTTCTGAGCGCAGCTTTCTTGGTGGAGAGAATGGGTCGGGGGAGATATATGGGGGGAGGCGAGAATCTCAAAATCCGACCCTATGGCATTCCTCTATGGAAACTCATGCTCACTCGGAATCACCCCTCGAGGAATGGAGCCGAGAGCAGTAGCCTCGGATACGGAGTTTCACGGGCGCGCTGTTGAGGCCTTTCTTGAAGGGATCTGAATTGAGCGGGGAAGCCTTCTGAGCGCGTGCCGCTGTGACATTCGAGAAGATGAAATCCAAGCCAAAGTTGTCCTTGGAGCTGCAAATTCACTTCAGCGTATCCTTTCTTCATAAGCAGAGATGCTGCTGTCTCAGTGGAAGATGCCAAGATGTCGAGGGTCACAGGACTCCGGACCTAGAGGTTGAAGCGGGGACGACGCCACCACGAGCGAGATTCAAGTTTTGCTGCTTCGTTTTTCTCTAGCGAAAAGCTGACTGATCTGGAAAAGTCCTTCGCTTTCGACTTGGATCTCCTTCCACGCACCAGTTTTGGGTGTGAAGACTGGTCTCTCCTGGGTGCTCTGATGAAGGACCCGAAACGGGGAGGAGACGAAACACAAACCTGAAAAGTCGTGAGTTCCGCGGAAGTTCCAACTTTCAGGGCTTTTCTGGAAAAGTGTATCCCTGGCAACGATTTGGAAATTCCGAAGCAACCAGCTCAGGGTTCATGTTTCAGTTTTCAAGTAGAGGGCCTCTGAAAAAATATTACCTTCCGGTGTCTCCGCCTGTTTCATTCAATTAGTTGTGGGCCCGTCTGTTGTCCTCAGTCTGGAGCAAAAAACATCCTCCTAAGGACTAATAGCTCAGTGAAGGTGGACAGGTTCTGGAAACGGGAAAATTGAAAACACCAGCCTCATGAAATGCACCGGATCCTCGTTAAAAAACAGCAACAAAAAAAAAAGGCTACATCCGCTTTGCTATTTCGACAATGTTTTGCTCTTCATACACTGAAAGCGTGCAGGTGTTTGTGATGAATATACGCTTGCCTACGTACCGTGTCAACTTGTCATGTACACGTATCACGCAGCTATGCGTATCCCGCAGCGTGTTATGATACGAGGGTGTCGGATGCTGCGCCGAATCGGTGCCAGCATAGAGAAGGCAGATGATGAGCATCTGCCAAACACGAATATTTTTTGCCGTGTCTTGGGTGTTGGATTCGACGAGCACGCGCTTCCGAAACATCCACTTCAGATCTTGCGATATCCTCCGCATGCAGCCAGCACGGTAAACGCTTGCTTCTTCGAGTGCAATTCGTCCGCCAACGTGATGAGACGTGAACTGTTAGTAACGGACCATATCTCAACCCTTTCCTCTTCTTGCATCTTCGTTCGGCTTCCCGCTCCATCTTTTGTATCAGTCTTCGCGGCATGGAATCCGTTCTCATCTTACAGAAGCCCACCCGTCGCAGTACGCATTTGATTGATTCTGAAGAAGACTGGCGAAATTCGAAATTGCTGGATGTGGCTGACAGCATCATAAAAAGCGAATAAACGTCTGACTTTTTGTCGAATCAAGCAGGTTTGGAACGCGTGAGCACAAGCATAAATCTGCATTTCACCAGAAGGGATGTGATGTTTATGAGAAGATGATTTATCACAAATCAGATCTTTAAGAACTTCGACTGTTGGAGATAGGCGATTACTCTTCGGAGAGCAGGCTATGCATTCCGTCTCCAGCTCTGCGACGGCCGGCTCCATTTCGTTTGGTTTGTTTTTGCAGCACGCGCTCCGAGTTTTCCGATAGCTGTGAATGCGACGGGGACAACACGAAAGAGCAGAAATGAAACAAATCTTCGAGAGAGGATCCAAGTCTGGTCCCCATATTCTAAGAGATGAGGACCAGTTCACATCAAAGCTACCCAAGAAGAGAGAAAAACCTGAAAATCTTGAATATCAACCTATTCACGGAATTTCTTCAGGAGTCCGGAAACTCATCTAAGAAAAGATGCCGTGCTAGAAGATGCAGAGAACTGTTTTAATGTTCCGTAATCGGAAGCGGAAGTACGTTCATGTAGTTAACGATGGCAAATGGATGCTTGTACCAATTCTTTCAATGACAGTGTGAGCCCTGAAAAAAAAAAAATGGTATGCTTAAGAAAAACGATCTTCTCAGAACGATGTTGCCGACTACAAGAACATTCCCGATCTCCAAGTCCCGTATCAGCTGAAAAGGACTCCAAATCGGCTAGCAGAATTTGAGGAAAAATCAACTGTGAACTGAGAAGGAAGCTGTGTATTTAATTTTAGGTTGGTCTCGAGGACGAACTTGGATAGACCGTCGGAGGCAACTTTGCACCTCCGCAGATGATTCAGGAATCTCTGTCGACTTCCACTGATTTGCGAGTCGAGGATCAGGAGCTAGAAAGTCTCCAGAAGTGAAGCATCATCCTGTTCATTTGGTACTTTCCAAGGATCATACAGGATACTACGAATAGCTGTGGACAACACAGGAATAAAGATGAAATGGGGTACCGATATTCTGCTGTGTTTCCTGAATACCCGAACCTTCAATCTGAGCCGAAGATTCAAGATGTGACGTGCACGACTTTCGGAGCACGATTCATGTGGAACGAGAGAACGAAGAGGAGGAAAAAAGCTAAAAGATGGATCGACTTCTTTGTTTCAACGAAAAAACAATTTATCATCTGACTGGAATGTTCGCTTGTTGGAGACAAATTTTAGAAAGTTAGGCGTTTTGATTCTCGAGTCATGGTTTCAAGAAACCACGAACTGTACTCTGCCAGAACCGCTATCTCATCTACTCTTTGTGTAGCATTGTGGCACCTGTACAGTTGGAAACACGAAACTGGTCAGCATTTGATTTTGTAGACTGAGATTTGGTAGAAATCGAAAAGTTTGGAGAGCATTTTGCATATCGTAAGTTCCTTCGAGAGCAACCCTTGAGATGCTGCGCAATGTTTCGAAGGAAGGGATTGCCACGAACGAGATCGGTTTCCTTGGAGATTCTTCCCCCGACTCGAGGAAAAAAAAACTATCCCTGCAAATTAACGAACCTTTCCAACTTCTCTGTAGCGAATTACGCTGCCATGTCCCAGAAAGAGCGCTTCTCCAGAAAGGCAACTAGCGCTTTCGTGCCTGGAACACGGCAATCCCGATGCATTTTCATCTCCAAGGAATTTGAAAGGAAAGGAAAACGGAAATAAACACTGAATACTGAAGAAGGGGGTCGTTCGAACTGCTTCGGTGAAAGTACCTGCAGGTGCAATGAAAATCGGATCACGAATTACATCGTGGGTGAGTGGAAATTAAGTTATGGATAGGGATTGTCACTACGGCCTGCAATCCCGAGCACCAGTTCCCAAATCGCTTGCACCCCGTCCGAACGGGAACAAGCAGAGGATCACTATTCCGTTATTGGTTGAAATTCCATCACGAACAGTGGCAACTGGAGCTCTCCTACTCTGTGGTGGTGGCGGTGCACGGAGACCCAACTCGGAGATAGTCATCATGTTCGGAATCGAACCAGCATCCCAAAACGAAAGGACCGATTCCAAGTGCACGTCAGGATCCGGCAGAAAGCAGGTGTTTGGTTGCCTGCAGAACTGAAGACGTGAAGCATCTTGAGGTGCAGCCCTGCTCCCGCGTGCATCTCCTTCGCAAGCAAGACGACGTTGATTCCTGTGACCTCATCGGGGTAGACAGCCTAGGGATCAAAGTTATCGGCAGATTAAGGGACGCGAACCCTTGCGAGGGATGAGCAGCGGAAAGGATTATGTCTACTCGCTACGGCTACGTTCTGGCATCCGATGCCTCCACATCAATGAATAGCATGTAAATAAATAATGTTCTTTGTGTCTCTGCTGCAGAAGGAATGATCTTCTGATGACTGTAAGACCATGAGACTGAAGGAAAAAGTCTTCTTGCCAGAGGGAAGCAGTAGACTTGGATGGGAACACTTCTGGGTAAAAGAAAAAAATAACACTTTCCCTCTTGCAAGGATCCTCTGGGACGACGGAGAAAATCTTCCATGAGTCCTCCTGCAAGGATTTCTCACTCGTGAGTTTTGGGTCCTCGCGACCCGAGCGCGCAGCTCGGATCACGAGGCAAAGGAAGGATGCTTCCAGCTCCCAACAGCGTTGGATGAGGCAGCTCCCTGCTCTTTCGCCTCCCTCCCCCTCCTCTCCCGACAACCAGAGGTGAGGCGGGAGTTTGCCAGCGGCGCCGCTAGAAGGGAGGGGATATGGTCGGCGATCAGGATCCTCTTCTCGACATGCACCAGAAAACGCCAACGTAGAGCGGGAGGGACGCAGGGTGAGGAACCTCGGGCGCTCCCTATTCCTCTCTCGTTTTCGCGAGAATACAGCTGACCGACGACCGGCCGTTCGCGAGAGCGATCGACAGGAGTAGAGGAGCGGCTTTCCTTAGCAGTTGCGCCCATTCCGGGGAACCACGAAAAGACGATATGACGTCCCGGATGGTCCTGCAAGCCTTCCAGGAGGAACTCTCGTCTGGCCCTTTGTTTGCCAAAGCTAAGAGCCCAGTTCATTTTCGCTTCTGCAAGCCGAACGATAAGAGGACACCCAGAGGACCACTTCGAGGGATCCCGAACGCGACTTCCCGAACCTCGGGGGAGGAAGGGACCCGTGATGGCCAGGAGAGATAAGTTCTCGCAGAAGCAGGGACCCAGGGAACTCCTGGAGGTCACGCCCGCCTCTAGAGACTCAGTGGAAGGAGTCCCGCCCCCTCAGGTCCCAGGCGGATAGGAGGAAGACCGCTGCTGACGACGAGCACCGCCGGGTCTCGAGGTGCTGCAGAAGATGGACGCGACCCCGACCCTAAGCTGGATGGATCCCCACCTAGTGGGAACCACGGAGACCGGAGGACGATGTCAGGGGCGGGAGGCTGGATCCAGGAGGCCGTGACGCTCTCCGGGAGCGGACCAGCCGGAAGATTCCAGCGAGGAGCGCTGTGGGCTTGTGTTTCGTGCTGCTTCGAAGGTGAGCGAGCGCTTCCCTCCGTTCCCCTCCTCCCGGTGAAGGTCAGAAGGCCACCTCGGAACGCGCGCGCGCTCCCGACGGTAGTCCCCTGAGGCTTCTGCTGACTACTGCCGCTTCGACTGCACTGGGTCGCAGCGGGCTCAGAACGAAAGGCGGGAAGGGAGGCGAAGAGACGAAGGAAGGGCACTGAGGTTGTCAGGGGGAAGAGGAGGAGGAAGTCTCCGTCTGTCAGTCGACCACTTGGTAGAGCACGAATGGGAAGGCAGCGCTGTGACTCGGTGGGCCGCTGATGGCTGCCAGGAGTATTCCTCGCTGCCTGGTTAGGCCCAAGGGGAGGATCATTCCAAGACGCAGGTGCGCCTCGTTCCGCCCCGCGTGTGAGCAGTTGGAGGCCGAAAGGCTAGCCGTCGCCGTGGCTACAGAGCTCCTGGTAAGGATGCAGGGGAGAAGATGAGCCTAAATCCTTCGGCATGGGACGAAAGGCACCACCTCTGGGGCCGCAGGGACGCAGACATAGAAAATCTTCCTCGAGAGCAGGCATGTGATGCAGGGGCTGAGGTGGCGAAGATCCCTGAACGCTCCGGGAGATCCGAGGATCTGATGGTTCTCAGCGGACGAGGTGTTTAGACTCGTCGACGACCGGTTTCCACGAGGGAGGAAAAGGGGGGCTCCATGGCAACGGCACAAAGTCAGTCGCTTCTGACTCTCCCCCTCCCTGGTCTTCCCTCTGAAGGTGAGGTCAGTAGCGAGACCTCCCGGGTGGCTTCCTATCTCCTCGTCTGGGGTTCCCAGGTAGGGAGACGAGCACCGCGTGGAGCCAGGCGTGGAACCTCCGGAAGCGTTGGGTTCGGGTCGCGAGGGCTCCAAGTGAACGGAGCGAAACAGGCACTCGTCGAGCGATCGCGCGCGTTCAAGAGAAGGGGAAGGAGAAGGAGGGCACAATCGCATCAGGGGCTTCCTGGGCTGCGAGAGGGAGGGCGTGAAGCCGCACGACTTGACCTAGCGTCGGCAATGATTCCTCCTCCGAGGAAGGCGAGGTCTCGGAACAGCTGGAGGCCTTTCGTGCTTCGTTGCGGCGGCGACTTCAGCGGCGTTGGAGAAGGAGGAGGAGGAGGAATGGATGGTGCTGCTGATGGCAGTGAAGGTGATGTGAAGAAGGAGGAAAAGGAAATTCGTTGGGCTAATCGAAGGACCGGGAAAAAAGCAGTCTCGAATGGTCAGCAAGCGGCGGGAGACCGTGTCCCTTCGGGTCGCTGCTTCGGGACGGCCTTCGTGATGGAGGATCCCTGCGGATCGATACCGAACCGGGACCTCAAAGTGCATGCCCTACAGAGCCAGCCTTCATGGGCACGAACCGAAAACGAAAACGGAAATTTTGATAGTAAGGGGAAAGCCATGTATCGGCGCGAGAGCCACTTCCTGCCTCAACAGAGGTGGATACGGAACAAACTCGTTTCTTTCTGCTGACACCATCTTTGCTGCTTTTGCTTTCATCCACACTGCTTCTTTGTGTATGTTTTTTTCCACTTTTTTGTACTTTATTTTTGTTTTTCTGTTTTTTTGCTTGCCTTCGTGAAGTTCTGCAGCGTGATGCAGCTGTTTTGTTGGTTGAAAACTACGGTGGGTGCTCCCACCTCTGAGACCACGACGAATAAACAAAGTATCAGTTCGTGATTCTTTTTTCGTCGAAGGCATGACCTTAATGAATCGATAAGCAAGACTGCCAAAGAGTGTGGCCCTTACAGAAGACTGCTGTTTCTCCGTTGCAGGGAAGGGGAAGAGAGAATGAAAACGAAAAAAAATCCCAAGAGTTGCATATGGCACCTCTGAATCTGAATTTTCGGTGACGGCTCCGTGTAAGCCACCTCGCAAGCGCACGGTTGGCATGGGAACCTGCGGTTTACTGTAAGGAGCGAATCACACTCTCTCAGAAGTCAATGAAAATTTTTTCGGATCAACGTTATCAGCATTATGTAAATGGGGGACCCTATTACTCGCGCGCACCTGCTTGAAGTCAAATTCAGGTCAGCGAAAATTCCATTTCCTTTTCGAAAATGAGACCGCACAGTTTTGGTTCCCATTTCATACTGGATCCAAGAAGCAGAATGTTTTCCTTTTCTTCTTTTTTTCTTCAGTTGTACACCACGAAATTGGGGACGTGAAAATCGCTTAAACTCTAGAGATTTCCCATTCTTTCGAATGTAGACTGGAAAAATAACCAGAAAAGGCGGACGCAACAAATTTGTCAGTTGTGAGTTTCACTCCTAGATGGCGGGAGAGTCGCGTCGCGTGCGAGAGCGCCTTAAGCGGTCAGATATTCCGGTCTTCTTAAGGACTGTTTCCTACATCCAATTGGAGTTATAGCTGATCTGAAACATGAGAACTTGATTGAGTCCAGGTTCCGAAAACTTTCTTTCCCCGAAAGCGATGTTTCCTTCCATCCAGGCATCCGACTCGTGCATATCTTTACGATGGAAAGTAACAGCCCAACCTCTCGAGAAGGTCACTTGCTCCAAATTTCACCCCAGAGAGAAATACATTGCTTGCTCGTTTCTTGTACTCCTCTGAATCCACGTATGGATATATGTGCACGGTCACGTTTTCCCACAAAATGAACCTTTCATCTTGCCTTTGTCCTGCTTTAGACACAGTAGCGGGTTTCCATGGATCGGAACATAGGAGTCCGTTTCGGAGCAATCGTGGCTGTCCCGCGAATTTTACACTGCAAAGATTTTCCATTTTTCGAGTGTGTGCATGTGCCCATTCGTTGTGGTTGTGGAGGAGGTGGGGGGGAGCAGAAGACTTTCTTCAAAGATGGACTTTTTCTCTCTTATTGAACAAAAAAACCGCATTCATCAACGTGCAGCGCCGCCTTTTTGGTTGCAGACGATCTTTCGGTCCCTCTTTCAGTACACCGACGTCGCGAATTGAAAAGTTTCCTTTCGAGGTGCTGCTGTCTACCCCTTCGCCATAGGGACAAGTCCGTGGCGTAGGAGATGCCCAAAGAGGTTTTTCACGAGCCTTCAATTTATTACCTTCCGTTCGGATTTTTTTTTTTCCTGTCCATCTCGTCCTCCTTCTTGTTTCTCCGGTGGATCATCCTATCCGTTCAGCACAGGTGCGGTCAGACGAAACAACGTGCCACTTTTGGCCCGATACCGCATTGTGAGGTCGGAGGGTGAGTTAATCGGTTCGCAGTTCAACGCCCGAAAGAAGCTACCGAAGAAGGAGCAACCTCTTTTCAGATTGCTGCCTCACTAGCGCGAAGTGCGTCCTTGGTTTCGCGGCAACGCAACGTCTCTGGAGAAGGCTGCGCTGCGTCCACGAATCGGACTTTTCGGACTTCGTGAGTTTGGCCCCCTCCCGGACTGCCTCGGGACGCAAAGGGTGGTTCTCGATGGCGCCCTCCCCTGAGTCCGGTGGAAGCGCGTTTCTCCAGGCAGTCCGGGAGAAAAGGGGGGGGAGGAAGGGGAGGGGAACCTCATCCTCCACCATGAGGAGGTTGTCGGGAATGCAGGACAAAGCCGCGAAGGGAGCTGGCCGCACTGGAAGGTTTCGGGTTGGCATTCTTCTGGGTTCCCTGCCAAAGCTCCAGGATCCCCTTCCGGTGTGCCTTGGCGAAAGGGACGGACAGACATCCGAGAGGATGGAGGGAAAGATGCATCGTCCTAGTCCGTCTCGTGCTGATGCTGAGCGGAGGGAGACAAGGAAGCGCGTCCGACGCACTGATATGCGCAGGGATGCTGGGAGTGAGCTCTCGGCAGGCTGTGGCTGCTGCGGAGGACTCTTTGCTGGACCCGGAAAGAGAAGCTCACCACGTCGAGATCCGCGATTGAACAATCTCCTCTATCCTCCTTGCGCGCGCGGATGCTTCGTGAGGAGGGGGGCGACTCCTCCGTGGTTCGTTCCAAAGCGAGGACGAAGGAGATGCCTTCTTTCGAGAAGGGGCGCCGCCTTTCCTAGCACCGAGCACTGACCGGCAGGGAGAGGGCGAGGCGCAACTTCGGCCGTTCCTGGTGATCGTGGAGTGACCTACTGGAGGCGAAGGAGGTATCGCGAAAGAACGCATATGAGAGCGTTTCGGGAACGGAATCTGGAGGTTGGACGGCCCGTGCTCAGCAAACATCCGCTGGAAGGGTTTCTTTTTTTTTTCTTCGTGGTCCAGGGATGCGACGCTGGGCCTCCTGAGGGACGGAAGAGCGTGCGCCCATCTGGTGTGCGCGCGCGCACATTCATCTTCCATCCGTCCCTGCTGTTCCTCGTGGACCTGCACCTGCGTGCTTGTGGTCATAAATGCTCTTGAACGTTTTTTTAGATTTTCGGAGATTCGAGATTTAAGGTGGGCTTTAAGATTAATGGCTACCGTCCAACCTTGAGGGTGGACCTCCAAAAACCTCATGTCCTTCCAGATTCATGGAGACTCAGAAAACGCTGCTCTCTCGAATGCTGTCTTCTTGCCGAGATCAAGGGACTCCTTTTTTCCTTTTTTGTTTTTCTTTTCTTGTTTCCTTCCACCCCCTTTCTCCCCTGCTGTTGTTGATCTTCCTGTTGCTTCGATCGCTTTCCTTCTCGGCAGTCGTCTGGCAATTTCAGAGATTTCAGGAGGGGTGGGGTGGGGAAAGGGGGAGGAAGCGAAAAGGTTCTCTGAGCGGAAGAACGACTGGTTACGAGCTGAAGACCACTGCTAGCAGATCTGGCTGGTGACTCAGGAGCACCAGCCAAGTCTGCACTCCTCACGCCATTTTCCCGATCCGGGAGGCCTTCCCCTCCTCCTCTTCGCCCACACTTTTCAAAGCAGGAGGCGCTGACTCCCCCTCTCCCATCGCGTGCCAGGGTTTCTCCTTCCCTGCTTTCTCGTTCCTCTCACCTCCGCAGGGACTGAAGGTTACCGAAAAGAATGGAGCCGGTAGGAGGGACCTTTTCGAACGTCATACCCTGCCAGGTTTCGAGGAAACCTCACTCACCCTTCGTTGTCGAGGGTGTGGACAGCGGCGACTATGCGCCCGCAACCGGTCACAAGAAAAAAAAAACTCCGCTTCCGTTCTTTTCTGCAAGTCCTCGGCGCCGGCTTTCCATCTGGTCTGGGCAGCAGCCGGCGCTGCGTGCACACTGCCGACCTGCAGAGGCAAAACATGGCCCTCTCTGCTTTCAGTCTCATCCCTGGGGACGGCACCTGCGTTTTCCTTGCAGGTACCGGCGAGGTGAACTCAGGAACCGCAGGGTAAGGGCGAGGAGGGGGGGGGGGGAAGAATGCGAGCATCGCTCTAGAGGGAAAATGTCCTACCTGCAGCCTGGGTTGACTGCAGACCTGAGGGGAGCATAGGAGAGCGGAGCGGAGGAGAATTTCCTATCACTGACTCTACACTCGTGTTGACGTAACCACCATCAAAATTAAGTATTTGAGCAGGTAAATCCCCGGTCAAATGATCGTCTTTCTTCTCTTTACGTTGGGAGTGGGATTGGTGCAACAAACATGAAAGTGCTCAGCAGCCATGAAAAATAAGCCGAGAAATAAATCTTTGAATGGCAACGCCGCGTGTTCCACCGAGTGCCTGTGTTCCGTCTCTGCGACTAATAACCCAGCAACGAACGCGCCCAGTGCCATTGATAAACGAAATTGCTCAGTAATAAATGCTGCTCCTAGTATTATTAAGAGTGTTGTTGAAAACGTTACGGTGTGATTTATAATCAATTATGATTGCTTTATCTTGCGTTATACACAGCCTATCTAGCCGTCCTAATATTGGCTCTCCATCAATTGTTCCACTTAGATTCAAATTCTCCCTTGTCTATTCGACTTTCTATACTGTCTTAAACGACTTATAAGCGCGTTTCAGCTTGTATAGGGAAAAATCCAGAAGTTTTATAAAGACATGAGGTGCACATAGTGCAAAAATTTAAACATGAGACGCCATAGCAGCCACTGGTAGTGCCTCGGCCCTTAGCAGCCACCTGGTCAAGTGGAAGGGGACAGGTGACACGATGGAGTCGTCGTTCACGAGTTCGAAAGCCACGCCCTCTCCATTTATTCTTCTCTTTGTCACCGAATATTGTATCCCTTTTCCCGCCTCAGGATCCCTCTTTTGCATGTTCTTTCGGGAAGTCCGAACCGTGTCCGAGATTCCTCCTCGCCGCCGTGATCGCTCGCTCCCTTTTTTGAAGAGGCCGTCCCGTAGCCCCTTCGTCTGTGCGGAATGAAGATGGCGCCCATCCACTCCCCCTTCCCCTCACTTGTTTTGTTTAAAGGGATCCAAAAAAAGCTCGCTGATCTCTGTAAACTGAACCTTGGTCATTCACTTCCTGCCGGATCGGCTGGCAGCAACAGGTACCGTCGGGTTGCACCACCTGAGAGTCGCGGATGCTGGACCCGATCGCTTCTTCGTGAATCATTTCGCTGTTCCTTTCTTTGTTGTGGGATTCCTCAGGCTCGCAACAAGGAAACTGATTCTTCAGACAAGAAGAAAAAACAAGCAACGACCTTGGATCATTTTTAGCAGCTTTGCAAGCCGTCAACTTTTTTTTCTTTTCGTCTCCTTAGGAAGCACTGCGCAATTTGCCAAGTTTTCCTTCGGCCTTCACGCGTGGTTTGGGGAACTCCTGCTGAGCACTTGTGGAGAATAAGGACGATCAGCAGCCGATGGATTCCGGAGGACTTTCCGGAGCACACGTTCCAGAGACAGCATAGGTTCAATTTTGTCCTTCCGAAAAGTTGAGACGAGGGCGACTTTGATCGAAAGGGCTCGTTGTTGCACCTTGGAGCAGGGAGCTTCCTTGGGGACGGCCGGGACCGTCGGATGGGGTACTAACCAGAGCTGGGGATCTTCCAGGGGTCTGCTCCCGGCCCTCAAAAGGGATGTTCCAGGCCGAGCAAAATACCCCTTTCGAGGGCCGAGCCCCAGCAGTGGCTTGATCTCAGAACAGGAGATGCTTTGTCTTCAGGGACCCAAGAAGGTGCAGAAGAATTCGTGTTTATCTCCAAGGACATGATGAATTGCACTGGAAAGCTTCCTCATAGGAAAACAGAGGTCAGAGCCGAAGCTTCGGCAGATGAGGGTGACAGTGGTGAATCTTCTCTTTCGGTCCTCTGGAATCAGTCCAAATGAATCTCCGGGTTTCCGTTCGCGGGAGGGCTTCTCAGACCATCCAATGGGGTTCCCAACGCTCACTTGAAAGAGAACACTCTTCCGAGTGAGACACTCTGTTGTGTCCACAGCGGGGACCTTGGCGTAACAAGGCAGAGACGGACTGACGGTTTTGCAACTTTGGCTCAGCCCTGCCTTCACCCCTCCCCGCCAGCTCTCACTGCTCGAGATCTTCCGCAGCATCCTCTGTGCCTAGCCGGATGCGAGAAGCCCTGTCTTTCGGACAGCCGCCCACATCATTTTTACCTGCGGACGGTGGCTCCACAAGAGAGAGATGGAGGAAGGATCCTGGGATAGGAACGAAAGCCATCATAAAGGGCAGCTCCAGAGCTTGGCGGACATTTTCTGGAAACTCGGGAATTTTTCGATTTTCCTTAAAGGGCTTTCCAGAAGGAAAAACTGAAGGATCGTCAAAATGGGAATGTGGTTGCTCCCCCTTTCTTCACTAGGACTTCTCTTTCTTCCGGTTTCCTTCGGCTAGTCCGGAAGCAGCTCCAGAGGCAGCCGAGTGGCTCGGCTTCAGCAGCCTGGGCTGGGTTCTTCGGATCTGACTCCTGCCCCTCCGCCCCCGCTCACTTCCTCCTGTTTCCCTCCCTCCTTCCGTCCGCACTTCGGAGAAGAACAGCGGTCGCATTCAGTGGGCCGTCAAACCTCGAAAGGATTCGAAGGAGGTGGTGTGGTGGAGGCGAGTTTCCTGGGTCGAAGCTTTCCGAAGAAAGCGGCTGACTCTTCCGTGAAGCGAAAGGGATCATCCGAGTGGGAGTGGGGCGGAACTCAGCAGGAATTAGTAGGTAGGGGGGAGACCCTTCGGCTTTCACACCATTTCGGCTTCTGCGACCTTTTTCTTGAACGCTTTTGAACCAGCTGGATTCGAAAAGTTTCAAGGCAACGAAGAACCAGGACCTCCGAGGGCAATCACTCAGGAGTTGCTTCCCTCGGAGGAGGAAAAAGGGAATGATGATGGTTTCTCCAGGCCAGCTGCTTGGTCCAAGAGGCATCGTTTGTTCTTTTTCTCCTTACCATTTTCCTCTCACCTATCCGTGGGTGGAGCAGAGTGAGAGCGCCCCACTTCTCGGAAGGCAGTAATCCTCAGCACTACCCTCCATCCCCTCCCCCCGCTGCTCGGATCCGGTAATAAGCTGAAGGGATTCTTTAGAATAGGAATCTGGATGACCCGGAGGGTAGACTCAGGCTGGGTTCACGTCCCTGGGAAGCTGAACTAAGGAGATGAGGGCGAGGAGACTTTGGGCAGTGAATGGGAGTTCAGCTGGAAAAAGGTAGCTCCTTCTAGCTCGGGAATCTCCGGATATCGGGATCGGGATCTCCGGAGGTCATTGTCTTCGACCTCCGGAGATCTACTTGGGTCCCACGACCTGCTTTTGACGCCGTATCTTTCCCTCTTGGTACCCCGAGTCGCTCACTTCCTGCTCCCGAATCGCTCAGCCGATTGCCTGCCTGCCTCTTTCACCTCCTCTTCTCTCCTGCGGCGCTGGGGCGTTTCCACGGATTACGAGCACCCCACTCCTCTTCCTCGCGAGAGAGGAGGGCCAGCGACCCATGGTGAGAATTGAAACTTTTCTTCTTCCGTTCTGTAACTTGCAAGAGGATGCCTGGGTAGGGTCATTGCCCCCTGGACCAGTTCTTCGGAGTCTTGGGATCGGCGCACAGTTTCTTGATAAGGTCTTCTAGAGCGAAAAGACAACACAAAGGAAAAAAAAAAAAAAAGGAGAGGATGTGGGGATTGGGGGGGTGAAGAGGGGGAAGAGGAGAGAGAGTTGCCACCGCCGATTCAAGGACGCTTCTTCCGGTGCACAAGTGCGCAAAAAGCCTCTGGAGGCGCCGGCAGGATGTCCTCCGAGGTGCCACAGAAGGTTCTCCAGAGGAGCATGCTCCCCTCTACTCTTCGCCATGGCACAGAGGGCATTTTGTTCGCCTCACGTCTCCGGCAAGGGTCTCGTCTTCCAGATGAGGACAAGAGGAGAGCACGGAGGCCTCCAAAAGAGCAGCTGCGAGACAGCCGCCTCAGTTGCTCGGAGAAACAGGTGAGTCCCCTCGAACTCTTTTGTCGATGAGTACCTCTTCGAGTTCCTCAGTTGAGACTGAGCTCCGTTCTATGAGGACTCTTCTTCCCTGTGGGATCAACCACAAGCTTGCGAAGCTCGGAGGAAGGGAAATCGGCGGAAGGGTGCTGGCTCGCGTAAGCCTCATCTCCGGGAAAGGGGTAACCGGAAAAAGTCGAGATGGGAATCTTCCGGGTTCTCTCTGTAGCTTAGCGGGGGCATCGCAACACGCACCCGACCCTCCTGCTGGCTCCCGTACCACCTTCCCCTAACGAGAGGAGGAAGGGGAGAAGTTTCTGTGCATGCACAAAGAGCGCGGTGTCCTCGACCCCGACGCATCGGCTGGCGGGCCTCTCGCACGCTCCACAAGGGCCAGCTCGGAAAGGGCAGGAAGCCTCGGTGAGGAAGGAGCGAAACGCAGGCGCAAACGCGCACGCTGGGGTCAGATGAAGGTGGGGAGAGGGAGACGATCTCGCAGCAGCCGCCTGGCAGGCAGGAGACCCGAGAGGAGGGGAAGGGAGGAAGAGAAGGCTTGAAGCACCTCCTTCTTGGGAAGGGCTCAGTGGGGGACCAGCGGGGGAGGGAGGACTGTCGTCTCCCAACAGACGGTCCGCTGCCGCCGCCGCTGCCGATCGGACGGCGGCTCTCGCGCCGGGCTGGGGGGCAGGCAGGCAGGCGCAGGCGACCCGTTTCTCTTGACGTGTCAGGCGGATGAGTAATGGCGGCGCGAAAGGGAAAGTCGCCTGCGCCGAGGCCACATCTCCGGAGGATGCGGTATAAAGGCGGCCGGGTCGCGTCTGCCTGGCACCAGTGTGCTCGCTTCTCCCGCAGACGAGTGTGCTCTTCCGCCTCCTCCTGCACGATCCTCCCGATCGCACGCACGCACGCACGCACTCTCCCCTGAAGATGCTTTCCGTGAGTAGCCGAGAGAGGGTCGGCATTGGAGCGCCTGTCCAGCCGAGGAGTAGCTGGGTGGTGGTGGCGGCGGAGAGGCTGGGCCGGGAGGGGTCGGTTGCTGGACAAGGAAAGGGTGTGTGCGGGAAAGGAGGGTCGGTGGCGACTCGGCAGCATCACTTCTTCCCCGGTCCTTTCGTCTTACGCGCCGGTTCGCTTGAGCTCGCGACGGCAGCTCTCCTCCTCCTCTTCCTCTCCTGGATCCCTCTCTCCGACCCACGCGCAGAGTGCTCCCCGGGAACGAGTGCTTTCCTCCTGAGTGGGTCAGCAGTCCCCTGGAGCATCATTTCCCATTGCGAGCGGGCAACGAGAGGCAGACACCGGATAGATGCGAGGTGCGAGGGGAGGAGGGGCGGTTTCGTCTGATCCTCTCTGTCGCTGCTTCACGTGTCTCCACTCCCTCCCCTCCCTCTTCGCACGTAGAACCCTCCAAGAGGAAGCCCCTGTGGAACCTCTGAAGCATCCTTGCACCCGGGGGAAGAGGTTCGCTGGAGGCTGGAAGGCTGGGCGAAGGGTCGGGCTGCACCTTCGTTCGGCTACACGGAGTCCATCGTGGCGACCAGTTGACGCGTTGCAACTGCCAGCACTCGTCCCGCAGAAGCTCCTCCGCGAGGGCGTCCAGCCGCGGACTCCTAGTGCGCGCACGCGCGCTCCCTGAGCGGACAGAGGCGAGGTGGGCGAGACAGCATTGCCCCCTCCTCTCCCACCCTCGGCATTCCCTGCTAGCGGAGCCCTTTTCTCACGTTATCGCGCGCGCGCGGAGCTCCGGGGAAGCCTCCCTCGCCGGCGGTTCTTGTAAAGGGCAGCTGCGGGTTGACCCTGCTCTCCGTCTCGCGGTGCCGCCGCTCAGAGAGGGAGGTACTCGCATGTGCTCAATCCCCTCCCTTTCACTCTCGGGCTTCACAGTAAGTTGCTTCTTCCCTCGCTCCCCTGCCCTTCCAACCCCGTCTCCGTCCGGCCGTCTCGGGGGGATGGGGATGAGAGTGGAGACAAGGCGCTTCGCCACTGCTGACGCTCTTCTTCCTCCCCCAGGTGAAGACCACCGTCATCCTTTTCCTGTGCTTCGCCACGGCCCTGTGCAGCCCGTACCTGCGTAGGAGGCGCCAGGTCGAGTTTACGGCCAACTCGGACGAAGAAGGGGTCTCTCTCGGCCACCGTCTGGTCCGGGAGAACTTCGGTGATGGCCTCGAGATCAAGGCTATCCCTCTCGTGTACCACAAGCAGGAGAACGTGGACACACTGCCAAGCTTCGAAGACTTGATCCGGGAAATCTCCGGCAAACACAGAGATCTGCCACAGAGTGCCGATGGTCTCGTCCCGTTAGAAACCCAGGGCAACTCCGACCTGAACACCCTTGCCAGTATCGTCCGCTCCGGGTAAGCGCCGCAGCCGCGCCAGACCCCCGAATCCTTCACCCCTCCCTGACCTTTCGGGAGGAACGCGTGCCAGAAGAGAACACTTGGAATGACCCGGAGAGCTGAACGAAAATAAAATTTGCTCGAATGCTTTCCCAGAGGCGGAGACGCTGGGACTGGGGCATGGGACGGGGTGGAAGAGAGGGGAGGGGAAATCCACCCGGAGGACCCTCCGGCGCTCAGACCTTTCCCGAGCACCACCAGGCGGAAAGCAGGTGGACTGCGAGGACGCTGATGGGAAGGGCACAGATAGCAGCAGGGGCGGAGGCCAGGGCCGAGCCTCGGCGCGATCCCCTCTCCCATGCCTTCTTCGCTATCCTGCCCATCCGCCTTCTTCCCCTCCGTTGCTTCTGCGGGTGGATGATTGTGGTGCCTCCGTCGCCTCGGGAGACGTGACCCCTCCTCCCTCCCTCTTTTCGCGCCCTGCTTTGGTCCGGGCCGGGCCATCTACTCCCTCCTCATGCAAGCAGCCCTGTCTGCTTCATGACCCGAGGTGGCAGCGCTGCCAGCGCAGTCGTTGACCGCCGAGAGGACGAGTCCAGGATGGCTCTTCCCTTCCCTCTCCTCCCCTGTCTCTATCCCATCATCCTGAGGAAAAAAAAAAAGGCTTCTCGAAGGAAAAGTCGCCATGCCCTGGAGTTACGAAGCCCTCCGGGACACTCCGCTGCTTCCCCATCAGAGCCTCACTCCCCTTGTTCCTTTTTCCACCGCAGGACGCGGGACAGGGAGGCGGGGCGGCTCGGCCCCTTTCTGGTCTTTTCTCGTATCCCTTGGCAGAGGAAGACAACCTTCGGACGGCAGTCCTTGGTGGATCCGGCATGCGCCGCAAGTGCCAGGGAGAAAACTCGGCGCCTTCCTCCTGCCTGTCCCTAGTCGAGGGGGTGCCACAAGGGAATGGAGCGGTGGCTCGATCTGGTCTGCTTCGAGTCCGTTCCGTCCACAGGAAGAGTAGCGAGGTGAGTCCACTGCTGCAGGAAGAGGGGGGAGGACTCTTTTCTGAAAGTCGCCCACCAAGAGGGTTCGGTGCGTGGGCGGTGAGCGAAGGTGAGGCCATGAAGAGCGGCAGAAGACCGCGGGGGAGGAAGGGAGTGAACAAGGTGAAGCGACAGCGACTGCAGCGCGAGTGGAGTGAGGTAATGTGCGGTCTCGCAGGTTCCTCCTGTCCACCGAACTCCGACTGAGCCCTTCCTCCTCCGAGACCCCGTCCCCCTTTTTTCAACCGCCTCCGATCTCCACGGAGGTGCCAGAGAGGGTGAGGGAGTAGCAGGCTGCGAGGAGGAGACAGCCTCCGAAGCAACCGGCGACCCGCGAAAGGGGAAAAGGGAGACGAGTGCGAAGGGCCTCGATATCCGCAATTTCCCCTCACCGTGGCTGGAACGGCTTCCGGGATTCCACAGCATTTCGCGCGCCTTGAGCCTCCGCCTCGCCCCACCCTGTTTCCTCCTCAGCTTCCGGCCGTCCTCCGGACCAAGGTCGAGGAGACAACAAGCTGTCGGGAAATCCCCCGGTGGGAGAGATGGCTCCGGTGACCGTTTCAGAGGAAGCGGGGGATGAGATGGGTGGGAAGGATCAAGGATCTGGAGAGGAGGGAAAGAAAGGAGGTGTCGGAGGAGGAGATAGAGGCTCTCTTTCGTTCTGGGAAGACAAAGAGGAGGCTCGTGAGAGTCATTCTTTCGGATTGCCTGGACTTGGAGTTGCCGCGGCTTCAGCGGCTATCCGGAGGGCTCGAGGTCAACCCGCTTCTTTGGCAGGCGGTGGGGCCAGGGCAAGCAGGAAGAAGGGATGAGAAGAAGGGTAGGATAAATGCTACTTGTAGTGGCAGTCATTTGGATGTCGGGAGGACGGGGAGGGAAAGCGGTAGGAGATGCGCATGAGAGAAGGATCTCGATCCACCCACTCTCTTGTCCTCCTCCCACCTACTCCCACTCTGTGGCTGGGCGCTTTTACGCATCCCTCCCCAATGGAATGGTCGAGCAGCGGAACAGTTGGGGTTCGTTTCGATTTCAAGGGAGGAAGAGGAGCAAGCAGCGCTCTGTGCCCGACAGCGAACAGGAGAGGGAAGGGGGCAGTGACGTCCATCCCTCCCTTTTCTTTCTCCTTGTTTCCTCCGAACCCGTGTGCAGCCCCTCGGAGACGCCCTCAGCAAAAAGGAAAAAGCCCATGATCCCCCAGAGGCAACCTCTTCAGCTAAGACCCCCGTCTTCTCTTTCCCCGCTTCCGGGCAGGGTCGTCACGGTTTCCTGTCGTCAAAGAAGGATGCTCCCGCCCGTCATCTTGGGGGCTCTCTGGCTCGCCTAGGAGGAGGAGGAGGAAAAGGTGAGATACGCGTTCCCTCCTCGAAAGTTTTCGGGTTTCTCCCAAATCCCTCCGACGTGGTCGAACGTCATCTTCGCATCTCGGGACGGCGGCGCCGATGGCGGCCGCAAAGAAGGGAAGAGGAGCAGGAAGTGCAAGGTTCTTTATTTTTTTCCGGGACCTGAGTTACCTCGGAAGAGCATTGTTGCCGCGTTGGCTCCCGGATCTTTCCGAGAGGCAGCGCACTGGCGGCCGTCGCGATTCCCGTCCAAGAGGTCGGAGACGCGGAGCGACGCCTCACACGGAGACATTTCAGAAAGCTCCTATTCTTTCCTGCTTCTCGACCCGCAGTTTCCGAGAGGAATCCCCATCCTTCCTCTTTTCTCTCTTCCGCAGTTTCCGGGGCGCCTTCCGGATCCGGAATTTCGGGGTTAACTGGTCCTCAGCATTTTTCCCTCATCGGCTGCTTCCGCCGGTTTCCCCTGAAGAGAGAGAGCAGGGCACCGAAAGCTGGAGGGACACCCACAGCTCGAAAATCCGTGGCCTATGGCGGAGGTTACCCGACAGGATCTCCCTTCACCCTCTTTCCCCCTTCCTTCTTCCCCTGCCTCTTTACCTCAGCGGCGAAAGTGCTTGTCGGATGTGGATTCCGTCCTGAGGCGCACGCACATTGGTTACTTTATTTATCACGAAATGTTTAGATTATCTGAGAATAAATCGGCCATTTTGTTTACATCGGACGGAGCACGCGCTTTCTCCATAATCTGCGCTCCGCGACCAGGAAAGTTCCAGCGTCTGCCTTCGCCTCCTCTTCAGGCATAGGTCTTTTGAAAGGCCAGTAGCAACCTCACGGGGATATCTCCACTGTTGGCTGGAATTATGGACATCCTCTTTCGGTCCTTCCATTTCTCTGCTTTCCCTTCCAGCTTTCCTCTCTTTCTTTCTTTTCATTCTTAAGAAGTCCTGGAGAACCACTCGTCTCCTTAGGGTGGAGACCATAGGAAAGGCTCCACGATGCCGCTACATGGAAGGGGACAGGTTCACAAGACTCCTGCAACACCGTCCACGCTCGCCACCCGAAGGTGAGTAACTTGGCCAGGGGGCAAAACATAGGGACCACCCTCATTGATTCGGGAAGGCTCCGGGGGAAGCAGTCCGTTCCTCTCTCTTGGGAGGGAACCCCGAAGGGAACCTCTTCCTTATTACCTCCGGAGGGATCCCATGATTTGCGAGGGTCTCTCTTAGTTTCTTGTCTGGAGGGGACCCCGCAGGGACGCCTCCAATTTTCTTTGAGGGGCGCTTCCCGGAGGGAACACAGCACGCTTCTGATACTCTGCAGAGGCACTCCCCCCCCCCGAGAGAAAACGAGATGAAAGGTCCCCCCCTAGGAAGAGAGGGTAGTAGTGACTCCATTTGCACAGCTGGAGGGGAACCTCGAAGCCTCGTGATTCCTGGGAGGACGCTGGGGGGTTAACGGGGACGGACGGTTTCCAAAGCGCGTCCCACCAGTGCCGCACTTGATAACCGTGGGCAACCGGCGTCATCCTGCAGGAGGACGCTCACCCCACGTTCTCGGCGACGTCCTTCCCCGGATGGGATTCGAACTCGCGACGCTCGGTGCCTCGGGCGCACCAGTACGGCTCAGGTCTTCGACACCTCTAGGAAGCGCTGATGCATCGACGTTGAGATGCTTCCACACTTTCTGACACCTCCACTTGCCGTCAATCCCCACGCGATGTCTTTCCCTGCCAGCAGCATCGAGACGGAGAAGCTGTCCCCCTTGTCCACCCACGAATCTCCTCCTCCCCCTCCCGAGGACGGGGGGAGGGGGAGCACCTTCAGACCGATGGTCATAAGTCTGCGCGGTAGACGGCTCTCTCGTCAATCGGCCGGGTTCTTTAGGAGCGACATCGTCCCGGGTCTGTCGTGGTGCCCAAAAATCCGAAAGGGAGAGGGGAAATCCGTTCTGGAGTCGACCGCCCACCACCTTGGCGAAAAGCGGACCCGGGATGCACTGGTCCAATTGCTCTTCTCTCCTCTCATCCTCTCTCTGATTTCTAGCCTTTTCTGCTGGACGCGAGGAAAATCAGGCTAGAGTGGTCCCCTTCAGTCCACCACGGAGCAGCAAATCCCACTGGCTCGCGGCGATGATATTCGCTCGAGAAGTGGAGAAGATTTTTTTTTTTTTTTCCTCTCGCGCGCGCGCAATCGCGATGAGGAGATTCGGTTGCGGGTGCTGAGGAAGATGGCGAAAGAAGAAGCAGGAGGGGGGTGGAGAGGAGAATCAGGAGGGGGGAAAGGAAAGAGAGGCGCTCGAAGGAGCGCAAAAGAAAAGGAGAGAAGAATCCGGGAGGCTTCTGAACTGCGCGTCCGAGAGCTCGGAGCCGGGAGAGAAAAAGGAAAGCCGTCTGATGGTATCCCGGCGTGCCTAATGGGCACCACCCAGCGTGCCAAGTCAACAAACGGCTTCCCCGTCGGTCCGGGAGGTTACACCAGCACTCTGAGGTGGGCGCACACGAGCTTCCTGGAGGCGCGAACTGCCAGCGCGCTCGTGCGCCGATAGGGAAGTCTTTCATGCCGAGGGCTGCTGCCAGGAGCAATACGAAACCTTCCTCCTTCTCCTCTTCCTCTCTTCTTTTCCTTCCCGTTTTCTTGTTTTCGCAGAAGCATATGAGGGGAGGGGGGCTGCGGACGGGACTCTGCCCTCGGGACTCTCAGGAGTCGCGCGCACAGGGGTCTTAGGAGGTCCTCCTGCTCTCCGATAAGAGGCATTCCCAAGGTCTGCTCTCGGAAGCCAATGCGGAGACCGCTGGCCTCTCACGAACTCGTCCACTCCGAGAGATTTCTCTAAGTCACACCAGCCGCTCCCTCCCACGATCCCGCATCCACTCGCGACGTTTCTGAAAGCGTCTGACATCTTCCGTACCCTTTGGTACGTTCCCTTTGAGCTTGCAGAGGCCACCAGGGCCAGGAAAGTTCCCTGGGACCATCACGGAGCTGCTGCCGCCACCAGCACGATCTTTCTTGCGGCGTCTCCCGGCTGTCAGCTGGAATTTTGAGCGTAGGCGTCTTCCTCCAGGGCAGAATGCTCTCATTCGTTGACTGCACCCAACCCGGCGGTCTTTTCCGTTTTGCCTGCCATTCGGTCCGAGGGCTTTCGCGTGTTCCATCCCCGTGCGGCCTTAAGGTTCCCCGAAAGGGAGCTCTGCATGCCCCTGAACCTCTCAGAGCCTCCCGTGGTGCAGAGGAGCGGTCCACCCGCACTTCTTTTCAGCCTCCCTCTGGCTGGTGGTGCCAGAAGAGCAGGCAACACTGGAGATCCTGCGAACCGCCGATGTCCCTGGCGAAGGGGGAAGAGCTCAGAGGGGAGGAAAGGCCGGGTACGGAAGAGAGAGAGGGAGAAGTAAAAGCCTCTTCCCCGTGCAGGGAAGGGGGTAATGGCCGAATTCAGGAGAAATGCGGGCCAGCAGCCCTGTCGACTCTGTTCGTGGGTATTCAGACGTCCTGGAAACAAAGCGCGGCGCTGTAGCCGAGGAAAAAGAGTTCCGAGAAAATCCTGGAATGATGGATCCCATGGGTTCGCCGGCACCGCCCCTCGCATCCTCCGGTGGTGAGCAAAACCGAATTCCGAGATCGCTTGCGCCCTACCGACAGAAGTAAGCGCACGCCCTTGGGGATTCCTGAAAGAAAGGGAACGAGACGGAGGCGAAGGATGTGAAGTACTAGCATTGTCGCCGTGACAATCGCCGCCAAATTCCAGAGTTGCCTGTCGGAAAATTGGCCTTGGGGATCCCTGGAGACAGAATCGCGACTCCCAGTGTGTGGTCTGGAAGGATGGCCAGCGCCATCGAAAGAAAATCCCGGAGACTCGAGAGGAGATTCCGGTCTGTCGGCGTGCAGCTTCCCGAATCCTCCCCGCAGATTATTTGGGGGCTGTGCGAGAACCGAAGAATAATCTTCCCTCTCCCATCTTTTCCTCCCTCCGCAGCTTCAACATCTGTATCCTTCTCGTTCTCGATCACTTGCGGGATGTGCACACCACCCAGCGCCGTGCGCCGTGGACTGGAAGGGCGCGTCTCTTCCAATCCACGGCTGCTACTCCTGGCGAGGCTCTGCCGACGTCTCACGAAATCCGCCTTCGGGCAACGTCTGGCTTCCAGGCAACCTGACGGACCCGGAGCGATGCCTCTCTGAGAGGGGTCTGCCGGTCGCCGGGAGCCGTCCGCCGCGCAGGCTCGGCGCCACCGGCCTGAATGCCGAACACGTCGAAAGCCTCCTATCCTCTCCGCGCCGTTCCCCTATCAGCATCCCTCACAGATTCCAGGAGACGGGGGAGGGAGGGGCGCGCATCTGGGTCGGCGAGGAAGCCAGGCAAACCTGGTGTTCCCTCCTCCATTCGACAGCTCTCTCACTTCCGAGAGGTAGATGGCTGACTGGTGACTGACCGCGCGAACTCCAAGACAACCTGGGGCGAACGGAGGGCAACGCGATTCGACCCAGAAAGCGCTGGCGACGCGGAAGGAAATGGAACATCCGGGAAGCAGACTGGGAGAACCTTTTCCCCATCCCGAAACCTGAGGATACGACGCGAGGGATGGAAAGACGAAATGTTCTCTTGCCCCGGGTTCCTGTAAGTGGCGACCAGATCCGGGAGGGAAACCAAGGTAGCGGCGCTGCCTTCGGAAACCCGCCACCGCGTCTGTGCAAGAAGAGACTCCAGCAGCGCTGAGATGCAAACCACAAGGGACGCGGCGGAAAAACACTCACGTGCATCCCATTATGGCTTGCTCGCTCCTGTGCAGGAGACGGAAGAGCAACAAACCACGGCCGAGCAACGCTCACGCACTGGGACAACGAAGAAGGATTCGTGAGACCTCGGACGGGATTCGTCCCCAGTTTCTTCGGTAGAGTGTTCCCTCATACCCCTTCTGGACTTCGCCTCGATGTGTCTCTCGGGTGCATGCAGGAGGAAAGGAACTCCAGGAAGCTCGGCCACCAGGCGGAAGATGTTCCTCGAACACCGGGCACTCAGCACGCAGCACAGGCGAGGCGCAAATGCCTTCCTGGTGGTTATAAAAGCCGTCTCCCTCGATGGTCAGCTCTCTGCAAAGCCCCCCGGAGGAGGGAGGGAGCAAATTTCCATCATTTTGCAAACTTGAGATCCGCCTTCCCGAAATCCCGGCTCCTCTTGGTCCACCCGCTTTTCCCAGCTTTTCCTAGTACATCCGGTTGCCCGGATGATTTTTGGAAGAGCCTGCATCCCAAAGAGCACCGACTGGCGCAGCAGAGACTTTGCTTCTGTTTCTTGTAGAGCTGCGAGAGAAGGCACAAGGCAATCTCTCCTGTATCTCTCACCGCGGTCCGAATGGAAGTTTCCATGGAAAGCGCGCATCGTTCGTTCATCCGAGGTCCATTACCAAGTCGCTCAAGCTGCTTTTCCTTCTGGCCTTGCTTTCTCTTCACATCTCTGCCGCGCTGCTCACTCCCACTCCTAGGACGTCCCCCATCCCCTTGGGTCCACCAGTCGGGAAGGAGGGTGCGCCTCGATCTCCCGCAATTCTCGGTGCCACCTACCGACATCCCGGGGCACCACCGATTGACCCGAATTTTTCGAGTCCAGCCACCCCATGGCCCACGCTCGCTGTATCTGAACGCGACTCGACTATGGGACGGCGGCACTTCAGCCACGGTTTCTAATGGCTAAGCACATAGGCAGCCCCTATGGGACGGGTCGAACAGCATCCACGTGTTTCCGTGCGGATCTGGGAACTGAAGTCGTCTTCGTCGTTGGCGACACACCCGAGCCGCACCTGGTGATCTCCGGAAAGCCAGCGACCGGAGACCGACAGATAAAGATCCAGCTACGATAGAGACATCGCAGAGAAGTATTGGAACACCTCCTAGTGCGTTTCCCCACCTCTCCTCGCCAGTCGCGTTGCCAGTACCGAAGGACTTGCCTCCTACCTTTTGTGCTCTGGCGGAAAGGTGAGCAGATGCCGTCTCCTCCTCGGACGCATGGCCACCTTGGAGAAGGAGAGCCTCTGCACGGCCTGCTGCCCGCCACCTCTAGCGACTGGCTAGAGGAAACTGTTGGCACGTGGGCGAAGATGAGTGAGCCCAGCTCGGAGAGGTGGGCCTGTCTGCAACTCGGCATCTGTGCCTGCTGCTCGCCGCGGAAGATCCTGCAGTGTCCTAACATGATCACGTGAGCGTCCCCTCGCTGCATTGATGCTCTTCCTGAGGAGGGTACTTGACAGCAGACAACCGTGTGGTGGGAAGTCTCCTGGGAGATCGCAGTCAGGAGGAAGTTGATAAGTCGATGGACCGTGGGGCAGCTGACCGACGCTGCGATTCCAAGTGCCCTTCCGCGAGGACTAGAACGCTGGAGCGGGCTGCTCGGGAAGACCTGAAGAGGCTCCTAGAGTTCTCAAACAGCAGCGTCCTCCTCCTGAAGTGTTAGGAGTCGGCACTTTTTCTGTTGCACTGGGGTCTCCCCTGCAGCACCCGCCGACATCATTGGACACTGAGGGGCGTGAGCCCGGACTTTCGCACGTGTAGGGAACGAAATTTCCTCCCGCACCTACTCGTTGACCGTTGTTGCTTTCCGGCTCCTATGAGAACGTTTTGGGACGACCCTGCGGAATCCAGTTGGCAAGCTCAGGGATGTGGAAAAACTCCTCTTCTCGCGGGATGCCCTACCGCCAGCTGCAACCTTAGCAGCTCTGTGCTGCATCCGTGGGATTGTGGGGGCATGGAGTGGCGCTGAAGGAGGACCGTGCGAGAGGGGCTCCATAGAGCACGCACTTCGCTTTTTGCGGATAGCAGCAAGATGGTCCCGCCTGAGTGCAATCGGGACCGACCTAGCCGGCATCCTAAAAAGGATGCGGAGGACTCCTCCAGCGGACTATGATCCCTTCGCGGCCTTCCATACTGTTTTTATTTATTTTCTTTTTCTTTTGTTTCCCCCTCCTCTCCGCTGCTTATGTGACCCCCGCCGGTCTGCGCACCTGCAGGGGTCACCATGCACAAACTGAGCGTGGTAGTACTACGCGTGACCCCCACAATTAGTGAGCTTATTTTAAATTTTCATGAACGCGGCGGCGTGACCGGGTGGAAATCGGTAAGTCGGCGCCCGTCTTCTTCTACCGGCAGGCAAACGGGTGCTGCGCCGCCCTCGGTGCCTCGGACGCGGAAACGGTGCCGAAGGTTAGCAGCATTCGAGTTTCGAGTGTTTGGATTTCCTGCGAGGCTTGGAGCGCGCCTTTCTCATGCACCACGCCCGCGACGTAGACACAAGAGAGGACGATCGGGACGCCCGACGTTGCGCGCAACACGTGACTTTTTATGGAGGCGCTTTCCTTGTGATCGCCCGTGTTTTACCGATGCCCTGAATGCATTTTTCGGACGTCACATGCGCTTCGTCGCGTCCCCTCTTTTGCACGATTCCGGTCGGGGTGGTCATGTTTCTTAGACTCCGAACGAGCTCCTGGCTCTCTATCGTTCCTGGGGTAAAGCTCTTCCCTTCCACGGCGAAACTCGTCTCTGGATGCCGCCCTACCTAGCCTGTGCTGCGTCCCGCCGAAGAGATATTTCTCGGGTGCTGATGCAATCGATCCTTGTATTCTCGAGCGCACGATTTCCCAGGTATTCTTCAAACCCACGGAGCTTCCCGCTTTCCTCCAAAAAAATGTCGAAGGGTCGGTGGAAGCGGGTGAACCTCGTCACGGCGCATGAGAAATCTCGAGTACCACGTCGGAGCCTCCTTTTGTTCTCTCTTCCATTGGATCAGATACCGGGGCTTGCGCAACCAACCAGTCCATCAACATAACCACCTTGTTTTGCATTCTCTTTACGGCCGTCCAGATTTCATCGGCACTTTGTCTGCAGGAAACTCAGTGACAGGCCCTCCGGAGTTCGCACCCCCCCATCGAGTGAAGGTCCACTTCCCTCCGGCTAGGAAGAGAGCACAGTGAGATGAAAACGTGTGGCGCGGATCTTGGAAACGGAGTCCGAAGTGCCTCTACAAAAATGGAATATAAAGTACTGTAGACTCCTCAGCATCCGGATCAAGAAGCAGCAACAACAAAAAAAAGATAATAAATACCTCAACAAACGCTTCGGCATGGGCGGGAAAAATTCACCTAGCAGTAGAGACGGCGTCTTCTCATCCTTTGCTGCAGTCGCGATTTCTTTCGACAACGGTTCCCATCGTTCCCCGGTATCTTTCCTGTGTACGTGAAATGCATGTTCTGTCTCTGCATTCCGTGAAACGGACGTGGAGGCCCAGAGGGAAGTTAAAACGAACGTGCAGCTGAAGAGAAATCTCCCTTCTGCATTCAAGTCTTTTTTTTTTTTTCAAGGTGCGCACATGAGAAGTAGCAACTCAGAAAGCGTGCAAGTCGAGGGCATGAATTTCCTTTGAGGGTTCGGTGAGGATGCAAGGACGTAGGCTCTGGAGATGGTGAAGCGCGTGCCGCGATCTTGCTCTTTAAGAAACACCTTCTTCTTGCGCTTACACCGAGAGATGCTGGCTGCAAAGATTCCCCCCCCCCCCCCCACACACACACAGGATGCTTTCCCGTCTCGCAGATGCGAAACGCGAAGCTTCTCCAGGAACTTTCGCCTGCCGCGCATTCGTCCGTGTAATGAGATTCTCTGTTGGATATTCCAGTACTACTGAAGTAGCAGGGCATCCCCAGTCCCTCTGGATTCCAGTTTTAAACTCCATCACGTGATTCGTGCCGCCTCACCTTCAGGCGCTCGCGAAAACCTGACTCCTTTATCTGCCTTTCTGTTGTATCTGTAGGGCTACACGTTGCTAGGCTTCGTGATCTTATCTGAGATTCCCATCTGACTGCACTGTCCTTCTGAGAAGAACTTTCATTTATGAAGTTATCAGTTCTCGATTCACTCGAATGTCATTGTAATAAATATGATAGCTGATCATCGACAGAGGAATTCAGGAAGTCGCACCTGCAGCTCGGAATTTCCTACTCACCCACTGAACTTCTGGAGAAGAGCGCAGCGCAAAAACGTTCCCGCGGGCCTTTCCACCTCGTCTCGGTGGACCATTTTTCCCGCGCACGTGGAGGAAGCATCCACGATGCAAAGAAGCTCTCGCCGGAGCTCGTGCGAAGACGGGAGACGAAGAGGATATGAAGAATGGATGAACTAATGCAAAGAAGCGATCGCCTTGGACAACTTGCAGCTCGTCGGCGTCACCTGATCCGAGAAGACACTCCTAATCAGAGCACAGTTCACCGACTCCTGACCATCCCGTCTCCTTGTCGCGACTCCCAAAAGGAACGTCACCATCCGTCCTGAAGGTGGTTTAAGCGATCCCAATGAGACCGACGTGCGCAGCAGCCAGGGAGAAGCGCAAAGAGATGGCTTTGAAAAAATTGAAAAAGAAAAAAAAATAACAAAAAGCGTGGCCAGTAACGTCCTTGTCTGAAAGAATGTCAAAACGCAGAGAGCAGGCCCAGAGACGGACGAAGCGATCCTTTTGTGATACGGAGCCACCACTACAAATGAGGCATCGAGCTGAATCCTCTCGTTCAAAAAAATATTCCAGCTGAAAAACTGAAATTTTCTGAATAAGATCGCTTGGGGAACTTGCCCGGGAGCAGCCAGCGTATATTCTTCCCGAATAAAAGGTGCCTTTCTCGGCTGAAGGAACAGGAAGTTTTCTCCTTCGACATAAAGGCAAGTCTCCCTTTACTATATCTTCTCCCTCTCCCCCCCCCCTTCCCTTCAAATCAAAAAAAAGGAAGGAAAAAAATGCTAGAATGAAGCGACCTTCGGTCCGATTTCGTTAATAAATCCTCAGCCCTGGCTTGCGGCACGAGGGTAACAAATGGTGCAACTGCACGTAGGCTGACCGGACCGAAGATTCGTAAATAATTTCCGATAGAGAATGGGTAGCAGAAGGGGGTCGGTCCAGAGGCACAGCTTCCTGAGCTTCGTGCAGGGCAGGAACGTCAGGCAGGGACGAGGCGAAAAAAATTTTTCACCAGGATCGGCTCGAACGAACCGTTTCCTCAACGAGGCTTCCTCAAGTCTTCCGGAGATGGTGCGATTCAGAAGGAAGCTTGCATCAGCTCGCCGCCAGCTTCCACCTTTTCTGGGTCCGTAGAGGAAGGAGAAAAAAAAATCATCCGCGGATTCGGCAGGAGGAAAGATGGAAGCGAAATTGCCATTTCGAAACGTGCCCGAATGCAAGACTTTCGAAAAGTCCTAGGGATTTCGCAACACCCAGCCTCACATAAATCAGCAGCGAATGCACCACTGCAATCATAGCTTCAGGATGTTACACCTCAAAGGTGATTCGCATCTGCGCAATCGGAGACTAGCGCGCGGAAGCGCAGGGAACTGAGGGATGATCCCGCGTAGCCTCTTCAGCGGCTAAGGAGGCTGCCTTCACGGCAAGAGCTTCTTCTGGGGCGTGTGAAGTCATCTCGGTCCCCAGCGAGCTGCCAAGATTCGAGGAGTTTGCACACGTTTGCAACGTCTCGCGAGAGTACTCCTCCCTCCTGTGAACCGGGACACCCAAGAAGAAGCGGCTGGGAGCTGCTCTGCCGCGAACGATCACGTTTCCTCCTGATAGCGTTCTGCCAATCGCACGCACCAACTCTCCTCGTGGACCCGCTCTCGAAGGGCTGCGGCCCTACTAAGAAAAGAGATGGGGATAGAGCTGCGAACTCTCAGGAAGTTCCGACTGAGGCTTGCGCTGAACGAGTGGTGGTCGCTAGTGGAACAGCAGCAGTGTCCACTATCAAGCTGCTTCACGTGGCGCTGGAGCAGGGGGGTCACCAGTGCCCTAAAATAGGGCTTGACAGTGCCGCTTCAGGTCGGGAAAGGGCAAGATTTCAAAGGCGCGATTTTATGACGCCATCTTTCGGGTGACGACAATTTCGGAAACTGAGGATTCCATCAGAAAGCGTCGAAGACAAGATCAGCGCTCGGACAGAATTCGTCAGCGGAGTTGCCTCGGACGCTCAGCTTTTTGCTTTCAGACGGAGTGTGGCCAGAGTACGTCCGCCGTGCGAAACGATCCACGCTACTGGACGTCGTGGATCATCAGTCACCCGCCACTGCCGGAGCAAAACAGACATGCAAACGAAACTGCCGCTTCCAAGATGCGGAGGTGAGGAAACAAACAAACGCTGTTTGAAGTCTGCATGCGGAAAAAACTGTGCAAATCAACCCCTTCCGGGGGAAGCTGGAGAGGCCAGGCTTCGATTCGGAGCGCACCGAATGCGTCTGATTCGCGCCACCGTTACATCCCTTCCTTTCTGTGGCAGGAAGGAAGGGATATAACGGTGTCCCAGGAGAGCAAACTTCCTCAGAGTTCAAACCAAGGAAGCAGGTCGTATCAACAAGGAAATCAGCTCGCCTTGCGCGACCCTCTTCCTCCCTTGGGAGAATGGAATCCACGGCCATGGAAGTGGCAGTCTCCATGGAAATTCCAAGGATGGCCCCTGGCCGAGAGAAGAAGAATCGCCTTTCGAGGGCAAGGGAGGGTAGGTAGGTGACACGGCGAGAAGTCCCTCGACGACCTGTCGGGGGAGGGGGTGGCAGCAGGGAGCTTCTTGAGTCTCCCAGGGTTCGCAGAAACAGAAGACCCGGACGCCTCCACGGCGGAGCAGCGCTTGAATCCCAACGCGACGCGAAGTCAAGGATCCTGCCTCCGGGAGAGGAATCTGCTTCTGGAACCGATGGACTCGGAAACGCATTCCCACGTCGACGCAGCTCGTCCGGAGCCTGGACCGATGGTCAGCAGGAACGAACAAGCAGTACGCAGTTCTTGCCGTGCGATGGAAACAGCGGGGCAATTCGATCCGGAAGAAACGGTTCGATAGAACGGCTGCTATGGCATGCTTAGCTCGTTCCCATGCGACCAGAAAAGAACTAAAAGACACGCAGAGAGAAGCGAGAACACACATGGGAAATGGAGGAAAATCAGCCAGGTTGAGGAACACGGGACCTAACAATGGAATGTCGGTAATGGCCAATGCTGGCGCCTTCAGCATGGCCAAACTGGATCTGGGATGCTGCGCGGTGCTTCTTATCCACGAAGCAATTCCTTTCTTGAGGGAACACGTTCGTTACGCGAAGATCTACGTGCGACCACACAAATCGGAGCGATGCTTTCTCCCGTGGAGGTGCCCCCCTCCCCACGCCGTCTGCAGCCATCGCGGGCCCGTCAATCGCTTATGAGCACAGGCAGGACATCAGCTGCACTTTCGCCGGATCGTGCTGCACACGTGTGCAGCTTGCCGTCACGTGCGCTTTTGAACAATGCCGTGCCCACACAGAGCAAGGCGGTCGCACGCTGCGTACTGCTGTATCGGCAGTTTCTGTGTACATCCATATACGAATTCACGAGGCTCATAGGGCACGCGTTGCTGAGAACGATCTCTGAGTGGACATTTCCGCGCGTTTGATGGACGCGGTTGATGAGACCGTTCGAGGAATTCGTGGATTCCAACCTGCCAAGAGCCCCCGAGGCTCCGCGCTCGTGCATGTGGTCCAGCTCCTGGATCCCTCTCTCTCGTGAACGTGGTCGCACGAAGGAGGCGGACGGTGCAGAAGCAGGCAGACCAGGCAGCCACGTTTCTACCTCCTGGTCGTGCGTCGCGTGGCTGGCTGCCTGCGCTTCTGCGGCGTCGGCGGAGCGCGCGAGGCGGGAAAGAAACCTTCGCTCCTCGGGAGAGCGACGAGTAGGCGGTGTGGCTTTGAGGAATCCTCCGGGCGGAAGAGCAGCGCAGGTGAAAAATGTGAACCTGACACAGAAAAAAAAAAAAAAAAGAAAGAAAGAGAGGAGGAGGAGGAGGAAAGACGAAGATGGACCGCTGAGGGGAAAGTGCAGCCTTTCCTCAGAGGAGGATTGCGAGCGAGAGAGCAAGGAGGGAGGGGGAGGAGGGAGACCGGAGGCGGAGGCGGAATCTTCGCTCCTCGATTGCAAGAATCTGCGGATTTGGCGCCTTGCGCAACAAACGGCTCACTCGTGACCTCTGAGCTTGGAGTGCGCACTGCCTTCCGTTTCCCGAGGCACCAGCGGCTCACCGGGCAGCGGAGGAAGCCAGGAGGGTTTCCGCTTGGGAATTCACGTCCGCCTCCCCTGCAGGAGCGAGAAAACTCCGTGCGCTTCGCTCCGGCGAAGCCGGGACGCTCGGCCGGATGGCGAGAGAAGGCGACTTTCACAGGTCGCCTCTCACCCCGAAGGGTCAGGGGTGCTCCCATAGGCGCCGTTCTCCCTCCTCCTTCCTTTCCGAAACAGCACGAGGATGAAGAGGCTGCTATCCAGGGATGGCAGGGCTCTTGTCGCCTGGAGCGGGAGCATCCGCGCGTTCTCTTCATCCCTGTCGCCAGAGTACACCCTCTCTCCCCTCAGGGGACAGCTTCCGGAGATCCCTTCCCACCAGAAGGAGGTGCCAGAAGCCAGAAGGAAATCTCTCTCTCTCCTCGGGACCGGGAAGGAATGTCTCGAACGGTGGTGTCTAGCTCCCAGGGAGGCGTCAGACAGCCTCACCCCAGGACCATCAGTGCCTCCCTTCCCGAAAGCACAGAAGAGGGGAACGAATGAGACTGCAGTGACTTTCCAGGTCTCGGGGAAAGGAACGGCCTCGTTCGGCAAACGCTTTGGAACGCGTGAGACTCCGGGGAAGAGGTTTGCGCTGTAGTGGTTTGCGGGGGAAGCAGGAGAGCTCTTCAGGGATTGATTCCGCAAAGGTGAGAAACAGCCTCGAAAGAGGAAAGAAGGAGGACACTGAAGGCGGATTTCGGGATTACCGGAGGGAGAGGTAGATGCGGGAGGAGGAGGAAGGCGAGGGAGCCACCTGCGCGAGTCTGGTCATTCCGGCGGGGATTCCATAGCACGGATCCGGGGCACTGCTGGAGGGGGTCGCCGCCTCCTCTAGAAAGGTGCGCTTGAACGCTGGGCGGTCCTCAGAGGATGGGCACGGGTCGGTTTGCTTATCATCCCGTCAGAGGGCGGGAAGAGCCCGAGAAAGGCGGAGCCCCGCCCCTGTGCGGGACCCTCAAAGGATCTTGGGTGGCACCGGAAGGGAACGAGGGACCCGCGCGAATCCGACCGCGTGCGCGGCCGCGTTACCTGGAGCAGGCGGCCTCTGGGACGCCACCGAAGCGGGAGCCCCGGATCACATGGAGGAAATCGAGGGGAGGAGGGAGAGAGGGGTCTTTGGTGGCTGCGTCTCCGCCGTTCACGTCTTCGGTCCGGCTTGCTCTGTACTCGTCGGGCGCCTCCGCTGGCCGAGCCAGGGCGCGTGCGAGGGAACGTCCTTCTCCCGACCCCCTCGAGCGGTTGCCGAGCCAAGCGCCCACCGATTCTAGAGGAACCTGGGTCCTTTCGTTCGGGAGAGGAAGGGAGGAGGAGGAAGGGGAGGAGAGAGCTCCAAAGAGGGAGTGGGTCGTCTCGCCCCCGGGGTGCGGCTGAGAGACTGTCGGGGCCAGCTCTCCCTTGCAGCTTTCACAACGAAAGCTCGAAGGATGCAGGCACCAAGCCCGGGGTCTTTGCTCTCCTTTCTCTCTTCGTCTCAAGAGAGGTCTCACTCAGCCTGAAGACCCTTTTCATCTTCTCCTCCTCCTCCTCCTCCTCCTCCTCCTTATCCTCCCGTTGCTGCTGCTACTTTCGCTTCTTTGTCTCTGGATGGCTTTCCTGCTTTTTATCGGCCTGTTTGCTTTCCTCGTCATCTGTCTCCGCTTCTCTCTCTCTCTCTCCCCTCTTTTTTTTTTTTTTCTTCCTTTTTTTGTCCCGAAGCAAAAGAAGGAGCTACGAGAAGGGGAAGAGAGACTGCAGAGGCCAACGGTTGCGCCCGTCCCGCGTTTGCTTTCCTGCATCCGCAAACAAAGGCATTCTTTCGCCGGGCGCCCGCCTGCCGTCGACTTCCCACGTGATTCCCGTCGCGGCAGCTGGAGCCGCCCTGTGAGGTGGGCGCGGGAGTCAGTCCAGGGAAAGCAGGCAACCGCTCTCGAGAACCCCGAGGGTCAGGACTCTCGGCTTCGAGGGTAAGCAGACCGGCTTGTCAATGGCGCGCAGAAGCCCGGGGGGGGGGGGGGAGGGCGGAAGGCAAAGAGAGAGAAGGCGGAGATTCCGCCCTCTCCTCCTTCATGCGCCCGAAGCAGAAATTTCTTCTGCACAGAATAGCAAGGGGTCGTGTCCTGAGGCAAAATCTTTCTATGAACGCAGAGGAACAAACCAGAGAACCGAAGGTCCAGCGGTCAGCAGGTCTTAGTTTCATGACTGACAGGGTCAGGCAAGACGGCGTCCACCCGTGCATCCAGAGCGGATGCTTCCTGTCGTGCGGGCGGACACAAATCACGAATGCCGAGAGCGTCGACCACAAGATGGCCATCATTGGAATATCAGAGGCCAGATTTTGCGCGGTGTAGGACGAGCAGTCCAGCAACCGCGTGAAAGACCATCGGGATTGATGCTGGGGACGGCGGAATCGTTTGGATCCCCTCCCCCGTTTCCGGGCACTGAGGAGGAAGGTAAGGGCGAATCATCAGCGAAGCGGGGACTCTCCCGGGTGTGCCTGGTCGGATGAGGTTGCAACACACCTGCAATGACATCCCGAGTCCACAGATTCCCGGCTGAATCCAAGCAGCGATGCATCCGAAACCGAAAGGATCGGATTGCTTGGAGCGGGTGAGGCACCACCTGGAGGCGAAGTGGAGACGCGCGCACTCAGTGGCTACTCCCGAGGAAAGGCTGCCCACCGTTTCGGCCCAGGAGAAAGTCAGACGGGAGGCGAGTTCCAGGATCTCGCCGCAAGAAAGGCAGTTCTGGACGAGCGAGACTCCGGAGCGCGCATCATCATCAATCCTCGTCCTCTGCGACCTCTTCCAGGTTTTAGGTTACCCAATCTTGCTCCAGTTGCTGGCAGAAGGACTCTCCGGCAGACCTGCTTCCAGCGGCCTGGTTCTACCCGCTGGATGTTGTTCCCATCCGTTTTTCCCTCCTTTTCCTTTCACTTCCGGTCGTTCACTTCCCGATGATCTTATGAGATCTTTCGTTTCTCGCCATCCTCAGTGGACTTCCCCCCGCAACCTGAATGCGGACACCACATCTCTTGCCTACTCTCGGAATCCTCCGGGTCGCTCCCTTCGACAGCGGCAAACTTCACCGGAAAAAAAAAATGACACTAATAAAATCATCATCAACCGAACATCATCAATAACATATCGATACCTTCACATGCTTCATCCTCCTGAGACCAGGGACCGCTGGTGGGGACTCCCTCGATTACGCAGCTGGTTGCAGCGACGACCATCTCTGTGAGTTGCACCAGCCCACATCAGGGGGGATCTTCCCTGCCTGACAGACCCGTGCAGAACACCAACAGCAGCTGACTCCTGAGCTGAGCGGACATCCGCGTCAGCTCAGCCTCTGGTTTCTGGAATCCCGAATGGAGGAATTCTTCAAGCCTGAAGACATTTCATCACGCTGAAAGAGAGAAGGGAAAAAAATCAGAACAGTGGAAGCACAGAAGCAGACTGATGGCTTTGCTGAGAGCACGAGCTCGGCCCCAATGGGTCTGCTGCTTTCCCGTCCTCGCTGGGAGCCGGCGCCTGCCGCTGCACTTCGGTCTGGCTAGGTCGAGTTCCCTCGATGCCGTGGGACTTTTTCCGAGGTCCTGTGCCGCGCTTCCCATTCCTGTCGGTAAAGTTGGATGGAAACATCGCCCTCTCGAGGAAGAGGAATCAGATGCGGACACTGAAGAGGGATGTTTGGGACTTGCTGCGTATCGGCTGAAGAATAACAGAGGCGAGTGGAACTCTTGCATGAAGGGAACTTTGGAAAGTCAGCTTTCCGCTGCCGCCTTGGAACAGTGTCAACGGGATGGACTGTGGTTGCAGAGACACTTGCATCTTGGAGAACCAAGAGATTCCTCAAGAGCATCCCATTTCACCTATTCTGCTACCAGATCTCTGGGAAACCACCCATGGACATGATGCAAGGTATTTAGGAACGAATCGGGAAAAGTAGGGAATCTCGTCGAGTAGGTTTTCAGGTTTATCTTGCCTGCGCTCTGAGAATGAAAAAAACAAAAAACGAAAAACAATCCAATCGCTCGCATCCCCTATCCTTTCTGGATCTGGAAGCTCTTCTCCGCATTCTCAATATTTTTCGCATCGTGACGTCACAGTACGTAGCGTGAACAGGTGGAACTCCACTCTCATATTCTGCCGTGCGTACCCTTCCTCGACGGTAACCGTGGGTCGAAAAAGCTTCCTGTTGTCTCGTTAAAATAGTACGGTCTTTCTTTCGAAAAAATCCCCTTTCCTGCTTTGCTGAGGCAACCCTGTCGGAGGGAGATGCTCGAAGAATAATCCAGGTGACTATCACTCGAAAAGGTGCAGCTGTCGCGACGTTTGCTATATGTGACACGTCGCCGTCTTGGTTTCGCTCAGCACTGAGCTAGAAAAGCCCCTGCCAAGAGTCCTTCAGAGGATTGGACTTCAAGATCGATGAGCCTAGGGCTGGCTAATTTTAGCTAGCCTAAAACAGAAGGAAAGTTGGACACAGTCGAGAGTCACTAGCAGGTAATGTGGGTGAAAGTTCCAGCAACGCGACCAAAGGTCCACTTGATCCTCTCGGCAGGAGAGACCGCAAGCACCTTATGATAACTCCAGGAGAATTCCTCGAATACGCAAGAACGAATAGGCAAATAACTAATATTCGTTAATGGAAGGAAACTGGAAACAAGGTCAAGGAAAAGTTCCGCTGGAAGTTCCTCGCACCGGAAGATCTGCATGACGGAAAACGTCCGCCAGAATCGGTCGGCCTCCGAACACATGGCAAGTCACCTGGTAGAAACCCCGCACATGCGGGGATAAATCCGCATCCTTTGTATCTGGAGGCGAAGGGCGCCGTGGTCCTCACCAGACCTCAGCATCCACCGTAAAGCGAAGGTGCAACTACGCATGCTGTGATATGCAGCACTTGAAAGAAGGAAAGAGGTGAAGAAACATTTCTTTTCCGCTTTCTCATCTCCTTCCCAAAGCATATCTTCAGGACGCAGTTTCCACCAGAATCATCTCTAATAGAGAAAAGATGGCTTCGAACGGGATGTTTCTGAAGCACCCCAATCATCAGGGTAAGGAATCCCTGGTGAAATTTTTTTTTTTTTTTTTCCTTTCCGCAGACACCACAGAAAGTATTGAGATGATTTCATTGTTGCAGCTGATCTTTCAGTGGCTACGTCCACTCATCTTAGCACTATCACCAGCTAGGACCTCTGCCGCTGCACGAAACCGCTAGCAATTAAAACTCTTTAGGCTCCTTGTGTGATCAGGAAAGAGGTGAACTTGGAGCCCAAAAATGAGAAATTGTTGGAAGCAAGCAGCAAGTTGCAGGTGCTACCGTTGCATAGCAGCCGATTTCGAGCCATCTACAGGCGTTCATCCAGTACATATCTTCACTCTGCCCCGATGTACGCAAAGCTGGGAAGCAGAAGCACAAAGTTCGCCCCCCGAAACAGAGACAAACCTTGAAGACTGCGCCCACGCGACGAGTGCATCAATCCTGGAGACGTGGGTAGACCGGAGTCCGGCATGAAAACGAAGCGACCGTGACGACGGTCAACCCAGTGCACGAATCGTCTTCGTTATCCCGTGCATGCGACGAACGGGGAACACTGCCACGCTCCCGCTTCTGCTGCCACGCTGCTCAGCCGGACGCTCTTCAGCGCGTCCATCTTCAACGGGAAACGGGCATTCGGCGGTCTTGCAGAGTCTCGAAAATCGAGACGGAATGAATGTCCCCCGGCGAACGTCCTTCCTACGACCAACCCGACCGGCATTTCTTTCCAATCACGTGCGCTGGAAGATCAAGTTCGCCCATCTCGACGCTCTGGCAAAGGTTAGGCGGCAGCGGGTTCCGTTGAGCCACTCTCGACGGCAGGCTGGAAGCTGCAACGGGAAGTTCGCCCACGTCGGTAGCGCCTTCCTTCCTTCCTTCCTTCCTTCCTTCCTGCATCGCGACCAACAGAGGGAGGCAACAGATGCAGATACCGCTCGCGCCGTTTCTCCCGTCGCAGAGTCTTGAATTCCCGTGCCAAGATTTCGCGTTCCGTTCGGCGATGCCCGGCCAGCGGACGGGATGCCGATTCGGGCTGCACGCGTTCCACGATGCAGGCAACCCCGCGGGCGCGTTGTCCTCCTCAAATGGCGGCAGATCTTTTTTCTTTCTTCAAACGAAATTCCGTCTGTTGCGATGCTTGCGCCTTGCAATTTACCGCACCTTTTTTTTTTTTTCTTTTTTTTCGTTTTGCTGCTCCCCTCCCTTTGAAAACAGGGACTCGCTCGTTCGTTGGATGCGTAGCTCTTTCGAGCTGCGGACCAGCGTGCAGGTTCGCCCCTTGGGTTTTTCACGCAAGCAAGGCGGGGGCTTTTCCCACAGACGCGGGAACGGGTGAATCAGGGAACCGCAAGTTTCGTTGCCGCCACCACGAAAAGGACTGGGTGGACCCCGCTGCACGATGCGGAACGGAAGGGACTCGGGTGAGAACCTCCGGCTGCGTTGAAACGTTCGTCGTTCTGGGCTGCCCGAGACGCTCTTTGGGGGCTCTCAGATCCAGCGGTGGGACGAGCGAAGGACGGCGGGTGTTCGCTGAACGGCTCTGGGGAAGGCGGAGCGAAGGAAGCGAATCCGGACAGCCGGCGCCCCGCTTCCCACGCAAAGGAGTGCCTACGCTACCGGGAGCACCCTTCGCGGGATGCTGGGACGATGCGGCGTTGTTCGGGCTCGGAAGCCACCCGCGGCAGCACCAGGCGGAACGGGTCGGGAAGACTCTGGCGTGTGCCGACATCCAGCTTTCCGGCGACATGTTCTGGAACCGGACCCCCTGGAACACGGACTGCGAATGTCGCATGGACGGTGTTCTCGTCCGGCCGAGAGGGTGGCGGGGGGGAGCGGAAGGAAACGGTGAACGCTCGCATCCTCCGGACGGTGTAACTCCTTCCTCCTTAGATGGCGGGAAAATTCAGAAAGGGACAAAAAGTCTGGTGACCGGGCAGGATGCTTTCAAAGCGAGGATCTGCCTCTCTTCATCAACATGTTTTAGGGACGGGTATGGCCTGGAGAGCCGTGCCAGAAATGTCCAAACCAAGGTGCCGTGCTACCTGCTGGAATCCACATTTTCGCGAGTGCGAGATTTGTGAATTTCGTGCAAGGAGATGCGGAAGGAATCCACTGGTCGTCGGAGTCCCTAAAATCTTCGCAATCCGTTGTGCCCTATCAACTTAAGTCCACCGGGTCCGTAACTTCTTTTTCAGCCGAGTTCTATGAGTCTCACCCGGCGGCCACTCGAAACGACGTTTCTCAACACTGCATCGGAAGGCAAACCTGGACTTTCAAACGTGCTCGCGACACGGAAAGGACCGCGAGCCTTCCAGATTCGAACACGAGTGCGTGCGACGTTCGTCCACCTTCGATGACATTTGTTGTGCGGATGGAACGAATCCTGTTGTTGAATCCTTTCTTTTCGGGAAGTTCCGGGTGTGAAGTTTTTCAGAAGTGTGCTCGTGACAGGTCAGGCCGGAAAAGCAACACAGATTCGTGAGACGAGACTCGTGTGCCTGAGAAAGTAATCATGGTTGAATCCCCCATTCACCTCTACTTTGATATTAACTTAGGTCGTCGAAGATTCTGGAAATTGCTGCTCTGAGATGCTCTTCGGCTCTTTAGAAGTGATGATGGTCGGAAGTTTTCCTCGGAAAGTCATCGCTGGTAAGACAGCAAGGCCCCCAGCCCTAGTGACAGCTTCCAACCTACCATCTCTCTCACTTCTGGTCAGAGACCATCAGCGTTTCGTACAGGGACAATCCATTCCTCCTAACCGTCTTTGTTCCTACGCTTGATCTACGGCAAGTATGAGATGACTGTATTCTCTCCTGCCGGAGATTCCATCCGCGAACTGCGACTGGAGATCAGCTATGTGGCTGGAGTCGTCCAGCAAGTTCCCTTCTCTGCGTCCTCGTAGAAAAGGAATGGCCGCGACCTGTCAAGCCCGCAGAGAGCGAACGGGCAGCCAAACTACGAAAGCCTGTTGGAGTGCCCAAAGACAGCAAATCACCTACAAAGTTCTTTTCCTCAGGATTCTGTCGTAGCGAGGGTGGCGTCTCTGACGATTATCCAGATGGAATCCCACGCGTGGGATGCTTTAGTGCCTTCGCAACGTATTTTATACCTTCGTACGTGATTCTGGAGATGCGGTCAGAGTGATCCGCGGGGGAGACGATGGCAGCAGCATGAAAGGCACTAGGAACAGTTTATCTCAGAGGCGGCAAAGAAGTTCGCCTCTCCTGGAAGGACCATGAAAAATAAAGGTGGTGCTTTGCACCCTTCCTCCCACGTTCTGAGCTCTCCGGTTTCCTTCTTTTCGAGTCCGCTCGAACCTCTGTGGAAAGTCGCGTGCAGCCCAGGATCCTCCGAGCACCCCGGACAAGCGACTTTCAGGAAATCGCTGTCTCGTGAAGACACTCGTTTCTTGAACGCGCTTCCTCATGAACAGAAGATTGAGCCCAGAAGATGTGCCGCGCGGATTTGCCCAGAGGCAAAAGTGGCACTCGTGGAATGAGTTCGCGATAGCCCTGAGGTGGCTCGCGTTCTCTCTAAAAGTGTTCCGAGCGATCACTTCTTCCTCTGGGAACCAAAGCAAAAACCTAGGCAGCGGTTGAGTGCTTCAGGAGAGTCCTCTGCATCCTAGGGGCGACTGGCGGCGTTATGCGGCAGGAGATCTTTCCGCTAGCGTTGGTTTCTGTGAATTCAGATGCAGAAGCTCTCAGGTTGCAATTCACAACCATTCAGGGATGTATTTCAGGGCTGGATTTTCAGTCTGCAGTGAAATCGGAACTGACGGGTTCCTTGGGGCACGGAGGGACTGACCCCAGATCATCGCAATCATTGGATGCGGACTCGGAAGCAAACTCCTCAGCAGAGCTCTCAGGATGACTCAAGCTTCTGACTGGGAGAAGAAGTTGGGGCTGCAATGCACCGTCTTGGGCAACTGCTACTCAGGGACCCTTCACTCTGAGCAACAGTTGCCCATTTTACCGAACGCATGCATAATGCTTTTCGCTGCCTCCCTTTCCTGGTCACCTGGACACCATCTTGCGTTGTGCTTAGGGAAACTGTGAGTGGTCTGGAAGAAGGAATAAGAATTGCAGTTGAGCAGACATCAGCATTTAGAAGGAATTGGGGGAGGAAACCCACCAGAACTTCACAGCCCACGGTTGGCGTTACCTGATTCCAGAACTGTTCGGCTCGAAATCTTGCTTTGCTGTTAATGAATCATCGGGAGCAAATTTCTTTCGATTCAGCCGTCTCCCGCAGAGGAAGGTTGAGTTTTGGATATCCATCTTACGCTACAGAACACGTGTGTATGTAATTTCTTCCTCTTATCCAGCACTCGTCCATATCTTCTGTCTGGCTCGTTCTTATGTGCACGGACGGTTAGCCTTCTGAGTCCACCAGAACTGCTGTTGCTCTTCTCATCTTGCTCCTTGAGAGCGCGTGCATGAGAAGCGAGTTCCGAAACATCGGGGAAACAAGTTCACCTTACCTGCAGAGGGTCCGCATCTTCGAAACGTGCCACTTCCGTGCATAATGGATTCAAACAGATGCCTGCCTATGTATAATTGTCAAAGTGTTTTTGCATTAGAGTAGCATTGGGTGATCCAGTCGTTAAGGCCATGTCTGCAGGAGCATCCCAACGGAACGACTCATAACAATTTCAAACCTTGGTTGTGTTATGGGAACACAGCAGCTTTTCACAGAGTTCGGGGAGGGAGAACAGGGGGGGGGGAGAGTCGGTTGTTGTTTTTTGTTTCTGAGATCCGTCGGTCAGCTCTTCGCATAGTCCTTCCAAGAGAGGCGAATTTCCGCGACATGTTTAAGCGAAAGGTGTCACCTACTTTGAAATTTAAGATTTTTTATCGGAGCGTGTTCCAAAACCTGCTAATCATTCCGAGTCCGTCATCTTCAGACGACTTGCATTGTGTTTGCGAAGAAGGTCTTTAAAGTAGGGTACATGATTCCTATTTCCCAATCTCTGTCTTCTTACTCCTACCTGGGTGCTGGAAACGGAGTTTATTCCGTAACTTTGGAACTAGTAGATCGGGGTGGGGTGTACACGCTCCATGAGGATCTCGTCTGAGAATCTGATCCCGCAGCATCGATAACTGAAATTTGCAGTTTGAATTCATTCAAACCGTTTGTTTGTTTGTTTTTCTCTTGAACTTGAAAGAATCGTAGCTAAGAAGCGCTTTCTTGCAGCTCCGTAGTAACGATCATCGCAACACTAACCAGAAAGTGACTTTTGTCTCTCCTCGAAAACGAATCTATTTTTCTTTCCTCAATTCTAGAATATTTTCAACGAGGAAATGTAAAAATTCCCATTATTCAGCATACAGGAACACTTAATAATGGTACCCAACATCTTCCTCCATTAGTTTCTATGGCAACGAAACTCCGCTCTCCGTCGGGAAATAAAAGCGCAACTCTAGAAAGCTCTGAATTAGAAATGAAGAAACCGACTCAATCATTCAGGTGATTAGGTGTTTATTAATTATCCCGGAATGTTGTGCTTTTATTTGATTGATATTCACCTGAGACAGACTGGGGAGTTTTAACTCGGATGCTTAGGGCGACCGAATGGAACACTGTCCCCTCCATTCAGTACGACGATTCCATATATGGCGGCAATGATATTTTGCATCATCCCAATTGCCGACACCAAAGAGTTCCTCAAGTCGAGAGGAAAGAGAATCTTCTTTGTAATCACATAGCTCGCCACATTTGTTTTACTACTGCCTCACCGATTCTTCTTCGGTTGATGGTGCACAGTTCGTGATGCCCGAGTTGAGTCTCCAGTTGATGAGAGCGCAGCAGTTACGGGAAATCATGAGCATGACACAAATGGAAGCAGTTAGGAGGAGCCTTTGAGGTGCTTGAAAACATGAACAGGAAAAACAAATGAGAGCACATGTGACGATCGACAAGGTTTTTTCTTTGAGAGCAAGTGCCCACAAAAACTCGAATTTCGTCCCCACGTCTTTAGACACGCATGCGTTTGGAACTCATTCTGTCAGCGGTGGTGTCCTCCAGTTGAGAGAGTCTGACCCTGAAGCGTCGGATCAGATGGTACTATGCAGAAATCACTGCCTTGCAATCCGCAAAAAATTTGCAGGAGAGGAGATAGCCTTCATTTGAGCGACAGTCCAAGTGACCGAATCGCGTCCTGCCTTTGCATCTGTCCTCAATCATGTTCGTTTCTGCCGTTCCGTTGTCCGATTCAGAGGGGCTCGGAAGCACCATCCGCTGGACACTGAGAGGGACGAGCTCTAAATTCGTGTCCAACTTGGTGGGGTCATGGGCCCAGTGCAAAGTAGCACGCTTAGGAAAGGATTCCACAGAATTCGTTTGCTTTCCGAAAGGATTTCTTTTCTTGTTCGGATCCATCGATCTCCAAACATTCCCTCTGAGAAATTGCATTCTTCACCCATCACTAAGCAGAAAATGCAGGCACAGAACATTCTCCAATCGCTAGGAAGGAACCGAGAACAAATAGCGCGTCTGTTCCAAGAAATATCTGCCGAAGCAACGAATCTCTGCCAACCCTTCCAGAGGAGATGCTCCTGAGTGCTCTACGGGTTTGCTGAAGCGCTGTTTCGGCTTTTTGTATCCAGCTTCTCTCAGCCTTTATGGGTTTTTCTCTCTTGACATCTCCCTCCTTGAAATTTGCAGATCCGATTCACAGTGCATCTTGCAGTTCTGAGAGGATCTCACACATAGCACTACCACGAAAAAGGTCTGAGCTTCACAAAGGAGGGAGTCAAGGGGTTGAGGTTTCGCTCCGGTTTTTCAAAGGAGAGGACCCCTACTTCGGCGGGGGGGTGGGGAACTTCCGCCTTGTACCATGGAGTAGGTGTGGCACCTCTCTATAGTGCAGAGAAGCGCGCCGCTCCCTTCAAGGAGCGTCCCTTCTGAGAAATTTCGGAAGCGTCCCTTCGGAGATACCTCTCCAGGTGTGAGAGGAACGGACTCTCTTCTCCGGAGCCCTCCTGGATTCATAGGAGTGGTCCCCTCCTTAAAGAGTATTCCTAACTTGAAGAGTTAACACGCACCCTCGGGTGGCGTGGAGCCGTGTCAAAGAGCTCCATGAGCCTCCAGGTGCCCGACGGTTCGTCAGGTACTCAGTGAACCAAAAAAAAAGAAAACCTGGAAAGAAAAAAGACTGCAAGAAAAACCGGGAAGACGAAAGAAGGGAATCCTGGGAAGCACGAGAACTTAGAAGGGACATCAGAAAACAGAGATAAAATTGAACGTAATTAGAGAAAAATGTCAAATTATATAGATTAGGGTAGTGTCGAATCCACTGCTGGGTTCGGTCAGTCACCATGCCAAGGCTCACATGCGATAGACGATCTCTCTGTTGGAACAGCATTTCTTTGACGAAAGGATCTCTATAGGGAAGGATCATTGGGATCATTCAAAGGTTCCGTCGGAGGGACGTCATGGTGCTGAAGCAGTGAACGAAGGAACTTCCTCGCCCATCTCAGCCGCCTCTTGGTACAAGCATTTCTTCAAACGCTGCAAAAAAGGATCGGCTGCCGAATCACAAAAGATGTCTCTCTAGCATTCCTTTGGATCACAGGATGAAATTTCCACCCTTTTAGGATTCAGCCTTTCTACTCGCAGTACCCTATGACGGTGGGAATGAGTTACTCATGTCTGAAAGGCATATTTGCCCTATTTTTCTTTTTCCCTTCAGTACAGTTTCCATGCCTATCATTCACACGTAACGTAAGCAGATAGCTGAGTAAAGATCCTTTCCGGGCCAATTGCCGACGTCAGCTAGAAAATGGTGGTTCTTCATGTGGCTACTAAGGAAAATTCCTTCCCTACAAATCTAGAGAGTAGGTTCAGGAGTTTCTGAACTCGGGATAGCTGCCATTCTCCACTGGGTGGACTTGAACTCACTTCCTAAGAACAAATGGATCTACTTGTTGGAAAAAAAAAAAACCTCACAATACAGCCACATGGAGCATTGCTTTGAGAACCACATGCACCACACGTCTACAGATGGCTGCACTCCTCAAAGGCAGAACAGAGACTCCTCATCAGCTTTCGCGCGCTTCCGCTTGGGCTACTGTTAGTCCTGGCCTTGGACTTTTCCGACAACCTGATGGAGGGTGTGGCAGCAGCGCCTTCCTGCGGGCACGCACCCTCTCCCAGAGAGCGGGCGTCCATCGGCTGGCGGGATACCGAGCCGGGTACGAGGGCAACATGCCTTCTGGAGGAGAAAGGTCACGAGCCCTCGGCTCCAGATGAAATTCTCATCCGCTCAAGGTTGTTCCACTCTTTCCTGTATAAGCGAGCGTAGACCGGGAGGCGCTCCCGCCACAGGGTAGAAGCTGCGCGCGATCTCCAACGAGCCTCTCTCGCCGCTGAGGAATTTTTGGATCCCACCGCACAAGCCCAGGAGGCGAAAAGCAACAGGGAGAGACGACCCGCCGGCGAAGCTTCACCGGTGCCTGGAGGGGGGAACTGGAGTGACCTGACCCATCAGCAGCTAACAAACCCGATCGGGGAAACAGACTGCACACCCGCATCCTTCCGATCGGTGAGGGTTCGTTGGCTCCCTGAAGGAGGAGATTTGCGCAGCTGGCGTCCGGCCACAGTCCCGAGCTCGTAGGTCAAGCCGAAACCGTAGACTGCGCGACCGAGAGAGAGACGGCAGACCCCGGGACAGATTTATGTCGTTCCAGGGCAAAACCATGGACACCATCCTGCTGCACGCGTAGACCTTGGGCAGGCGGCAGTACTGCGTCGTACTTGGCAGCTGCAGAACCTCATCCGGATCGAGCAAGGTGGGCGACAAGAAGCCAAACCGACAGTCTTGGCGGAGATCGCCCCCGCACAGGTTTCCGGTGGCTCCAACCAGGCCTCCCTCGCTGCCGAGCTGTCCTTTCTTAAGGAGCACATGGAAAACAGCCTTACGGCCAGGTGGGAGGTTACTGTGGAAATCTTCGGAAGGAGAAGAGGACTCGACGAGTGGACGACGGGCCAGCTCACCGACGCTGCGAATCCGAGTGCTCGACCTCGTGGACTTTTGCGATGGGGCATGCTACTGGGTATTCCGGAGGAAGACCTGCAGTGGCCCCCGGTGCTCATGAATACCAGCACCCTCTTCTTAAAGTGGCAAGAGTCCGCGTTGATGCTGCTGCACTGAGGTGTCCCATGCAACACTCGCTGGCATCATTGGATGCAGGGGTGTGTGGATCCAAACTGTGCAAGGTGCGGGGAGCGGAAATCCCTCCCGCATCTGCTCGTGGACTGTCTTACCCTCCGGCTCCTTTGGGGACGCTTTACCGCGACCCTTGGAACCCCCGGAGGAAACTCCAGGGACATTTGAAAGCATCTCTTCCTGAGAGACGCCTTTATGCCCGCCGCATCCGTAGCAGCACTGCGCTGCCTACGCGGCAGGACCGTGGTTGCATGGAGCAACGCCAGAGGAGGCCAGGACGACAGGGACGCCATCTATTTTGCTGTCCTCTTCATGAGGACAGCGTCAAGATGGCCCAATCTGGAAACCAGTACTCCGGCAAGTCCATCTTTGTGCCGAGAGAAATGTGATCATCCCTTGGTCATCCTCAACGGGGCGGCGTCTCTGGTCGTGTGGCCTCCGTCATCATCGCAGCTTTCTGCCACCGCGACAACGCGTAAGCAACAGCACAGAGCTGCGGACGCTCGCCGCAGGCAAAGCTCCGCAGCGAGTGAAGAGGCCTCTCAACGCGCTTCACGCGTTGTCAGGCTGGGTGAGTCCAGAGACGCAGCCAAACATTCCCAAACACCCTGGAGGGCAGCACACTCAAAAATTGGGCGCGGGATGCTCTCCCTTGCACCGCACCTGCCACAGCCTGGGGCTACAATTGCCCTGGTCAGTGGTGGAGGTGAGAAATGCATGGAACAGACCAATGCAGCAGTCGCAACTTCGAGTCCTACCGCTTCAGGCGAAGGAGGGAGACGTCCAAAAATACCGCGTGGATCTCCACTTCCTCCAAGGGGATTTAGAGGAGATTCATCCGGCAGAGATTTTCAGCGGGGGTGGAAGCATCAGCCAACTGACACGCTTTCCAATAGCCCAACGGTTTTTTCCCTTGACATATTACGGGACACCTGCCAGCCTTCCGGGTCGTCACTGTCACTGCTCCCTGGAAAGGAAGACAGCGCTGCAGCAATCGAGGTTCTTTGGACCCACGAGAAGGCGTTTCACGGTCTCCTTCAACGAGCAGCGAGAGCTGTACCTCATTACCTCAGAGACTGCGTTTCTCCGAGATCGTGTGAACTGTTTCTAGGTACTACAGTTCATGGACGAACAGGGAATCCATTCTTGATCCTGCGTCAAGGCAACCATCTGCCGAAGCTGGTACCCACATCGGGACAGTCCTCTGTGGCTGTAGATCAGGAAAGATGTAAGTTCTGATCCGTCTGCTCGGGTCTTGGACAGAATGAGTGCTAGACGCCAATGGGTGGTCTAGTATTTTCCTGCCAGAGACAGTCTTCTGAACTGCGGTTGTCGCTCCATCATCTGCTCCAACATCAGCAGGTCAAGACCATCGCCCCGAAACGGAGCGCCTACGGGCCCTACGAGCCGACCAGGGACCCTTGCGTTCCCAGGAAGGTTTTTCGCAGAACGTGCTTAGACCCCTTTTTCATACCACTGACAGGTGGGCAAGCAAAAAGCAGGGGACAGAGGATGAAAGCCACAAACGTCTTTCTAACGACGGCCGATTCCTGCGAGAGGAACTTGCCATCCTGGAACAAGTTGAGAGACGACTCCACCTTCTGAAGACAGATGGACGCCTCCTCCTGGAAAAAGTCTTCCAACGGTACATCGAAGTACTTGAAGTACCGAACCATAGGCAACCGGTCGCGTGCACAGCATGCCTGCGGCTGGGGATCCAGTAGAGACACAGCTCCAGCCGATGCTTCAGATCAGCAACGAATGGGTTTCAGAGACTCTGCTGCCTTCTTGCCCTGTGCACTGGCCGTGTCGGCCTATGCGAACTGCCTTCTTCTCCTGTTACCAATGTCCACGCCGGATGCGTCTCCCGAGGGATCTGTCGAAGTGATACTCACGAGAGCGGACATGAGCCGTTCAGCAAAACGAAGTCGATGCAGCGGCAGCATTGGGGGCCGAACAGCCAGACTGGATCCATTTTGGAACATCCGTGGGTAGTCCATTCCGGGACCTTGGTGTACCCATGGGCGACTTCCGCATTACAGAAACGTAGTCTGGATGCCTTCAAAAGGCTTTTCGCCCGCTTGCCCCGGGGCGTTTATTTGTGTTTAAAAAAAACATAAAATCACATCAAACAAGGAACGTAGTAATTTCTTGTGATTCAAAGAAAAAAAAATCAAACAAACAGAAGTTCAATCGAGACGGCTCGCGGACCCGCGGGTCAACTTTCGAAGTTGCTCGGAGCATGGGACGGGAGGACGTGCAAATAGGTGAATTATGAAGGTCAATGAACCTGCCGGGAACTGGCACCCAGAGCGGCAAGGTCTACCTAGGCAGCACAGGTAAAGGAAAGACAAACAAAAAGGAAAAATTAAAACGAAAAATGCAGTCAAAGAATTAGGGAGAGAGGATTCGGAAAGGGATCACTGTTTGCTGGAGGTTATCCTCTGCATCCTTGTAAAGATACCGGCAAGTTCCTGTTTTATGGTTCCCGGATGGGGCCATCTTGACGCTGTCCTCATGAAGAGGACAGCAAAATAGATGGCGTCCCTGTCGTCCTGGCCTCCTCTGGCGTTGCTCCATGCAACCACGGTCCTGCCGCGTAGGCAGCGCAGTGCTGCTACGGATGCGGCGGGCATAAAGGCGTCTCTCAGGAAGAGACGCTTTCAAATGTCCCTGGAGTTTCCTCCGGGGGTTCCAAGGGTCGCGGTAAAGCGTCCCCAAAGGAGCCGGAGGGTAAGACAGTCCACGAGCAGATGCGGGAGGGATTTCCGCTCCCCGCACCTTGCACAGTTTGGATCCACACACCCCTGCATCCAATGATGCCAGCGAGTGTTGCATGGGACACCTCAGTGCAGCAGCATCAACGCGGACTCTTGCCACTTTAAGAAGAGGGTGCTGGTATTCATGAGCACCGGGGGCCACTGCAGGTCTTTCTCCGGAAGTGGTTCAGCAGCAGGCGTGGACCCGCATCTGCCAAGCTCCAGGAAGACGTCCTCCCTTCGTCACGTGGTGCAGTAGCTCGCTGCAAGGGAGACCTTAGTGGAAGAGGAGCACTACTTGAGGTCCGGTCACATGAGAAGAAAGAAGCCGTCCAGGCACAAATGAGGGACGCACATCTGGAGTTCATCCGGAGTTTCGGCCCACCGGCGGAGTTCCCTCACTCGGAAGCGGGGTGCAGCCGCGTCGGCCAACACTTGTCCGAAAGTCCGAAAGTCCCCCCTCGACTCCTCGGACGGCACAAGAGACCGACCACCTTGCCGGCGTCCTCCAGGAAGCAGGGGAGACCCTCGTGCCGTTCCTAGGCTACGAGGTTCTCTTGACGGAATGTACCGCCGCGATTCGGGGACGCTTTTCTCGCCCCCCCTTTTGCGATCTTTTTGCTTCCGCCTCCATTCCCCTCCCTACGATACGAAAAAAAGAGAGTTCAGGATGGCTTCTTCTAAGAGTCCCGTGGAGTGCGGCGATATCCTGAAAGCATTCAGAAGACCTGCTGTCTCCGCGGGATACTAGGGATCCGGCATGCTAAACGTTGGAGGGACCGGAAGTGCAGGTCCAGTTTCTCGGACTGTGTCCATGACCCGCCAGCGGACGGGCCATGGTGCCTCCTGCACGCGCAACGTTCTTCGGCGAGCTTCGAGAAGAACATCTTTTCTCATCCCCCCCCCCCCGGAACCATAGCAGGCTGAGGGGCTCGGCGTTCTTCCGGGGAGACTCGGCCTTCCTGCTATGGAGGCACACACAGAGCACCCGACTGCCACTGGATCGCAGCGCGCAGCTCCGGAGGTTGTAAATACACGGCCACGAGTGTCTCTCAGACCAATGCTTTGAAATGGTGGTCTTCTGAGAGCTTCGATGGGATCCCAAGTGAGATCGAAGTGAGCACGCTTCTCCGCCATTCCCTTTGCCGTCAGCTCTGTCCTCCCCTCGGAAGCATGATAACGGTGATCAACTGGTTGAGTGGGAGGTTTCCTGCTGCATGGCAGACATCAGACGCCACGACATTACGGCCCAAGGACAGCACCGCGTTGTCTGCAGCCAATTCCGTTGGGTAAACACGATCTCGAGATCCCCCCCTCCTGGAAGGTCCTTTCGGTGGTCAGCACGCTGCCATCCACTTCCTGCACTGAGGTTTCCCGTGCGACCACCCCCGGCTCCACCGGACGAAAGGGACGAACGCTGTCTGATCTGTACCAGGCGTGCTGGGGCGCGAGTTCCTCCTCAGCAGATGACGGGCAGGTGGCTACACCGAAGGAGTCCTTCGGCAGCTCTTTTCCCATACCGCGAGAACTCTGGACCGCTGGGCCGCTGGCTGCCGATCGTGTCGCATCCGAGCAGCAGTCGCGGACCTCCAAGCAGTGGATCAGAGGCAGCACAGGCGTATGACCATTCGTTTCATCTCATCCATGATGCGGAGGTTGGTAGGATAGCGTCGTCTCCGTCCCGAATTCAAAGAGGACGTCACTCGGACGCGGGACAGAAACCCGGAGATCGGCTTTTCCTTCCCGCTCACCTCCTCACTTCCCAGAGACGATAAGCTCTTGCGCCCAGTGTTTCATCGTATCACATAGCTCTCTATTTTTTGTTCTCCCACTGCCCATTCAACCCCTTGCCCTGCGCGCTGTTCCCTGAGCCACCGCCCTGCGTGTTGGCGTTCCCCGAACCGTTCCTCCAACACACGTAAACCTGTGTTTATTTACCTCTGAGAAAACGTCCTGGCGTGGCCGAGTTTGTAAAAACCTGACGGTCACTGCTGCAGGATCACATCTCACGAAGAGGAGCACGTAAAAAATGTGGTACAACATGGAAGGGCAAAAATGGGAAGATTTGATTCATCTGCTTTTCCAGCACCGCCGCGGATCTGCTGCTGATGGCCAGCGCCATCTGCAAGTAAAAAATAACTTTGCCATGAGGTTTCCAAGGGATTCCCAGAATGAAGTCTCACACTGAGCGAGCGAACTTATAACTGGAGTCCACCTGAGAAATGAAACCGAATGAAAGCAGTGAGCAACCTGGAAAAAACATCCACGTGGATCATCACTTTATGAAGCAGTTAGCAGAATGCACACACTCGGCCTTTCCAGGGTCTCTCTTTTGTCGTGGAATCTTCCCATCCGTACCTTTTCATCACGTGATTCACGTAGGCAGCATGTTTCTACAGGAAAAAAGTGATGGCGTGAAAGGATGAGGAGCTCTCATTGCACAGATGCAGGATAAACAAAGAATGAGACTGAGATGAGACTTGTGTCTCACACGAGCGAGAACACGCTTGGAGTATCCTGAGGAAATATCTTAACTGGATAGCTGATCTCCCGTTTTAAATTGCAGATCATTCCAAAGATAAAAAGTGCACTGGGATGTTTGGAAAGCCATGCAAGTAACTTTACGAAGCAAAAAAAAAAAGCAGCGAAAGCATCTTCCTCAAGAAGGCTCGAGAACGTGACTACTCACTTACACTCGGCTGGTGCAAACACAGCAGCAGCAACACTTGGGGTACGCTCGGTCGTGAAAACCGTGAGTACCATCTTGGGATGCCAACCTCTCATGACTCCACTGAACTACAGGGTTCCGAACCAGCGGCCGCGTTTACAAGGTGGACGCATTGGCCAAGAGCATCTTTCCTCAAATTTGAACTGCGGGCCGCTTGAGGTGTTTGCCTGTTTCCTTGTTTTTGTTGCGAAGAACTTCCGACAAACAGGTCATGGATGGATCAATAAGAAGTCTGCACTGATTTGTGGAAGGGAGTGCCGTGCTTCGATCCACATGGCAAGCGGGAAACGACGGTCCCGGCTTCTCCCGGAACAAATCGCCTGCAGCTTTTCACGGAGAGAAAATCCAGTTTGAAATGTGAACTCCGCTCCAACTTGGGAGTCTTCGTATCTGAGTAGGGATCTTCTATCGAGATCTACTGAAACAGTGTTACCTTTGTTATGCTTTCTGAACGTTGGCGTATACTGTGGAAGGTTCCCTCTTGAATCAGTGGTGCTAGAGAGCATGCACAAAAGAAGGAAAATTGCGAACAAAACTGAGTGGCCCAAGGCATGTTCCAAAGCCAGCTGACCTTGTACTTGAAGAAGTCGTGGAGGAACAAGGAAACAAGGCTATCTTAACGTCCTATTTTTTGACTTGGCAATGTATAAAGAGAACGCGAATTTTTCTCACCTCGCCCAAATCCCCATGAGAAGCAAATGCCGGAAGAGAACCTTGGGATCTCTTCCTAGAATTCCCCTGCACTGCTCCTGGAGAGGAGTAGGCATTCCTTCCAGAAGACGAATTCTTGTGCATGAGGAAATTGCATCAGTATCTTCAATTGTGCGCGATAAAAAATGAAAGAGCACGCAGATTTTTTTTTTTTTTTTTTAGAAACCTCTTTTTAATCCGATGGAAGGAGTTCGTTTTGCCGTCTCAGGTTGGGCAATGAACTTCCTGGTTACTGAGTCAATGGCAAAGGAAAGAGAGCACTGCATCTACTACCTACCTGTCAGTTCTTGAGAGCAGTTCTCTCCGAAAACAAAACGTCTCTGCTCTAGGAACTCGACTCAAAAGAACTGCATTTCGGCTCAAGCTCCAGAAACCTAGAGGAAGCTTGGAGCTTTCAAAGGATTTGTTTATCCGGATGCAACGCCAAGATGCAAGGAAAAACTGGTCTCAGAAAGGTCTGATTCACGCTTCGGAGGTCACTGGAATAAATTCGCGTAACGCGCTCTTCAGCATGTAGCGGAAATCCTTGTTTGCTACGCCATTGAGAACTTCCAAATATTAGCTTAAAGTGTGAACTTCCTGGACCCCTTCTTAAAACCAGACGAAGATTCTTTTCTAAACAATACTTTGCATCGGGACTGCTTCCAGAATGTATTTGTCGATTTTTGTGCTGGTAGCAGTAGCAGCTTTCGAATTGATAGGTTCTTCCGTTATTTCCAACACCACAAGAGTCACTGGCCGAGGGAGAAGCCCGAAACGTGAGTACAGCTCAGGGAAGAGCAGTGTGATCTTGTTCCCCATCCCACCTGTCGCTTTGAGGTTGTCGTGCGCGCGCGCGAAACAGACGCGGAGACTTCCGGGGGAATCCTTTCGGTCCGCTGTGCGCCCTGTGTCGCTGATCCAAAGCAGACTTTCTCGAATCCGGTAGAAGAAGTAGAATTCAGAGTTCAGATAGATCTCCGTTTATCCAACCCTTCCACGGGCTGGATGAACGAAGATCTGCCGCTCGCGTCCTCCGCTTGCGTACCTTCCAAGAGGATTTCGAGGGGAAACGGCGGAGTTGAGGAGCACGGGGAGTACACCCGGCAGAGGCAAAAGTCGTATAAAGCCAGCGCAGGAAGAGACCGATCCCCCAGTCTCTAATGTCTGGTCTACAGCACCTGCTTCCGTGATCATGGTTGCCGGCCGTCCTTCCTCAGACCGTACGAAAAGAACGTTTCCTTCACCTCCACTCTTCAGCACGAGCCTCAGCCTCAGCCTGGCTTGCACATCTGAGTGTCATTCCTTCTGCAACACGAGGAAGTTGGATCGTCCTTTCCAGGAACTTTGGTTGTAGCAGTCCATCTCCCTGCCCTGCGTCGCGCCGTGACCGCGTGGATAAGAAACAGTTACGTTGGAGCATTGAGCAAACGAAAGCGTTTCCATAGCGAAATCCTTTGATTTTTCGGTCTTCAGGAAGGTGCAGAAGTCACCTTGAGAGTCTCTTTCGAGGCACGAAAGCAAAGACGATTCGCGAGAGAAAGATGCGAAATCTCTTTTTGCGAAAAGGCCTTGCGTAAGTGAAATGAGGGTGGAGGGAGGAGGGAAGAGGTGTCTGTGGCGCGAGAGCTACCTGAGATTGGCACGCTACACTCCAGCATTTTCCTTTGCTCCTGGTTGTCGGAAGTATGAAGTTCCAGAAAGACGGGAGAGATGCAGAAGAAGGTGATCGCAAAAAAAACACCCTCAACCCAAGAGGCCAAAGAAAACTTTAGAGGTCTAGAAGGACCGAAGTGGACTACTTGGAGCCGCTCCGGTGTCTTGACGCTCTCTAGTTCCGCGAGTTCCATTTGTCCCTAGTCGGGGCCACGCCCATGACCTCAAGTGCTCACACCCTCAGGAACACAGAGGAGGAGGCGTGCGTGTCCGTTCGGCCTAAAAACGGCAAGCTGCAAGAGAGGATCAAAGATCAAAGAGCTCCTCCGAGGAAAGCCGTCAGAGAAAGCGGAGACAGGGAAGGTTGCAGAGCTGTTCGTCTCGAAGCATCCTTGCAGTCACCAGAGGCACAACGTAGCTCGGGAAATCAGATGGAGTAACACCTGAACATCCTATGGATGCTGCAGATGAAGTGGAGACTGGCGCAAGCTGAAGCGAAAGCACCTGAGCAGAGGAGGATGAACAAGCCAACCCACGAAGAGCGACGCCAACTAGTCGCAGCGATGGATCTCCCTGAGAACAGCCCTCGTGGTCGCGCAAGTTCCCTCAAGTTGAACTCATAGGAAAAAGTCAGGCGTACTTGTAATCTTAGAAAGCAGATGCACATGAATCAAGCGATCCATCAGTCCAATGCTGAGATCCTAGTGCTCTGCGTCTTTTCTCTCATCTTTTTTCCCTTTTCTTCTTTCCTTTCCTTTCAAAGGAACTCGAAGGTGCAAAGCAGGGCGCGACATCCGCTCGCTGAACCGACTGCGCTGGAGTGCACACGCACGGAGACCTCTTCTTCGCGTCTGCCGACCTTCCCTTCTGCAGAACCTGTCTGCTGTCTCACTTCGACGTCAACATCCGACTCTCGCAGGATGCACCCGAAGGAGCTCCCAGCATCTGCGCTCATGTCACCTCGGGTTTCTTTTTTTTTTTGGCACCCGCGTGCGCGTGAGTTCTGCACATCCCTGTGTTGCGGGGCTCTCCTCCGTTCTGGGAACACACGGTCTTTTTCTCTCTCCAGAAGAAATTTTTCACATGGTCCGAGGCCGTCCGTTGAGCAGGAAAGAGAAGGCGTCCTCGCGCTCACCTCAGGGAGGCGCACCGACCGGCAGTTCTGAGCTTGGGTTACTCTCGGTGATGCTCAGAGGAGGGTCTTGCAGCCGGATGTCCGGAGCGAATAGTTTGCGCGGGAAGGCGCTTTCGCAGAGGAGCTGCCGGAGGCAACGTCGGAAGATGCCGCTCTTCCCGTCCTTTCGAGCCGGTGACCTGGAAGAACTACTTCAGCCAGGTGGCACTACCGACTCTTTGGCGCCGGGAGCAGACCATGCCAGCCGGCCCCTGGACAAGAGTGGACCGAACGAACCTGAGGCTGGTTCGTTCGGTCCATTGGAGTCTGAGCGCGAGTGAGAAGGGAAATGGGCAGGAAGGCGGCGCCACAGAGATGCCGTCCTTCTGTGAAACATCTCCTCAGCTCTTAGAGGGAAGAGCTGAAATCTCGAGGGTCCTGAGGGAGTGTGAGGGGAGGGAATTTCTGGCACGGAAGAGGAAGCTGGAGGTTGACAAGTTGGTCGCAAAGAGTTCGAACGCCGGGAAGACTGAAAGGAGCCATTCGAGCGGAGCATCAAAAAACCAGGAGCAGGCGTCAAAGCAGGCGCACCCAAAGAGAAAAAGACCCTTTCCCATGTGTCATCAGTGGACGGTCCCTCTAAAGTCCTTGGACGAACCCCTCACCTCAGCAATCCACGTTCCGTGGAAGTCTTTCCACCAGGGGAGGTGGAATGTGAACTGCTCTCCGTGTCCACTGCGCAAGACACGTGGAAAGCACATAAGCGGAACGGATGGCGGTAGGAATCTCGCTGGGTCTCCGAGAGACGCGATCACTCAGCTGCGCACCTTTTCCTCTTAGTTGAAGAGGGCGGTTAGAGCGAGCAAGTGCAAGAAAAGCGTGAATTTCGGTTCCTCTGCGTAAGTCTGGAAGATGCAAGCCGCTGTCAGAAATGTCGACTCCCTTCAGGGGGGGAAGCAGAAGACCCATCCTGCACCCGTCACAGGGAAGTCTTTGCACGGAGATGAAACCATTCGCTCCCTCGGAAGATCCGGGGTAAATCTCCGGTCACGACAAATGCTCAGCAAGCTTCCAGATAGCATCCCCATCCTCTTCCTTCTCCTCCCTTTCTGGAGAGACGTCTGATCTCACAACTCAAGTCGCAACGTGAGAACCTATCGTGCCCCATCCTCTAAACTGTTGGTCACACCTAACCTTGCCCATTTCCGGTTCTTATACTGGCTCGCCGCATTTTTGCGCGTCTAGAGCTTCCAGGCCTCGTTTCTACACTTTGATCTTAGCCAAAAGGCCGAGAAGCGATTTCTATGGAAATTCCCACCTCGTTTCTATGGAAACGGCCTGGGAATCTTTCCCAGCTCCCCGAATTCATGAACGTCCCGTTCTGTGGGGCCCAACTCTTCCCTTTTATCATATGAGCGCGAAAATTTTCTCCAGGGCTGAGGAATCTCGAGTTTTCGCTTTCAATTCTCGCCGTTCGCTTCCCCCTCTCCTTATCTACCTCACCCTGCTCTTTGAGTCCGTCGGTGGCAGAGAGCTGACTCACGAGCAGGAGTGGACCGCGCGGGAGCGCGGTGGTTGTACAGTTTACGTTGAAGTCGTCGTGCGGTCCAGACCACATGTCTCGACCCCTCTGCCACGTGAGAAGGCGCCTGTTTCGCTACTCTTGCGAGGAAGGGGGACACGGGCCGGTTGAGAGCAGGCTCTTCTGAGAACTAACTCAGGAAAGTTGCCAAGATCCCATGGATCCCACTGAAATGCACACCCTTCTGCAGAGTCGGTTTTCAGGAATTTCGTTTTTTCATCTCAGAGTTCCTCCCTCTAGGCTCTTTGCCAACCTTTCGGCCTGACAAGCTGCGGTTTTCGAGAAGACGGGGATGTTTGCTCTTGGAGAGAGTCCCTCCGACGCCACCCTTCAGCTCCACGGAGGCACAGACCTTTTCACCGCGATGACTTGGGCGACTGTTTTCTTCGGGCCTGCTCCGCCTCGCTCTGAACTCTCTGGTGATCGCTTCCCTTCCCAGTCTCTCTCGTTTCTCCTGTGAGAGACTGCACTTTTACGTTCTGTTCCCCTTCACGGTCTTTCGGCAAGGTGATCCACTTCTCAAGAACAGCAGCCATCCGCTCAACCAGAAGCACCGTAGTCTCGCATTACGGACTTCGTTTTGACACTGAGTTGTCGCCCTTCTCCTATCTTCCCTCTTCGCTCACCCTTTTTTAGTTTGTCGACTTTCTGCGCTCTCAGAGCACATCCCAGATCCATTTTAATCCCAGTAAACACGGAAACCTGAGCTACTGATTTCTTCGGAGGCCAGATTCTCATGAGCTTCGGCAAGCGGACGTTGTCGGGAAGCAGACCATCTAGAGGTCGATTTTGGCGATCTCTTCATGGCTGTCTCCGTGTTCTTTGTGTTGAGCACCTCGCATTCTCATCGTGTGTGTCACGTCGGCCATTGTTCAGGGATAGGTGCACCAAAGCACGAAAGAACGCAGATAATTCCAACACGGAGGGGGAGAATAGACAAGAGGAGTCCCAGAAAAAAAAAATGGTGCTGATAAATCGGAGATGCAAATCCTGATTCGCATTGCGCTCGACCAGGATCGCTCATCTTTTTGCAGGAAGGTCCGAGTAGTGTCGCTCTCCTTTCAAGCAGCCTGAAGACGCCAGTGATCGCCTCCGCTACTAAAGGTTCCGCGCTAGATGGCAGCACTTGTGTGCCTCTCCTGGTTCGTTCTAGTCCATCCGGATGCCAGTCAACCACCAGTTCGCTGTCCTGTGGCTGGGGCAGCAACGCGAGAGCTTCCCTGAGCAGAGGCGTAAGCGCGCAAGCGTTCCCTGGTCCAGCCTCCCGGACGACTCCGAAACACGGAAGATCATGAGACGCCGCAAGCTGCGCTTCGTTTCCTCACCCGAGGTAGATGGAGCATGGGACGTGGATGCAGGCACCACCGCCGCCTTGCCTCGCCGAGGCGTTTTCCTTGGCAGCCACCGGAGAGAGCGGTGTTTACGCTTTCCGATTCCTTACTCACCGCTTCCGGAAACGCGGGAACGAACTCTCGAAGAAGGACGCTGGCTCGGAGCGAGTCGCGCAGCCATCAGCTCCAGGAACTCGCAGACTCGGGCTTGGCAACGAGGCATCCGCTTCCAAGAGGGAAGATCAATGGACAATGAAGGATCCGATGGCTTGGAACTACGTTTTCCTTTGAGGGCGCCGATGCTTATCGCCAAGAACTCTGACCCCCCCCCCCCCTCTATATGATCCCTTGAGCAGACGCTGGACGCGTTCTCCTTCCCTCTCAATACAGCACACCAAGTGCTAGCAGCAACGAGAAAGGGACAGTTCCATGCGGACCGAGTGGACATGGAGGGATGATGTGCGCCAGGCATCGCCGGAGGGGAACGTGGTCGGTTGAACTCCCTATGGAGTCGCCCATGAAGGTGCTGGCGGAGAGAAACGGGAGCAGGCGCATGGGAGTGGCAAATCCGTCGTCCGCCTCTCCGGTCCCGTCAATCCACGGGATCCGTGGCGGTCTGCGGACGCGAGGGTGGTTGTGCGCGGTCTCTCTTCCACCCCCCTCCCCACCCCTCTCCCCGTTACAGAGGGCAGCTCCACCTTCCAGCCGCGGGTCTCCGTCGTGCGGCCGCTTTGCTGTGGCGTCCCCGCCCAGGAAGTTCGACCGGCGAGCGGCTGACCCTCGCGGGAAGGAGGCGGACTGCGGAGCCTCGAGCCCAACTTGGGGTTTGAGGGGAGACCGGGAACTTTCGAGGGAGACCCTTTGCTGCTGCCCTCCTTCACCCTTTGCTGCTGCCCTCCTCCGCTTCCTTACTCCCTGGAACGTCTTCCACGTGGAGGGCAGGAGCGACTTGCACGCGCGCTCGCAGCCAGCGAAGAGAAAGGAAGGAGAAATGGAGTCTTCTCTTCCGTTGCAGTGTTCCCCCTTCTGGGCTTTGTCCGGTTCCCGAACACCAACTGCACCGTGAACGCTGACACCGGCATTTGCCTCACCCAGAAGGAGTGTTCTAGAAGCGCTGGAGTTTCACTGGGAAGGTGCGCCTATGGGTACGGAGTCTGCTGCCTGTGTAAGTAGGGTCCCCCGTACGGATCAGGCGGCGCGGCGTCCCTGACTTCCGCGATGCCGCAATCCAGATGGTCAGGGAGATGCCACTCCGGTGCTCCGAACTCCCTCCTCTGCTTCCCGGTGGAGATCCCAGCCCTACGCGCCTCCGCTGCTGAAAGGCTCTCGGATCGGTGACACACCCACGTGCGTCCTTGTCCCTTCGTGGACGTCTGCGGCCCTCCCCCCCAAGCTTGCCGCCGCCATCCGTGGTCTCCACACTTTCCTCCACCCTCCCCGAGCTCCTTCGGCGCATCCTCCCCGAGCAGCATCTGGGTAGCTCACTCCTGTCCCTTCTCGAATTCGAGGTCTCTAGGTCGACCTGAGGTGGCAGGCCGATGCTGGCAGTCAAAGGTCATTGTCGAACGCATCGGCGGAAGGCAGCAACGCCACAAGTCGAAGAGTAAATCCCAGGAGTATTGAAGGACAGTGGTGGCGCAATCCGAAGGCAGGGGACCTTCCCGCCATCACTTGCTCCCGCGTGCCCCATGCAAGGTCGCACAGAAGCCAGCCATCCTCCTCGCGTCCGGGGTCTCCACTGTCCTCCGCACCGCAGAGCAGCTCGAACGGACCATACGGAGGACTCTTCGCCGCCTGAGGACCAAACAGGCACCAAAAGGCAAAGGTTGAAGGCGTTCACCCCAGAACCTGCTGCGCAGACGACGGCAGCCGTCCTGAACGCGGCGATCTCTTGGATCTCCTTGCACTCGGGTTTGGAACCTCTGCCCTCGGGATGCAGGTGCAGAAGCAGTTCCTGATCTCGTGATGGGTCTATTCCGGCCGTCCCTGCACTGCGGCGGTCCCCCGTCGTGGGAAGAGAACCTTCCCGGGAGGAGTGAGAGGACATAAGGCGCCGTGGGAGAAAGGCCTCCGCGGAAGGAAGGCTGCGTCTCCGGGAGAGGGAGGTCACAGGTTTGTCCAAAGGCCCGGTGATCCCGGTCTCAAGGAACTCCGCGGGTGGGAGACCCCTCCCTTCTCCGGAGAGAAAGCTTCTGCTGGTGCAGAGCGTGTTCCAGAGCACGCGCTGAGCGTGCGCGCTGTCTCGCAGGGGTCGGCACAGCAATAGGAACGTGCTGAGCCAGTTGCACGCCGGGGGGCAGGTTGAGGGGACCGCAGGGAGCGTGCGCCCATCCTCCCTCCGCACTCTGCCGATGCTGCCTGCACGCGCCTCCAGCATCGCGCGCGGCGCGCGCACGAGCGGGTAGCACGGACGGCGACCTCTTTCCCAGGGAGGAAGAGGCAAGATTTTTCCGGAGGATGCGCCTTCCCTAGGGAGAAAGGGCAGGATCTTCCCGGAGGAGGTTTTTCGCTTCCGGGAAAATTCTATCCCTCGCTGCTATTTCCAGAAGGGGGGCGGACAACCCCTTGTCTCTCCTAAAAGTAGCGGAGGGAGCCTTGAGTCCCTGGATGCTTTTCCCGCCAGCCCCCACTCCAACCTCGTTCCCCACTGCGAAAATGGTGGGGAAGCAGGGCAGGTCGAGTAGCGGTCGTGCTTGTGCTCAAACCACGGCTCCGGGCTCGGAGGAGCTTTGCCAGGGAGGCTGAGAGGAGCGGGTTAGGGGGTTAAAAAGGATTTCGGTGGGCACTGCGCCCCCCAGAAAGAAGGAGGCGCAGCGTCCCTTCTTCCCTAGCCTTCCGCCCAAGAAGGGGAGTCAGAGAGCTCCCGACCGAGGGCGGGATGAGGCGGGGAGGAAGGGATGAGAGGGGGAAGAGAGACGGAAGGTGACCCTCGCGCGCGTGTGTTGCAGACCGGAGAAGCTGCGGGGACATCACGAAGGAGCGGATCGTTTCGTTCGTAAATCCTAGCTACCCTTCGTTCGACAAGAACAACGGCATGTGCATACTGACCTTGAACCCGGCTAGCAGCAACACGTGCCAGATCAGGTAAGTCGGTGGGATCTCCTTTCCTCTGTCGGTTCCCCCCTTTCGTCCCTTAACGAAGGAACGGAGCTTTCTTCCGAGAGAGGAATGCCGGAAGCCACTCCCGGGCCGCCTGGGGGAGGATGAGGGGCCGAACCCTATTTGCCCCGTGGCATCTCCCTGCTCACCTCCCTCTCTGTGCTTCCCATCCCCTTTTCACCGCTGCGGCGCGCGAGAAGGATTCCTCGCGGGTAGGCAGGCGAGGGCCGGAGCCCCGGGTCCAGGATACCTTGCTTGCACCGCAGTGCATTTCTCCCCGTAGCGCTGTGGGGGAGGGAAGATGAAGCAACTGCACGACCACGTGATCCCCCCATCCGATTCAAGGAACGCTGCTGCTGGCGGTCGCCGCCTGCGCCCCCGGAACTTCCTCCTCTGATGCGGGGTCGGGAGTCGGCCTCCCTCCGCCGGCAGCTCCTCTCACCCTCTGCCGAGGCGACCGCTGCGGACGAGACCCCCTGATCTCCCGAAGGAAACTAATGAGGGAGACCCTGGGGTGTAAGGAAGGATCGCTTCCGAGCTTCTCTCTTTCTCCTGCCCTTTCCCTTCCTACTGTAGAGAAGCCTCTGGATCTCTCTCTCCCTTCCTCCCCTTGTGAGGGCGCCTCCCTCCCGCTCCCGTGCATGCACCCTCCGAGGCAGGGAGGGAGAGCGAAGGGGTAGCGCGCAATGCCGCCCCCTCTTTGAGGCAGGACGAACCGCAAGGAGGAAGATCATCCCTGAGGCAGCCCGGGATGCGCACAACTCCTGGCTGAATGCGCCATCTGCGGCGCGGACGCAGATGAAAGTCAGAGAGGAGGAGGGAGGTCGGGAAGAGTGGGCAGGCGAGCAGCTGCGCCGCCCCCTCTTCCCTCCCGCGTCACTACCCCATCGCGGAGCTCTCGAAAACTCGGCCTTCCCCAGGCACAGCCACGTGCTTCTTCCCCCCTACCCACCCTTTCCGGCCCCCTGTTACACGCGCGCGCCAGCGACCCGGAGCGTGCATGTGACGACCTCAGAGGCTCCACGAGTCGATGCCTCCCACGGTCCTACTTCGATTGCCCGCGGCGATGTGCCTCAAGAATCGCCCGTCCCCTCTCCCTGCTCCCCCACGGCCTGCGACGAAGCCCTCGGAAAGCAGATGCAAAAAAGCGAAGGATTTGCTCTGAGTGGGCGAGAAAGATGGACTCGCTTCCCTCGCCATGGTAGCGCCGATGAAAGCGCCGAGCCTTATTCCCAGCTGCTTTCCCTTCGAGACGCTCCGTCTGCTTCGTGGCCTCGCCTCGCCTCGCGCCGTGAAGAGAACGCAGTTCTTCTTCCTCCTCCTCTTCTTCTTCTTCTGGCGAGGAGAAGGAACGGGGGAGGCGTGGTTCACTTCCTCCCCTTTCTCCTCTTCCTCCTCCTCAAAGAAGGAAATTCCTAGGTTCGAGTTCGTGCAGCTGGACCTGGAGCAGCCCGTGAAAGGGAAGTGCAGCCCCGACGAAAACCTGGAGATCTTCAGCAACACCGCGAGTCCCCTGGGCATCAGCAGATTCTGCGGGAAGCTGAACAGGCAACACAGTGAGTTTCTATAGAAACGAGGGGGGGAGGTAGGAAGAGAAAACCCCAGTCCCTCGCGCCTGCCACGCGAGGGGACGTGGGAAGGGCACAGAGATACGGCTTCGGACATCTGGATCTGGAGATATCGAGCCGGACACGGGAGAGAAGTGGAGAGGGGGGAAAGGAGTCGCAGGAGACTCGGCCCGCCTCTATCCACGGTTGCCTTTAGCTCTTCTCGCCCACTGCCAAGGCGACAGCAGCGGACGAGGAGCTCTGACCTCTCCATCCACGGTGAATGCCGAGACCCGGGGAACGCTCTCCCTTCCCGCACCTCAGGCTGCGACACGAGTCCGGTACTCCCCTCTCCAGCTCTGAGGAAGTTCTCTTCCGCTTCCGCCTTACGAGAGGCTTCCCGTTGCCAAGGTCTGCGGCTCGCCTCCCACAGGAGCGGAGGGCGAAGCGGGGCGGGTTCACCTCTCTCTCCAGGTTTGCTCCTCCCGCGCTCGAGCGCCTTTCTCCTGCAAGATTCGTTCCCGGAGCTCCCGGGGCTTTCGTCCCAGGGTAACTTCCAGGGAGCGGTTCTGCACCGCATTGCCCCTGCGTTCTTCCGATCTTCCCCCTTCCTTCTTGTTGCACCCTCAAGAGAATCCTCCTCCTCCTCTTCTTTATCCTGCTTTCCGTTGCACAATTCAGCTGCCCCCTTTTGCTGGAGAGGCGTCTCGCAGGCGGAACGGGATGACGAGTGCGTGCCCCATCGACTCCCAGATTTTGAGCAACGCCACCCGGAAGTGGGGAGTCTCGAAAACGCAGCATTCCCGGGGGATCTATGGCTTTGGCACTCGATTGCCCAGGGATGCCGCCACCTGCTCTCGAGGTCTCCCTCCGGTTCGCGGCGGTCACTCGACCGGAAGGCACTCCTTGCCTGCGGGGGAGCGCACCACAGTCAGCTTCATTCGGACGGCCCGTAGCCTTCCTAGGCGAACATCAAAACGGCCCCCCTGTTCCTTCTACCAACACAAACACTAGATCTCCGGTGGATGCCGCGAAACTGACCACCTTCTTATGACGCCGACGACCCGCAAAAGCACATGCAGTACCCAGGGTCACTTCTCTGTGGCCTGATCTCGTGTTAGAGCAACGCGAACCTGTGTTGCACGTTACTGCTTCCCTTCCAGATGGCATCTCGAGCCTTCCGGAGGAATCCTCCGCTCCACTTGATCTCGATCTCTCCATTCTCTCCCAGACCCTTGCACTCCGGCATCCCAGCAGCAGACGCAAGAGCAGTTTTCGCCGGGTGCTCTGAGAAAAGCGCGCGCTTTCTGGACTACCCTCGAGAACACAGATAGAGAAACCCAACTGTTCCCGTCGCTCTGGTCCCTTGCAGCTCGTGATCCGTGGAGCGGCGGGGAGAGAAACCGCTCTTCGATAAATGATCTCTTTTCTCTGGCATGTTGTGCTTCCTTCAGTGTACATCCACCTGGACCAGTACCGTGACCAGAGAAGATCTACGATCGTTCCTATCTTGCGCTCTCTTCCCAGGAGGCAGGGTCATCTCTGGAACATCAGGATTATCCAGATAAACTGCTTGGAGAATCCAGAAAGCAAAGGTAAGCAATCGGAAGGGGAGTCGGTGGGATTCCTTTCCGAAGCCCCTGCCGGATGCTTGCAGTATTTCACGGAGATGCAAGGCAAGATCACAAGTTTCAACTACGGCGGCGCCATGGGCTCAGCGTCTTACGTTCAGGATCAGAATTACGTCATTTGCATAAGACGCAGCCCGAACACCCGTTGCATCCGCTACACAACAGGCAGCACCGAGGGCATCTTTCTGGACAAATCCGAAACTAATTGCCAAAGAGGAGACCAGACCTTGGACCCTTCGAAGAATCCCACGGACTTCTTGTGGATTCCCAACAGCGATGCTACGACGCCATTTTGCGGCTCGGTGGAAGGGTTCTACAAGAAGAACGATCAAGCGCCCCCGGTGACGGAAATTAAAAGTAAGTGGAAATCGAAAACTGCGTGCAGTTCCCGATCAGATTCCGCACCTGGACCCTACTACATGCGTTTTGTGACGGACACGACCTCCGATAACGACAAAGGAGGATTCTCCATCAACTACAAAGTCACGGAAGATAGCAGTTGCAAATGACTGACAACCATTCCCCTGTCTCGCCTGATTTCCGAGATGCCGACAGAATCCGTAGGCATCGGGTGAAGATGGCTGCGCATATTTATTCTCGAAATGCATGGTACCGCTGATTAGTGCGTGTGTTCATCCATGAATAAACACCCCACGCAGTTTCACCTTTTTTTTTCTTTTCTTTTTTTTCCCCCTGCCCCACTCTTTCTTGCGAGTTTTGTCTGTGAATTGAGCACGCAACAAGAGGAAAGCTGAGCATGTGAGGAACTGAAACTGGGACTGGGGACTGTATCTCAGAAACTCAGATATTATTCAACGCTCAGTAGTAATAATTCGCGGAACTACTAAGCCTGCCATGATACCAAAATCTCTTTCTCATCTGCTTGATCCCACGAGGCATATCGAACTTTCTGAGCTTTCATCAGAAAATAAACGCTCGAGAAAGGAGATCTTGCGTATTCACCGAATGCTACAAATTCATCTGCTATACAAGAAGCACACATACAAAAATGATTCATTCTTAATACGAAAATTCTTTTGCCTTTCCTTCCGATGACTCTGTACTCCAGATGTTTCGATTTTGTTAAAACTTTTGTACTTCGTCCCCACAACGTCTTCGTTTGTTTGTTCTTCACTTGGCTTCGCCTCTCGGGATTGACTTGTTTTCTTCAAAGGAGCTTGTATTGTGCAATATTGTGCACATACATTGTGTAAAAGAATATATACGAGCACCTTTCCGAACAATACACCTCCACCGATGAAGATTCTATTCTGTCATTCATTATTCTCCGAAGTCCGTCAAATTGCTGAGAAACAACTTTGCAGGAAGACCAGATCCGCAACTCCGGCTCAAATTTCCTGTTATAGAGTGGTTTTCGCTTCTATGCAGTTTCTTAAGAGTTTGCTAATTTGTGTTCAAAACGAGACCTTGGAACCAACCAAAGAATCTTCTGTGTCCTTTTTAGTCCTGTGTTTTCTGTTAACTTGTAAGTGTAGATTTTTTGCGCGTGGGGAACCTATTTTTGTTGTTGTTGTCTTTTCGTTTGTAGAGATCCAGTTTTCGACATTCCCTCTGCATCTCTTAAATAACAAGCTACTTACAACGGACGGTGGTGAAACTCGCAAAAACGATCGATTTCACCTGCCTTACCACAGTCACGATTCTCCGGAGTGGCAAATTCCCTAATACAGTCATGTGCAAGAAAAACATGCTGAGAACAAAGCAGCAGAGCACAGGCTGCCTGATACAAAAAAGAGCTTGCCGTCTCGAGACATACAATTTGGAACCAGCCCAAGAAATCTCAAAAGCAATAATCGTTTGGTAATTGCATTCTCACTTGATAGGTTTATCTTCACAAACCCGGACAAATCCAGCATTTGCGCAGTTTCGCATTGGAATCTCATCACTTCAAGAGGTGTCTAAAAATACTAGTTTTAATACAAACTGCATTTAAGATCTTGCCCATCTTTCACTATGGCTCTCCGAAACATTTGGTTATCCTTCTTTCACACTTACGCTTACCACTGGCCCATGGAGCTAGTTTGGAAAATTCGCCTTAATGACCAAATGATTGAAAGCAATAAAATGTTTGTGGTGTTATTAGGCCCAAAGGCCTTCAGGCCGAATAGCACCACAAATGAATAGATTGAATATAAACTTCGCCGACTTTGTAATGCACTTATTGCAAAAGGGTTAACGCTAAAAGCACGATTAGCGAGTTGCAAAGTTCAGTTTGGGGAGCAGGGTTTCCATTTGATACTCCTTTGCGTATCGAAACTCCATGCACCTTCCGTCAAAAATTTTTCTCAGTCCTATACAAACTGCTACTGAAATAAACGTTCCCATCCACAGGCTGTTTGGATATCGGTTGAAATTGTGGTTGTTTTCCATGATAAATACTTATGGATTTCTGTAACCATGTAAGAATGCATTCTGATCTGTTTACGGATTTTAGGTTTCATTATTTTCGGTTCAATAGTTTGAAGCAACTTCTTTATACTTCATTGCATTTATCCATTTCTTGAAAATCCATTACATACTCCGGCAGCAAAATAAACATTCTGGAGCACTAAAATGAAATCCATACCTGCATCCTTTACAAAAATGCGACGGCGTAAACATGAAACATCAACACGTGAAAATAATTCGAGTTTCGACGCTTTCAAGCACTTCGTGCCATCGAAAAAAAAATTCAAATAAACAATAGTCTAAATGTCTTTCCTTAAACCTACAGTATTTATTTTACTCTTAACATGAAACCAGCGTGCGCCTAATGCTTCAGGCTACCAGGACTTCGCCACTTGGGAATTCGATGTTAAGCCTCGCTGCACTGGCTACCGAGTCTTGCGCACAGCTTTCACATATAAAAATTGAGACTAAAAACAAAAAGAACGGTCTAAAAGAAAAAAAACGTACAGAGTGTATATACTTGTTTTAAATTAATGATCACCCACAAATTCTCTTTCTACTGAAAATCAGTAATCGAGATTTCTTAGAATCCATTTCATTCAAAACTCAAGTCACTTCACTGATGGTCAAAAATGAAATAAAAACGTTTATATTTTTATGAAAACAATAGTCAGGGGATTTATAATAATAAGCATCCAGGGTGTAAAAAACACTTATGTCAAACATAAAAACATGTCCTTGCACAAACAAGACAGTAGCTGATTTCAATGAAAATATCTCGAAATAAAAATTTTCAAAGTAGGTCTGTATACTACATTAGCCAACAATCGATGATATGAGTAAACGAATGTTCATCTTATTTGGCACCTGAATAACACCCTTCCAACAATGATTCCTAGCATAATGGCGCACATGTATCACAAGAGTCTCAAATAGAAGAATGAGCACAGAGTTGCAGTTCAGCAGCAACCCTATGACTAGAGCATCGTTGGGATTAACTTGTTTTGAGCGAAATATTAATGTATGATGTTGGGACAAAGCCTTCTTCAGAGTTATCAGCCCTCCGAACCCGTGTCCAACCATCACCTTGATCAAGCTCAATGACTAAGAGACTCTCATTTTCGTGCAATGGGATGGAACCTTCACTTGGAGCTGGAGAATTGCATGCATCACCTCTGTAGTAGGGCAATAAGCATACTAACCATCAAATGAATACAGTGCACGACAAGTACCAATTATGGGTAACAGCTCACAATAAGCTCCATCACTAACATCTTCCTCATAGTCAGGCATTGAAGTTTGATTTGTCACGATCTCCAAATCAGTGCTAATTATCTAGAAAATGAGAAACTTGATATCAATAAAACTTGCCAGCTAGAAGGCACTGGGGTCCCAGGGTGAGAATCTCGAACAGTGGCAGAAACACTAGATTCTGATGTACTCCGAGAAATTGAATCTTCAGAGATATTTGAATGGCTTCCAAGAATCCCATTAGGTGGATGCGTCATGGCATCCAACAATGTACGATGATGCTGGAGGTCCAATCGTAACTTTTCCAAACACCTTCCACTTTCCAACAACTGCTTCTCTATACTGGCAGGATCTCCCAAGTTTGGATTTGCTTCATACACACCCTTCATCCTCATAAGCCCATCCCTATAATATCAACTTTTTCTCATTGTACATGAAAAAATAATTCTTACCAAGCAGCAGTTTCTTGCTGGATGCGTCCATTAATCTCATCAATACGCTGCTGTAATTTTTTCTTCCTTTGGTTGGGTGGCAAATCCGAGAAATCATCCTACAGATAATTTTGATGTTCAGAAAACTAATAGCTCGCTCACCTTGCTATTACCAAAATTGAACAACAATCTGCCACGTTTACGCAGTTTTGATGCTGACAATGTACCACGAAATGTCAAGCGCCGGTTATCTACTGGTCCATCTGTACCACTTGATGCATTGCTTACTCCTGAACCTGAATTGCTCAGATCTTCAAATGGAATGTCATCTGGAGGAGCAAAGCCTGACTTAAACTTCTCTACAACAAGTATGGCATCTGCATCTGCATCAATAGAGTCAGCTGCTCCCACCATGCCTTCAAGGCACTGTGATACAATGGGCAGTATATTACGTTGGATTTCAACAGTAGTCAACATATACTGGCGCAAGGTTTCAATACGTTTGCGCTCAACTTGCTGCAGACCCTCAAATATTGTTGGGATAACACGGTGGTAATGTTTGTACTACACAACAGAAATGCATGGACATCACTTGCTGAAGCTACCTGTGCCTCATTGGTTTTTTGCAGCTGGCTTGCATATTCATTTTTGCTGATATCACACTGCTGTTGCTTGAGTGCTGTGCTGGTGCGTTGCTTCTCAACCTCAGCACGTGATAAATTCAGGTCAGCATCAGCACGTTGAAAATTTTCCAGGGCTTTCTCTGCCTCTCGGAATGCTTTTTCGTATAAATGTCGAGCCTTTCCCAATGAGTTCTGTTGGGTTTGCAACAACACAATATGACGACTCCCTTCCTGGAGATTCTTTTAAAAACAAAGATTTTTTTTTTTCATAAAGCAGCTAGATATGCAAAAACCATTTACTTTTTTTCTCTCCCTCCTCAGATCCTCCACCACGAGATTCAGCTCCTTGAGAACAACAGAAGTGAGATTCTCAGCTATAAGTTCATGTTGACCTGCCAGGCATCCTACTTCTGACATGTATTCCTTGAAAGCTTGATGGGTGCTGAAGCTGATACACAATGTTTGTTTGTATTGAACAAAAAACTCACAGAAAATCTTGATCCTCCTCCTTTTTTTTAATTTGGTATGATTTTACAAGCTTCCTGAAAACATATCACAAAAGTATCTTAAACTAGTTTTTCTTACTCAGCACTATGACAGAATATTTTGATGAGCTTTGTTAATATGATGCATTTTTTGTCATAATATGCAACACATTGACTACCGTATTAGGTGTTATACCATATTTAGTTTGCTCCTTCATCTCATTAATTAAATGAAAATTCATTGAACTACAAAACTTCATTTTAGAAATGCAGAAGTACCTATTTTACTTCTGAGTTTTTATTATTATTATTATTATTATTATATACAGGACTCCATGATGAGGAAATGTAAAGTTTTGCCAAATCAAGCAAGCAAATAAGAAATATGCTTCTGATTCTGTCAAGCAAGCTTCTTGCTTGGCAAAATTAAGTACATGTGCCAAAGTATGCACCAATTGTGCAAATGGTCTAGATACACCGAATGAAAACAGAAAAACATGAAAATTATTCCATTCATCTAGTGACCAAATCAAAAATAACATTTTTTTATATTCACACCTATGATCATTACCTCAACTTGGCAGCATATTCTAACTCAATGGTGCACCTCTCTTTCACCATTCCACCATACTTTTCTAAAAAATCAATACCTTTTTGTGTATGGGCAGCCAGATTATCATACTGGTCCTGAAATAATTATGCATGTACAACAAATATTAGCTTTATGGAGAGGAATGGAACTGTTTTTAAGGATAAACTTTGAGGAAAATGGCAATATTACGAAAACCGATATTTCTAATCAAAAGCAAGATGAATTGCACTTTAGCATTCTCTGTATGAAAGAACAGTAATGAAAACTTCTACACATCATCGTAACTATTTTTCAAAATTACTTTAATATTTATAACCCAATAACACTAAATATCTAGTGAAATTAAATATATGCTCCATAACCAATCTACTTGAAACACTGAACTAGTTCCCCTGTACTTACCCACAGTTCCAATCCCCAATTTGTTTTCATCACTTTGACAACAGAGAGCTCATGGATGTTACTGAAAAAAATTACTGATAATTTACATGAACTTAACTCATTCTTTTACATAAATATATAATGCCGAAAGCAGGTTTGCTGAAAAACATAAACCAAATAGATTTCTTGGGTCCAATTATGAAGCATAAAACCAAAAGTACTTCATAACTTTACATGTCAATACTATCATAGTTCCAAGACATTCTGGGGCATATCAATAAAATTTCTTTCTATATCTTATTAAATAGTTTACCAAAACTTTGAGTTTCAAGCAAATCAATTTTATGCATCAGGGCAACAAAGAAGAGCAAGCAAAAGAATAGATCAAATAAAACTAGGACAAAGGAAAATCTGCATTCACTCCTATGAAGGAGTACATATGCAAGTGTCGATGTTTTAATGCAGATGAGACACAAAAAGTACTAAAGTAGTAAAAAAAAAAAAAAAAAAGTCATTATTTCATAATGAACACTTTTTTGGCTGGAATGACGAAACGTGAAGTTATGGAATTGTACTACAAATGCAACCTAAGAAGTTTCGTGCACTTAATGTATCGAACTGCTTGGGCATATTTCAAGTTTACATTTACTTCTAAAAAAACACGAGGTCAATTTTCTATATTTGAACAACACCAAAGAACAATAACCCAAATAGCATCACATTTGAATCATCAAACTCTAAATCCTGAACATCACATAACAGACTGCGTGAGAATCAAAAGTGAGGAAGCTTGCTAAGAGTTGTAAAGTATGATACTGAGGTGCTGTGTCAAAAGGGAAACGCAGAAGGGTCTCCACTCATCTTGCTAACATTTGAGAATAGTTGATAACGAACTTATTTATGTTCGTTTTTTTTTCTTCCAGCTTCAATCAGCGAACGCATTAAACCACCCGGGCATCTATTTCTTTACAAAAATCACCATTGGAGAGACTCAATGATGTTGGGAGATACCCAGTTTCACACAGCCTTACTTTCTCAAATCATCACATTAAACACTGTCCAGCTACCTCATCTTTGAAAAGCTTCGATCAACCAAGTCCACAAAGTGTGGTTTTAAACACATCCATTATTCTTCTACTTCACCTGGAACACCTACATAACACACCCTGATTTCACTTGTACACACAACACTCGAAATCAAAGTGTCTCAAGGAACACCCCAACTTGCCATACGCTACATATATTCGTTTCGCTTGCAAAGTATTAGAGCTGCATTTTACTATAACACACGTTATCACAAACAAATCGTGGGGACTGAACACCTTATCACAGTAAACGTACAGTAAAAGTACACGATTCTTCGATATGTCAAGTGGAAGTAAAAATGAACCTTTTACACAAGAGATATTTACGCAAAAACGATTCGATTAGCATTTAGCCCGTAAGATGGCAAACTGCGATTTAACTTTTGAAACGTCAATTTTTTTTTTCTTTTTTTGTCAACTTTTGACCGGGAGAACGAGGGGGGGAGGAGAAATGAGAAAGAGAGAAAAGAGAAAAAGAAAACGAAGCCCATAATTTTTTTTTTACACTTTGAGAGTTTCAGACTGGTTGGTGTAGCGACCGCTCTTCACGGGCAATGTTGGCATGGAAGGTCAGCAAATCAACCGGACTGCAAAATCAGCCTCGAAACTGACCAACGGTTTTTGCAGCAAAGTTCTTCCAGGACCGAGTGGAAGCTCGGCAGAAGAGTCCGCGGAGTCGGCCAAGCCAAGCTGAATCTTGGGGGGAGCACGGAAACCCCGGAATGTCGTTTTGGGGGGAGGGGTGGGGCCACCTTCCTGGTTGCCTTTCTTCGTCCTGCTTGTTTCAGTGCTTTTGCCCGGTGCGTGGAACTTCACGGTTCTTGCTAAGGACTGCTGCAAGATGCTTTAAAATTGGGCAAAGCATCTCGACCGCGGTGTTCAGCAGCAGAGGAACGAAAAGTTCGACGACGCTCCACTTCTAAAGTGTATCATTATTTGGCTTATCATTTCGTGAAACTCCCCAAATTCCACGTGAACACTGGTACCAAAATACGAAATGAAATGTTGAAACGAAATTCGTAAATTTAAACGATTCGAGTTACTCGTCCATCGTTGGATAGTTGGCAGACCACATACACCACTGCCTGGAATTCTCTATTCTTCCCACATCATTCCCAGGAGCAAACACACGGATTCAGATTTAAGATCGCATTTAAATCTGTTCTCCGGCTGCTTTCCGTAAAGCTGATCATGTCCTTAATTTTTGCTAGCATTTTTGCTTCATAATCCTTAGCATTCCTAATGCTAATGCACACGTAAGCTTACTGTGTTCCTGTGCATAGAGAAGTGAGTTTCCTACATTTAAAAAGGATAACACCTGAAAATCAAGGGATAATTTCTTATTGCAAACTGTCCTGTTGGATTTTAAAGCGTACCGAACACAAATAACACATGATTCATTCGGGATGCAAGTTTCCGTTATATCACAGGTCATTCCATCCTGATAGCAATATTTGCTCTTCGTCTAGAACCTTCTGGAAGAACTGCTTTAGAATGATCAAGTTCCATTTTTTAATTTTCACTTTTATAAACTTTTTGTTCTCTAACAAGTGTAAGCTTAGTTAACACGTAAACTTTTCCCTGAAATTATTCTTGCAGAAATCTTGCAGAAAAGCTGCTGCATCGCCCTTTTTTTCTTTTACGTTCTGTGGCCTACAATATGTCAGTAAACCTTGTGTAGATTTTGATGACACATTATTAACTGAGCACATTTTAAAAAGATATACGTCAATGCCAGTGTCAGCAGGCTAGATTAACCTCCTCTATATCAACGTCTACTTGTGCGAAGGAGATGAGCAAATAAAGTTTTCTTCAAACTGCTAAAACTGTTCTCAAACTCATAAGATTTCTAATCGACGGTCTCAAAACAAAATTTTTATGTTCTGGAATGTTCGTGTGTTGGCGGTTGAGCAATCTTCAGCTGGGATACCTATACAGTCACGAAGCTCTCCCGTAGAATCGACTTCCAGTCGTTGACTCTTAGGGCTTGTTTCTGCTCCCGGATTCCTATTCAGGGAGCTCCGTTCAGTGAGGGATCTTCTAGAGGATACATAAAAAAAAAACTCCTCCTATATCTACTTTATTTGTTTGCCCGCGCGCTCAAGAAAAATGAAACTTTTGCTTCTTTTATTATACCAAGGCATGCTTTCTATCATGACAATTTTGTCTCCTCTGCAATACGTTATATTCCATCATAAAAAGGGGACCTTCATCATTTTGATTCTAATGCTCAACGGATTCCTTGATGAAAGCTGCGAATGGCTGAAATTCCGATAACAGAACCGCTTAAGTCTATTTTTCAACCTCGCCAACGGCAACCCATGATAAGACTGTTTTTCTTGTTAATCGTGCTATTCCAGATACTCATGCCAAGGTGTTCTAGCGCATCAAATAAAGATACGGAAATTTTCGACGAACTGAATATACGAGGATCATCCATTTGGTCACTTTTACTCATCTCCTAAAAGAACATATAGGGTTTGCACCTTATTCTTCATTGCTTTGGATGATTCCCGTCGGATTTCAACAGAAACGACACACCGTGCCTATTTTCCGGCGAAAAACAAGGTAGCTTGTTTTTTTTCCTACAGAAATCTCTGTCTTGAATCCATCGTCATTACGCTAGAAATTTTCTCCGAACTGGTTTCCTTTGCAGCCCTCTGCCGTTCTTTCTCCTCCCATGGTTTACTTTGCAATGTATGCCCCGGAGCCCTAGTCCCTAGTTCATCTCCTCATGACTACTTGACCGAAGTTTTGGATCTCTATCTGAACCGATAAAACGTTCACGAAGAATCCGTCTTTTGGAAAGCGCAAAGTGTGTAATTCCAGTACAAAGGAGAAAGAAAGAAAGAAAGGACGAAACGAAGTTTTCCTCATATTTCCATTTCGCTCTTTCGTCATACGGCGAAGGCGATTTAGTTCTCCCACTTGGACATTTCCAGATACTAGACTAGATCATATCTTCCCAAGCGCCATAATTTTCGTGACTGATGCTGCGATCGGTTCTCAAAGTGGAGAAGCTGTGGCATCCCAGAGCGAAAATTCAACCACGCGCCCAACGAAGGCTGTTCGTCGCTCGTCCGCTCCCTTCCGCGAGCAAGAAAGAAAATCAGACTTGTCGATGATCTCTTTGCTCAGCTTTCTCCGGTTGCACAGACATCTCGTCCTTCCAGAGGAGCATCGCCTTCTGACCACGGCACGAAAGCACTCCGAGAAACCGTCCATTTCGACATAACAGAATGCGCGAAGCCCGCAATTTCGCTGAAACGCGGAATTTTTCCCCATCCTGCTGCTTTACTGCTTCTCCCTCCCGAGAACGCACAGGCAATGCCCAGCTCCTCCAGCATGAAGTTCCTCCATGTTTCCAAACAAATCTACGCACGCAGCCTTTGCTGCTAGTGAGCATCCGAAGCTCACGTTGCATCCGTATTTTTTTTCTGCTGATGCAGCAGTTTTTCAAATGCCGGCTGGATGGACCGGTCACGTCACCGTTTCGCTGACGTTCCGGCAGAAACTGCCACTGTTCCTCATCATTCCTTGTTTTGGAGTCGTAGACTTCCTGCTTCATCCGCAAACAGGTTTCGCTCGGCTTTGCTTATACTCGCCGAAAGCATCACCTTCCGTCAAAGAACGAGCAAGCTCCAGCTTATCACACTGTTTTAAACACAGTGGTTTTTCATGGGTTGCATCTCACTCATCCTTTGGAACTCCTTTTCATCAAACAAAAAAGCTCTGATAGAAATGCTCCCATACACGTACCCAAAATCCAAGCTCACTATGAATATCCAATGATCTTGTTGCACAGTTAAGAAAGGTAATCTTTAAGTAGTACAGTGGTCAGGAAAATAACGAAGGACAGCCGTACAGTAACCATCATAAGAGCAATAGCAATGGTGTAGCGATAATCAGACGCCGATTCTCAAAATACGACGCATTTATCATGAAAGGTTGCCAAGCGAAGGCGTTTAGTTTTTATTTTGTGCTGGAGACTGATTCAGGTATTCTTTGAATAGTGCTGTTACAGATAGCTTCAAGAAGGAGATTCAGTTTCTTCATAGCTTTCAGTTTCTTCGTTAAAAAAAAAATGAACTACAGACAGCTCCGCAGACAATTTCTGAACGAAAAGTAAGCTTGTCCTGAAGCATCAGTATGAATATTCGGAGTTCGGAGATTAACCCTGCCACTTAGATGACTAGGCAAGAGTATGACCTAACGAAGAGCTCAGACGGCATTTTCTCGTGCAATTCTCCTTCAGAGTTTGCTGCTACATGGTAGTGAAAAACAACCCATATTGCTTCGATTGCCAACCTCAACCCACAGCCTTGGAACAAGAGTGCACTCAATCTTCTTGAAAGTAATTCTTGCCTGAAAGTGAATAAACCGGACAAGTGATGCTGGATATCTGCTTCATATTGTATAACGTGGTGTTCCTTAAGTGCCTGTAGGGAAGCTTGAACCCAAACACCACCTGCGTCAATCCGAATGATTCGTCCTAGTTTGGCTACTATGCCCTGAGGATCAGGTCACAAGAACCTTCGACCTAAGACGACACCCTGAACATATTAAATTAACTCCCGATGCAGCATTTCTGCCTCTATTCGATTCATCCTTTGTTTTCTCAGCTGTTGCTTCCAAGTACGTTATTTTCCAAAAGACTTGATAGCAATGGTACGTTATTATTTTCTCTACGTGCCATTGCTCTCGCGTCTTTACCATTGAGATGAACAAGCAATATTCTCCGGTCGCTTTTCTGACGATAAAGACTATAGTCTTTATCGTCAGAAAAGAACGAGTGATGCTTTTTGGAGTTCACAGCAAAAACTACTGTGAACTCCAGGAAACACAAGCTGAATCTCGCGTTCTCTTTCTCTGCCTCCAGCAGCGCTCGAGCGCTGAACGCTCTCGATATTCTCACTTCAAGAACCGAAAAGTCTGAATCCCGTTCCTTGACGGTGAGCCACATTTCCATTAGCCTTCTCTTCCCACGAACATTGTATTGATAAACTGCGCTCTTCTCAGACAAGTGGACAAGTGGACATGGAAAATTTCCCAGAACAAAGTGAAGAACGAGTAAGCTCAAAGATTCGGAAAATCTCTTGATTCTCTAGAGTGCATAATTTGTTTTGCGGCTGAAAATGTTGCAAGCAAGCTGCAAATCAATAGAAGTAGAAATTGAGCAGGGAGAGATCTCCAGAAGGTACCATGCGATCAAAAAAGCAAAGCAGCGCACAGGACTACCATAAGATGCGAAACTTTGGAATACTTGGGCATTGGTCCGAAGATTATGACTTCAAGGCAACAAAGATACAAAGATCTAGCAGAAAAAGTATAGGAACACAAAAAGTAGACCTTTTTTAGTATGAATGAGTAAGTTCTAAATGCAGCGGCTGCTCACCAGCTGGAATCACAATACCATATCAGCTGATACCCAGAGCAGTATCGTGGAGCAACGCTTCACATTGGATCTCAGCAATAACAGCTGTGGCTTCCAAGTGACAAGAACGCATGGCATCTTGCGACTTTGAACGGAATGTTAGCTTTTTCTTTTTTTTTTTTCTTTTTGAGGAACAGCACCTTCAACAGCATCCCGAACGAAGATGACAGGAAAACAGTAAGAAAGAAACTCGGAATCATCAGCATGTGGTCGAGGCACGGGAGAAGCAAGCGCTCGCTTTTGCCTGGCGATGCCGCCGGGAAGCGCAGCCGTCCGCAGGGGAGCCGAGAGGGAACCTGGGCGCTTTCCGCCTGAACGCTTCCCCTATTCTCCCTCCCCATCTTTCGGGACCTCAGGCATCCTCCTAGGGAAAGGATGATGAAGGAGGGACCGGGGGCAAGTCGAAGAGTCCCTAGGGGCGGTCGCAGAGGAAACGAGGGAGAGGTGAACCACGCTCGGAAAGAGCAAGGACAGGGCTGCCCCTCCGGTTCCCAAGGAAGGCGGGAAGGGAGGGGAGCGGGCTCCCGGCCCGGAAATCGGTATCGGGCGGTACTTCCCGGATGCTCCCCAATCTCCTCAGATTAGCTCAGAGAGCACCAAACAGAACTTTAAATGGTAAGAAACCATAAGCTAGAAGACTTGAAGAAGAAAAATTCGTCAGATATGTTAAAATTGCTCAATGCCTTTCTTCTGTCACAGGAACCAAACCCGAAGATCACTTTGATCCTACGAAAGACGAGAAAACTTGAAAGTTTCATGGCTTGATAAATATCTTGATGCCATTTTAAGATTCCAGGTTCCATTCAACTTTCATTTCTGAAGCTCCAAGGAAGCAACTTTAGGGAACCAAGCTCTTTAGATTGAATGGTAGGACTGAGTACGAAATTGAAAAAGTACTTTCGAACTTGCAATGGATGACCCAAAGACCGGCTTTTCAGCAGTAACATGGAAACCCACAAACTGGTAACACAAAGTTCGAGATAGATGAGGACACATGGAGGACATGTTGCATTAGTTAACAACGCTTGAGGTTATGAAAATTTTAGATATAGAGCCTTAATATTTCCCCATTTCCCCCCAATAAGATAGTCTCAAAAACGGAACTGTCTTTGCCATGATACCTATGACCGATAAACCGATCGGGTGCGCCGCATGCGGCAAAAGACAGTAAAAAAAGACCACGACGAAAGACCCGATATAGGTGTGACTTCCGATAAAAGTGTAAAGAGATTGGCGCTGTGTTCATCTTGAAAGGAGAATGCTCGTAAGAAGTCGCTATGTACATATAGTTTACTCGTGACCTAAATTACATCAACAGACAGGCACAGAAGCCGGAAACTAAACAAACAAAAAAATGCAGATATCAAGATATCCAAGTAACGGCAAAGGAGAAATCGAAAGCAGTGTCCAAATTGAGTTTTCGATATCCCTAAAGGGTGCTTTTTAAAGAGACAGAAAGCATATCATTAGGCGACTTCAATTTTTTGTGGTTTCTGCCTCTAAGCTTTTGCTTCACATGTTCGGTGTATAATGCAAGTACAGAAAAGCACACAGCCCGACATCACGTATCTGCTGCCTATTTGGGGACTTTGTGTTGCTACCTTCCTTGCGTGTAGTGTAGTGTGCATCACCTACTGGTTACCTTGGTACGGTCGTGCAGTTGTGGTTATGAAATGAAACATAGCAATGCTGAAGCACCAGCTGAAGTCGAGAATTCTTCCTCTCCAGCAACGGTATGCTTCGGAACGAGATTTTTGTTGGAATGCCTTTGACCCTACAACTTTTTTTCGAAATGTCGCACACTTAGGCACGTTCCTGTACGAGGTCAGTGCAAAGGAAATAATGAAAACTGCTCTTTGGTTTCCAATCGGAGCCGAAACCAAAAGGCAGGAGCAGCAACAGGACAGCATCTTACTCCTTATCTTACATTGGGCATGAAATGGTGAACAGAGATCATCCCCCAAATCAGCTTATGAAGAGAAAAATCTAGCAGCAATACCACATCAACCATACCCAATGCAAATGGACGCATGTACGTGTGTGCACGCACACACACGTGTGGATATTCGCAGACATGCATGTGTGTACATGTGTATACTAACGTTTTGTACACACATTTGCACATCTGTGTAGAAATATGCACTGAAACAGATAATTTCAAACACCGTTTAGGCTGCACATTATTCGGTTGCAGTTGAACGTGATTTCTCTCATCTTTTGTAAAGACACGCAACCTCCTCGTCCGCAAATGGCAAGCACTTCCGGAAATTCAATTTCCTGTACGCTCCGCGTAGCACAAATGAGAAATTGATTATCGCTGATTACATAACCAGCAAATTAATATTGGAATATGAGAACAACAGAAATTAATTAGGAGAAATTATGCGAATATAAAATTAGCTGATTCGGTGAAGTGAACAACGATGCTAAGTTTAGCTGCGCTTACGAAACGTGATATCTATCTATCTATCCATCCATCCATCCATCCATCCATGTAGAGAGAGAGAGAGAGAGGATATATTTCAGTATTTGGTGCTGCTGCTCTCATACATATTCTTAAGATAAGCAATCTTATTTTCAGTGCTTGTTTGCCTCGGTGTACGAGACGGTGTTGTTGTTTTCATTTTGAGCGTATGATTACTTTCCGCTGTCCTTGGGGTTTTCATTCTCACTGAGATCATGAAAAGTCCTCCCTCCCCCTCCCCCTCAGGGGGGGGAGGGAAAGGAACCGAAAGAAACGGCGGGCGTGGAACTGGGAACGCCACGCTTTGTTTCGCATCCCGTTCGTTTTGCCCATTCGGGGCCCGAGCTATCAGTCCAATTTTCAGCACTTATCTGGGTTCACAGTATCGATGACGTACGATCGATTTTTCAGGCGTACATCCTTGACAGTAAACACATTTAGCAAGCACGTGAGGAAATAGTCACGGATCAGAAAGCGGCGCTTTTCCGATCCGGGCATGTTCTTGTCTTTTATCTGCCATGTGTCTTCGGATGATTAAAACAGAAAATGGGGGAGGGTACCAAAAAAAAAAAAAAAAAAAGGGAAGGAGAAAACAGGCTAACAGTCCCTAAAATGACTAAACCTTCATTTCCCTGTTTGAGAAATGGAATGTCTCTGTTTCCGATCGACAAGGCACACACTCACAACAGACACAGAACCACTTTGATAAAACGCTGCAACATTCTCACAAGCAGAACGCGTCACTGAGGTGCTCGGGGTCAAGAAAGGCAACCTGAGGTTCTCATTGGTCACGCCTTTTACATCGAGCTGCATACTTTGAACCGGTTTCCATTCAACATACTTCTGCGACTCCCGCGATGATGCCGTTCCTGGAAAGAAAGCGATCCGGGCCTGGTGCCAAACCACGACCAACATTTCGGCACGGCAAGGAAACCAGCCAACGGTTTCCGGCCACAGAGGTCACACTGTCCTGGGACTGCTCTCCCTCCACGCCATCAGATTCGGCGCAGACTCGCATTTCGGAGGTGGAAATTCGGACCTCCCTTCAGATTTCCTTCGGCAAAGACATTCGCAATCGCCTTTGGACAGGAAATCCCTCGACAAAGACCCGTGACGCCTTCACTTCTTCGCCTTTCCGCGCTTGAGTCCGAAGAGCACCCAACTGGACGGCGCGGAGACCCGGGGTGGGAGCAGCAAACCCAGAAACCAGCCTGCTGGAAGGACGTCCGTGCCGGAAACAAGAAGGAAATGCGCGACGGGGCTCAAGACTGGCGGACACCTGGGTCGGCGAAACCGCCCATGAGGCAAGAGGCCGTTTCGAATTATGGGAAGTGGAAGGGAGAGGGTAGCGGAGGGCGGTGGAGACCTAGAGGGAGTGGAAGAGAGACGGCGGCAATTTTCGACGCGATCGCTGGCGGCTAATAGACTCGAGGGGCAGCGGGGCCTCATCAGACCTCGCCACCGTCACCTCTGGCCCCGCCGTTTCTTCCGGTTCCACTCGAATACGTCATCGCCGGGAGTGATCGACTTGCCATCAGCAGGGCTCGGGAAGGTTAGGAGAAAGGCAGGAAGAAAGAGGAGGGAGTAGGAAAGGGAAGGGAGAGAGAAAGGAGAAAGGAGAAGGAGGAAGATCGGAGAAAGAAGGAGAAGGGGAAGGGAAGGCAGGAAAAGGAGAAGAAAGATCCCTGAGGGGACTCCTGAGCGATCCAGCACCGGAAAGAAGAGAAGCATTCGCACCGAGCGGGTTAGTGAATGCTCCCACCACCGCCTGCGTGGATAGGGGCATCCTTAGGGACCTCGTCCTATCTTTATCCCGCTCACACGGACAACGCCCCCGCAGAACAGGTACGCGGGAACCGGCGCTTGCAGTCGAGCTGTGGAAGCTCGGCTCCTCCGTCCGGCGGCCAACGAGAGAGCAAGAGCGGGGCTCCCTGGAAGGGTTCTTTCTGCTGAGGTCACCACTGTCAAGTGGCTTTTGCCGGAAGAACGGGGAAGAGGAAGAGGAACTGTGGGGCTGAGATGGTGGGAGCGAACGCTCCACTGAGGCGTCGCTGATGACAACGACGAAGAGAGGCAGCACAAAGGGGATGCGTTGTTGCCAAAGGAACGACCACGGGCCTCCGGGAGAGATCCGAAAGGTGCGGGAGTTCTGCGGTGGCTCCTCGATCGGCAACACCAGCCTCGGGCAGCGCGTGCACGGGCGACTCGGGGGGGGGTTCGGCAAGATGGCGGCGGTAGCTCACGGGCGCTGTCGCGGGTTTGTGCCGCACGCTGCTCACCCACAAGAGTCTGGAGTCAGCGACAGCCGGTGCAGGAGGCAGCAGCGTCAGCAGGGAAAGAATCCCCCCCTTCCTCTCTCTAAACAGAGGGCCAACTGCAGGAGACTTGGGGAGCTACCGCCGCGGACTTCTGGCTCCCGAGCCGGAAGGGGACAAGTTCCACTGGGTCTCGCTGAGAGGAGGACATGGTGGAAGCAGGAAGCGAGCACCCACGCGCACTCTCTCTCCCGGAGCTTTGCAACGGGAGGACCGAGAGAGAACTCGGCGAATCGGGTCACAGACAGTCACGTCGGTCACAATGATTTCGTTTACACAGAGAGAGGCGGCGCCGCCTCCGGAGGTCCCCAGGCTGACCCCGCTATCGGCAAACTGAGGAACTTAGAACGGGCAGAGAAGTCTCCTTGCAGGGAGCGAGGTGACAGAGGAAGTCTTCGTGAGGCAGAGCGCGATTCGACGAAGGTGGAAAGCGAGGATGGGGGGATGGGGGAGAAGTGTCCAAGCAGAAGCCAAAGGCGCCTTCACTGCTCCCCCGTCACCCTCTGGCAGAGGGGTACAGGAAGTCCTCTTCTCTAGAGAACAGCGCGCGCTTGAGGAGGGCAGATGGGATAGGCGATGAAGGCTGCCCTCAGCGGCAGGGGCCTAATTCGGCTCTGGTTCACGGCCGCCGTCGACCAGGGAAGATCCCATGGCGAAGCACAGGAATGACGAGCTGCTAGGAGCGAAATGAAGCGGGCTGAAGCAGCGTGTCTGGGTGTCCGGAGAGAAAGGGACGGAGTAAGGATGGGCCTCTCGAGATCGCTGGTAGCCGGGATTACGACGCCGGGGATCTCCTTGGAAATGCCTCCGTCCTCCGTTTCTCCGTCCCGTTCTCTTTTTCCCCCTTGTCACGCTGCACAAGGATGCACCTGAACTCTTGCTCGATTCACCTTTCCCCCACTCCCTTCCGACCTCCCCATCTCCTCGTCCTCCGTGCTGCGGCCCGGCAGCGGCGCATCGTCCACTCCGCTGAAGAGAGAGGAAGCGGAGGAGAAGGCAGAAGAATAAGGGAAACAAGGGAACACGCGCAGCGGGGGGGTACCACCACCATCCCTCCTCCCCTCTTTCTCTTCGGGACGAAAATGGCAGGTTCGCTGGGGCCTCGATTGGGAGTATGCAGGGGTAGGGTGGGGGAAAGGGAGAACACTCTCTCTGCTGGGAGGAGGAGGTGCGAGCAGCTGCCGGGGCTCGGAGGACTGAGTCACCCTCTCCGGCCCCGAAGTGGGCATTCAGGGGCAGCAGCCTCCCTCTTCGACCGTTCGCGTCCAGGAAGTCCCGCCCCTCAGGCAGCCGAATCTCTCCCCGCGCTCTTTGTGTGCGTCCTGACTCCAAGGCTGACTTTCTTTCTCAGAGAGGGAAGGGACGGAGACGACTCGATCCAGGGGAGTCAGTCTGCGCCCCCACGCCCACGCCACTCCCTCGGCTCAGGAGAGCGAAGGGGAAGACAGAAACCTCTTCATCCCGTCATGGGCCGCCGACTTCCCCCTGCGCTCCCTGCTTACATCATCGACGCCACCAGCACAAATGTTGGCCTCCTCCCGCCCATCCCACCTACTTTCCTTGCCTTTCCGGTCCTCGTTCCCTCGGAAACCGCCTCCTCCAAACCTAGGGCGTCCGCTCTCCTCTCTCACGCCGTATCTGCCGACTCCCGTTCCTGTTCCGCTGTTGCGCGCGGCTCCTGGGCAAGATCCTCGGGAGCCAATGGCCTTGGAGCGCGCGCGCCGCGGGGCAACGTGTCCTCGGCACGGAGCCGGGCGTGGTGTCAACTCCCGCGCCATTCGTTCCGGATCAGCAGGGCGACCGCGCGCGGCCTTGCTGTCGGAGTACGTGGCGGGGTGGGACAGACGGGCAGGCGGGCGGGAGGAGGCTGTGAGACCAGGGAAGGACCGCAGCGGCGTCCTGGAGCCAAACCTCGGCCGCCGTGCAACGGTTCCGCAGCCAGGACAAATGCTCGGAGGAAGATGTGGCGCTGCAGGCTCCCCCGGCAACGCTCTCTCGAGATGACTGCCCCCTGATTCTCCCTCACGATCTCGCTCGCTCGCGCACGCGGACGATCCCGTCAGTGGACTTCCGCAGCACTTCGTGGGCTTCGCACCGGAGGAAATCGACCCCACCCTCCCCGCGGACCGTTCTCTCGTGGTCAGCGCTAGACAGTCTGTCCCGACGAAGGGACCGTCCTGGTCCTGCCGCTCCGGCGGATGCTGCTGCTCCTCGGCGCCGGCCTCCTGAAAGGGGGCACAGGAAACGCGCACGGGACCACACCCTTCCGGGCGCAAGCGGGCAGCAAAGAGGGGTGCGCCGTCTTACCCCCCTTTTCCTGCTTGCTCAGAGGCCGCTGGTCCTACCAGGTCCGGGTGGATCTGCTCGACGGCGTTCTTCTGACCTCCCTCCGGGCCAGAAGAAGTCCTCTCACCCTCAAAGGAGGTGACCATCAGCTGGGCGCTTCCCTTGCGCCGCGGGGACGCGCGTGACCTCCTTGGCTTTTCGCCCTCCCCCGGGAAGGGTAGAAACGCGGCCCTTGGGCTCTGGGACTCTCGCCAGGCAGTACGGCATATGCGGGGACCCGCGTGTCAGGGGGTCTCCCCGCGAACTGGACAACCTTCTGGAGATGACGCCTCCACAGGATGGGAATCCTCCACAGAACGCCTCCAGGATAGGCGGGAGGTTGGCGGGGATCCCGGAAGCGTTCCCGCTCGTGACTGACGAAGAGGCGAGGGGCGTCCCTGGAGCGGGTCTGACGCTCCCCCACCGCACATCTGATTTGCGCTTCTCTTCGGGTGGAGGAGCGGAACTCAATCTGCCCCACAATGCCGCGGACGTAGGAGTATTGTTGCCAGGGAAACCCTCCTCTGCCTGCTGTCTCTCTCTCCCTCCCGGAGAAACCGCGAGCCCTCATCCAGGAGCGTCCGTCCAGACGGGCGAACGCGATTCCCCCCCCCGGAGCACCGCACGCTCTGACCCTCGGAGCTGCTTGCAGCTGTCTCTCTTCTCATGCCCTGGGGGCGGGCAAAGGAAGCTGGGAAGCGTCCGCCCTGTAAACTGCAGGGCGGGAGCGAGAATGGGGAGAGGGCGACCCTCTGGAAGGCGCCGTTATGTTCCGGCAACTCTGACCTCGTTCGCGAGGTTCGAAGAATCCGGGTCAGAGGGGTTAGGGACGGAAGAAGGAAAAAAAAAAAAGGGTTTCAGCGCGTTGCCACCCTGTGAGGCGCGCCGCCTTCGAAGTGGAGCGGAGAGGTGCAGGGGTGGAAGGCGAGCTGCGGTGAGCGCACTGACGGGAATGATCTGGCCTTCCCCTTCCCGATCGCTCCCTCCCCCTCCCCCTCCCCCTTCACCCCTTGGTTGTAGCCGCCAGCCCTCGCGCATCCCCAGTCGTTCCCTAAGCGGATTCCCTAAGAGCTGTCGCATAGAAACGCGGCGTCGGGAGCGTGTAGAAGGGGAAGGGAGGAGCTGCATCCGGAGAAAACCGTGCCGCGGCGCGGATCACGTCTCCTGGGAAACGAAGGGAGGGAAGGGACCAACTCGTGGTGCAGGGACAGGGCCGTTCCCATGGCGAACACGCACGGAGTCGCTTCCCTGTTCGATCCTGCTGCGGCTGTCATTCCATTCCAGCAGGAACACAGGATGTTTGTCTCTCTCCTCAAAGGACCGTCTGGAGGTGGCGACCGCTTCTACCGTAGTCTCTAGGACAAGCGCCGACGGGGAAGGGGATAGGTGGAAGGGAAGGGGGGAAGAGAGAGCTGAAGATGCAAAGAAAAAAAAGCAGCGATACTGCCTCGACGCGAGGACCGCTCACAGTGCCGGAGGCGGCGTCCCACCTGGCAGCGGCGATGACCTCCTTCTGATGGAGGCCCCGCCTCCATGACGACGGTGTCGTCATCGTCTCGCGGAACTTGCGGGAGAGCTCCCTCTTGCTCTTCCCGCTCTCCTCCTTCCTCATTTTCTCTCTCGAGATCCTTCCCCGCCCTACCTCGCTGGATGACCCTGGAGACAACCCCCGAGGGAGGGGTAGGGGTTACCGGCCAGCTTGTTCCGCCCGCAGGCGCTCTTCTTCTGGACCCCCCTCCGCAGAGAAGGACTCTCGGGACAGTAAGCGGAAGGTAGAGCGTCCAGGTGTGCGGCCTGTCCTCCTTTTCCTCCGCCAGGGTTGTCAAGGTCTCGGCGAGACCGCCGCCTTCCGAAACGCGGGAGCCGAAGAGCGCGAGTCGTCCGGACTTCTACCTCCACCCCCCTCCTCATTCGGCTCCACCCGTCCCCCTCCCGGTACTCACGTGAGCATACGAAACGATGCTGCCCCAGAGAACGCGCTACCTCGATGTGTCCGGTCCGGATGGATGATCCACGCAGAGGGAGGGGGAAAGGGGCACGAGTCGTTGCCCGGTTACCGGCTGCTGCCGCTGCTGCGGGTTCTCTCTGTAGCACGCGCGCTCGGCTTCCCCACCCTCCTCTTCCTCCTCCTCCTCCCCTCCGGCACCTCCACTCGCTGCCACTCCCCGACCTCAGGCGCGGACCGACAGCTGCAGAGCGGAGGCGTCAGGTGGCTTCATGGCGATCTCCCTCCCCCCTCCGCCTGTTCGCTCGTCCCTTCGCGACTTTCCGAATGTTACCGGCCTCCGGGAGGGCGGTACGATCCCTGGGGACATCCTCTCTCTCGTGACCTCTCTCTCTCTCTCTCTCGAAGCTGCTGCTGCCGCAACCACTGGACCCGCCGCTTTCTGGGAGCCTGCATGGCTGCCCCCATGCCTGCTCAGAGCTTCACACCCAAAAGGAAGTCCCTACTTCTCTTCCCACCGGGGTTTCAGGAGCCGTCGTCTCCAGAGCAACAACCGTGGACATTGGAACACAGTCACTGTCATCCTCTCTTCTTCCTCCTTTTGCGGATGTCCGGAGACCCCAGCGACCTCCTCCTCCTCGTTACTTCCCCCGAGCCGGCTTCCTTGGGGGGACGGAGAGCGAAAGGGCTGCAGGCTCCATGCCGTAGCGCGAGTTCCCCCCGGGGGGCCTCCCTGGACCCCCTCCCGCTGCCTGCTTGCTGTCCCTGGGCTCAGCCAGGAGAGCGAGCGCTTCCTCGCCCACCTATCGCATCCTCCTCCTTTTGCGGGCCGAACCTCTCAGCATCCAAGGGCACAGAGGCGCCGTGCGGCCTCGAAGTCGCCGAAGAAACCGCGGACCCCCGTCCCGGGGGCCGGAAATCCGAAACTGCGGGGCCCTCCGGAGGTGGGAGGTGGGGAAGGCGGCGCGACAGCAGGTCTGCGGGGGAAGGGGGGAGGTGGGCACCTGTCCCCTGGCGAGGAAAGGGGCGGAGAGAGACTCCAGAGGAGGGCCTCCAGGTGGGGATCGGCCAGGAGGTTTCCACACCCCACCCTTCCTCCCCTCCTCCGCTTCTGGAACGCCTTCGCACGCATTTCCGGCACGCCTGGCGCGCCGGACGAGAGGGCATCCGGTCATCAAAGAAACGAGGTTGCCGGCCGCGAGTGTCTCGCAGCGGCGGTTTTCTCCCATCTGAGCCTCCTGCCCGCCGCCGCTAGCCGGCACGCGCCTCCTGCGGCGTTTACGTGCCAACGGCAGCAGGAGGTAGCCTTGCGCACGGGCAGTATCGTAGGTAGCAGGAGGTATGCCCCGCGGAATGCGTCCTTCCTCCCGAATTCCCTCCCGGTGGCACCTGCGGGTCCCCACGCGAACTCCGTAGCGGCGGCGGTAGAGAAAGGTCGAGCTGCGCGCTCGTCACCGGGGTCTATTGCCATGGGAGTGCACAATATTTCTGCCCCCAGGGACAGGGTTCTCCCCTCCTCGGCCCATCCCGCGAAGGGGGGACCCCGTTCTGGGGCGAGAATCCGACAGCTCTGGGACGGCCGCCCCAGGACTTCCTTGGAGCGCGGGAAACTCCCGACACTTCGTGGGGAGGGACGGTTCCGAGGGTGGACAGGTAGGAGGTTAGCTTCCGAAGGGTCACTCTTCTTCCCTCCCATGATCGGAAACAGAATCCTCCCTCCTCCCGGCTCCAAGGGCTGCACCCTGCTCGGCGGACCGTCCGCTTCCAAACCCCATCCTCCCGGGATGCGATACCCGTTCCCTGGGCTGCCACCCGCAGCCCTTCGCCTTCCAGGACAGCTTCTGGGAATTGCAGGGGATGAAGCGTGGCGGGAGGAAGGGAGAACGAGGACGCCCGCGCCCCCATTCCGAAGGCACCCTTTCGCGGCTGTGCGGGGCGCGACCTTTCCACATCCCTGTGCTTACCGGATCGCCTTCCTGGATCTAACTGGATCACCTCGAGCAGCTCCGGGACCGCCTAAGGGGGGAGGGAGGGGAAAGGGAAAGTCCGGAGGGTTTCCTCGCTGCCCGCTGGGAGACGCACGAGGCGCACGCATCCACCTCCCTCTTCCCTCTTGTCAACCCTCGTTCGAGGCCGCTGCCTTCCACTCTCCTCCTCCTGCGGTTTCTCCAACGCCCTGGTTCCCGTGAGTTCGCCGAGAGGGACGGAAGAGAGGAGAGGAGCTGGACGGAAGTCTCACAGGGGACGATAGAGGTACCGGAACGCGGCAGCCTCCATGAGCCTGGAGTCAGACACCTCTCCTCAGGATGGGGAGAGGAAGATGAGGAGGAGGAGGAAGAATCGGGGAAAGGCGGGATGGCAGTCCCTTGGGGGTGTCCTTGAACCTCTCCGGTCGAGGACGCGTTGGCTCGCCTTCCGCGTCTTTGGAAGCCGTGTCGCCGGGGCCTGTGGCGAGGATGGGTCTGCTGGTCCAGAGACGGAGCCGAAGATGCCGATCCCCAGGAAGCTCCCCCCATTCCTGAGGGAGCGTAGAAGGTGGCGGAAGTCCGAAGAGGCGGACCGCCCGGGGGAGGGAGCGAAGGGAGGGAGACGGAGCGCGCCGGAGCAGGAAATTCTTCCCAGGACCTGCCCGAGGTCTATCTGCGGGCAAGACCCAGCAGTTTACTCCCCCCTCCTCCCTCGCAGGGAACCAACAGGAACGAAGGAATGGGGGAGGACATTCGCCGAGGACAGCGCTGCTTCCGCCCTTCCTCGGATCGCGCAGGGTCCCGAGAAGTTCCGAGGAAGCAGGGTTGCCCATATGTCCCGAGGGCGCCGCTCTCAGAGCTCCCAGGGTAGGAGTCTCCTGGGGAGAGTTCCCGGATCCCTCCGGTCTCCCCATTCTCAAGGAACCCAGAAAGCTTCTGGACGTCCTGCTGGCCGCCCGAGGTTCCTCCGACTTCGGGAGTTTCCCGTGGGTGCCCCTCCCGTCTTCCAGGTCTTCTGGTTGCTCTGCCCCCAGTGTTAGGCCGCGGAGCTTCCTGGAAACCGCTCCCCTCCCCGCCTGCACCCTGCAGAATGGACCCCCGTCATCCTCTTCCTGGGACGGCTCTTCCAGGCGGGGCGCAGGACGACGGGACGGGCGGTCGCCGGACTGGGAGTGGGACAAAGTTCACCCCAGGGCATTTGGCGAGCTCTGCCCCCCTGTTCGGAAAAAGGGGTGAGGATGAGTTCCCGGCAGGAGAAACGGGAAGTGGGAATCAGCGTCCCTACTTCCCTTGGGATCTTCCCAAGTGGAGGGGTGAGCAGGATCCGGTGGCAGGAAGGCGCCGAGAGAACCGGTTGCTTGCATCCGCAGACAGGCCAGTTCCCGGGGTGTGGGCCGCTGCTGCTGCTGCGAGGGCCAATTCGCCGTCACACCGCTCTCTCGCTCCCCTCCCCATGATCTCTTCCTGTCCTCGAGGGCTCAGGCCCTTCCCTCGTCCTTCTCCGGATCGCCGCCGTCGACTTCCACGTCTTCGCTGGCCGGTTCGGGGCATCAGTCTCGAGCCACAGGGAAACCGAGCGTCCTGCTCCACTCTCCCGAAAATCGAAAGGATGCTGGAGTTGTATATCTGCGCGGTGTTCCGGAAGTCTGTCTGCAGGAAAGACTTCCGGATATCGGGTTTCCGCAATCGAGGCAACCAGGGGTCGTTGTCTCAAGCAGGGGTAGCGGGGACCCGGAGCGCCGTCGCTGCGGGATGACATCGCCCGTTGTCGTGATCACGTGGTATTCCGTTTTGCGGTGACAACCAATAAACCTGCGGCCTTGAACTTGCAACTGTGATTTCCTTTTCAATAGCTCTCCTATGGCGGCGTATCAAACTTCGGTGACGTCATCCTAGAAGGAACAAACAAAAAACTGCTAACTCCATCGCTATTCCGGGAGTCTCGTCGCTTTTCGCTGGCAGCTCCATCGCGTCTGCCACCGTGAAGCGAACGCGCTCGCTCCTCGTCGTCGATCGACCCCGAAGGTCGGCCGGTGGCGGTTGCTTGGGCGAGCAGACGCCCGCGCGGATGGATTCTGCGCGATTTCTGGCAGCAGAGGCGAGCGCGCGAGGGATGCAGCGGCGGCGGGGCGGCGAATGGGTCCGACAACTCCCCGTGGGGAGGGCGGCCTTTATCTGGTCAGGTGCAAGCAGGCCTCCCCGTGAAGTAACTTTCGCCGATTCCCCGATGATAAAAGCAGAAGCAACCCAGCCGCGATAGTGCAGCTGTCTCGAAGCTGCCATAGCAACCGGATCCATTAAGGGCGTGCTCATTAGACCTCGCCGAACCGCGCCGCATATGCATAAACCGCTCTAGCAGCGACGTTTCCGAGGAAATTTTGCTTCTCGTTTCGCTTCCCAGTTCATCTCGACCCTTCTCGTTCCCTCCCTCGCCGAGTTGCCAGGGTCATCCCAAGAGTAGACGTCGAGTTTTCCGTGGGGTTCCCTTGTGAAAGCTTGCGGACAGAGCGAGCGTTCCGTCGACACTCACGCAGACGTTCCGTGGCAGAGCGCGGCGTGTCCGTCGGCAACCCGCGCTCAAGGGAAGGAGGCATGGCGAAAGAACTCGAAGGAAACCCGACGGCTCCAGCGGAGATCGCAAACCACAGCGACAGAAAAGAAAAGGAAAGGAAAACGCCGGTGCGTTCCGCCGGGCAACAAGAAAACGCACCGAGTCCTCGAGGAGAGGGAGAGCGTCCGTGGAGGGGCGCTCTCCTCCGTATCATCTGCGAAGGCGGAGGTGAAGACTCGCAATTACGACTGATAGTCGACGTGAGCAGTCCGGTGATTTGCAATACCATCCGAAAGAATCGTACGGACTAGGATGCTGACCGGAATTCCGAATCAGCGTTCCATCTGCTGGAGAGATTCGCATCCTCGGAACTATCGTGACCCTTCTTATGAGTGGGTGTTTCTTCCTTTCAAGGAAGTGTCTAATCGGAAGGAAAAGTGGTTGCCGAGGGAGCGGTCACTTCGTCCCTAGATTCGGTCTGAGGACCAGACCAGAAAGAGTAGGTCTCTCCCCCTTTCCCACATCACATCCGATCAACCAATGAAATCATTGGGGACGGCGAATCCCTCCCTCGGAGCCTTCGAAGAGGGTTCGGCGGGAGGCCAAGGCCCACCACGCCTCCCGTGCACCAGGCCGTATTGCATCCAGAGTGCGAATCGGAGGCAGGGAGAAGCTCGGGGCCGTCGATATCGTGGGGCAGCGCCGACCGCTCCTTCTTCCGAGGCGCATCCGGCCTCTCTCGGTTGCGCGCAACATCTGCAGCAATGCGGATAACAACTCTGATCGAATCTCAGGGGCTGCGGAACCACAGCGGTCTTCCCTTTCGGGCTGAACCGCAACTTCGCTTGCTCTCCGCCCTGCCTCCAAGCCTGTACCCTTGACCGCCATCGCCTCTAAGAAGGAAGAGCGCGTAGGATTCCAGACCGAGCCGCCAAGGATCGTAGATTCTGGTGTGAGACGATTCGGGAGATGGATTGCAAGAGATAGGCCGGGTGCGAGAAGGCCGAAGGACTTCCCCAACAATCCCGGGCGCGTGTAAGGTCCTTGGCTGTCATCTGAGGACCGTCCCCCCCCTTCACCCCTCCTTTTCGCTTTCTTTCCCCGGTGCGGGCACCATGGAGCTCTTGGAGGGCCTGATGCCCTTTTCAGCACCGCTGCCGCCGCTGTAGAGCCGGGAGACATCCTTCCACCCGTCTCCCGAGCATCAAACGATCATCTCCTCCGGCATCCGCCTTCCTCTCCGGGACTCTGGAAGAGATTTCGCTGGCAGCCTCGGCTTCCCATCTCGAGCGAGCGATCAGCCTCCGGGTCCTACGCTGTGTCAGCCGCACCTTTGGCGCATTCGGGAAGCTCTCCCGCCCTTCCAAAACCCGCGAGGCGGCTCCCGAATGTTGGATGGAGGTCCCTTTCCCCTCCTCCCCCGCGTGCGCGGCTCCCGCTCCTGTTCCCAGATTCGATTCAGGAAGTCCCGTGGAACGTTCGCAGAATCCCGCGGTCGGACAAATCTTCCGTCGTAGTCAAGCGTCTCAGGGATCACGACGACAGGAATCTTCAAAGGCGGCTCCGTGTGAGCCGATAAGCATCCAATTTCTCTAGAGATCTCTAGAATACGGGAAACATTCCCCCCACCCCCACCCCACCCCTCGGGTCTTTCCTTCCCAGCTTCGCTTCGTTCACTTCGGTTCCGTTTGCGGCAACCAGCGTTCAGGTGTTAGTCTTCAGGCCCGAGCTCACCATAGGGGGAACCTAAGACAAGATTGGAAAGGCCCGAGGAATCTCGTTTGGTCCTTGAACCTTCTGGCACTCCCATCTGTTCCGTTCCCGTTTCATGGTGCCATCAGTTTCTGTCACATGTCGTTTGGATGAATGCTTCCTGCATCTTTCCCGCATCTGGTACAACAGAAAACAGGATGCGGAAGCTGGAAAAAAATGGAACATTCTGTAGCAGCGGATATTCTTAATGGGCTCTCGATGTTTCTCTATGCTCCCTTTCTACAATGTCCCACTGCTTCGAATCTCCTCTCTCCTTCATGCAGCTTTCTTCTGTGAAATCCCCCTAGGCACCTCCGGCTGCATGTCCTTGGAGCATGGCGGTCGTAATCTCAAAATGGTGCATGATCATGCAGCTGAAATCTGAAGGGAACAAAAAGACCAAGTTCAGATCGATATGCTCCGCAAACACCGGACGCCAAAGGCAGAGCCATCGAGTCGTTGGAGCTTTTCCCTGGCACTTCCAGCTCCGTCCTCATTTCTTCTCCATATTAACTTGATCAGTCGAAAACTACATCGAATATCTGGAATCCGAAAAATGCAATCCTTCAATGCTTTATTGCCGTCATCTGAGGGATGCCAGGTAATTGCGAGAAGCGCCACACGCAAATAGAGGTCACGGTAGGGAAAAGTGGTGCAGCATATTTCTGAAAGGAAGAGTTGAGAAACTACGTAACGGATGACTTAGATTTCCCTGTGATTGCCAGCCACTCTCTTCCCTGAAAGATACCTCATTTCCCGCGGCAACATATCGAAGTCGATCCAAAACTTCTGGAAGCTACTTGAAAGAGCGATGGTGGACTCGGAAGGAACTTGGTCAGTACGCGGTTGTGCCATCCTCCCTGACGCGCTTACCTCCATGTAATCTTTTCGTGAATCTCCTTCTGCCTTTCGAATGCAAAGTGGTCGCGCTTTATGTTTGCACGCAGATCCGGGAAAGGACTCTTCGGCGGCACCGAGTTCATCATTGGAGTTTCCTGCACAAGACGCATTGGAGTAACATGTGTGTGTGTATTTTGTCTCGGTCTGTTTTGGCGATGATCTATTCCCGGAGGTCCGCTCTGCTCATCCTTCTCTTCCTTCTCCTCAAAGTCCACCAAACTATGAAGGGATGTAGTACCTTCGAATTCTATGAAGGACACGATTCCTAGAGCGTTGCAAGAAAGCAAAAATGCCCTCGACAGTTTCTTGCTTGTCTGCTGCGCACGAGCTCGTGCTTGCTCAAGTGAGATGTCTGCAGAACTCTACCTTCTGGCTATACACTCATGCTGTCACTTGGCGCTCTTATGCATCATCCTGCTTTCATCAACACGACACCATTTCGGAAAATTCTTTGTGCAGTCTCGGTGACGAGCCTTCTCTCCCGCAAGAGGCGCTTCGGATCTTTTCGATTTGCTCGCTGGGGCAATCAAAAACCTGATGTGATGAGACTAAAATGGAAAAATAACAGGAGAGTTCTTATCCGCATAGGACAGATCCTGGTGCGCTTTGAGGACTGGATTGCAGGTGCTCATCTCGTGCCAGATGCACAGTGCGATTTCCTCCTCGGTTCAGGGTAAGCTCTCCCCGATCTCCAGTGCTTCAGGACTGCCACCAACCTCCCTAAGATACGCCGGTAGTCGCATCATTTCCCAAGGAATGGAAAAGTCTTCGATTCTTCGGTAGTGAGTCCCATTTGGAATAAAGACCCTCAGAACATTTCAGAAGTTAACCCGAAGAATGCTCAGGAAGCAACGCTGGACCGCCTACAGCTGACGTTCGTGTTTTCCGAAGCTTTGTTCCGTCTTCAACGAACGAAATCCAAAACCAGTTGATTTCTTCCAACCTTCGTCCTCCGCCATCGCAAGGGATCGTTGCTAGTCTTTCTGAAGCTTCGACTTCCACACTTGTGAAACCATTGCTCTTCAGCCGGAGCATCTTCACCAGCATCCACTTGCAAATTCGCCTCTGCACGTTCGAATGGCGAACATAAACCCCATTAATCTTTAGGCCGAGTAGTGAGGAATATTTTCGTCACAATGGACCCCGTGTTCCTGTTTAAGACATGTGCTGCAGGCCCATGCATAAGGAATGAGGATTTCTTAATGCGTAAAATTTTCTGAATTTTTACTCATTTGCTTTCTTATGACCGCACTTTTTCGATTTTTCCGGAAAGACTACCTAGTGAGTCATCGTACTCGAATTGTCAGGGTCAAACAGAAGAGATGGAAAAACAAGCACCTTGCTGCACAGCAAAACATGGAGCAACACAGTCGTAAAGACAAATCGAAAATATTATCATTCCGAATAAAACCAGTGACCACTTCTCAGTTGCAACGAATTTTCAGACTTATTGAATCTTGCTGCTCTTATTTCCCAAGTAGGGGTTAAATAGATTATTTATATTGCCTAGTTATAAAAGGTTCTTCCCCCTTTCAAGATTGTGGAATATTTTAATAAACGATTACGAAAAAGTTGACGTAAATGTATCGCATGCCATTATGTGTTTACGGTAATGGACACGCATAAAACTAAGTAAACAAAATAATGTTGATTTTTATTTACTTCCAAGCGTGTCAGTTAATGGATTTGCACCTCGGCCAGTTTCGTAGCGAGGGGGCGAGTTCCAGAAAATTCTCCCGGGCCTCACAAGAAAACGCTGCGAACCTTTCACCCCAGGATTAGCCAACGAGTGCGAGCGCGAAGCCCGGAAGGAAAGTGGCCGCTCTTACGGAGGAGACACCGAGTGCTAGGGGCAAACGGAGGGGGGAGGGGGTGCGGTCTTCGATTCGTGGTGGATGGATCGCTCTCCTGGACGAGGCAGTGTGCGAGGGATGGTTGGCAGGCGTTGCTACCGATGCATTTTTGCCGCGGCATCGAAGGTTGCTGGGAAAACGAAATTTCGTGGATCTCCTTCTGCCCTCGTCAGGTCTTTGGAAGAGCGCGCGCGGAGCGGCACAGCTGGCGTGATGCACAAGAGCTGCTGCTTCCATGCGCCTACGAATGCGTCAACCCCCTTGTCGTGATGCCTCGGCGACAAGAAAGTTCTCCCAAGGCCGTCCCACACAATCTCAGGTAATCTGAAACGCCTATCTCGAGCCACTCGCAGCTCTGGAGGCGTGCAACGATTTAGGTTTGTTTAGGATCTTTGGAAATTGAGCATCCAGCTGAGACGGTTCTTTTAGGGGAGACTTTCCCTCGGCTGTGCAGTCTTCTTTACGCTGCAAATGTCAGTGACTATTAGCTCTAGGGCAAGAAATAATTCAATTTAGAAAAAGAAATCCAAAAATAGACTTGGGAGCGATCAAGGAGGAAAAAAATCCCTCACATCCAAAACGAAAGAAATCTCATGCAGAAAGGGACGGGAAGAGAGGAGATGGCAGGATGCCAAACATGCTGTTTGGAAAGAATGGACGTTGGCGAAGCGTTCCCCTCCGTGTGACACGGCTGCCAAAGTTTCGGAGCAAATTTCCAGTGGATCTGTTGAAAAGGAAGACCCAGTGGCGAGGAATTTTGTTTTCAGAGGAAGGGTGGAACCGAACTAACGGGGATGGGACCAAGGTGTCGATTAGGCTCTTCCCGAGCATTCATCCGATGAAGGAGCAGGCACCTGATAAATGTGGAGATCGAATAAAGAGTGGAGCTTCAGGAAACATGGAATTTCGAAATCCAAGAAACGGAAATTCTTCCTCGATTTCAAAGAAGACACCTGACCTCTGACTATCACGTTACTCAATCAGTTACATCCCTGCGGAAAAGGGGAAAAAAAAAAAATCCAAGGTTGCCGGGGAAACCTTGGACCCTGGCACTTTGAGCACCTACCAAATTTCGGCACCGTCCTGAAAATAGGTACGGGTTCTAATAAAATTTCTGTTTAATCAGAAGGGGAAATGTCGAAGGGCTTATAATAGGCAGACGGAAAACCTCGGTCATAAAACTCTGCCTAAGGAGGAAACCAACGAAGGAAGGAGAACCCGAAAAGCATGACGGATAATGGCTGTATCTTGAGCAGTCCGGTAGCTCAGAGAGAGAGAGAGAGAGACTCCGACACAACTGCTACCCCCTAACTCGACGCAGGGTTCGGTGGGTAATCGCACCCCAATGACAAAACGGGTAAAGAGAGCGCGATTTCTGCATCTGTAGGCACGAAGATAGCGAGCCGGTGCGATGATCTTCGCGAACCTCCCCCCCCCCCTCTCTCTCTCCTTCCAGAAACCAGGAAATTGGCTTGATTCGCCTCGGCGTGGGGAGCGCCATTTACCGCGACCTGCGGCTACGCAGACCCTCTCCAACATGGATGGAAACCACGTCCTGGTGGCTGCCGCAAAGAACTTCCGATTTCCCTAACGCCGCGCGCTTATAAATAGAACGCCACCAGTCATCCTCTTGGAGACTCTTCCTGCTAGGGTTCTGTTTTTAGAAGAGATAAATAAACAGCCACTACCTCCCCCTTTATCGAGCACGCGATACGAGACGTGAGTCACGGCGTTGGACGCTGCACTCCGTGCGTGAAGTTCGTCGTCCCTTTCGGGATCTCGGCAGTCGACAGGATCGACTCGGAAGCGTCGACGCGCGCGCAACGCGGGGGAAGAGAAGGCGGGCAGGTGCACGCACGCCCACGCCGAAGGAGCGCACGGGCAAGGAGTGGCGAAGCATCTCGCTTGAGCCGAGCAGGCAGCGAAAGTTCTCGTGTGCAGCATGCATCGCAAGGCGATCCTCCCTCGTCCTGCCCCGTCCCCTGTCCGACATCAGGGGACGCTCGCGGCCCCCCTGATTACTCGGGCAGCGCAGCAGCCGTCATCTTTCGGTTTCGCCTCCTGAGGAAACCAAATGGCTCGCCGCACGCGAGACTTTGCCAGGTGGAAATCGCGGAAGAGGCGAAGCGGTGCGTGGGCGGCTTTCCGGGGCGAGGCGAGACTTTCCCTTTCGAGGAAAGCACACGCGGTTGATTCCTCGGACTACGTGTCCGGAGGTGGAACCGGAAATATGGTTTCGGTTCTTCCGGGAAAATGCCTGCCCGTTGTGGTTCTTCCGACGAAACGGAGGACGCTGGTTTCGGATTGGACGGCCGTGCGACGTCAGGATTGCCAAGTCTTAAACTCCACCTCAGACAGTGAGTGCATTCGATTCCATCCCTGTTAAATCCTCCATTTTCGCGTCATTCGCCCTCCAATTGCTGAGCGGCGCTTCTCATAAATCCCGAGGGCTATTTGCCGCCATCAGATGCACGGTCCTGGAACTTCTCATCGTTAGGTTTGCTCTCAGGCCAACAACTAACTGCTGATCATGAATAATTGCCATGCTGTTGCAAGCGACTCTTTTTTCTTGTGCCGTTTGGTCTCCTCCAGCCGAATCGTGGTTCTACTTCTGATACAGGAAACATAACTTCTTTTCCCTGAGCCAGCATGTCCGCTCAGCTTCCAAATAAATGCTGCTTTATGGAAGAATGCTCGCAGATAGCTGGGAAGGGGGAAGGGTAAGAAAGCACGGGAAACAAAGGATGCCGGCTGACTTCTGGAAACAAAGTTCCTCCCACAAAAAGTCGCATCCCGAGAATTCGTGCCGCCATGACCATTTTTTTATTTTTATTTTTTTCCTTCACCTGGCTGGAGGAGGCGAGATCGATCGAAAAGGCTCGCGATCCGTCCTCGACCCGTTGTCGTTCGCATCCGCCTCTATCCTTACCACCGCGATCCTCCTGCATCCTTCATGTCCGGATTTTTCTTGCCCGTCGATCCGGAAACTCTTCTCTGCTTCTGTCATCTACGAAGGTCTGCTGTTTCGTTCCGCCCGAGTGCTGACGAAGAAACTGCTTTCGAGAGTATCCAAAATGAAACGGACAACTCGAGGCACCCGGACGGGCAGAAGCCAACGAGATAGGTGCGATGGCAGCGGGCAGCAGCGCTGGGACCTGCTGCTTCTGTTGTCGCGAGTTGCCTCGCAACGACAACAGCAGCACCAGAAAGATGGTGTTTGCAGGCTAGCCTGGTTATGAGGGATTACGTGCGAGCAGACTCGTCTGCTATTCGCCACGCCCGCAATTTCGCGAAGTCTTTGCGATCGACCAGCTCCAGCTCGTCTGCAATCCACGGTCCTCGCTTCTACCTCTGATGTCACGCGAGATCCAATCGGAGCACAGCCCGATCTACGGACTATCCAACATCCTACATCAGTCCTACATAAGTCCTGCACTCCTCCTCCTCCGCCAGAACGGTCGGCTGCTGGCTGCCCGGGTTGGAAGTCCACGGCGCGTCACGGACACTCATCGTCGTCTTTCGCGGGCGACGTTATCCTGGTAGCCATGAATACCACGGCGTGAGAACCTTCGGGCAGTCGCGAAGGACCGGAAACTTCGACCAGAGTCGCAGGGGAAGACAGAGTCGAGGAACCGGGAGCTGGCTACGGATTTCCCTGACTTCCGGTCTTGCTGTGCATGCCATCGGCTAACGGTGATCCATTTTGCTGGCGGCTTGAAGATTTTTATTTTTTCGAAAAAGGCCTTGAGTACCACGATATGCTGCGCGTGCGCACTCGCTCTGCTCAGACGACGGGTGCATCCTCCAAGCTACCGCCTCCGTCGCCCTCACGTAGGATGTGGTTCCGATGATGGCCGCACCAGCGTAGAGGTGCTGCTGTTGTGCCGTCCCGAACGCTCGCAACGTGATGCGGCAGCCTCCCTGCTGACGCTCTCGCGTGTCGCCTGCACGCAACAGCAGCAGCAGCGAAGCGACGGCATGGGAACAAAACAAACACCGGCGTCCGGCATCAGCAGAAAACCATTCCAGGAATGCCAAAGCAAAAACAAAACAAAAAAAAACAGACAAGCAAGCAAACAGGAAAAGACCCTCATCTCCTGCCACGTGGTTTCCGAGCTGCACGCTGCACTCCGACGAAACACTTCCCCTGCCTGCGTGCTTGCTCCACGGGGAACCGTGGGGCAAATCCGATTTCGAGATCATCGGGACTTGATTTTTCCTTTCATTCTTGCCTTGGAATTTCTGCTTCAAGCGTGCGAAAGCGGAATCCCCTGCCTCCGAAACGCTGGGGCTTGCGGTGGGGCCGAACCCGCCAAAGGGAGGCGAATCCGCCGCCGGGCCGCCTCAGCGGAAAACGGAGCCGTTGATTGCAGGGTCTCCCACCGCTTCGCGGGAGGAACCTCTTCTGATAGTCGAAGAAACCTCCGGAGAGCTCGGTAGATGCGCGTGCCTGCACGTCCGACTTCCCGGGAAGCGAGGGCAGGTGGCCCGGTGACGATGGCTCATTCAAAAGCGTGCCGGCTTTCGCCTGGCACCAGCTGAGAGAAGATGAGCGTTTCTGGTGCTGCAGGTGGTGGGGCAAATCAAAGGGGGTGCTCGTATGCGCGCATGCAATCGTCTCTTTTCGGGGAAAAAAAAAATAAATAAACAGCAGGCTCGCTGCGGCTCGTGAGAAAAGCGCCCACTCTTTGACACGCATTACGGTCTGCGGCGATCAAGCTGATCCAGCGCGTACATCTTTTTAAGGCGATCCTGCCGTAATCGCTGCTTAATGCCAAACCGCGAGCCATCTTGCAAGCCACCGAGTCGACGTCACGCAAATCGGAGGCCATCGCCCAGAGACTCTTCCGATCGCCTCCAGAGCCAGGAACTGCACGGAACCCTTGGGGGACGGATTTCCCTGCTGCCCTCTGTAGCACGATCCGACCACTACCGGGACCACCGGGAGAACTGTCCTCCCCGCCCCCACCTCCCTGCTCTCGGGTGTACGGATCGAAGGGGGCTGCATTCGCCGGGCACGCAGCCCCCTGCAGCAGCTCGTCGCGGCAGCAGCGATCCACCGACCACTCGCGCCACGCGGCTCAGAGGGCAGCTTGCGGAGTGATCTCAGAGGCCTGCGAGGTTTTCGAAAGGGGGCAGAGTCGCTCTCTCCGTCTGCCTTCCCATAAATCCGACTTCCGGCGGCGACGGAAGCGCCGCTCCTCTAGAGCCCGGCCCGCGGCGGCAGCGTGGTGCACTTGCTGTTCCCCGCGTGGGTCCGCCGAAGGATGCGACTCTCCTTGGTATTCCCCAGGGCGCGAAAGAATGCGGGCGCGAGGGTTGACGCACCACGCCTACCGCCTCGCTCGTTCCGGTGCAGCCGCGGGTTGTACGCGGGCTTAAGACGCCCTCTCTCGGCGAGTTCGGAGCACCCTCATCGATGTCCCCGAACGGGTGGGGACGCGACTGATCGCAAGCACGTCCCCCGCTCTTCCGGGCACGACGCGGGCAAACCGCAGACAAAACAGGGAGGCGGACGTCCGTCCCGAGGACAAAAGCGAAAAGAAAAAGGATCGCAGGTTGCGCGTGTCCGGGCGCGCGCGCGCGCGCGGGGTTTGGCCGCGGGCGGCCAAACTCGGGAGAAAACGGCAGCGGATTTCCTGGTTCGCTCCCGAAGAAGAGAAGTAGGTTCCTCCCCCCGTCACGCAAAGTGACAGCTGGCCAAGGTTCTCAAATTCGTTATTTTTCCCCGGTGACGTGCGTGTGCACGTCACCGTGCAGCGCAGGTAGGCCGCGCCGGGCACGAAGAAAAAGAACGTCGGCAGGCGCGCGCGCGCCCAAGCGGGAATGACGCGTCCGCCGGGCCGATGAACTCGCGCCACGCACCGAAGCCGGTACGATCCGGAGCACGCGCGATGGGGGCGACGGTCCCTGCATATGAAAAAGGCGGCGTCCCCCGAACCGCAGGTCAGGTTCTCTCCCCCCCCCCTCCTCTCCCCACAAACGTGCGTCGACCGAGGATTCCTCCGTGGCTCAAGCACGTCGGAGATAACATGCTCTTTTGCCTCCAGCACGCGTAAATTAGACACACGAATACATGCGAACCCACAAATGCGGAGGAAGGGCACATCCCGTGGCGGGGGAGTTTACCATGATCTCTGGGATACGCCGGGGCGTTTTTGAAGGGTGGTCGAAGCTCGCTGGTCAGCGAACACACGAAACTGTGCCAGTAGGATTCACTCTTGAGCTTTTCCAAGATGTGCACGGTCCATCTGCCAGAGGAAAGCAAGGTCCCCGATAGCGCGCAACAACGGAGCCGTGAGCCACGCATCCACGATCTGCGGACAGCCTCCGCAGCGATTGTGTGGGTGGGCAGAGAACGCGCCCAGAAAAGCAGAACCTTGTTTCCTAAGAGTTGGCGAGGGTGCTGGCATCTATACGCGACTCCAGGAAGCGTTCGCTCTGACTGGTCAAGGCGCGTGTCACGTCCAAACGTAAATAAACACGTTTCGTGTTGCTACATTGCCTCAAGTCACGCCTACATTAGTAAGCTAAATCAGCGCTTGTACGTAGCTGCACAAAGAATATGCACATCAACGAACGCTGAAGAGATGAATTGTGAAACACAGCTGATGAAGTGATTTTGGACGTCCTTTGGGTTTTATTATTTTCGATGAGACGTTTCCAGGTGCAGTCCAAAAAAAGATGCCGTCCATTAAGAGTAAGACAAATTCGTGAGAAACGATACCTTTGAATGCCACGGAATTTACAGATTAACCGATCGATAGTACAATAGAGTGCCCTGCCAATTACCGGAAAACTTTCACCGACTCACCGTCGGAGTCACCGGCTTCTTATTTATTTTCACTGAAAGAAATTGGGGACTGCACTTAGGTGATTCGGACGATCTCGGGAAAGTTTCCACAAAAAGGTTGGAGGATGGCACAAGTGGGAAACAGCCAGCATGATACAAAAATCTTTGAGGAGGAGGAAGAGGGAATAAAGCTATGCTCCTTGGATTTCTTTTGAAACATAAGCGGCGCCTGAATTATTAACGATAAAGGCATCCAAGATTACTTTTACAGGGGGTCTTAAAGCCAGCTTCAGAAAACCCGAAATCGAAGTTCTCTAAAGAGCCATGATTGCCACATTCCTAATTTGGTCCAATCGAAGCTCCCGTACCATGAGGATGTACACTCCTGGACCAAGCCAACGAACCTCATTACATTCTCTGCTGCTTTTCGCGCGAGATTTCTTTCATTTGCAGAGGCCAAGAAACTCTTCTCGTAGGCCCTCGTGGGATTCGTCGTGCAATGCTCTGCGCGATTCGGCGGCCGAGCTTCGAAGGAAGGGCAGTCCCTCACATCCATACGAAACAGGGAAAGCAGAGAGCATCCCGAAAGGGTGCGGAGTCCAGATATGAGCTGCCACAATCCTTGAGGCACAGCGCTCCTCGAAAGTGGTTTGACATCCAGGCATCAGAGGATCTCCGCTTTCCCTCACTACTTTCTGCAGGAGAATTCGCTCCTTCGAGGAAAAAAAAAAACCGAAAAGTCAATCCCAAGCAGCTCTCTGAGCAGCGTGAAAGAAATGAAGTGTTACTGTTGAGAAAAAAAGGGACTGCTGGAAAAAAAAGAATAGGTAAAGGAAGAAACTGCTTTTCCCTGCGTCGTACAAGGGGTCCGGTTTCTCTTTCCTTCCCCTTCCTCCTCTCGTTACGGGTAACCTCACTTTCGCTGCTAAGCAACCGGCGCAGGCTCCACCGCTTGCATTTGAGGGAGGCTATAAAAACGACTAAGCAAATCTCTTTTCCCCTGGCTGAAACTGGAACCCCAACGAGATCGAGAAGTGAGATTTCCTTGTTTTTTCGTTTCTACACACTACGAATCATCGAGTCCGTCCTTTCGCGTTGCCGTGCTTCGAGTGTCATTTTGTGACACGCACGAAAAAAAAAAACACACATCCAGAATCTTGCTGCTGGTTTGAAATCAGTTGGAACACTCACATGGGCTCTTGGGATACCGGAAACCTTGCTTATCACTACTGTCCGCCCATCCAGGGATCTGCATCCAAACTGATCATGGATTTGACAATCAATTATGAATGCATGGCCACGCCAGTTTTAGAGTAGAGGACACTTAAGAGACAAAGAGAATCATTATTTTAGATGAGGGATGCCACTTAATGGTAAGGCAAGGGAGGTTTGCGGTTTTGCGCAGCGCGGATATTCGTCTGATGCTGACTGTATAGAATGGAGGCTGAGTTAAGAATTGATTGATTGCTTCCTTCTTCTTCCTTAGATGCTGAAGATATGAGGCATTGGAAAGATTCCTGGAAGGAGTCGTCCGGCACTAATAGTTGTGCAGTTTTCACGTGTTTGTCCATGCCGCGTTGATCTTCTGTTTGCACGATGATTGGTGGAGCATGAAAGAACATGAGATCGGTTTATGGCAAATTGGAAAACTACGAAAGTTGAATCGTAAAGGATGCTGGGTTATGCATAGAATCTGCATAAGCGGAGGTGGAAAGGTAGCTTGGATTCGACGTTGAGATCCTTCTGGGTTGGAAAGTCGATTACTCAACTGTAATCTAATTCTCGAAACTTCCAGGCTAACAGGAAAATTTGCTGCAAAAACATGAAATTCGAAAGGTAATATAACACTGCAAATGTTTCTTACCGTTTCTTACCTGCTCGTATGTTACCACATTTTCACAAACAAATACATGTTCCCTAAAGCAACTTGTGCATACAGAGCTTCCTATACAGAGTAGTCTCTATCCCATGTCAATTTCCACGCTGTGATACAAGTTTGAGTTGAATGGCTTGATTCCTATTTCACCAGGATGTTTGGCATAGTATCACGAAACTCCTACGGTAACCTGAACGAAGATTGTGTTTTCATCACAAAACGCATGAGTTACCGTGGAAGGAAAACGAAGATGCTAATGAAGACCAAGGTTGATACCCCGTAATTGTACGAAAACTTAATCGTTCAGCAACTGGTTCGACGATGGAAATTTCTGCTTGTGCACGCTTTCAGAATGACATCCCACGCGAGCAGCAATCTCCAAGCAAATGCGTTCGCTTACTGGAAACGTTCCTTCCCAAGGGAAAAGTCAGGATAAGTGGCTTCTGGCATTTCATAAATCGTGCAATGCTTCCTACTCATGAACTTCATTTAAGAAGACATTATTTTAGAATTTTTTTAGGAAAAAAAGAAGCTCTGTCAAAACGAAGCATCTAGGGACAAGTAGATGAATGCATCAGTAAAGAAAGTAGACTGTTATCTAATGCCTTTTTAGATGATTAAATCTGAAAGTCAACAGAAATACGCTGAGACCTGTGAATGAATTAGGAATGCATAATTACTTCTGTTCGTATGCCACGACGAGTTCTGCTCCCAGTTGCTGGAAGCTCTCATCCTTTTTTTTTTTTTGCTCAGAGAATAGTTTATTAATGCATTTCAAATAAACGATCTGCATATTCCATTTGAAGTTTTAAAAAGCACTTCTGAAGTGCATACAAACACTGCATTTTCATTGCATTGGAGGTCTATTAATCTGAACACGATTGCATTACCGAAGGCAACCTTCTCAAAAGTTATTTCTAAATCTTGGCCACAGTACTCTCTACTATCTTATACTTTCTGTTATGTGAATCTGTGACGTTGAAATTATTCTTTAAAGCTGAAGCTCCTTTTAATAACATTTAGAAGCTTTGCGTATACCACTCAATACGTTTCTGAAAGACATTTTTCAGTGACAAGAAAGGTTAACAAATCGAGTGTCTCTTTCTAAGATTTGCATCGTTGTGAACTAGAGTTTCTAAAAGCCGTGAAAAACTAAGAGAGCATAAAAAATTAACATTTGAATCGAATCAGCTTTTGTTCTTGATCCCCACATTTGAAAGATTGACGTTTATTTTGAATTAAAGACTAATCAACACTAATATCGTGCACAATTCTTTGGGCAGCACAAATGTTCAACATTTGCGCTGTTCGAACATTTGTGCTGCTCGTACATCATTGTGACACTCCAAGATCAATGCTCTGAATGAATGTGCCTCCACCTTTATATTACTTTTGCTAGGGAAACCCTAATTAAAGCTAGATAATTGGCCAGCCATTTTACATTGATTGCATTAGATTTGAATCTATAATGTTTCCATTAGCAGTACATTGTCCGTCATTAATAATGAATCGAAATGAGGAGTGGATATTACCATTCATACTTCAAACATATACCAAAACATACCATAGCTAGTGCTAAATAACACAGCATTCGAGAAATTCAAATTCGAAATGCACATTTAAATAGTTACCACATTAATATAGTATATAAGTTAAACTTAGAAGCATACCGAAATTTGACTAAGCATTTCGTATATGCCACATGGTTCAGATAATAATGTTGATTCAAATAAGATAATAAGAATATGATTCAAATAAGAATATGATTTTTGTCATAAAGTGAGAATTGAACGAAATTTTTTCCAAGTAGGTAGAAAGTTTTGCTTTTTTTTCCCCAGCAGATTCATGAAATGTTTGCTAGTAATTTGCAATTAAAGAATTACTTTTGCTACAATACATGATAGCCTTAAATTACAAAATAACACAAAAATCACTTTCTCTCAAGATTTTGAGCTTTTTGCTTTGATGCAAAGAAATTTAAATTTCAGAATTTAGGATCTAATTAAAGATTTATAAGTGCAGAAAGTTCTCTATCCTACTCAATTTACAACCAAATCCGAATCAATGGTATTTCAAAATTGCATGCTATTCCACAGTTCTTCTAGATATCTATTTCAGAAACAGCATTAAAAAAATTTATTTTGAGAAATATCGAAAATCCACATTCACTTAGGAACCCAACCAAGTATTTTGAGATATTTTGATGCGTTAGCTAAGAAAACGAATGAAAAGTATTGGTAACCGTACGAAACTGCACTGTGCATAGACGGTAATCTTCAAATCGTGCTCCACGAAAATCGCCGATGTATCTCCATTTGTTATTGGTAAACATATACTTACGTGTAAGCACTGTAAGCTGAAACAGAATATATATGAATTCTTTAAATGAGACTTTTAACAAGCATATAGGAAATTGTAGTTCTTTGAATGGTGAACCTGCGTGGATTCTAGGAAAGAAATACGATACTCAACTTGATGAAGGCAATTATTAATTTAAATAGTTTTGTATAGTTGTGAAAGGGCATTAGAGCGATATTAATTTGCCCAGCTTTTATGTATAGTCTACAGTGAAAAAATGATTAATAGTATGGACGTTCTTTTTCTTTTTTCCAAAATAGATTTGTTGGAATTGTATTCAGATGTTAGAAGCAAATTTTGGTTCACGTATAGAAAGAACTTTTCACCAATTGGACACGATGGACCTACAACTGATCGTGGTTGGGGATGCATGTTAAGATGTGGACAAATGTTGCTTGGACAAGCACTAACCTGTTTTTACTTATGTAGGCTCATTCAGACTTCATAATTTTAATTTTTTTATTTTGATGAATGTTTATTGTAATGTTTATCGAATTTTCTTAGGTCGGGATTGGAAATGGTCCGAGGTTACATGTGATCCAAATTATTTAAGTATTTTATCCATGTTTGAAGATAATGAGTCAGCTGGATTTTCTATTCATCAAATAGCTTTATTGGGAGCTACTGAAGGGAAGGCTGTGGGTCAGTGGTATGGCCCAAATACAATCATGCAAATACTCAGGTTAAGATGGCATTTCATTGAAACATTATAAATGATTCTAATAAAGGAAACTGTCTGAAAGGAATCAGAAGCAGAAATTTGTTATTCATGTGGCACTGAATAACATGATTGTTATTAGTAATATCAGTAAGTAAAAGGACTTGAATTCAGACTACAAGTTTAAATGTTCATTTGTGTTGCAGAAAAACAATGCCAACATGCTGATTCATGGCTACCACTGATCCTAGCAGTACCTTTACGTGTTGGATTGACTAAGGTGAACCCAGTCTATATAGCCAGTCTGAAAATATGTCTCAGCATACCATTAAGCTTAGGCATAATTGGTGGAAAGCCTGATCATGCTTTATATATTGTGGGGTTTGTAGGCGATGAAGCTATTTTCCTTGATCCTCATTTTACTCAAAATGTGGCTACTGTTGGAAGGAAGTTAACTCCAGAGGAAGAAGAAGCAGATGCTACATATCACTGTACTTATTTTTCAAGAATGAGTTTTCAAGATATGGATCCATCTATTGCAGTAGTGAGCTGAGATGATTGTAACAATACTTATCATATGTGCATCAGTGTTTCTGTTGTAGTTCTGAAGAAGAATTTGATCAACTATGCATTTCATTGCAGCAGTTACTCAGGAAAAATTACTCTTTTCCACTGTTTGAAATTTGTGAACAGTTGCCACAAACATGGGATAGTAAGAGTCTTGTCTTGGAAAAAGACTGTTGTTTTGAATCATGCTCTAATACATCCGATGAAGAATTTGAAATTCTATAAAGCCAGTTTCAGTATTTGTTGTGCATCTATAAAAGTGTTTGATTTATCATATGCAGTAATTTCTAAAATATGATGTCGTATACAAAATATATCGAGGAATTATTTTTTATCAAAGTTACAGAATCATATTTTTTATAATTTCATTAAATTGGAAGGCTTACAACGTTTTACCTCTTATGCAATATGAATTCAAAATGATGCTTCGGAATACCTGGAATAAATAATTATTAAAAAAAAATTCTATCTATTGAGGAATGTTGGGAGAGTTTGAACTACTCCGAGCATATAAGTCACTTGATTATTAATGAGACGGTGGTGATTTTTCGATTGTTGCTTTATAAATCCTGAGGTTAATTTTTGTGAAACTGCATTCATCAGATTTTCTGATCGCCCTTAAAATCCCCAAAGTACGGAAGAATTGATTTATCCATCCTATTTTACTTTTCAAAGAATTCATTTTATCTTGGTTACCGAACACTCATATTGGTGGGAGGGTGGGTGAAGATGATGTATGCTTCCATTTCCTTTTGTTTGTGTAATGAAGCAACTGCAAATTTATCTTTGATTTGACTCTAATCTGTAAAGTGGCGCTTTTGAACATGGTTCAAGAAAATATAAATTGATAAAGGATTTTTTTCCTAGGTAAGCTTAAATCCATTTGAACAATTTTGGGACATGCAATTATTATGAAAAAAGAGTAAACACCTCATTCCAAGTGCATATTGTGAACGTCAACCGGTTCAAACAGTTTAGAAATTTGAAACGTATTACTCCATATTGATACAAAAGTAGTTGCACCGATCCGGTGTGTTAATTGCATTCCATCAGTTGTGATGACTTCATTAACTTTACGTAAATCCACCTCCGAACCCCAGCACAGTGGGTGAGCACGTCGTTTCTGCCGCGGCCGTCCACCATCCAACTCTCTGCCTGATTTTGAGCTTAATAAATTAATGAGGTATTCCAAAAGGCAAAGGGGGGGGGGGGGAAGAGGCACGCTCGTTCACACGGCTGCAATCGTTGGCTGCAGGTCTCACCTGAGAAGCAGATCACCAAGGAGAAGTGTTGGGATGGCAAGGCGTACAGTTCTGCTTTAGGGTTTTTTTGTTCATTTTTTTCCTATTCCTTTTTTTTTTTTTTTTTCGTGCTATCTGCCGGCAACTCGTGCCGTCTCGGGTGGTGGTTTGCGTGGAGTCGGTACATAAAAAAGTAGCATACAGGTGTGTGTGTGTGTGTGTGTTGAAACGTTCATCATTCATGGGATATGCTGGAAGTTTTTCGACGAAACATCCAGTTGGTGTTTGAAAGGAGAAAGGAAAGGAAAAAAAAAAAAAAAAAAGAAAAGAAAAAGGACACACACACACACGGTTCCGATTATTGTTGCCCTACAACCTATGTTGCATGTTCACTCTTGGTGAAATGTGTAGTTCTTCGTAGCCGAAGGGTAATCTGACAGCATGCCACATAATTTTAAGTTTGATTGGAAGATTGGGAGTTCCGCGATTGTTCTTTTATGTGTTCAGTGTTTTTAACATAAGATTGTTACTTTCGTGTTAGGCGGAAGCTCTGCGTGTACCAACTTGGAAATAGGGTATAACAACTGTTAATTTTTGTTATGTGGGATAAAGATCCAACTGAATCATAGTTAATGCTTCTGTCAGATATTCAAGATGCTGTCTACATTATATTTAGATGATCTTAAACTCCTTGTGAGTGTGATTGCTGCTTTTTCAGTATTTGTGTATTTAGTTGTTCTGTTGTGGAGATTTTTTTCCTTTAATAGGATGCCGGATTTTAAAAAATGTGGAGAATGGGCAGGTAAGGCTTCCACTGTGTAACGAGTGCCCTTATGATGATTTTATCTTAACGGAAAACAGTTTTATGTTCATGCATATTTAAATAGCTCATTGGAAAGCATTATTAGTGATTTTCAGCTTTCAAATTTTGATGTTAAGATGGAGAATATTAATTTGTAATTTTTCAGTTATTACAGGTTGTACTGACGGAATTGGCAAAGGATTTGCACATAATGTGAGTATCTTGAGCGTAATTTATTTTAGCATTTAAGGTTTATGAATTTCGGAACTCAAGTTTCCTTAACAATTTGCATACATGGTTTGTTTACCTAATTATTTTATGTTAATGTAATATGATCATGGGATGCAAATAAGGATTTTTTGAAGTAGATGTTTTAGAATATACTATAAATTTTAAAAAAATACTTCTATGTGCAGCTTGCAAGATGTGGACTTAACATTGTATTGCTAAGTAGGTCAATTACAAAATTGAAACAGGTTGCTCAAGAAATAGGTATTTGATTAATCATATCTGTAGTGATCTTATTAAGTGTTTTCAGAACTAACATATAATGTTAAAACGAAAATTATACACGTCGATTTTACAAACAGTGACATATATGAACAGATTGAAAAAGAATTGAAAGACTTGGATATAGGAGTTCTTGTAAACAATGTTGGAATGAGTTATAAGTAAGAGAGAAACTTAGATCTTTAGCTCGAACTGCAAGATGGTAAATTGCAAGAGTAATCTTTACTTTGACTTATTTATAATTTTTCATAAGCAGTCAAAGTGATGTATGATCAAACATTAATTTTTCCAAAGATTTCAGCAATTCAGTAGTTCAAAAACATTATTTATCTGCAGGTATCCAGAATATTTTGGTGACATATCTGGTGGCAGGAAGTTTTGCATGGATTTGCTCAATTGTAATATTACATCAGTTACCATGATGACACAAATTGTTCTTCAGTCAATGGTAGCCAAAAGAAAAGGAGTGATCATTAACATATCATCAATATCAGGAGCATTTCCATGCCCTCTTTTGAGCTTATATGGAGCATCTAAGGTATTAATTTCTTTTCCATACTCCCAATTAGTTAATGCAGTTGCAATTAGATGATCGTTTTATTAAAGACTTTTTCTTGTTCTAATTGCTGTTCCCATTGTTTTTCAGGCATTTGTCAAGAATTTCAGTTTGAGTCTTCAGTCTGAATATAAAAAGATGGGTATAGTAGTTCATACAGTTATTCCAGGATATGTGGCTACTGCCATGTCAGGCATTAGGAAACCATCTTTCACTGTGCCTTCTCCTCAAAGTTTTGCAACCACAACTCTCAAAAGGGTATTCTGGCAGCATTGTACTGGAGGTTGCTGGGTGCATGACATTCAGTTGTTAGGGGTTACAATAATGTCCAATGTTGCTCCCTTCATAAAAGATTACATAATTCTTAAAATGCTTGGAGAAGCAAGAAAAAGGGCCTTGAGAAAGCACAAACAGGATTCAGCCAAGAATGACTAGAATATGTGCATTTTTTCCCTCCACAAGTACTTGCAAACCGAAAATCACTCAGATCGCTTAGCAAGTGCAAAGCAATGAGAAGTAACAGGAACATTGATTTTTTGCTTGAATTTTGACTGCCAAGCTTCATCTTGCAGTCAACTTTAAAAAATGAATACAATGATTGCTATATTGTTGAAAAAATGCTTTATAGCAGATCCATTGTCTTTGCAAAGATATGAAACTTGTATTTGGAGATTCATTGTAAGATATACTGTTTTGTTTTCATGATAAGTTAAGTAAAGTTTGCTGAGACTTAACATTTTATTTCTTTTCACAGAAAACAGAATAATGCCTATTCCTTGCAAAAGATTTTATATTTAGATGAATTTCCTATTGCTTTGTTAAGTGTAATTTTGATATAAGAAAAATTTAAATTAGAGACATGAAACTTGCTGTCAAATATTTGTTATGTAAGTGCCTCACTTGTTGTCAGTCATAGTTTGTTTCCAATAAACTTGATGATGCTATCAGTAAAGTTATACTATCAGTAAATCCAATAGGATTAGACAACTAATCCACTTGGGAAGCTTTGATAGTGTAATGCAGATATAAAAACAAGGATTATATAAAAATTCAACTTCAATTTGCAAATTGGTACTTAATGCTGTCTGTATTACCACATGTCATTTGCATTCTTGCAGAAAAGGGCTTTTGTACAAGTAAAGGTCCTGGAAACGAGTAACAGTTTTTGCTGTGAGATTTCTCTTTGAGATCATTTGCTTCAACTGAGAAGACACATCCCATTGAACTACATAAGTTTAGAGTATTGATTGTGAGTTGTTTTTGAATTAGGTTTTGTTTCTGAGGTGTACAAGTTCTTGCTCTTTAAAATGTTATTTGCAAGTTGCATGTTGTCAGTCACCTTGAAAAATTCAGTTTGCATACATATTATTCATAATGGGAAGCGTAGTTAAAATTTTGGAGAATTCTAGGCATTTGCATTCATTTCATCCATGTTTAGGGACATTGTGTGGAACTTCAAGCACCTCTGTGATTCCAACTTCATCTCCATTTGAAACCAAGGACTGCATCCTACTCATAGCTCATCTCACTACTGCATCTTGATCGTAGATCTACTGATAGGGGATATCAGTTGTGTTATTTCATGTTGAATGTTTTGGTGCTTGCAGTAGTATGATGCAAAGTTTCCTTGAGCAGATGACGCTTTTTGACAGTGATGCAGTAATTTGTGAAATCAGTTTAAGGCATCAATTATGAATTTTTGCTATAATGCCATATTGTTTACATATTCATTTAGCTAGTTGCAGTATTTGGGGTGTTTTTGTTTTCGTAGATGTTTCGTTCACATCAGTGACATTTCATTCAGTGATTTTTTACTAATTGTTCTCTTGAGCTGAGGAATTATATCATTAACTCTGCTAACAAAAATGGTTTTGCAGGAACCAAGTTATCATAACGGAACCAGAGAAAGTGAGACTATCGATTTAATGAGCACCAATTGATGAAAGCTGAAGCGAAACATTAATAATTTTCGTGTGGATTCTTGGCGTCTTTGAAAATTGATTTCACCTCATGTTAATTGTACTAACATCGTATGGCTTATGCCCGCAATTCGAGCACCACGGAAAAGTTTCGACGAATATGATCTCCCACGTGTCTAATCTGATTAATCTTCTAAAACGAAATATTTCTACTAGTAGCACTCTTTCGTTTTCGAAACTTACTAGTTTCTTTCCTGTTCTTTCCCGGTATGATGTCGCTTTATTTGATGTTAAGGCTTACGGTGAAATCGAATCTTTGATATTCCAGAGTTGCTCTATCTCTAAAAGTGGATTTTCCAGTGATTGTTGAAGCCTTCATTCAGGTTTTACTAAGAAGTTTCTTTGTTCTTTTGTTTACTCATACATTCACATCCGGAACAATCTCGGATGTAAGTAGCAGGCATTCTGCAGTGTCGAATGAGATCCCTTCGGTGAATGGAATCCGCATCATATCTTTTACGCATAACTTTTTTTTTGGTTCTGCAAGTTGATTTACTGGAGGAACATCTTTTAAAGAATCATCCTCTTGAGATGCCGAGGCACTTTAAACAGCACAGTGTTTACGGCTTACAACCATAAACTTTGCCCGAGTGCTATGAGAGTTGAACCTGCGCTCAAGATCCCAGTGGGCTTGCAAAAAGTTACGGCTTACTCCGGATGCCTTATGCAAACGGGGCATCACCAGGAATTCAACCACTTCACAAATGCTAGGATTCCAGAATGGAATGTATTTAACTTAGGTGAGTTTAGCAAAGCATTCTAAAAGCGAATACGAGGAGTGGTCACGTTTTGGTCCTTTTGGATATGACCACTAACACTGAATGCTGTCAAAATACTTCTGTTACTTATTGCAACTGGTTTTGTGGTCTTTGGGTCATTAAACATTTAACTGTCGTGCGTTGTGAGGGAGCGCTCAATGCAAGACTTCCAAGGCCGAGTGCTGCCGCTTGAGGGGAAGCACAGATTCGTCCCGTAAACACCACGGGAGTCTCCACCTCTTACAGAGAAATTGTTAGGATGTCTGCGCAGCGAAGTCCTTTGGGGTGAGCTTGTGGTGTTTCTGCGTCGATTGGTTGATGCACGGTCCATCGACCAATGAGTTTCATTCTCCCTGAGGTCTCGCAGGTAACCTTCCATTTTGCCAGATGGCTACCGTTCTCCCGCAGGGAGGGGCAGCACCCAGATAACAGGGGTACTTTCCTCCCAAGTTCTCTTCCTGGGGCTCTGTACGATCTCCTTCGACAAGCGTACCTGGAGAATCGCAGACGCGAATTACTCCGGGCTCGTCTCCTGGATTTACCCTCACCTTTGAACTGCTTCCTGTAACCAGTACTACAGTTCGTGGGGCTGCCGGATATCGAAGAGTTCTCCTTTGAAAGGGTTACCATTTGTAGAAGCTGAAGCCCGCTCTGAGCCATGCTTCGGTGGCTGCGCATAGCCGCCGGAGATGCCACACGGATACGCCGGGACGTTTATTTAAAACTCGTTCATGGTCAACACAAAACGTCGTACAAGGCACCACTAACGGCCACGCAACACCGGACCTGTCGGGACGCCGGGATGCAGCCCGGTGGGACTCTCCTCGGCAGTGGAATGGGATGGGGGAGAAAAAAATAAAAATAAGAAAAAAACAAAAAGAGTTTGGAGGGCCGGGAAGGGATCACTGCCCACTGGGAGGAGGGCCCATCCTTCGCAGGATGCCCTCGAGGTACATCTGCATCTGTCCCAGTTGGGGCCTTCCGGCAGCTCTGCATGAAGCGAACTGCATACGGGATGACTTCCATCTCGTTGGCATCAACTTCTTCGTCCTGGGCATCACTCCATGCCACCACGATGCCTCGGATGCAGCAAAGTGCTGCAAGGGCTGCAGCTGGCTGCAGGGCGTCCTGCAGCTTCCTTGCACTCCGTGAAGAGGCGACGACTCGGAGGGTCCCCCCCGCAACGGGGAGGGTCCGCTCCTTTGAACAACTGGAGGGATGCCCGTGAGGGCTCCTGCTCCATCTTGAAACCGGAGGGGTCCCCGGTGGGGGGGGTCCGCTCTCCGTTGTACGACCGGAGGGGGAACTCCCCACTCCTTTATTCCTGGGAAGACCCGAAGGTCAATTTCCCATTGTTCCGGCCTTCATCGGGGGCCTCCGGCTTAATCCGCCGCCGGTGCCACGCCCGAATGTCTCGGCCAACCAGCGCCATTGCAGGAGAAACTCGGAATCCGACGACGCAGTGGCGTCAGAGTTTCTGCCCAAGTATTCGAACCCGCGACGCATGGTGCCACACGCGGAAGCCTTAAGCACAAGGCCTCCGACGCGAGCCGCCGGAGTAGGACAGTCTTTCGCAACCGGCCACACGCACAACAAGGAAGTGTACACCAGTGTGTAGTCCAATACCACACATTGGCCACCTGGGCCAGTCTTCTGAATTGGAACTGCCGCTCCATTTGCTCCAGCGTCAGATCAGTGCCAGCAAGTCTTCAGGTCGGACACAGCATCCTCCTTTGCCCCACAGGGCTTTCCTCAGAGGACTTCCTCGGTCTGCTTTTTGATAGCTCTGGGAGGAGGGCAAACAAAAAGCCACTCTTTTGTACTCCTGGACAGGGGGAAGCGTGAACCCGCATTGTGCCCGGAGCGGTGAAGTCGAGTCCTTCCTGTTAGAGCCTTCCGGCGTATTTGGGTATGTTTCGTCACGGTCCTGCAGCACCCGCTGGACAACGAGAGAGACGTTTTGCAGCGTCTCTTTAAGAGTCAGGACGCCTGCTACGGCAGTCTCAACCTTCTTCTGCCTACGCGCAATCGTGGCGGCTTGGAAGCACAGGATAGGAGAGGCCAACTGTCACTCTCATCGAGTATTCTTACACCAGGATCACAAGGTGATCATAGCTGTGGTGCTACAAGGAGTGACTTTCTAGCATCCTCCATAGGATGCAGAGGACTCAGGGGATCATGCTGCGATCACTTCCCGCATTCTTCCCGCTTAAAAGGATGACCCCGTTTTTGTGTATGTACGTTATTTTTTCCTCCCTTTCCACCTTTCCCTGAGTGGACCCCACTGGGGGGACTGCTTGCTAGAGGAGACGTCTCCAGCAATCGGGCGGATGTAGTGGGAGTTGTAGTTCCACCGCGAATGGATGAATTATTTTTAAAGTGTGATGACTGTCCATACGTAAAAGAATTTCACAGTAAACGCCCCGGTGTGACTGGGCTGTGAACAGAAAAAGCTATTCAGACAGATCACATTCGTACCCGCGAAATTCGCACACTTCCGTTAAAATCAATCAGTTCACTCGAACGATTAAAAATACAGGCAACTTTAATTGACCTGCAGTAAGAAAATGTGGCTTATCACGAAACGGGTAGATCCACATCGATAAGGTTTACTCACCCATAGCTGAATGAATTGAATGAAGAAGTATGCGACCCACTGATTTGCTCAACCGCCATTCCGACACTTTTTGTATTTCTCGCATAACAGCGCTAGAAAGAGTTAAAATTTGCATTTTGAATAGCGTCATTCCCCTACCCACTGATCCCGGGTCCGTAAAAACCCTTCCAATACCCTCGAAATTATAAAAATATTGTGCATATCTGTATTGTATTGTATTACAGTAGTGAGCAGCCTTGGTGCGACGGGGGGCCGCAAGACTGTTGTTGGATGCATGCCACCCACGCCGGCTTCGTAAATTTAGACTTTAGACAAGAGAGATTCTTTCTCTTTATTCGTTTTTTTTCTTTTAATGCTGTCCCATGTTTGTTGGTCCAGAGTATGAGGTGAGTTATCCCTCTCGGGCTGTCGCCGCTAGGGATGGGTTTCAAAGAAAATAAATGAAGTCGATAGGAAAAACAAGCTTCGAAGGTTAAAGTCACATTCACTAGAAGTGAAACCAAACGACTATGGAGGGAAAACGAAAAGACCGGAAGCAAACCTTGGAATGTTTTGTCTCAGTCGCACCAACTCGACCAGATTACCGAAATTCTGTCATTCGTCATTCGTTTTTCTCAAGTAGGTTAAGTGCAATTTCTATGTGGGTACGAAAAGTCCACCTTTTCTCCCCCTTTTTACAGTTTAAAAACATTCAGTGAAGCAATAACGAATCCATTGAAGTTCGTTGTACATAGTTTGTGGCATCGATCATGCTTCCCCGTATTGTACACGCCAGTAAAGAAGCCGATGAAAAAAATGGACGCAAGATTTTCATCTTCATAAATGGATTGTTTATTATCGTGGCTGATTGGAAATGCATCTTCACGGGATTTCTCTATTTGCTTCTCTTGCGTGGAAGCTTGTTTGTGGCAGCACGGGACTCGAATCAAAAATGCCGAGTTGGTTGCGAGGATTTTCTCCCGTGAACCTACGCCTACTTTTACATCGTACCATGGTCGCCCTCGCGAAAAACGGCTCACATCGATGTGTGTATCTCCGAACAGAGCTTGAATTTCAAAGACCTGTCTTTTACAAAGAAGCACTTTTCGATGGAAACATAAGGTCTTATAGGATCCCGTGAGTAAAAGTGGGCGGACTTTCGTCCTGAATGAAATGCCAGTTTGTGAAGGAACAAATTCAACCTGACAATCCAAAGGAGCCATCTCCGCTTGTACCAAGAAAATGGAAGAGAAAGGAACTGCCATTCCATCCGATTTTCACGAACACTCCAAACCTGTTTTGCAATGATTCTCTCCAAGTTTTTCAGGTACCTCGCCATATCCCATACCGTATTCATTGATTGTACTGTGCAGAAATGTACAAAGTCCTTGTTGGGAAATTCACTTTCCCACAACCCAACGCTCGTTTGGAAGGCAGCAACATAGCAGTAGAGCGAGTGGATTCTGATATTCTGCTGAGGCAACCTACCAAATGGGGAATATCTACAAGAAACGCTAGCCAAAGGTTCTGATACCTGATTACCTACCAATCACCTCCGCAAACTGCTTCATCTCTTCGTTGACTTCCCGCAAACGCTTTAACGATTTCCTTTTTACTAAGCCATTTAGCAAGAGGACCACGCAGAAGGTGCTCGTATTCTGTCTCTGATTCAGATTGCTTAAATTGATGACAGTCGAGACCGCAATGGCTCGTGAAATGTATACATTCATGTACCACAGACATTACTGAATCAGGAGTTCAGTACGAGCATCTTGACGCACAGTGCACGATCAGAACACCACACTTCCGACAAAATTTAGACCGCCAAACTTACATTCCTCCCTTAGCAGACGCTGCGTTTTTCTCGATCATCGGCCGAGCTTTCTATCTATCGAGCCAATCCCACGAGTTTTTTCGTATGACGAGCTACATGTCAATCGTACCACGAACGAGTCTTTTCCTGTGGCAGCACCTCGAATCGAGGTTGATCCACGGAAAACGTCCATTCCTTCGTTCACTCCTCAAATGCAGGTCGAGAGCGAAATTCTTGGACTGGACTTGCGAAATCCTCATCAAGCGATACGAAAGAAGGAAGAAAACGAAACTTTTCGCACTTCTCAAACGCACAGTCGGTCCGATGTGTTTCCATCTCGTCAGGTCTTCCGGTTGCAGTCCTGCGAAAACCATCTTTTCCGGACAGGCTAACCTGGTGCGGGATCTCCACACCGGTCGCAAGGGGTACTCTTCAGCAGTCACTCCTTCCGTGCCAGAGAATACGCGTGGCTTGCATCCGCGGTACTTGGGTTTCAACCCGAGATCTTTGCATAAACTGCTGTTGCCAACGAAATTCTGAAGCTGCAGTAACAGTTCCGGAGTTGGTTTCGCTTTCCCATTCCGTGCTTCACCCTTAACGTTCTGCACTCTTTGTGGTTGCAAATGGTTTTCCTCAAATGGCATGTTTTTCTTTGTCTTCGTAGCTGCGACAGATTCGAGGCCAAGCACCTAGGCGGGCAGCTTTCCCATTTACGTCCACGTCTAAAGGAAAATCCTCAAGCCCGAGCAGAAGAGAACTGCTGGTACTTGCACGAACTTCTTGCTTCCCTCTACTCATCTTGGGCATATGGGCGAGGCATTATTTATCCAAGCTTGAAACATAATAGTTGAAATCCCGAAAGGGGAAAAAGTCACTGAACGAGTTTAAGTCCATTTCTTATACATTTCATAGCCCTCTCTAAAACAAACGCCCTCTGAGATCGCAGACCCCTTTGTATGACCGGAAGTTCCTTGCGTACTTTTAAATGTTTACATCAGCCGGTACATAGTGTGTAGCTTCATTGCAATTCGAAAAAAGTGTCGAGGGCCGCAGGCTGCCCAAGTCTGTTCAAGAGCTCTTAAGTGGAACTGTGACTTTTTCTTCCAAAAGCTGTGATGGAGTGATTCATTTCGTGCTTGAAAGCTACCGGTCGTCGCTGAAAGTTCGGTGTTTAGGCAGTCTCAGTATATCTTACTGGAGTCTGCTTCCTTGAACAGCATCTTAAGGAGCTCCAGGATGTGTAAGCATCTTTTCTTGAAAGTACCGTATTCCGATTTTTCGGAATGAGAGGGAAAGAGGGGAAGAAATAAAGTTGTTACGAGACAAAAGAGACTTAATGAAGGCGATTCGGGAAATGGGTTGTTTCTCAAGTAGGGGCACAAATGAAACTGTTGGAGTGACGGCTATGGAATGGGAAGAAGCTACAAGCTATTTGCTAATCGCCCGCCAAAGCTCTGAAGTGATCCTCCCTTTTGAAGAACCTGAAGTTGGAGGTTTTTGCTGACAAGCGAATTTCAGAGGGTGATGAGTGTTCCTCGGGAACATGCAATCGAGAATCGTTCAGGAAATAGAGATTTTTTTTTTTTTCCTTCGCAGCATCGCCATGGAGTTATCTGACGGGTGGGGACACTAATGCTCTCTGCCAGAGATCCTGTTTTCCAGTTTGCCGAACTGAAAGGTGGCACCCCCCACGCACCAGCGCACCGCTTCGCAGTTCCAGAATGCCAACCAGATGGCGGCAAGAGGCCTCTGCACGGACGAAGCAAGTGAGATGCCCCAAGAGTGCTGGCCCAAGAGACACGCTGCTGCTGATGAACGTGTAAAGCAGGGATGGCGAAATCATGTGTCCGAGCCATCATTTCGTCCCACACAGGTCATGTGGCGGGCGGCACACGGACTCATTACCAAAGTCCGCGTGGGCCCCTCTCGTGGAACGTGAGTGGGTTTGCTGGGGCAGCAACACTTGGCAGGCTCGCCGAACCACTCCAGCACTGCTTGCACAAGGCTTGTCATTACCTCACGCTCGCTTCACGTTTTTGAATTCACATTTTTTGCTGATGAGACTGATAGGGTGCGCGTGTTCAAAGTTCCTGCTTCTTTGTCTCTTTTTTTTTTTCATCCGCGAGAAGACGAAATCCGAAACCAGAAGATCCCGCAGGAAGGGGACTATCGTTTCCATGCAATCCGAACGCCGAAAGCACTGCATCCGAAGTCATGGTCCTTTCAGGATGCTGGTTTCCAGGGCTTGACACCATCCTTTTACTGAAGTTTGGGTCAGCAAAACAGTCATGCTTTCAATTGAGTTGGTATTCTCGGGAAGGCGAGCACAGGATCGAATGCTGGCACTCCCACAGGACGTCCGCAGAATCGGATGTTTCCTTAAAACCACTTACAGTTCTCGCTGTCGCACTAGTGGTGTGCTCGACTGCATACATGGGCTTATAGACAACCTGAGAAACAATGAACTTCCTTTCAGATCAAGCATAAATATTTATTAGGAATACAAAATTACATATATATATATAAAATTATAATTCTAGGACAAAGAATTATCTTCTGAGTATCATATGGGGGAAAGTCTCTTGCATATGCTCGCACTGTTTCATACCCCATTGGCAACCTCAAGTGAGTTCGCTCTGCATTTCCGGAAATCAGATGTACTGCAAGGCCACGTCAGCATCCAACTCTTCAGGTCCGTACTGACTGCTGTCGTCCTGGATCTCCCACATCTTTTCTTGAGTTATTTCTTTCCGATTACGATTTTTCAGCAAAGCGATGGTAAATAATATGACGATGATAGAGAGCACAAGGAAGAGACCTCCAACAGCTCCCCAAATCATCGCGTCTACATCCCATACGGAGGACGGGAAGCTACGTATTACGGTCTCCATTTTCAGCGGCATTGCGGCTGAATTTCCTGAAAATTGACAAACTGAATTTCCCATCCCTCGTCTTTCGACATTGGAACGAAAAAGGGAACGAATAGGGGAAGCTCGCGTACCGCTAACGATAAAAGAATGACAGAAAAGATTAGCAAACAAACCGGAGTTGCGATCGACTTGTTGTATCAGCAGAACCGGCGCCATATTCTGGTGGAGAGTTTCGAGGGTTTCGCCCCTCAGAACAGATGCCACCTAGGGATCCCGTCCTAATTTCTCGAAAGGGAAAGCATTCCATGACGAGCAATCGAGATCGTCCGCTCCCGCACCCCAGAAAGAGCTCGCCAGCGGGAACTCGCCTCAGGTACCGATCCAGAACCTCAGGTACCCGAAACCACAGCAGACTGAAAGACGCTTACGGAAGAACACGTGCGTCGCAAACCGTTTCCGTCTGTCATTGCAGAATCCCTAGATAAGTGGTACACAGCAGCCTTCCATCAGCGTGCATATCTCAGATTGCACGTTCCGAATTTCTAGTAATGGACGCATGTTTCGCGGATCACTCACTGTCTTCGGGAACACGACGAAAGGGGCTCTGTACCACCGCAAGCGGTGCGCGAGCTGCCCGTGCTGCGCAACGGCGAGACCGAAATATCGGGTGGTCTTCCTCCCTTGGGGGGATTTTCGTTCTCAGCCACACAGATGGAAGCATCGATACCGACGCTTTCTTTTACAACCCAAGTAAAGGACCCATTTTGAAACACAAAAAGGAACATGAAGAAAGGAAAACTTCCCCGAGCTCTCTCGGCAGAAGGAGTGAGTGATTCAAATTATCTCGGCCGCTCGATCTCAAGGTGGCTCGTTTCTCTTTCGCTAATTAAAAGTGCCCAATCCCCGAGGCAGGCGCACACTGCGAAAATGGCTCCGAGGCGCGAAGCCATTTCCCTCGATTGCAACACGGGTTGCATTCCTACTCGGCAGCAAAGCACGCAAGGTCTTAAGTAAACTCTTGAATAACGCAATCCGAAAGCAAGCACGCCCTCCTTATCTTTCCTCGGTAGCCACTTCCGAGACTTTCCGGCTAACGAAACGTCGCCCCAAACGCAGCACACGCTCGAATCTCCGGGCAGAGAGCATTGCGTGATTTTTCTTTCACTCGTACAGGAGGAAAGCGAAAAGGTTGATCCGGATGAAGCAGATGGAGGGCGCACTCCTCGAGCTTGTGGATGCCACACGCCTCTAGAGGTGGACGCGTGACGTCCACGAGCTACGCACTGGAGGGGGAGCCCGGTGGACAGAGACCGCATAATTAGGAGAACCATTCATTCTCCCGTATTCTTCCTCTCTTGCTGCCGAGGAGGAGAAAAAAAAGAAAGAAATGGACGAAGTTCGCTTCAACATCTGAGAGAGAGAGAGGGGGGGGGGAATCATTACAAGAAGAAGCACTGTCTTTGTCTGAACACTTATCGGAAGAACATCGAGAACGCTTTTACGGGTACCTCTTTTCATGTTATGGCGTTTCGAATGGCATCTCTTTGTGAAAGCAAAGATTTCGCAACACTGATTGCAAGCGATGAATAACGATGCAACGCAAATACAATTGGGATGATGGCGATTCTTACTTAATAGAGACAATAAATGCAGGAAAAGCTGATGAAACGGCTCTCTAGCTGTGGCCGGCGACACGCCCGGGATTCAGGCATCGCTGTGAATGGATGCCGCAACTTTCCAAGCTTTGGAACGAATGCCTCGCTGACCTCTTCTTGTCTGTGTCGAGAGTGACTTTCTTTTGATCGAAAATTTCGAACGGCAAAATGAGACCGGCAAGCGACGCGCACATCGGATGGCTGGAAAACTCCTCATTCACTGGGTCAATGAAACGAGAAAGAAGTGACGCATGCAACTATTTCGCGAACGGTGTTTAGGAGAAGCACCGGAGAATGGAACGGGTCTGGAGGAAGAGGGACCCGAGAAACTCGCAGGTTTTTTTTTTTTTTTGCTCACCCAAATTTTCCTCTTTTGCTGATGGATACGTGTGGTCGGTAGCTTGAGGGGCATGGGCAGAATCCGATCCGTTCTTCTTGAAGACAGAACTCAAATTCTTCGGACCGCCGTTTCTGCTCCTCCTTAAAGACGCTGAAACGTTTCAAAATCGTACTGCGGATGCAGTAAGGTCTCGATGTGCGATGGATTCAGTGCGATGAAGATGGAAACAGCGATCGATTAGCGAGATCAATCACAGGAGCACATCCACAAACAAACAGTAAATGGGATAGCGGAAGACACACTCGCACTCTGGAAACACCAAAAGAAGAAAACCATTTCGGGAAATCGAAGAAGCGCATCTCTGCAAAAATGAAACAGACAAAGAAAGAAGGAAAAAAAGGCATGCATGGAGGAAAGCTTGAAAGAATGGACCGTTAGCCTCGCGAGATCACGTGCGTCGCATTTCAAAGTCGACAAGCAAAAATGCCAAAATTATACAAGCGACAGTTTCCGAAGGCATTTGCATTCACTCCCTACCCCAACGATCCATCGACCTGTTGCCTAAGGCGTACCAAAAATAGCGCTTCTGCCTCCTCCTCCGAAGTCACTCGTATTCTGTCGGAAAGCGTCCGGGACATTCCTGGGTGCCGTTACTGCTTCTTCGACGTCGTTCCCCTCCGAGTTGAATGAGTTTGCGACGTCTTCAGCTCTCGTGGAGAAGGAAACCTCATTGCTGACGACTCTGCCCGATCCAGGAAGCTGCAACGGACTCGGTCCGGATGACTGGTCGCCTGGAGGTCGTGGATCCGCAACCCAACTTTTCATTGCCATCAGAGGATAATCGGACGTCCAAATGTTCTCAAAGAACGTATATATGTTTCGGAATATGTGTGGAAAATTTCTGAAGGCAAATCTGAATACGGACAATTCCAGCGGCCATTCCGTAAGAAAAACGGTTTCTCCGGAAGATTCGAGAATGCTCTTCTCTGCTTCTGGAACACACACACAAAAGAAAACCATGATTTTCATCATCTTCCGAAACGTAAAAGCAGTTTAATCATCTATTCTGCAAGTAATGAGAAGCACGAAAGAGTCTTCAGTATTTATTTATTATTTTGAAAAAATCGACTTGGAAAATGACTGCGTACAACCAGGAAATTGCGTACGATTACTTGTACATTCACAGGACGCATCCCGTATACATTTACGAAACATGTCTGGCATTTGGACAGCATTTGATAGAATACGCAAGCGGCTTATGACACACTTTAAGTGCGACCGGTCCTGACGTTTCACACATGACGTTGCGCATCACTATAGCTCCATAATGCAGAACTGCATTTGGCTTTTCCACATGGGTGACTTGCATTTTCCGCATTGAAAAAGAAAACACCGTTCACTTCCGGGAGAAAACGAACGGCTGGTTTGGGAGAAGGGATGGAAAACTGCGAAGTGAAATTTCCGCTCATCCATCCGAAATCATCTGGAAATTTTAATTTCAGATGAGGAGGCTGATAAAATTCCTTCCTGAAGCATGGAAGGGACTGACTTTCCCCCCCCCCCCCCCTCGCCCGCCCGACTCCCCCGAGCACCTTTGTAGAAACGGGAGGAGAAAGCTTCCGATGTACCCAGAAGCCATTGGAGTTGGATTTTCGTCTTCGGGAAACCCGAAAACCCGTTCCGCCCCACCGCCGAAAGCAATTGGGGTGGTTTCGGCAGATCGACGTCAGGTCTTGCACGGCTCGTCTCGGAAAGGCAAAAAACTCTTCAGTGTGAGGAAGGCGGGACCACGGCCAGAACGGAGCTACCAGTTGTTTTCGTGAGCGTACGTTCCGCAAAAGCCCAACACGGTAATGGACGTTTTCAAAACGAACGGAATGCACAAAAAAAAAAGGGGGGGGGGGGGTGGAGATGCAAACGTCCAGTGCATGCGAAAACCAACATACAAATCGCAAGTTGGAAGATCGGTTTGTAGCCTTCGTTCTTTGTGCACCACCAACTGAACACCAACTCGTTTTATGACGAACACTCTTGTAAAATACTGCAGGCTGTTTTATTTTTGTGCATGCATTTCATTGCTGAAGGCAAGAAATGCATCCCTCCCCCCCGTCCCTCCCGGCATACTTCCGTAACACGAAATCATGAATTCATGAGCAAAGTCTTATTGAATTCTAAGGATACGGCCTGCGGGCAATAAAAAACGAGCTGGCGTTAGCAGGAATCACTTGCTATTTTCACTGTAATTGGTTCAACATAAAGCCACTTCATTAAGATGCCGCTTAATTAAAGTCACCGATCTAATGAATCCAAATCCGAAAAAAATAAAATAAAATAAAATGAAAACATCCCATAGAAAATGTCTCTCTGAACGAAAGTTGAAGGGCGTTTCCTCCCATTACGTGAAGCACTGAAAATCCCGTATGGATGCTTCCTAAACTCACCGCCACCAAGTCAAAGGAACGGGACAGGTCGCTGAAATGAAATTTTTATGACCAGTTCATTATATCAAGAGAACACAAAACACACACACATCGGCAACTGCATGCAATGCCAAAGGCATAATTTGAAGTGCGTCCCGGAATGAAGTGCGCGCAAACGTCAGCGATTCAGATCGGCAAGTTGAAAAATCATACACATTAGCGAGCCTTCTTACGGACGCAAAAACCACATGTCGTGGGAAAAGCTACAGTTGAAAGGATGCGGAGTCACATCCGAGGATAGAGAACGACGTGCAATCACTTAACGCCCCCCCCCCCCCTCGAAGAATCAGCTGAAAAGATTTTTTTTTTTTTTCCCTCTGCAGATGCGTTTGATGAAATGGGTGTCTTCGTCCTGCTCGCACGGGATGTACCTTTGCTCGAGATTTCCACTCAAAACCCCGAGCAGGGAAAAGAAATTCGTTTCGACTTTTGCCGCCATTAATCCTCAGTTTTCGAATTCCGAAAGGCGCGCGAAACCAGGAGATGGTGCAGCTGTATCCATCGAGCGTCTCCAGTTCGTTCCCTTCTCTCCAGATCTAACTAGCGTTGTACGATTTGGGGAAACCAAGTAGGAATTCACTGGTTCATCCGCGCGTTCCCCACACACCCAGGGACCAAAACTTATTAAAAGGACGCAGGTGTCAAAGTCACCTGACTAAACGTATCATCCACCTTGATTGCAGCCTTTAATGATGAAATTTTTTCACAATATTTTAGAAATGCGGCATTTTCTCGTGCAAAAAGAAAATAATATTATGGCTCGCAAAGGCGATCTTTTATTCGTAGTTAAGCATGGCACGACCTGCCAGAAAAGGAACACCATCGCTCCATCTGCCTCGGTACATTCTTCGATTTCCCTGGACACCACTGAAAACCAGCTGCAAGGTCGGACCTCCGAAATATTTTCCCCGTGTAAGGGCACGCAATCCAGAAGACAACGCCAGCTGGCGCCGAAGAAAACACCAAAGATATTTCAACATTTAAGAAAACCCAACACGAACACCCACCTCAGCATTCTCGAAACGCGCACGTGTGATGCGACTGAGTTGTTGGTAGGTGTTAGGAGATGAGAGCGTCTTGAGATAAGGAAATCGCTTGCCAACGGCCAACCGTGTTGAGAGATGTCGAATCGTTGAAGCTTCATGATTGTGACCACAGAACTTTTCACATACAGATGAAGAATTTCGCAGAAGAAAATCAGATCATATAAAAGGTAAAAGAAAAAAAAAAAAAAAAAACATTCTTTGACTGAGCAGGAAAGTCTTCATTTTCAAACGCAAATTAAGCATACGCTCACGAGACGCAGTTACCGCAATGAGTCGACGTCATAAGCCATTGTGACACTTTCAAAAGACCGTACGGATGGGACGGTAACAGTTTCCTTGAGATAGATAAGAAGACGGCGTTACCGAACCCTTTCCACACACACGCCGCACCGGACGTCCACGCTGCTGCCTGAACGGTATTATGTCCCATCTATTCTGCAGGGAGCAAAAGAACACGCAGAGGATTTCCTTTTCGGATGCTTCTTGGAAAGCATCGAAGTTACGATCCACGAAATAAATCACGCTGCGAAACAGCCAGGGTGAATAGGAAGCAGTCTTTTACTTGTTCGCAAGCATTCCTATCCCGTTGCTAAACAGCCTCACCAGAAAAGCAAAGAGCATCGGATCCAGCGAAGATTGATTTATGAAAGAATACGATGTACTGATCAGAAGACATGAAGCGAATGATGTATGTTCCGATTCCGACCCTCCGGCAGAGGATGGAGACAGAATTGCGGATAGAATGAATACGTATTTGCACAGGCCATTGACACCTAAATGAAGCGAGATGAAAATCAAAAGCAGAAACTGTAGAGGAATCAGTACGTGCAGACACAAATTACACGGTTCTGCTACACGTTCATTTCGATGGGACCTTTCCTAAAGATCATGGAGAGCTGATTTTTTAGAATGGGAAGCGAGGAACGAATAGAAACTTCTTGCATGCGGGCATGTAGAAGATTTGCGAGGGAGAATACGAAGAAGCGGGAAACTGCTGCAGATTTCTTCCACGATTCCGTGATTTCCGCAAAGTCCTATTGGAATTCCCACATTCTTGTAAATGCAGCTGCAACCAACGACGGACGGCCCACTCGGATGAAAAACAAGAAGGCATTAATCATTCAGGTTGAGCGCACTACCCAAGAGGACAGACAAGAGAGAGAAAAAAGCGAATGATAAGTTTCCAGAAAACCTTCAGCTGAAGCCGATCTTTGCGAGAAGAGCATAAACCTCAGGAAAGTGGAAACTTTCTCTGAAGACAAGAAATCAGGTGCCTCAGTCCTGGCCACGTTGATAGCCTTCGAAATGACTTCAAAATGAAAGGTCCTTGGTTGACGAGGAGAGGGAACGAAACTCTTGCGAACTGTGGGCATCTGATTAATATTCAATGACCACCGATGCGACCTTTCCGCTGCCCGTTGCGTTCTAGAGTCCTCGCCGCAATTCACGAAAGACGCTCACACAAAGACCGACTCCTGTGAAGGTTAACGAAGACGTAGCCGCACACATATGACGGACCTTCCGTCAAAGGATGCTCGTTTCAAGATTCCCGGTTCGTCTTAGAACTCTGCCGTGTGTGCCAACGGCCTGCTCGATTCTGAATCGCAAATTTGAAACAGATGAAAAGAATGAATGGAAGAGTGTGCACAGCATTTGTCGCACACGTCAACGAATTCTTTTTGTGTTCACGCAGAGCAAACAAATCATGCATGAATAAATCCATGCAACAAATTTATGTCGCAATACTTATGTGTAGGCAACCGTTTATACCCATAGGTTTCTGCTGATCCTTATTTATTTCATGCTCCTGAATCCGACTAAGCCTCACGAGCGTAAGAGTGCACTTTTCTTCCGAGTGACGTACTGATTTACCACAGATGCTGCACATGAGTACCATGCGCGCACAAGCACACGCACGTGGAAAGAATGCACCGAAATTTCAATTTCATCATTAAAGGCTGCAATCAAGGTGGATGATACGTTTAGTCAGGTGACTTTGACACCTGCGTCCTTTTAATAAGCTTTGGTCCCTGGGTGTGTGGGGAACGCGCGGATGAACCAGTGAATTCCTACTTGGTTTCCCCAAATCGTACAACGCTAGTTAGATCTGGAGAGAAGGGAACGAACTGGAGACGCTCGATGGATACAGCTGCACCATCTCCTGGTTTCGCGCGCCTTTTGGAATTCGAAAACTGAGGATTAATGGCGGCAAAGACCACAGTCATCCCGTGGAAAGGGTTCAAGATCGAAAGTATGACACGTATCAAAGAAACTGTGCCCTGCACGGTCATAATGTTGACCCAGCCGCTCGTGCAAGTGGATTTTTCGGCACCGTTGGAGATGCGGGCTGGGAGTGGAGGCGGGGATGGACACCGAAGTCCTGAACGACCGAGAATTATGCAGATTTCCTCCGCGTAGCAACATGTGGAAAGTATTGATTTCGCTTTACCAGAGCTGCCCGCTGGAGCTCACAGATTCTTACCCCATTTGACCTCGGCGTGCGGAAGGCAAAGTCACAAGCGGACGCAACGCTGGATGGATTCTCTTCGTCTTCCTGTCGTGATCGCGTGAAAGGACACTTCGAAATCGACGGCGCAGGAGAATTCACCGGAGGAACGGATTCTTCTTGAAACGGGAATTTCTTTCTAACGAACAGCAAGCCAAATTCGTTTTCTTCGGGAGAGACCGCGTGAAGGAACACGAAGGAACACGTTTTTTTTCCAGGGAAATGGAAACGCTTTGCCGCGGCCCTGGGAACCCCCGAAGGCGACTCCAGGGACGCTTTCAAACCCCTCTTCGTTCGCGACGCCCTTCGGCCAGCGGCCTCGCTGGCAGCCCTGCGCTGCCTACGAGGGACCGTGAATAGATAAGGGAAAGGCGATTGCATTTCGAAGATGACATACGCAAACAGATTTAGAACAGCAATCGATTCGTCTCCACGTTCGTCGAGGTCCACGCATGAACCACGCATTGCAGAGTGTACGTGCCCCCACGAGTGTTCACGAAATGCCACGAATAAAGGAATCGAAAACAGAATTCAGAAAGTTTCGAATTCCCGTCGCCCCCCTGCTGGCAGTGCAATCCAAATGAACGGCGAAGTGTTTTGCAATCGGCTGGCGGCAACACCGTTATCGGCTGATTGCAAACGCTGACCACACTGTTTTATTTACTGCGTTTCTTGGATGCTGGCATCTTCAGTTCGTGTGAATGCATCCCTATGACGATTACGTGACACAAACACTCGTGTTCGTTGGCGAAATCGCCGCGCGTCTTGGCAATACGCGTACGATTATCAGGAGAGATTCAAGTGATTACTCGTACGCTTTTCCTGCCGTTCCGTTCCCTTATTTTCAACATTGGCTCGTGCGTGCCTATTAAATAATTTGCAGGCGATCCTCGTTTGCTGCGTTCCCCCACGCCATTCGCCTTCGAACGTGAATAGCTTTCAACGAAAACTCTCCTTCCAGCTGTCAAGCTGGGGGAATTTCTTGTGTACTGTACAACCAAATGCCTGGGCGTACAGTGCTCAAGACGCTTTTCCTGGCTTCCGCAACGGAAGTGCGAAATTGACAGTCGACCAAGGTGTTATCCCAAAGCGAAAACGAGGTCCAGGGGAAGCTCGCGGGAGGGAGCGGGAAACAAAAGAACGCCTCGAGTTCCTTTTAGCTGAATATCAAAACACGAATACGTACTGCTGGCACTCATCCATTCCGACGTGCACGCTGGCGACTTCCCCAGGAGAGGGGCATCGCAAACCTTGATCTGTTTATAATATTCGAAATCCAAACACTGAAACTGCTGGCAATGATCCTGGCACTTCCAGAATGATTCCCAAGTCGTCCTGTTCGCACCGGGCTCGTCCGCCGTCTCGTTTCCCAGGAGCACCTCACAGCACGTGCGGTTATTCCAGATTTTGCACCTCACTTCCTTTTCCCCACAAGAGCGGACGAACAGCCGCACGAACAACGCGAGGTACACAAACAGCCAAGAGTGCAGCATCGTCACATCACTCCATCCGTGCGCTGGGGCTTGCAGAGGCGCTTTATTTCCGTGGTTGTCAGCATTCCCTCCTCGCACAAGAACGTTCTCGCAAGGTTAATCTTTCCCCGATCCTTCGCGATCCCCAAACACAGACAACTCGACTTGCCAGAGGCTCATGCGAGAGCCACGGAACACGTTTGCGCTGACACTATTCGGACGCCAGCAGTCGTCACTCGCTGCAATCACTGGCCTACTCTGGAGCTGGCTGCAGCCGGCGCGCGAAGACGTACGCATGGAAACGACCTGAGACTCTCGAGTTTTTCCGGTGCGGGCTCCCTGGCAGTTCACACGTAGCTGTCTGTGTATACGCTGGCGCTCCCTCCCTTCCCCCCCTCTCTCCCGTACGCTCGTGGACACGAGCGCGCTTAATTTTGCATTTCCTTCCTTGTGATGCTATCGTGCCATCTATGTTCCCGACCGCAAGATGTGCACTTCCGGAGTTTTCCCAGATTGTGAGATGCGAAACCAATTTGGCAAAATTTCAGATATGCTTCTCAGTGCAGACACATAGTTTGTGTGTGTGTGTGTGTGTGTGTGTGTGTGTGAGAGAGAGAGAGAGAGAGAGAGAGAGAGAGAGAGAGAGAGGAGGGGGGGCAGGGAGGGGAGGCATTACAATATGGAAGAACAAAACGCACACACACACGAAAACGCATTTCCTCATTTCAAGGAGATGATGCAGGGCACGAAGCAAATCTGATGATTACGTTAGGTGTGCACCGTCCTCGCTTTCTGGCTGCCTTACGAAAACCACATCTCGGCAGGGTTCTCGTGCTGAGAGCACGCATCTCACGCATCTCTCGAAAAAGAACGAGAGGGATCGACAGAAAGCTTGTCCGTTCTTGCAAAATAATCAGTTTGACCTATAAATGGGAAACGTCCGGTTGTTGAGACAGATCAATAATGCGGGAAGTCGCGGGCCATTTCCTAAGTGAATTGACCCGAGTTCATGATGCAACAAGGCGCGGCAGCGGCAAGACAAGTCACATTGGTCTTCCGTTGACAAGAGCCAAACTGGAGTGCGCGGAAAAGTCGGAACGACTACAGCGTGGCTGCTTGGCTGCGAGGAAACCACGGTCTGCTCGTTCCCCGTGGCTCAAGCCACAGCCTCAAGGAGCCCAACTACGACCGGTCGCCGAATGCATCCTGACCAGCGGTCTTCAGAATTTTTCCCTGTGCATGCATGCCTTGTTTCAAATGAGGTCGCGAGGCAAAAATGAAGAGGAGGAATGCACTCCAAAATAATCTGATGGGGGGGGGGGGAGGGAATCCAGTTGGGGCGTAACGATGGGTCTAGAGCAAAAGAAACAACTCGATTCTGAATTTTTTTTTAAATTTCTGAATTTTGTCCTCGACTTTCTTTCTTCCTTGGCATTTCATGAATCAGTGCTTCCGCACTTTGCAATGTACTTAATCCATGTGTGGAGCTTCATGGATATGTAAATCGGAAACGAATTCAGTGCTGCTGCCCATCTCGTTGTTACGAAGGTTGTTGGAACAACCGTCGCCAAGTTTCCGAGCTGCAACCAAGTTCCATTAGAGTTCAGGGTTCCTTCACACAACTGGTACGTGTTCGTGTCTTCGGGGCAGATGAACGCTTGAAGGCACCGCGCGCTCCTGGTGTCGTTAACTCGAATCGAATTTCCTATGTCTCAGAATTTTGGAAGCTCTCAGAAACCATGACTCTCTCCGTTTGACTTTCTTTGTGCTCGAAAGGTGTGACCTTGCTCTTTCTGTTTTGGGTACCCCGAGGGAGCCTTCGAATCGAACGGTTCTCCGAGAGATCCTGGAGGATACGGGAAAAAGCGCGTAGGCAGGAAGAACTGGGGGAGGGGTGTGGACCCCAACTGAACGGGAATCCCTCCCCCACCTGTTATTGGACTGTCTTGCCCTCCCGCTCCTTTGGGGACGCTTTGCCGCGGCCCTGGGAACCCCCTAAGGCAACTCCAGGGACGCTTCCCTCTTCGTTCGCGACGCCCTTCGGCCAGCGGCCTCGCTGGCAGCCCTGTGCTGCCTACGAGGAATCGTCGCTGCTTGGAATAAGCAACCGGAGGATCCAGCAATAGGGGTGCCATCCACTTCGCCTTCCAATTCACCAGGATAGCAACGCGATGGCCCCACCTGGAAAGGAATACCCAGCAAGACCTTGCCGACATCCTAGAGAGGATGGACCGGACTGCCCCCAGCAGACAGTAATGCCTTCCCGAACCCCCCCATAATTTATGTATTTTTATTTTCTTGTTTCTTTTCTTTCTTTTTGTTCGCTCCCTCCCCTCTGCTGCCGTGGTGGACCGCTCCGGCCTGCGAACCGGTGACCCGGCAGGTTTCCTTGAAATTGTGCGTGGTTGGACCGGCGGTCCAACCACAGCTCTTGTAATGTGTTTGTTCTTGGAATAGAAGCCCCGGAGCACCCGGGTGAAAATCGAATCGAACGCATCGGATTTTCGAGATTGCCCACGAGTCAGGTCGAAGCTTAGCAAATCCGATTCCGTTTTCGCGAGTACTTCCGATGGGTAAACCTCCCGCGCGAATCCCGCAGCTCTTTCTTTCCCTACTTGACACAAATCCACGCAGCCTATTCAATCGCTTCGATCCCATACCAGAACTCAATCGACTGCCAATGTCGTTTCACGTGGTACTTGGTCTTCTTGCTCTTTTCGTGGGATGTTGGGTAGTGGCATTCTTACATCTTCATTATCACCGTTTAAGCAATGAATCTCTCTCCGTGGAACCTCCATCGGCGTTTTTCGAATTCCATTTTTCCATCCTTCCTCTAGGATGAAATACACGTTAATTCCTACGATGTCTATTCCCGAGTAGGTACTTGTATGATATGTTCTTTAGAAGAAATGTATTTTTATTTCTGCAGCATGTTACTTTATATTCTATCGTTTCTTTTCCTGCGGATCCTTCTCTGTGAATAGATAAGCATTGCTTCCTTGAGGTTGGCTGGAAGCTTGCAGTCTTTGGGGTGGGCGTTCCCCACGCCTGTTTGGAACATCCTTCCGAAAGCTTCAGTGCAGACTTGTGGTAAATTCCATACAGTTTCACAAAAACCTCCGTTCCTGTTTTTTCATTGGTCCGCAATTTTTCTCCACCCAGCTCATCAGCGTCCATCAGCGTCTTCACGGGTCTTGGAGGGTCTTGGTTCTTTCTCAAAACAGGCTCGGAAAATAATAATCTCCCGGAAGTGAGTTCACGAGCGCAGCTTCCTACCTCCCACCTGATCTTTGTTCTTGTACCGGCACTCTCTATCCACGAAAATCACCCAATCACCCAAAACATCACGAAAAGAAAAAAAAGAACACACACACACACACACACCGCTATTGTGCTTTGGTAGCTTTCGAGCCCTATTCGTGATCCTACTACTCAAACGGCCAGCTTAACTCGATCAGAAGTTGGAGTGCCAACGAGTTTTAAATTCTTATCTCATCGTTTTTTTTTTGATTTGAGCGATTTTAGTTCTTTGTGAGCGCGCGTATGATCCGGGTTTCAAGTTTCTTAGCTTTCCCAGATGCGCGGTTGCATATTTTTTTTTTTTCTTTCACCCATACTTCACTGATCACTAGCAGAGGATGTCGACCAGGAATCCTGGCCGATATCACATGACCCATCTGGAATGTGCGTGATTTACGTGAGTAAGATTCTGCAAAACGAATCACCCTTTTCTTAACTGATCCGGTAGCATTCGGTGGGTTGCTAGCTGCCTGTTATGTTTCAGCGTGCATAGATGATCCAAAATGCATTCTCCATCTTTTCCGTTGCTCCAGCCTGATCAGAGCCGGTCATCAAAGTGTCCAGAGTTACTATCCTTCCTTCCCAATGCTCTCATAGTCTTTACGATTCTGATGATAACGTAGGAATCGGGGCCTTCCATCTGTTTTGTTTCCGTATGATTGCTCTCATTGAAGTGCTACTGCCCATCCGTTCTCCGGCTGGCTCCTGACTCGTGCCACCTTTGTCCTTGACATCGCTTGGAGCATATGGCCACAATTTGAGTGATGACCCACTGGTTCCGCGTTTGGTTCATCATCTGCAAGAGGTCCATGTACCAGAATCGGACAAGCGATGGGTATGCCTTCACGATGCCGGCGCTTGGAGGAGAATACTAAGCCTACTGAAGGAAGACGAAGACTTTGTTTCCATTGCAACGCAGCAACAAGTGATTTGCGTCTTGCAGGAGATTTCTCAGAGGGTGGCTAGTTGAAGGAAAATCCAACCCAATTTCTTCGGAATGCTCCATATCATAGTGAACTTCCCTCGATACGGAGCATCTGTAAGCTCATAATTAGATGACCGCATTATTGAAGACAAGTAAATCAGGGGGGTGGCATGAGCGGATGATGACTGATGGGCTGCTTTTGTGCATCGGTCTGGCTGCAGAATCGTGCTGATTCCCATCGGTGAGAATGAATTCTCTAAACAAGGCCCGTAAAACATCGTCTATGACGTCATGGCTGATTAAGGAGCTCGGTAGATGAGAGAGCGCTGTTGAAGGAGAGGAAACATCGATTTTGGAATTTCGCAGTCGATCTGGCAGAAAAAAAAATTCTTTTTTTTTTTTAAACAAGTGATAATCACGTGCACTTGTTTTGCATGGTACTTCATGAAGTCGAGTCGAGACTGCAGAGTACAGGAAGAACGCTCGAACGTGCTAGAATCGGTTTTAGAAGGGATTTCTCTAGCGTTATTCTCGCGATGGAAGCGGACCAGGTTTTGCTTCCTCTTTGGTGCTGGTCTGACACCCAGTTGCGCCGGAGCGTTTACTTTTATAAAAAATAAACATACGGGTCAGTGCCTGGTCCTGCCCCGTTACAAATGTAACCATGGGAACCTGCCGAGAAACAGCACTCAGACCCGCGAGGTTTGACAGCAGAGGGGAAGGGGAAACAACAAAAAAATTTATACAATGAAATTGGGAGGTTTCGGGAAGGGATCACCGGGTGCAGGAGGGTGTCCTCTGCATTCTATGCAAGATGCTGGCAAGTTCCTGTTTTAAGGTTCCCGGATGGGGCCATCTTGACGCTATCCTCATGGAGAAGATAGCAAAATGGATGGCGTCCCTGTCGTCTTGGCCTCTGGCGTTGCTCCAGGCAGCAACGATCCCGCCGCGTAGGCGGCACAGTGCTGCTAAGCCTGCTGGCATCGCGCTGGAAGAGGCGTTTTAGAAGGTCTCTGGGGTTGCCCTCGGGATTCCACAGGGACGCAGAAAAGCGTTCCCACAGGGGACAGAGGGCAACAATCCACGAGCAGGTGCGGGAGGGACTCTCTTTCTCCACACCTGCTGCAGTTAGGGTTCACACTCCCTGGGATCCAGTGATGTCGGCGGGCGGCGTTGCACGGCAGGCCCCAATGCAACAGAAGGATCGCCGACTCCTGCCACTTCAGGGGGAGGGTCGCGCTGTTCCAGCACGCTGGGGGGCATTGTATTTCCTCCGGAGGAATTTCTGGTAGCTCTTCCCAGAGTGACAGTCCTTTTGGAGGGACACTCGGGGTGGTAACATCTGTCAGTTGCCGAGTCGTCCACATATCCAGATGTTTCCTTTTATTGTCTATAATGCATGTCACCTCCCACTTTGTCGGAGTGTTGCTGTCCGTTGCTCTACTTATGGAAGGCAGCACTGGGGGGAGGGGGGTGAACGAGGCCCACAGCAGATTCCTTATGTTCTCCAGGATCTCCTTCAGAGGCTGGTGAGCGTATCTGCTGTTTCGTAGGCAGATGCACTCTGCCTCGCTCGTGCCGTTGATTTTATCCCTTGCGAAAACAGACTTCTGCAGCCAGGTAGTCCAGTTCGCGTGGAGGACAGAGATTCAGGGATTTCATTGTACCAAGGTAACCAATCTTCGGTGACGGTGAACAAGGTTAGGATTCCGACTTTCCTGGGAAGCGATCCACCGTGCACTTCAGGGATGCTTGCAGAGCAACCGGACATGCCAAGCACAAAGAAGCTCGCTGTGATCGAAAAAGGACGAAGACAAAACAAAGGAAGAGAGAAGGACAAAAAGCTCCACGGACCATGTGTCGGCATGTGAGTTCGGTATCCAAAAAAGGGACTTTCTTGGGCGGAGCATGTGGGAGAGATGGCAACCGGGTGCCTCATTGCAAGGTGTAGAGGAAAGGTCACTCGTTCGTTGCGAGGAGGGACCGCTTTGTCGAGTCTCAAGGCCTGGATTGCTTTGGACGTGGTGGAATTTTAACGGAGGCGTCGGGAGCCATTCTTCTCTCACGGACCGGTCAACTCTCGCACAGCCGTCGATGCGGAGAAATGGAACCATTTTCCCATCATGGCGCTGCCCATGATGGGAAAATAGAAAAGGAATAGAAAAGAGCCGTAGGAAGAGGCGTCGGAGTGGTGGTGTTCGCTGAGTTCGAGTCAGCGCGGGAAGCCTGCGACCTCGAGTTCGGTATCCGAAGGCAGCGGAAGACTTGAAGTTTCTGCGCTTCGAATTAGATCCCACGTGACTTGAGATCCGACGTGAACCGCTTCAAGCTTCCAGCCTTGGACGATAGGCAAAATTTTCTGGAACGACAGGGTTGGATTCCTGGGACGTTTCTCAGCTGGAACAGGGTTTCCGGTTGCATCGATGATGATGCAGCAGGAGAATGTCGTCGGAAGTGACGACGGCGCGCTTTCGACGGCCGTTTGTCTAAAAAACGAATTGAGTTAACGTGCATAGAAAGGGTGACTTTTCTATTCAGTGCAAACTGGACCGACACGTGGGGTCGGCAGGGAGGCAAAAATGACACACTCGAGAGAGGAGATAACAAAAGCGAAGGGGGGAGGAGGGAACAAATAAGCAACAATAAATTCAATAAAATGAAGTCGCCAGGGGGAAGCGGTTGCTGCCACCGGGACGTAAGATAAAAGGGGAGAGGAAAAGAAGGGTGGATTACCCTGCCGTATTTGTCCGTGTTCGATAAAAGGGGTCGCCGCTCCATCCCTCGTGGGGATGGGATGAAGCACCACTCTTTCTCGTACAGGCGCAGATCGAAATCCTGAAAGTCAAGGATCTCAAAGAAAGATCTCGAAAGATCACAAAAAAATAAATATACATGCTCATCGGTATATGTTTTATGTATCATAAAGATCACAAAAATAAATGTACATTCATTATACATAATAAATATGTATATATTAAATGGGCATGTAAACATCGGATTATAAAAAAATAAGAAATAACGGTGGCAATTAGAAATAATGGATAAAAATAAGAAGATATGTAATAAGCGTATACTTTTTTATAATCTTTATAATATATAGTAATCTACATATGAATAATTATATCAATATGTCAATATTCCTTCTTGGTATTATCTTTCGGGATTTCGACGTTCGGGATTTTGAAACGAACCCCATTCTTGCAGTCTGCCTGAGATACAGGATCCTCATTGACTCCTGGCCGGAGGCGAGACACCATCTTGCTGCCCTCCTCATGGGGGAAGGTGGAGTGGACGGCCGTCCTCCGACGCCCTGCACCTCACCGCGGCTGCACTGAACAGGCAGCGGCCGTCCAGGGCCTGAGGCGGCGCAAAGAACCGCCTCAGATGTCGAGGGGAGTCCTCCTGGGCGGGAGAGGGTCGCTTCTAGGGAATGCCTGCTGCTGCGGGGCAACTGACAGTCCTAACTGGCAGGTGCGAGAGCGACTCGATGCCCCGCACCTGGCGACGAGTTCCTCCATCCTCCGGCGGCGCTGGGTTCCCAGTGCAAGAAGAGCGTCGCTGCCTGCTGCGACCGGAGGGGAAGTGCTGGGCGCTGGTCCGGCAGAGTGGCGACTGTGTCCGTCTGAGAGAAAGGAAGTATTGCGTGGATCATTTCGCCGTCTTCCTGTCAACGAGAGCAGATGCCTTCACTCCTCGAGGAATTCGCTTCCAGGAGTCCTCCGCCCGCATCCGCAGCAGGCGATGTCGATATTCTGGGCAGCCCTTCATCGAGCGGCTGCCTCAACCCATGGTCCGGCGACTTTGCCGGCAATCATCGGGTGCGCCCAGGACCCTCCAGTGATGAGATGATGAGACAGTGATAATCTTCTCTTCAATACCTGTGTCCTGCTGCCAGAGATGTTCCCGTGTTCAGTCTCTTTCCTCCCTGGAGCACTCCTGAGCAAGTCAGGATTGCGCTCGAAACGTCCAAGACGACCATTCGTCCGTCCTAGAGCTCAAGGCCAAGACGAGAGTCCGCGTAAGGAATGAGCTGACGCCAGGATTCCAAACCTCCCATTCCTTTCCCCCTGTTCGCTGCCCTTTGCTGCAGCCGCTTTCAAAGGGCGAAGCAGCGCGTCGGGTCGACCCGTGCGGAGGAGGAAAGCGGACAGCATCGGTACGCTCCCGCTTCTCACCCGTTGACGCATCCCGGCCGCTTTCAGTGGACCGCCGAGAAGCGCGGAGCGCACATCTCTGCTACACCTTCGGTGCTACAACCCGGCACTTCGCGGCCCGTGTGTCCGGCGCTTGGTGCTGGCTGCTTGCAGGAGGAGCAGAGCGTACCTCCTCTCGGAGATGCTGAGAGGTCGGCCGCTGGAGAGAACGCGGCTCTCGATGACTCGTTCCTGAACCTCGTGGAGCAGTAGCGGACCCGGTTCGCGGACGTCCGCGGCGACCCTCCGGGAAGGGACAGACCAGGGAAGGAGGAGGCACGGGAAAGATCCTCAGGTATAGGTCCAGTTGAGGGATCTGGAAGAGCCACGGCGTGGAGCCGCCTCTGACCGGGTCGATGCGCGTCCCACTGTTCTCCCTGAGGGTCACCGGGCTCCCGACACTCTCCGTGTCCTCCCTGGAGGGCGAGATCACCCCCCCGGCTTTCCGTCCATGACGGGGATGACCGCGCCTTCGTAGAGGTGGGCAGGTCTGGCGTGGGTCCGACGCACCCAGGAAGTCCGAGGTCGTCACCATCGGGGATGTCTCACACCTGGTGACTTCGACTCCGCCGACGGAGATTTGAACTCGGTCACGTCGGAACATTTATTCAGAGAACAAACCACAAACTTGAACGGATATGTATCCCTCCAAGACACAAGAAACGCCCATACAAAAAGTTCAACCCGGAGACTTGGCCGACGGAGGCGGCTCGTAGCCTCGCCGTTCCGCGTCCGCTACCCGGTCTCCGCGCCCTCGCTAGCGTAGGTGCAGACTCCGAGGACGTCCTTCCCTTCGGCGGTCAAGGTTTGCAGCGACGGCTTCAGCGGGACCTTCCGGTTGGTCAGCAGCGCCGGGGAGGTCGGCCATGAGAGCACCTCCCGGGGAAGAGAAGACAGTGCCTACTCCCGGTGGTCAGGCGGCCCTTTGACCGCGTGGACGCGGTGCGCACCACCGAGATCCTCCGCATCCACTCGGACACCTTCCTGGCGGTTTCTAACGGCAATGGCGGCGGCGGTGACTCCGTGATGTACCGCCTCGAAGGAGGGACCAGGGCCTTCCGAGACCGCCAGCGGTTCCGCGCCAGCGACTGGAAGCTCTTCGCCCTGGGGACGGGTGATCACCTAGGTCACTTCCTAGAGGTGGCCAACGAGTATGAGAAGGGAGCTGACGGCAGTAAGGAACGACCTCGCGACCTCCGTCATCTACAAGATGACCCGGGACTGCCACTTCCGGTACATCCGGTCTCGGCGTATTCTGCAGCTGTGATTTCGTTTCCTCTGTTCCCCTGGCAGGAAGGGGATTGATCCCCTTCCGGCCAGGACCTCGCGCCTCCCAGCTTGAGCTGGGAGGCGCGAGGAAGTCGAGAACACAAAAAGCGCGCGTACGCGGGTCTCCGGAGTGGGCCGGTGGTGGCCTCGATTCCCTGCGGCGACGTCACCCCTCCCCGTTTCTGGGTCCGGGGACGCGAGTTGGTGCCGGCGCCGCAGGCTTCCGTGGCTCCCGTGAGAGTGACACCCATCTCCCTGGCTCACGGGGGTCTCCTGCATCCGCCACCTTCCCGGAACGTCCAGGAAGTTACTCCGGATGGAGGAAATCCGCTCGGCTCAGCGCCGGCAGGCGAGGAGGCGTCCCCCCTTTCGACGAGAGGGCGGGGACTTGAGCGCTCGCGATTCCGAGGAGGGAAGGCGCTCCTGCAGGAGACAGGCACACCCTCCTCTCCTGGGGAAGACCCACGAGGTTTCATGGGCCCTTCTAGGCGCTCTTCGAACGGGCATTCGTTGGGGCTGCTCGACTGGGTTGGTGCGCCGCCTCCCGAGCAGCCTCTCGATGTGACCATTCCAGAGGACCCGGTCGGACGCGTATCGGGGGGCCTTAGACTCCGAAAAGGATCCAGGCTCTCCCCTGAGGATCGGAGCGCAAAAGTCCTTGGGAAGTCCATCACCGAGCGGGTGAGCCGGGGTGGCGGATGCCTTCCACCATGGCCGCCGCTCCGTCCTTCGCGGGGATGGGACGAAGTAGTGGAAGACTGGGCGAGTGACTTATCCGAGCGCCTCACTGGTCTCCCCCCCCCCCTCCCGGCGTGAAGCCAGCCGACCTCGAGGGGAGCTCGACCTCGCACCTTCTGCTGTGGCTGCAGGAAAGCGCGACTCGGAGAGAGAGGGGCGGATGTTCTGGCTGTGCTCCCAACCTTCCGGTCCGTTCAGCGGGTGTGTCCGCCAATGTTGCCGAATCACACTGGCACACGCAGAAGGGAAGTTCTTCCCTTTTAAGGACACACCCTGGTGCTCATTACATGAACCGGGGGCGCCCGCCCAACTTTGCCCCTTGTCGGTCCATCGCGTCTCGCATCCTCGCATCCTGCCCCGCCAGCGACGACTTCGCCGGCGGCGAGTCTGCCGAACCGCAGAATCCCAGCACCACCAGCGGAGAGGAGGTGCTGAGATTCCACATCCGGGAACTGCGGTCCCCGTGCGAGATGCGCGAAAGAGCAGCCCGGAAGGTGGGCTGGGCCTTGTTGCTGGGCAATGGGCAGCGGGTTGATGTCCATCTTTGTCCGTCATCTTCCGGTGCCCAAGCTGCCAGAGCCGCGAAGTTGGCTTTTCCCGAAGAGGAGGGTGGAGGAGGGGCGGGAATCGGGAGGAGCACGTGACCTTTCAGCAGTCGCATCGCACACGTCTTAGGTGATCGCGAATCGCGGACGTCCGGTCACGAGGATCGTTGCCACACGGACGGAAGCGTTCCAGGGCTACAGACCCCCCACCCACGGTGTTTCGAGATGAACAGAAGTCTCCCCCGACAGCCCTGCTGCGGCTCTCCCGGACGCTCGATCACAGGGCCGGACTCCGAGGGATGGAGGTGGAGGTCCGAGCGAGCGCGGGACTGCGAGGGCAAAACAACATGCATGGCTGCGGGACATACGGAGATCTGGAATCGAAACCGCCGCAGCCTCCCCTTGCCTTGCCGTCCGGCACGCTGGGATCCATCAGAAGCGACGAGCCAGACCCCTCCCCTTACCTCTCTGTCTTCACCCTCTTCCTCGAATGAAGTCCGCAGCTCACAATAACCGTTGAAGGCAACCCCCCCTTTTTCCCTCCTGCTCGTCGGGGCACACCCTAGGGGGGAGTGTTCTTGCTCCACCCCTCCCCTTCCCTCCCCGCGTCGCAGCATCCCTGCCGGCTAGCCGGCCGCATGAGCGTGCAGATCCTTGACTCGAAGCACGAATTCCGATCATGCCCGAATCAATGGCGGTGCGGACCGAGCGATCTGAGGCAATACTCTCAACAAGGTCGGCAGATCGATTCGCGACACGCGGTCCAGGCGGCGCTGTGCAGGGAGGTGCCCCCCCTTCCCTCTTACACAGAGAGCGCACTCACCCTCACAGTGCCTTTGATCGCCGCAGGTCCGCCGGAAGAGTGACGGCTTTGCAGGAGCCTCAGGTCGCGGGGTCGGAACGCGGCAGCGATCACACTCTTGGGATGCCTTCGCCAGCGTCGTTTCGGGACAGCCGTGTAGTCCGAGCCCGAGGCGGCTTTCGGTCCAGCTTCCATGAGCTGTGGAACAGTAGGATGAATTCTTTTAGCGGAGCTCAAAGTCGACAGCCATCGACACTAGCGGTTCCTCCGTGAGAATCGAGCATGGGGAACTCAGCCCTGGCGCTGGGGTCTCATGGAGATATCGCTACCGAGGGACGCTGCTGGGGGAAAGCGGGTTGTGGGGATACTCGCCATCCGTTTCGGGTGCCCGTGCGGCTGACGCGCGCGGCACGGAGCATTGCAGGTTCGAATCCCAGCCAGGGAAGTATCGACGCCGGGAACAGGGGGTGCGCGTCCCCCTGCAGGATGACGCCAGTTGGCCCACGGACATCAAGTGCGGCACTGGTGGGACGCGCGTTGGAAACCGTCTGTCCCCGTTAACCCCCCAGCGTCCTCCCAGAAATCACGACGCTTCGAGGTTCCCCTCCAGCTGTGCAAATGGAGTCGCTCCCACCCTCTCTTCCTAGGGGGAGACCCTTCATCTTGTTTGCTCTCTGGAGGGGGGGGTTGCCTCTGCAGAGTATCAGAAGCGTGCTGTGTTCCCTCCGGGAAGCGCCCCTCAGAGGAAATTGGGGGCGTCCCTGCGGGGTCCTCTCCAGACTAGAAACCAGGAGTGGCCCTCGCAAATCATGGGATCCCTCCGGAGGGAGAGGTTCCCTTGGAGGTTCCCTCCCAAGAGAGAGGAACGGACTGCTTCCCCCGGAGTCTTCCCGGATCAATGAGGGGTTTTGCCCCCTGACCGAGTTACTCTCACCTCGCCCCTCGGGTGGCGAGCGTGGACGGTGTTGCAAGAGTCTTGTGAGCCTCCCTCCTTCCATGTGGTGACATCGTCGATTCTCTCCGATGGTCCCCACCCTAAGGGGGCGAGCAGTCCTCCAGGACTTCTTGAGAATTAAAAAAAGAAAGAGAGGAAAGCTGGAAGGGAAAGCAGTGAAATGGAAGGACCGAAAGAGGATGTCCATAATTCCAGCCAACAGTGGAGATATCCCCGTGAGGTCGCTAGGAGGGAGGGAGGAAGGAAACGGATTGCGTGCCCGCTATCCTCTCCCTTGACATGTGGCCCATCAGGGTCCAATTTATCACGCGCGCACAGCGACGCAGCAGCACCAGAAAGACACGCGTGTGAATGACGAAGTTTGGCTCATCCAAGGGTAGCTCACTAATGCCCTCTAGGTGTGAGGAAAGTATCTGTGGTCGGAGGCTCTGAGCTCATCGCTGCCTCGAAGGTCATCGTGGCCCCTTGAAGGATGCTCCTGTGGATCAGGGATTCGATGTATTAGGTCTGGTTTCGGGATGGTCTTTGGCTTAAGAAGAGTCCATCAAGGAGCCACAGTATTTGGTATGAAAGAGAACAGAGTCGGGCTGACCAGTCAAGCACCAAGGATTCTCTTCTGATGGGGGAACATCCGGCAGCTCCCTTCTGTGATGGCAAAGAAAGTCAAAGTCCACGTAGCAACCTGATGCAGGGACCCGGGGAGTCGAGTCGGAAGCGGGAGAGAGATCTGTGGATTAGGCACTCTTTAGATTGTCATCTGACTACAGAAGCTTCCTTGGAGACCTCCCACCGATTCGTGGGGAAAAGGGAGGAAATGGGGGGCAAACGAGCCAGGTGCTGCTGGACAGGCAGATGCAAACGTGGACCCCATTTAGGGAACGCAGCATTTTGGTGAGGCATGTTGTTCTTATTTGCCCCCGCGCGACCGCCCTGCTGAAAGGGTTGGCGAGGCATCTTTGCCACTCCGTGCAGGCGGTCACGAGAGATCCCAGCGGCATCCCGGTCGGAAAAGCCAAAGACACCAACCGAAGCACTCAGGACAGGTTTTCGGGCAGCCGGAAGCCAAAAGGCTCAGAAAACCGGGAGCACTTGCTCTCTCAGAAGAAGATGAGGATCGGGAAAAGCGCGTGAAGGAAAGGCTGAGAACTCAAGATGTCCCTGCAAGTCTGCAGATGACAGGAGGCGCCCTTAGCTCCTGCCTGGATGATAGCGTGATTGACCGGGGGGAGCTGAAGAGGTGGCGTAGACCTTTCGGGAGAAGGTGCGGACAATGCTGTCAATTCAACCTCCGAAGTAGCAAAGCCCGTGAGTCTGGGATAAGTCCGAAAAGCAATCCTGGAATCCAGAAAGTGGGCGGGCTAAACGGCAGTGGGGCGAAGCGATTCGCTCCCGGAACGCCGTGCGCCAGGTTCCCGAGGACACGGGGAGCACTTCCTCGCGAACCTTTCGGGGAGCGGCCCCAGGCGTCCATTTGTTTAGTTATGGACATCGCCACCGGAAGACAAAGCAGCATCCCGCCAACAGATCTTTCTTCACCGGCGGAGGGAATGAAATCGATATTGAGATGTGCTCAGAATTCATCTCCGGGGCTGGGCGGGATTGCCAACTCGAGATGGAGACAGGCAGACTTCGTAGAAGAGAGTTCCTGGCATGGATGTTTAGCATTCGTCTCGGAAGACGGAAGATGCTCTCCTGGCTGCAGTAATCCCCAGTGGAAGAGCTCTTAGGCTGTTTCACTTCCAGAATGTTCCTCGTCTCCCCACGACATCAGCAAGCGAAGATTTGTTTCAGTGAACTATAGTGAAAGTGTCTGTAACATCGTTCGCGATTTGGACACTGAAAGGTGAGGCTGTCTTCCTCCAATGACGGAAGGAGTTTCTCCCCTCTGATGGAATCTCAGTGCAAAACTTACTCTTCGGATGTGCCTGGACCGCGACTCCAGGCAGCAATCCGGAAGTTTGCACAGTACTCCCGTGGACCTTGTGGTTGCGTGTGGAACCTTCTCGCATCGGACCATTCAGACTCGCACCTCCATTGGTCCGAGCTGTAGCGGGGGTTCCGACTCCCGTGGTTGCCACCGTCCCACTGCCCATGGTGAGCATCACCTTCCATGGGATCTGGTGAGCATCGCGTGGGGCGCCGTAATCCAACGGCGCCCGAAAGACGATAAACTCGTTTGGTTCATCCTGCCCATGCGCCCTGCTCACCAGAATAGGTCCACCGGTAGGTGCTCACGCATCCAGCAGCCCGAGCCTCAGCGTTTGAACAAGGCAGACTTCTCACCCCCATTCCAAGTTTGGGGATAGGTCGAGGTCATTCTGTCCGCTTCAGCGAGCGAGCGCCATCCATCCTGAGGGAAAGTTCAGAGGGGCCCCAGCGCTGTTCGACTGTTCGATTTACCTTCCTCCCCAGCTCTCAGCTCTTGTGGCCATATCACCATCTCTGCTGGCCTCCACCGAGCTTCGTGCCGGCCTGGCACAGTTCGCCACGGCAACCGCGCAGAAGAGAGTTCGGAGGGGCACCTTACGGGAGCGCGCGGTCTGCTCTTCCGGACAGCGAGCGCAGTTTATTGCAGCACACGCTGCCTGGAGGCGCAGATGAGCGATGGGTTGACGTCCAACGTCAGCACAGTGTGGCCGTTCTCCATAGCCAGTCTTCCTCTCGTCTGCTGGCATCGGCTGGAGGGAAGGGATCAACTCGGACGGCGACCTGGAACGTGGTTCCAGTGACGGTGCTCTTGAGCGTTCGATGGTTGTTCAGGTCACCTCCCTCCCAAGCCACCTGCCTTCTTTCTGAGTTCATCAGCGTCCCGGGTACATTGCCGTTCGCAGGGTCCCACGGCGATCGCCATCGAGGTTTTCAGGTCCACCGCGTCGAGGCCAGGCGGACAGCCGGTCCGGGAACGTTTGCTCTCTTTCGCCTGTCTCGCCTCCTCTGATGCCGTGGGAGGGATGCGATTGCAACCACGTTCCCTCTCACATAAACCACCGTGCCCTTTCTCGTGGAAAACCAGACTTGGCACTCCAAAGAGTGCCAAGTCTGGCTTACCATGGAACCAGCCCGGTTTGGGCTGCCGGATTCCCCTGCTGAACGTGCTACCTGGGAGCTATTCGTGTCCCTCTCTGTTCATAGAGTCAGGGATGGTGGTGGTCGACGACGCGATGCGGGGAGGGGGGATTCTCGCCATTCCTCGCATCTTCTGCGTATCTGTTTTGCCCCTTTACTGGTGGGTGGTGCGCGCGCAGGCGGGAGATTCAATCGAGCTACACGGATGCTTCTGAAGTACACGAGCCTCACATCCCTTCCGGCATGAAGGAAATAGGCGCCGATCGAAATTTCGAACACCGGGTCCCCGAACGTAATAAGCACGCATATATTGATATATAAAATGTACGTGTATATATATATATTTTCAATGATCGTTCGGAAATTTGGCATTCGGGATTCTGAACCAAACCCGAAGGAAGTGCTCCGATGCACGATGCTGCCCCACGCAGGGGATGCTCCTCTTTGAACCTGGATGCCTGGAAGCTAGGATCGGCATACTCCTCTTCTGCCTTGCATTGTGATCTTGCCCCTCTTCGTAGGTTCGTCGATGGTGGAGTTTCCGAAGATGGCCTTCTCGACACTCTGGAGATGCAACCTCTTGAGGGCGGAGGGACGGTTCCATTTTCTCAACCGGAGGGGAACCTTGAAGGGAATTTCCCCTTTAATTCCTGGAGGGACGCCGGAGGGTCAGCTTCCAATCGTAGCCAGTCAACGGAGAAATTCGGTTTCCAGATTCCATCGATACCTCCAGTATTACGGAGGAAGGTTTTTAGTGACCCCTGGTGCCCATGAGCACCCGCATCCTCCCATTAAAGTGGCAGGAGTCGGCGTTGATGCTGCTGCTGAACTAGGGCCTTCCGTTCAGCGTCTGCTGGAATCATTGGACACAGGGGGGGAGGGGTGAACCCGAACTGCACCAGGTGCGGGGAGCAGAAATTCCTCCCACATATCTTAGTGGACTGCATTGCCCTTCGGCCCCTTTCGGGACGCTTTGCCACGACCCTTGGAACCCCCGGCAGCAACGTCAGAGACGTTTGAAAGCTCTTCTTCCTGCGAGACGCCCTCATGCCGGCCGCCTCCCCAGCAGCACTGTGCGGCCTACGCGGCGGGATTATGGCTGACAGGGACGCCATCTATTTTGCTGTCCTCTTCATGAGACAGAGCCAAGATGTCTCATGAAGAGGCATCTAGGAGTCTTGAAACAGGAACTTGCCGGCATCCTTGCAAGGATTCAGAGGACACAGTAATCCCTTCTTGAACCCCTCCCCCCCCATTTCTTTGACCGTATGTTTTTTGTTTTATTTTATTTTTCTTTTTGTTTGTCTCCCCTTCCTCTGTGCTGCAGAGGCGAACGCTGATGGTCTGCGTACCAGTTCCCGGCAGGTTCCTTCTCGTAGTTATAAGTAAAGTGGCAGGATCAAACGTCCTGCGACAGACGTGTTCGTTTATTTTTTATAAATAAACGCCCCGACATGACCGGGTGTCAACCGATACCTCCACACTCCGAAGCCTACAGGCCAACTAGTGTCATCGTGCGAGTAGAACTCGAAACCCACACGCACTCCCCATTCTCGGCGTAGATCCCCCCACGCGGGACTCGAACCCGCAACTCTTTGTGCCACGCGCAGAGGCCGTGGCACCAAGAGTTGCGGGGCCGCTGCCAATGCGGGTGTGTGGCTACGGCCCGCATTGATGATCTGCTGCTGGAGATGATCTTCGTCTTGGTAAGGACGAGCTCGAGATCTCTCGGATGTTATAAAGGGGGGGACTACGAAAGGACCAAGAGGATCCCTCTCAAGGAAGGGAAGAGAGTAGGATTCAGGAGGGATACCCATGACCCGGTTGGACCAAGACTCCCTCCACCCTCTCTTCTGTCAGCTGGAGAACACCTGTCAGAGCAGTCGAAAAGCGCTCGAACGGAGTCGGGGAAGCGCTGAGCTAATTGGCTGATTAGAAAATCATCCGCTGCTCGAACCGTGATCGATCCGTGAGTCGGCGTGATACTCCCGCTGCAAGTTCTCACGCACCCGTCCCTGAAACCGGAAGGAAGGAGCTAGCGATCACATGCCGAGGAACACACGTGTCGAAGATGAAGATGGGAGGCTTCTGCGCACCGGAGACCCTCAGATGGAGAGGCTGGACGCGGAGCAGCGACAAAAACTGCGGTGACTGGAAAGGGGAGGAAGTCAGGATGCAGGCCGGGACCAATAGACGGGAAAGAACTCCTCCTCCGCGGTTGACCAGCACTGCAAGAAAGAATGCGTGCGCGCAAAGAGGAGCGTTCCTCCCCGGCCGGCGCGAGGCAAGCTGCGGCACAGGAGGAAGCAATGACCTGCGTGGGTGGATTTCAGTTACGTCCCGGACGCGGCACTGCACCCTTCCGAGGGGCTTCCCGCTCCAGAGCCGGGAGGAGAAGGGTGCCTCGGTAGCCGGGCGTTTCTCGCGACACTCATTTCTTGGGGAGTGAGTCCTACCAGTTCCCGGTTGAGTCCGCACCCGCGTCAGTGTTTCGGGGGTGCTCTGAGACCCGCATTCCAAATGGTCGAGGCATCTTCAGCGGGCCCTCGGGAGGTGCACACCCTCTCCGAAGCTCGCCAGCGCCGCACCATGCTCCGTTCTCTCGACGACAAGAACTCGAGTCTCGGGACCCTGAGTTCCCCTGGCCTGAAGGCCTCCTTCCACGTTTGGAACGAGAGCTGCTTACCTCCATGCTGTCAACGGACTATCTAAAAGGGCGGAAGGAATGGGGTGAGGAGAGTAGGTTTTCTATTGTATTTCAGGAAAAAAAAATCTAGCGTATTCTGCAAGTAAAGAATGCACGTGGACAGCACTTCTGCTCGCGCTCACGGGAGGCGAAGACTCCAAGATTTCCGCTGGGAGATCTCTGAGCGCTCAGGAAGAAGCCGAGCGATAGAAAGAATGTGACGTTCCAGAGGGCATAGCCGTTGCGAAGGCTGAAGGCTTGCTTAGTGCCATGCGGTTCCAACGCGAAAAGGCGAAATGCACCTCAGGAACGGAGAGCCCTTCGGAATCCAGGCCGCTTCCAGAGCTGAAGAAAATGGAGGATGGCAGCTGATCCCGAAAATGCCTTTCCCAGTGGAGTGAAGGAGCTTCGCATGCTCCCATGGAAACGAAACCAAGAGGGTTGGATCTCATTCGATGGTTCGTGATGGATCAGCGAATGAGGAAGACGGCACCTTCGCGGTGAGTCAGGGGCAGAATCTGCCTAGCAAGTGAAGCTGGTAGGACGTTTCTTTTGTAGCTTGCTCCAGTACTCGTTACCAAAGGGTCCGAGGTCACCTGGCCGTAGCACCCGTATTACCTCGAGTGCTCTCGCAAACTGGCATGCGAAGAACGGGATGAAACCATCACAGAAGGGTTGAACGAAAACCGGAAGTGACCAAGGAGGAAGGAACCGTTGCTCTTGAGATGAGAAGGATGCTGCTGATCAGTGGAGGAGAGAGGAGTACGTGGAGGTCGTTGGATCAGAAGTGAAGCCTCAAGAACGAAGCAGCTACCTTGGTTGCTAGCGATAGGGTTTCCGGCGCGGAAGCGAGTTCCAGGAGGATGGTCTAGACTTTCATGCCGCTTCAAACAGCATTTCTTGCCGGTTGGTATGCACATGCGGTTTTCCGGCTATTTCGTCAGAATTCACACGAGCGATGAAATGCGATTCCATCCTTAAGAAGAACCCAAAACGATGATGGAAGTCCCTTTGGGTTCTCCTGCTGCTTTTGCTGTTTTCTTTCAGCTTTCTTTTTTTTTCAAGTTTTCTTTTTTTTGGGTTTTCCAAGTGCTGAAGAACCGTTCGCCTTCTTAGGAGAGACTCACAAGTCTCTTTAGCAACAGCCACGCCTCCCGAGGGTGCGCGTAAGCCTTCAAGTTATAAGGGGTACCCTAGGAGGGAACCATCCTATGAATACAGGAAGACCCCCGAGGATGGAGTCCATTCCTCCCACCCTTAGGAAGGTGAGAGGAACGGATTCCATCCTGAGAGGGAACCCTTGTCCTTGTTGTCTCTGATTTCCACCCGGAGACGCTGAAGTGTTTATGAAAATTTAAACGAAAACTCACAAATTGTGGGGGTCATGCGTAGTACTATCACGCTCAGTTTGTGCATGGTGACTCCTGCAGGTGCGCAGACCGGCGGGGGTCACATAAGCAGCGGAGAGGAGGGGGAAACAAAAGAAAAAGAAAATAAATAAAAACAGTATGGCAGTCCGCGAAGGGATCATAGTCCGCTGGAGGAGTCCTCCGCATCCTTTTCAGGATGCCGGCTAGGTCGGTCCCGATTGCACCCAGGCGGGACCATCTTGCTGCTATCCGCAAAAAGCGAAGTGCGTGCTCTATGGAGCCCCTCTCGCACGGTCCTCCTTCAGCGCCACTCCATGCCCCCACAATCCCACGGATGCAGCACAGAGCTGCTAAGGTTGCAGCTGGCGGTAGGGCATCCCGCGAGAAGAGGAGTTTTTCCACATCCCTGAGCTTGCCAACTGGATTCCGCAGGGTCGTCCCAAAACGTTCTCATAGGAGCCGGAAAGCAACAACGGTCAACGAGTAGGTGCGGGAGGAAATTTCGTTCCCTACACGTGCGAAAGTCCAGGCTCACGCCCCCCAGTATCCAATGATGTCGGCGGGAGCTGCAGGGGAGACCCAGTGCAACAGAAAAAGTGCTGACTCCTAACACTTCAGGAGGAGGACGCTGCTGTTTGAGAACTCTGGGGGCCTCTTCAGGTCTTCCCGAGCAGCCCGCCCCAGCGTTCTAGTCTTCGCGGAAGGGCACTTGGAATCGCAGCGTCGGTCAGCTGCCCCACGGTCCATCGACTCATCAACTTCCTCCTGACTGCGATCTCCCAGGAGACTTCCCACCACACAGTTGTCTGCTGTCAAGTACCCTCCTCGGGAAGAGCATCAATGCAGCGAGGGGACGCTCACGTGATCATGTTAGGACACTGCAGGATCTTCCGCGGCGAGCAGCAGGTACAGATGCCGAGTTGTAGACAGGCCAACCTCTCCGAGCTGGGCTCACTCATCTTCGCCCACGTGCCAACAGTTTCCTCTAGCCAGTCGCTAGAGGTGGCGGGCAGCAGGCCGTGCAGAGGCTCTCCTTCTTCAAGGTAGCCATGCGTCCGAGGAGGAGACCGCATCTTCTCACCTTTCGGACAGAGCACAAAAGGTAAGAGGCAAGTCCTTCCGTATGGGACACACGGCTGGCGAGGAGGCACTCAGGAACGCGACACGGGGTGCTCCGATACTTCTCTGAGATGGATATCGCTCACCATTGCAGATGGATCTCCATTCGCTGCAACGTCAGGTGGCCGGGGCCACCGTCCTGGCACGGCACAGAGGTCCTTCAGCTGGACTCGGGACCTCTTATTGCTCCCCACAGGGAGATTCGTAGGAGGTCATTCGTCCGATTTTTTGCCTCTTGGGGGGAGAGACAAACAAAAATCAGGGGATGGAGGAGAGGAGCGGAGAACGCGTTCCAGATCACGGCCCATTCCGACAAATACAACCTGCCCTCCAGGAACGGGCCGAGCGCCAACTCTACCTTCTGGAGACGATCTGACCGGGCTTCTTCAAGGCAGAAGTTCCCCCACTGAACACCAAAGTACTTCAAGTACCTTCCCGTAAGGAACCCCAAGCGGATCCATCGCCGACGATTTTCCCCTGTCCCCTTCCAAGCCGTCCAGCGGAGAAGCCCTCGTGCGCTGACGCGGGGGGTCGGCAGCATAGGGAGAGGCAGCAGAAGATCGTCGGCATACGTCAACACGGAAGGTGTGCCAGGGCACGAGCTCGGAATGGTTGCCAGAGTCTCCCTGTGTGCTCTCAGCACCAACTCAAAGTGGGTGCTGAAGTGCAGGGGACTCAGGCTGCCTTCCTGCCTCATGTCGCGCCTAACGGGCACGCCAGACGCGTCTTGACTGCTGAAAGAAATGTTCGTAGGCAACCAGCTCGCGACGGAGGTTCCCTACCCAGGAGGGAGGACAAAGACCTCATCCCCCAGCCAGAGGAAAACTTTGGAAGGAACCTCCCCCTTGAGATCCTGGAAGGAGCCCCGAGGGTTGACTTCGAATCCCGGCCTGTCAACGGGACGTCTGTTATCCACCAGTGCCGCCGCACCCGAAGCCAACCGACCAGCGCCATCCTTCGGGGGGGAGGGATAGAGACTCGAAACTTACGACGCACCCCCCGTTCTCAATCTTTCGCGGACTGGAGGGTTCGAACCCGCAACGCCTGGTACCCCGCGCGGAGAGACCGCAGCCCACGCTGCCGCCAACGCAGCCGAGGGGCTCTTCGCCCTGCCAACCCAGGGAGCGATGGAGACGCCGTTTCTTTTGCACACATCCAGCATGAACAGATGCAATGCAGATTCAGAGCACACCCGAGGCTGCTTTTCTTTGACCGAAAATTCTCTATGGTGAGCGTCATATCGGTATCCAGAAGGCGACCGCGGGCGTCGAAGTGCTCAGAGGCAATCGAGAGGCTGTTTTCTGGAGCATCCAGTTCTCCTTGAAGGGAAGAATGAAGAACGCACCACACGAGAGGAGCCGTTATGGACTTACCAGCCTGGGTTGACGAGCCTCCAGGTGATCTTCCAGGGCTTGGGCAGTTCCGACCGGAGTCCCTTCGCTTCCTCTTCTTTCAGCGTCGCTCATCTTTCCTGCTGCCTTCGAAGAGCTGGACGTTCCTCTCGAACACGAACTCTCTCATCGCACCCTCTAGTGCACGGACATAAGCGTTCGTGCGCACTCGCGGGATGCTCCCGAAAATCGGCTCAGCCCTACCGCCGACCCCCAGCGGCAGTGCCTCCGGTGATCGCCGGGCGCCGCCAGCTTTCCTCCAGCGCTCGTCCGGACGCGAGGCGGACGCGGGTTTCGAGGACTCGAGGATCTTCTGCGGGTCGCTGCGGGTCAACGAAGACAGCCGCGGGAGGTGGTGACGGTGGAGACGACGGAGGTGGCCCTCTTGCATGGAAGCGCCATCGCGGAAGGCGAAACGCCCTGCAGGCGTCTCCAGCGATTCGTCCTCCGGTCCTTTCCCAGTCCCACATCCCTCGGTCGCCACGGTCATTGAAGGAAGGAGGAGGGTCGTGGCGTCTCCGTCCATCGGGTGCGCTTCGTCGGACGTCCCTGGAGGAGGAGGATTGTTCGCCGCAAATCGAAGAGCAGCGCTCCATGCGGCGAGCCTTGAAGACGGAAAGCTGTGCCCAAAGCGAACATCCGGTATGTGCAGCGGCGCACCGCCGCGCTCGCCCGAGAACGATTCACGACTCGGTTGCTTTCGCTTTCGGTTGAATGCGCGGACCCGCAGGTCAACCCTTTGTGGAGGCGGACCTCCCGCTGACGCTGGTTCCAGTGGGTTGGCGGGAAAGACTGCGGGGCACAGACGCCTACGTTTCGCAGAGGCGCGTCCTGCGAGTCCATCCGCCATCGGAAGCGGCGCTGCGGTCTGCTTACCTCACGCAGGACCGCTCCTCAACGCAGAACACCACGCTACGAAGCTTCTGGAGATGAAGGGCCGATGCATCGTCCGGAGCGCCAACCCACCGTCGGGACACGAACGGCTCTCGCGAGGCAGCGTCTGCGCCTCCCCCTTCCTTCCCCCCTCACATTGGCTGGTTTTTACCACCCGGAGTGTGTTAACTAATCCAAACAACACGACGATTCGTCGGAGGGACGTAAGTAAAGGTCAGCCCTGGCACTCGATGCGGTCGCTCGAATCTTCCGTTCCCGACGAGGGTCTCTTCCCCCACTCCGCTCCATGTCGTTCTCTCAAGGGTGATCCCTTGGAAGGCGTCCCGAGAACAGGAAAGTTCTTACGCGTAAGGGGGATCTCCGCTGAGCTTTCTCCAGGCGGGCACATGAGGAACGCTGGCGCGAGGAGGAGGCTCCTGGGGATCTTGGACGCGCGCAGCTCCATGGCGGTGTCTTCCGCCTGCTTCCGGTGCGCGCCACCTTGGTGACCCTGAAGAAGTCCACGTTCAGCTTGGAAATGGTCAGACATCCGCCGCAGGTGCTGTGCCTCAGGAATACCCGAGGCGATGTTCGGGTGCAGCAGGTCAAGCACGTCCGACCTGCCATCCACTCCGCAGCCCCTCGACGGCGCACTCGGTGCTCGGTTTCCATGCTGCGCTTCTTCATCCTCGGCATGCACAAAGCGTTCTGCATCTGCACGGATCTCGGATGCTGCTGGTACTCCCGGCCTATAGAGGATGACGTATCAGGATCCGACGCTGTGGTGAAGTCAGCGTCTCCGCTTCGGCGCGGGGTCGACGTTTGTGCTGGGAATGCTTCCGTGAGCACCGCATTCTGGAACCGTTTGCGGTGTGGCCGCCGTCCTGGAATCTCCCGCCCCACTCCTGCGAGACGTTCAGAGCCGTGCGACTCCTTCACTCTTGCCGGGAAAGACATCCCGGGCTTGTATTCCAACTCCCGCCGTTGCTCCCGGGAACCGTCACTCAGCAGTCCGCTCCATCTCCTTTCCACTCCGGAGGTTGACATCGCGCGGTGCTTGGTGACCCCCTAGCCACATCTCTCTGAGACGTCGGAGTCTTTCTGCCTCCCGGCACACTCTTCCCCGAGTGTTCAGAGATCCCTCAGCTGGGATGTGCTGAGGACGAGAGTCCTGGGAGAAGGGGCCGAAGGAAGAGTGGAAGACACCAGCCTTCCCTGATTCGTAGCATCCCGAGGGCATTCTTCCTCCTCGCAGAAACTAACCGAACCGATCTGAGGTCAGCTTCAGAAAAGCGGAGGGAAGCGAAGCCGCACTCCCGGGTCAGGAACTTCCTCCCCTCGTTCCCGGGTGTCGCAGAGATCCTTGGTCTACTGCCCTTGCCTGTACGGATCGGCGACTGCTGATCCGAAGAGCTCCAAACCCGGAGCACCCTAACAGCGAGGCTGGACAAAGCCCGGCCGCGCTCACTCGCTTCCTCGCTTCTTGCTTCTCGTGAGGAGCAGCTATGAGCAGGGCTTCCGGGAGAGGTAGGAAAGCGGAGAAACGCTGAAGAAAGGCGCGTGAGCAAATGTATGATTTGCACCCGCCCACCCGGTCACGTCAGCTGGACGGTGGCAGCAGCCGGCCGGCACATTTTATAGGTCCCTCTTACCCCCCTTCCGCCACCGAGGTGCACGCTGCGCGAGGCACGAGAGACACGCGAAGCAGCAGTACGCTGCTCCCCGACCCCCCTCCTTCCATCGTCCCCCACACGGACGGTCACACCTGGCCCGCGGACCCGCGCGCGCGCGATCTGTGGAATCGGAAGACGAAAGGAGGTGAAAGACGCACGTCGTCTCCTGGGCGATTCCCGCGTGGATCCAAGCGAGCGAGGGAAGCGTCTGGGATGCGAATGAGGACGAGGCTGAACCGAAAGGAGCTCACGGTGCCACTCGAGGAGGCCCGAAAGGGAAGTGAGAGTCCGATCTGGAGCTCGGCGTAGATGCTGTTCAGGGCCGCCGACCATCCCGCGGTGAAATGCCGACTTTTCCTTCCTTCGGCGAATGAGGACGAGTCTGCGGAGCGAAAGAATCCATTTCTCCAGATCGCAAAACGCCCCCAGGGCATGCCCACTCCCCCTCACAGGAAATTCTTCTCGGAAGCGGGAAGGCTAAACGCAACGCGGGTCTGCCTCTAGCATCCTGAAAGGATCAGCGGGACTCCCAAGGAGCGGTCACCAGATGGCGTGGACCTCCTGCGGATGAAACGGAAATCCTCGCTTGTTCTCCCTCCATTGGGGATCCTCACACCCTCCTGCGGCGTGGATGGATTCAGCCAGGTGAGGAAACCGATCCACCCTGTGGTTCACGCAGTCCTGCCAGACAGCCTGTCACTCGCATGGAACGGAAGCTTCGAGGCTCGATTTACCGACCTGCGTGTGGGGGTTCCCTCCCTTCGTTTTTCTGTGTCCTTTGTCCGGGAACAAAGTACCCGGATAGTTTAGTAAGAAACGCTCCGGTGCATCCGGGTGAGAAGAAGCTCTGAGGCTCAAAGCCGAGGCTCTTCTTCTGTGAAAGAACTCCTCAGGGCTGCTGAAGCGGATGCCACCGCTCAGCCTCTTGGTGAAAAATGAGGCTCGTGTCATCTGCTCGCTTGATACCCCCCCCCCTTCCTAGCGCGTTGGTGGCTGCGGTCTCCCCGCGAGTGGCACCAGGCGATGCGGGTTCGAACCCTACAGCCCGGGAACGATAGACGCCAAGAATGGGGGCTGCGGCGTAGGTGTCGAGTCTCTTCCCCTCCCTTCCGTAGGATGGAGCTGGTCGGCTTCGGTTGGCACGGATGGAAGCCGGATGCCCCCCTTTGACTAACCGGGATTGGAAGTCGACTCTCCGGGGTTCCTTCCAGGGCATCAGAGGGAAAGTTCCCTATGGGGCTCCCCTCCGGTTGGGAGATGGGGCCATCCTTTCCTCCCCTGGAGGGGGATGGTTTTCTCTCTCGAGTTTCAAGAAGCGTGCTGCTCCCTCCGGAGATCGCCCTCCAGAGAAATCAGGAAGCGTCTTTTCGGAGTTCTCTCTTCAGAGGAAGAAACGGAACGGTTCCCTTGCGGGAGTTTCCTCCAGAGAGGAAACGAGGAGTGGCCCCCACAAACCGGGTGTCCCTCCGGAACAGAATAAGGAAGAGGGGGGTTCCCTTCGGGGTTTCCTCCCGAGAGTGAGAGGAACGAGCTCCTTCCTCCAAAGCTCTTCCTAGATTCATAGAGTGATCCCCTTCCGGGGTTACCCCCCAACTCTTGAAGAGCAAACCCAAACGAAAGGACAAGACGCTGAGGCTTCGAGTACTTCGTGTCCGAGGATTCGGCAGCCTGGATACGGAGGAGCCGACGAAGTCGTTTCCATGTTCAGGATGCTCTCGGGCTTGGATGAAAGCAGCATCGGATGCGAAATCTTGCTGGCCTGCCCGTCAGCTGCCATCCCCTTCGCTGTAGTGTGTGTCCTCCGCCCTCGAGGCTCAAGGCGCCTTCCCGCTGGAGAGGCGGGAGGTTTCTCGGGCAGCAGGAGGAAATCTCTTAGCGACCGACCTGCGGCGTCATCTCGCTGACTCCGCAGGAACCTTGACCTTTCCCTGAGAACTTGTTCGCAGGGGTGAACTGTTCGGCATCCCGCCGGAAGAGCTGCAGGCACCCCCCAGTGATCGCGGGTAACTCGCGCCTTCCCCTCAGGCGGCGCCACTGCCACTGGACGAGGGAGAGCGCCAGTTCCAACCGCACCAGCCGCGGAGAGAAGGAGACCTTTTCCCCCCACACACACACACCTGCCAGTGACATGTGCTACCTTGTGGAAGCTACGAGAAACGCTTCTCCGAGTCCCTTCCCTCACCGTTGGACAACCCAACGGACCCGCGTCAGAGGCTTTGTGGTTAAGGCTTCCGCATGTGGTACCTTGCGTTGCGGGTTCGAATACTCCGGCAGAAACTGACGCCACTGCGCCGTTGGGTTCTGAGCCACCGCGTCGTTGGGTTCCTCTTGCAATGGCTCTGGTTGGCCGAGACATTCGGGCGTGGCACCGCTGGTGGTTTAAGCCGGAGGCCCCCCATGAAGACCGGAACAGTGGGAGTCGACCTTCGGGTTTTTCCAGGAATAAAGGAATGGGAAGTTCCCCCTCCTGTCGTGCAACGGAGAGTGGACCCCCGTCACCGGGGGACCGCCTCCGGTTTCAAGATGGAGCAGGAGCCCTCACGGGCACCTCTCCTTTCTGGTTGTTCAAAGGAGCGGACCCTCCCCGTTGCAGGGGGGACCCTCCGAGTCGTCTCCTCTTCACAGAGTGCACAAGGAAGCAAGCGAGAGCGATCCCCCTGCAGGAAGCTGCAGCGCCCCTTCTGAATTTCGGAAGCGTCCCTTCGGGGTTCTCTTCAGAGGAGTGAACAGGAGCGGTTCCCTTGCGGGTTCCCTCCGGAGAAGAAATTCCTGCTAGCGGATCCTTTCCGGGTTCCCTTCAGAGAAGTTGAAATGGAGAGGACAGCCCCTCCCCATTAAGCGGATCCTTTCCAGGTTCCCTTCGGAGAAGATGAAATGGAGAGGCCCTCCGGGGTGGTCCTCCGGAGAGAATGAGGAAGGAGATTCCCTTCTGGGTTCCCCTTCGGAGACAACCAGGCTGGGAAGTTCTATCCCTCCTCCCCAAGCGTGAGAGGAACGGACTTCGAGCCCTTTCTGGATTCATAGGGCGGATCCCTCCTTTTCGGGGTGCCCCTATCTTGAAGAATTACATGCACCCTCCGCGGGTGGCGTGGAACCGTGTTAAAGAGCAACGTGCGCCGCGAGGTACGCGACCGGCTCTTGAGGTACTTAGCGAACCAAAAGGAAGAAAAGCCGAAAAAAAACAACAGGCACTCTATCGGGCACTCCTTTTGAGGAGTGCCCGATTGCCAGCTGCTGCAACGCTGCGCTGCGCCTCCAGGAGGGACGCCGGGAGGAGACGGCAGGCGACAAGGGAGCCACCACCACTCTCTTCGCCATCCGGTTCCTTGAAGTCGCGACGAGGTGGACCCACCTGCGCAGCAATAAGGAGAAGCTCGTCGGTATCCTGCAAAGGACGCAGAGGATTCCACATCACGAGACGGGATCCCTTCCCTACTCCTCCCTCGTTTTTCCAGACTGCTTCTATTTATGTGACTTTCCTCATTTCCCTCCCTTCCTCTCCCCTTCCCGTGATGCTGTGGATCCCGTCGGGGCCCCCTATACATTGTCAGAGGCTCGGTTGGGCACACAATCCCAAGAGATTCCCCTTTGTTTTTGTTTTTGTTTGTCTGTCTGTGTGAAACGAACGCCCCGGCGCACCCGGGAGAAAATGCAGAACCCCATAACAGTGGCTCCGAAATTCCCCAGGAAATCCGGACTCCTGCAGAAAGGGCCAGCGAGGTAGAAGGAGGATCTCGGAATGGGGGGCGTGCCTCATGGGTACGGAGCAACGGATCAGCAGGTCGCAGGAATCGGAAAGGGGGAGAGGAGGAGGCAGGTTCCATCAGCGGAAAGCGTTAAGAGTTTGGGCAGGAGCACGGGAACTCCAGACCAATGGCTGAGAACCAGAGTAGAGACGGAGCTTCGTTCGACAAGAGATTTAATGGACCGAGTGGTAGGTTATGCGCGTACACTTATGCGTGTTGATCCGAGTGCGCGCGCACACATACTGCTCCTCAGTTTCCTTCATCCGTTCTGAGAGCTAGGGATGGCCGAACGCAAGCGATCCAGAAACCTGCAGCGTGCTTCTAACGTCATGCAAGGGATGCCGAACGCGAAAGGAACAGAAAGTGGCGTCCAATGTAAGACAAGGTCGATATAGGGACAATACAATAGGTCTGTGATGGAATATAAGCCGCCGGTTCTCCTGGAGACCGAATTCACTTGTGATGAAGTGCCATCCGATGTTTTCGCTTTCTGTGACATGGGAATTCCTTGTTTCTCCCTGCTGCTCATGCAGTACTGTTGTGCCATTATGGGTAAGTTGATGACCGGTCATGTTTGGTGTTATATTAAAGATGAGCCTGAATGCATGATTGCTAAACTATACTGGCCAGTACCTTATGACATCGATCTGTTTGAAGATTCTGCCCAAACTGCAGCAGTTCCGGAGCTACCGGATGCCTCCTTCCGAGACAGCGAAGACGTGTCCAGGGCGCGCGAAGAGGATAGACAAGAAGCTAGGTACCTGTATCCAAGTTCGGGAAGGATCCTGAATCCGTTAGAGCTCCTCAGTAATCTCTTGGGGCATTACTCCAGCCCGAATTATCACTATAATGGCTTTAATTCGATTGCTCTTGACGGATATCAGACCATTGCCCCGGTCATCACCCCTTCTACCATCAGCCCTCCTGGAACAATAGAAAATCTGTTACCATTTTACTCAGGATTCGGGATGTTTGGACCTATGAGAGATACTTTCGTGTTCCAGCCTGCTGGACCCAATGGCCGTCCATCCTTCGCATATAGCGGTCCCCGGTTTGGATTTTACATCAGAAATAGAAACTCACAAAACGAAACTGTCCTTCCTGTCCCGAATCCATCCGCGAAGAGAAAATTTTAAAGGTTTTTGACCTGGAAGGAAAATACTTTCAACCGGTTTATTAAAAAAAAAAAAAAAACGAGAGTCTTTGCAACCGATTCAGCAGCAGTTAACGTTTTAGTTGTTGATGATAGACGAAGTGGAACGGTTGGGAGAAACAATTATCTTTTTGAGAATTGGGAGATCTGATAGTTTCCAAACTGGAGGATTCCAAGCTTTTCTTTCGTTTGCACAGAACAGGGATGAATTGATTCTCAAGTGATCAGCTGATTCACTAACGATCACTAACTCCCTGGCGGCTGACGGAGCAGAACGAAGAACAAGTCCTCTTTGACAAGCCAAAGTGCATTCCAAATTCCCTTTTACTTTCACAAAGAAAGAAAGGCACAGATGTGCACTTGATTGCTCCTACTTTTTATCGAATAAGATGTAAAACAAGTGCAGAAGGCATAGGCCAAAATATCCTCTCATGTTCGTGTCACGCTCTGTGGATCCGAATTCTCATCTTCAACAAGCAGTTCTCAGTCGCGTTGCTCACAAGAGAGCAGGTAAAAAATGAAGACAACTGACATGAGACTTTCAAGTTTCTACTTGATTTTTTTGAGAGAATGCATCAATAAAACTCTTATCCTTCTGGGTTTCCTCAGCTATCTATCCGGGGCGCCTGTTGCCCCTTAGCCTCATCGTGACCTCTATCCTGCAGGAGCTGATCTCTGTTTTTTTTTCCGGCTGCACACAAGCTTCGGTCCCATCTGATATTCTTCCTGTGGTGAAGGTCGCGTAGATGGCCCCAAAGTATCGGATGCACGAGGTCACCATCCGGTGCCTCATCCTCCCCGAATGCTTCCTAGGGACTCCAAGATCGTGAAGCACCTCTTCATTATCTGGGTCCCAGACCCCTAGTGAACCAACAAAGAGAGCATGCACCTTGCATTGCTTCCCTTCCTTGTTTAGCTGGAGGGCCACTTCTGTGCATTTCTCCACCTTGTTTTTCCTAGCGGTGCTGAACGCCTCTCTTCCATCCTCGAACGAGCAGCAGATGTCCAGCACTATTATGCGATTGCCCTTCTTCCATACCAGGTCTGGTCGCAAGAGGGAGTGTACTCTTCTAGCTTTCAGGTTTGTTGACACTAGGGTCCAGTTCGCTTCATCCACCGCGGCAATCGTGATCATTTCCTGGATCGCATCGTGCCGTGCATTGAACAGACGATAGTGCCTCTTGCGGTGGTTTAAGATATGAGGCAGTGTTTCGTCATTTATCCGGCAGCGCCGGTATGTGCGATCCGCTATTATCTTTCTGGACGCGGCCCCTGGTTGGGAGAACCATGCGTGGATGCCGTGCTGAGTGAATGAATTTACAATCTGGGAACCTTAGGTACTCTCCGTTTGCGAGAAAGAAGCTTGAAGCGTGATGAGTACCCACGCACTGCGTGGCCCTCCCTTGACTGGGATGCTCTTGAAAACGAGAGATTGCCACGCGTGCTCTCTCTGCGATGCGCTGACTCCGAAGATAAATCTTCTCATACTACTGCTGAAGGTGACGCTGTCAATCGTTATCTCTGACCTCTCCACCAGTGGATTTCCAACAGGCTTTCGTTCTGCTCGAAGCTCTTCTTCCTTTTGACCACAAGCTCTCGATGTCCCTGCCACGCTGGGCAAAGTTTCCCGAGCAAGTGCCTGTCGTAAACTCCCTGAGATCTTCGTCTGATGGTGGTCTGAGGATTCTCTTTCGAACCACTTCTTCGAGCGTCTCCTGGGTCAATTTCTTGACAGCATTGTCCGGAAGTAATTTGAGACAGCTGTCCATGATGAACATGTCTGATTCATCGGCCAGTATGGGCCATACGTACATTAATATACGATATATAGTGTTCTCCGGTTAGTTCAGTTCATTTTCTTTCTGCGCTCTTGCCATTGTGGCAACCCGTCTTCTTTAGCACTGCAGCAGGACCCGGAAAGGCCATCATCCTTCACATCTAGTTTTCATAAAGACCGTAAGGAAAATGTTCAATACTGAGACTAAGAGCCCACGAGAAACTTTTCCAATAGACAGAAGTTCATACACACAAGAATCTTCAGGATATAAAACGGATACCTACAGGCACGATTACGTGCCACTGATAGTTCATACTTATATCACGAACCTGACAGGAAGAAAAGTTCTCTTAGAAATGGAGCTGCGAAGACTTGAATGTGCTGTTGTAGCCAAGGAGTAGTATCACTCCCACATTTCCAGGGACGTATTTTTGGCATCCTACTTTTTGACGTGTAAGGGGCATATGGTTAGGCACAGTTCTCACAGATGTCACACGCTTAGCTTCTACATGGACATCACTCTGGAACCACAGACTTCACTCCTTGGAGAATACTTGTAGTCGTGGGCGAACTTGGCAAGGTATCGAGTACGTTCAACAGACCTGGATTCGAACATTAGAAGTGTTCTTGGCTTCTATGTCTCTAAGTTTGCGTTCCAATTTAGATTCACGATCAGATCCTCATGACTGCTGTCATATCCGGCGACCATTCGCAGTTCTTGATTCTTGTTGCAATTCTCTGTTGCCTGGAAACAGGACGTAAAAACTATCGTTTTCGAATGTTCTTGTTCACAGCTGGTAAACATTTCGAGATGGCTGCAGCTTTTTCATGTTTTTTTTTTTTTTTTTTGATCTCATGGTTTATTGACTCTAGATGCTCGTTTCTAGTGTCTAACGGCACTAGAATCTCTGGTCAGACTAATTTCTGTTTCTGACATTACTGTTTTTTTTCCTTCTGCTTCTTCTTCTTCTTGTGTTTAAATCATTCCTTGCTTTTTGAAGGGGAAGTGGATCTTTTCATCCTTTAAGCAGGCATCCTCATTTTTGTCTGAGTTTTCACTCCACCAAATGGTGAGCACGAAGATGCTAGGAAACCGATCAGTCTTGAAAGAGGTTTGGATCTCTCAAGACATTTGGATGGAGCGAAATGGCAGTTCACAAACTGCAAAGAGCAGTGTTTCTCAATTTGGTTTGATTTCGGTGAGCAGATTCCCAAGAGAACGTTTGAGAGAAAATCATTTTGAGCAGATTTATCTTGAAGGATACTTATGGGACAGATATTTATGCACCACTTAAACGGCATCTTAGAGGAGCTCTTTGCCGCACCACCCTAGAATTTCATTGCCTGAGCTACAGCACAAAGGATCACACCAGAGCATGTCACCAGCTAACAGAAAAGTTCGGATTCGTTGTTTAGTCTATGTACAGCCGAAAAATTTAATGAATCACAAAAAGCAATCAAATTTGCATTCCAGTCAACAGTCAGTTCTTACGGTCTCCTGTCTCGTCACCAAGCATACGTTTTTTTCTCCCTTCGATGTCTTTCTTTATGTCCAACCCTCTCTCGGAACAAGAACGTGATTCTCGTTGCCTGCCCCTAGGATAGGGTCATGCTATGCAAACAAGCACTGCGGCAACGAGGGGGGGGGGGGATGAGCCTTATGGTGATTTTCTCATGCATTACTCCTGTCGGGAAAATTCTCAGAATCCTCTAGATATCAAAATGCAGCGCAGAGCTGTAACAATCCAGATGCCGGAATGCAACCCAGACTTCATCTATCGTTGAGAAATCGAACGCCTCCGGAATGCCGTGCTTCTCTTCGAATGGTTAGAATTGTTTCCACTTGTTACGCATTGGTGTTTAGCGAATCCGAAACACGTTGGACGTGTCCTTGTGGTACTTACTTTCTTCCCACTCTGGTCACGATGAATCAAAGCTGCTTCTGTATACAAGCTTGGTAGCTCAGAGACCCGTTTTACCCCCCCCCCTTCACAACACGATGAAATGAAACAAACAGAAGGAATAAATGTTCCGTGTGCCCGTATTTGTACTCTGAAACATGACTGTTCAAATGGCTTTGAAAGTTTTTTATTTGGATTTTCGAACCGAACCATTTATCTGCATCATTTAATAAAATAGAGGGCCGATCAGCGTTTAAACCTAGACTTCAAGATGACACACAGTTGATAGTCGTCATCACCATGGACGAATTCCTGGTGGTAATGTGCTCAATAATTTGCTCAGAAAGGACTCATTTCATTCCGCATTGTCTTTTGCCACCACGAAGTATGAACTTGCAAAAGGTGCATCCACAGTTTGGTTCAGCTCAACAACGAGATTCTCCTACCAGCCGACCTTTTCATCGGAAGCTTTCTTCACTGACCTTCACCTTGTTTCGGAAGAAAGGGGCTTTAAAGGTCAACGCATGTGACTTATGGGAAATAGATGGCTTCTTCAGCTTTAGAATAGAAGCTGAGCTGAGCTGATTCTGCCAAGATGGTCGTGAAAATAGTGTTAATTGTCGCACTCGTATGGCCATCAAATACCATAGAGGAATACGGTTCGTAACAGTTTCTTGCTCTTTGAATCTGTGACATTATTAGTTCATTTTATTTTTTCAAAAATGCAGTAAACGATTCTAAAATAGAAAGGCTTTTAGACCCGCACTAGGAACGATGAATGATTAAGAAAAGATTCTAAAAACTCGCGAGTTCTTCGAGAGCGCTAGAAGGTCGGCAGAAAATCTTCGTATTTCCACGCCTTCGGTGTTTTTTGCGATGCTTATAAGGGTGCAAAGGAGTCTCCTAAGCTGGGCTGCTGTTTTTTTTAAATTTTACAATTCGAGTATTCCATTCGATCCGTTGCAATGGAATTTCCCAGCATAAGCCCAAGTGCTTAGAGGAAAGCTGAAAAGAACAAACACACCGCGTAGCAGCAGAAGAGACCGCCAGCGGTGGTCTCGTACTTTCCTTTTCAGAGAATTTTTCTGCCGACTAACAAGCTGACCGGATTGGGTTCCGTGTTTAGACATGCAAAGATTGGTGTATGAACTCTTTCTTTTCGGATCGCCTGTGGCAGTGCAGGGGCACTTCATGTTTCGAAAAACTTTCGTCGGACAGTCTGCTCTTTGGACTCTTTTCGTTCAGGAAGACGAGATTCGCTTCTTGGTCATTCAAACAGATCGCTTTGGTTCCATGAGTTTCGAAATGATCGATGTCGTGTTCTGAGCCAACTCTGACATTTCTCGTCACTATCGAAGCGTCTGCTCTTTACAGATTTCGTGACCTTCCATCCACGGTGCATTCCAATATAATATCGTTTAGATTTTTCAATTGAAACTCCATCAGCGCAAGCAGCAAAGCTAGATCAGTTCATAGAGTTTTCAGCAAACGCATGGCTACGGATGCTGTGCCGTGTACCTTCCTCTCCACACTCGAAAGGAAAGCATCAAAGCAGCCCCTGATTGAACTTTCAAAACTTTACTTTCTCTCCTGCTCCACGTAACCATGCAGACGGATGCGTGCAAAAGAGCCCTTCATAAAACATTGGAATCCAAAACGATTGGCAATTCCATACCAACCTCTCGTACGGTACGTCGTTTAGTTTCTAAACAGAGAGTAATACAAAGCATTTGATCGCTCGGAGTGCAATCAATCGCAATGCCTCAAGAGTTCTGCCGGCAGGGCAGCCTAATAGATGCAGCCAACAATTTTTTTTTTCCTTTGTCCAGTTTGTGATTAATCTCGTCTATGATGAAAATTTCAGAGTTTCCTGGCGACACCTCCGTAGAAGATCAGGATGCATCCTTGCTGTTTGCCAAGTCTGCCGAGAATACGCGGGACACATTCAGGAGAATTCCGGATGAGGCTTACAGTTTTTACCAACCTACGGATAACACGGCATCTTCTTACAATGTTTTCCCATTTCCTCGAGGTCAATTTGGAGCCAGCGACTTTTTTGTACCAACATTTTTCTTTCAACCAAAAGGACCGAATGGAAGACCGGCAATTGGATTTTCAAGCAATCGCTTTGGTTTCTACCTGAGGAACCAAGGAGAAACGGACAGAGTTGTGAAAGTATAGTTTCTCGAGCAGACAAGATGAGTTCTTGGATTTTCTCCTTCTCAAACATCCGCCTGCTGAATAGGCATTGTCAAAAAGTGAACCGACATTAAAAGCTGCTTCTTTTCTGGAGACCGTATTTGTTCCTGGATCTAAGGCTCTGAACCTTTTTGGAAAAATACTTCATACCGTTTTACAAGACCAGACCTCGGAGTAGAGATTCCGACAGCACACATTTGAGGAAAAAGCATTCCTCAACAAGTAAATCCAACTCGACAGCATACCGAGGCGGGCGTGTTGCAGGCGAACACTACGACCAAAGGATCAGACTTTTAGAAGGAGTTGTCTGATCTTGTTTGGCTCCTCATCGACACATCCCTACAAGTATTCTTTTTGTCCTGCATAAACCAGTTGATAAAACTCTTGCGTATTCATCCTGGAAAGATTTCTCAACGAATGAAACCTTTCCACACTGTTACGGACATCCACATCTGAAAGCTCTTTAAAGATTCATTAAGCGTTCGGTGACCCCCCCCCCCCCCAAAGGTGGATTTTCCTTCTCTGGCACCCTTGCAAAAGATACAGGAGTGAGGAAAGAGCAAAAACTTGTTTCCACGAGGCTGTTTTCCAAAAAAGCAAATTTCATTCCATATGCGCTCTCATCAATGATCTCCGCATATTGCTTTTTCTCTTGCTTCATTTTCAACTTGAAACTCGTCCCGTTTGCTCCGTCGTGCCTATCGAAATGGGAAGTTCCACAACCAAACACATTGCGCAGAGGGTACTGGAATAAATGCTTTGATTCCGTCTTGGTAGAGTTTCGAGAACAATCTCAGAATACTTTTCCTCCGCTTAAGCAGTTTACTCCACTGTGTTGACCATATTTGGCTTCGACCTTGGCAAGATAACCTTGGGCATGTAAATGCCTTTGTTTCGATCGGATTTCGAACGTCATTCACAGTGGTCCCACCATATTTCTGGTACAGTGGAGTCCCGTATAACGCAGATTTGTATAACATGGAAAAATGCCCTCCCTCGTTTTTCGATTCCTCCAAACGCTTCCTTAAGAGATCCTCAAGCACTAGTCTTCAGTCATTTTGCTTCTTCCTTTTGAATGTTTAGAATGCTTTATGAATCTCGAATTTCCCATCCGCTCAGAGGGAAATGAGACACCATTCCTGGGATGGTGTCATCTCGATCAGTGGCAAGAAAAGTTTGACAAAACCGATCTCTGCTACCATAAATTCAAAGGCCATGATCTTCACTTCTAAAACTACGACTCCTTTATTCATTGCTCTAGAAGCATAGCAGCAATGTAGCACCACTTCCGAGAGGCATTCTTCCTCAGATGCATATCCAGCATGCTGTATCCACTATGCTTTCCTCTTGAGCAAGAGTTGAGAACATGGTAACCAATCGTAACGACTTTGACATTGGCATTTGTTCATCTCTCGGAAATGCTTTACTTTTTTCCTCTTCTTCTTTCGAGCATTTATCTCTTTGGACACTCAGCGCTCCAATATTCCCATGTTTTTTCATTCTTTTACTTTCATATAGAGTCTCCATTCAGCATTCGCTGAGCGTGGTTTTGTATAATCCTTTCACGAATGAGGCACGAAACTTTTCCTTTGCAATGCAAACAGAAATAACTGCTAAGCATTCTACATTTACGCAGCTTGCCTATTTTGGTACTAACTTTTTTGCTGCGATACAGAAATACATGATGTAAGTTTCAAAATAAGGCGAGTTTTCTGGAGACAAGAGTACTACCAAATGAACTCTGGTGCCGGACTGCAATTATCGATAGTACTGTATTACTGGTTCGGTATAAGGATTCTGTGTGCGTGGAGATCTATGGACCAAATGACAGAGAAATTCAAGAAAAGCAGGTAGCTGTGACTTATTATGTGTTGATAGTCAGTTTGTGTCGAGTGAGAATGCATCTGACACAGTGAGGCAGTGGTCTGAACGAAAACTTTCCAGTAAATCATTATAAAGGGCGTGTGATATGAATTTGATATGTGACTTTCGAGCAGTCAATTCGAGTAAAGGAGAACGAGGACAGGATTGTACCTTATTTTGATGTCAAGTCCTCAGGGGTAGATTTTTATTCCGTTTCTGGATTAGTCACCCCCCCCCCCCCCCAATCGAAATCAAACACAGATTAGATTCCCGTCCCTCTATCACCACCGTATGCGAGCAGTCACAACTTGAGGAGTTCGCACACGAGTACATTTTGGCAACTCTGGGAATCGGGTGCACCGTATTTTACTGTTGGTCGCCATTTTGCTCTGCGCGGCTCCATCGCATGAGATTGAAAACGCAAATTGCAAGTCGTCGTCGTATAGCAGCATTTCCACCTCGAAAAAGATTCCAGACATGAATCCTTGAACCACTGCTTGCTTCTCCGACAGTATATTCTTACTTGAGTACACTATGACTCAACATCCAGTATTTGCAAGACAGAGAACAGGGATCATCGAGAATTTCTGCATTACTATGGCTAGGGATAAACTGTTACGAATATCAGCTTATCTCCTGACAGTTGGGCTGTCAGATTTGGAGATTCGATTCAGTTTTCTTTTCTTCGAAGTTTAGTTTTTCTGAAGCCACTAGAACTAGGAAAAAGAAAAAAAGGTTAAATTCTTCCTCCTTCCTTTCTTGAGTGTCCTGCCAGATCCTTTGTTCTGGTGTCTACCCATCCTCTTGTGTTTCCAGTACTTTGAATATTTCCCGATACATGCACTGGGCAGACATTATCTTAGGTTTTCATTGAACAATGGATCACTCCCTTGATCTTCCTAAATTAGGGAAGGTACAGGGAAATAAAGATAAAGGGATTCTATGATGTTCATCAATTTTAATGACTTTGTTCCCCATGCAAAACTACTTTGTAATTCGGATGCCGAATCATGTTATGTTTCACATTTCATTGTACATCATGGATAGCCCAATCACCATAAACGGTGACTCCATCCACTTGAATGAATTGCCGATCGTTGACAAAGCACTAAGTTTTTGTATCCTATTTCGTATCTACTGTTCTGACACTAGAAACTAATACTTATGGTATATTTTACATGCAAAGTTACTCAACGGTATCTGTTGCACAGATAGCTCTAGATGATTACTGTGACATTTCGAGTCTATACAAAAGTAGAAACATTTTCTATTATGGAAACTGTTCCTTATAAGGACTCTCCTAGTAAGAAAACACAAGATTATTGTAAAGCATGAAAGCCTAATTACTAATAGTAATCGGTAATAGTTGAGGAATCTCAGGTTGTTCTCAAGCTGCTAGTCTTTATTCCTAAAATGTAAATATCCTCATCATTCAGTTATCCTTAATGCGCAGCTCCGGTACAGTTTTTTTCAGCAATTAGTCTATTCATTTGTCACTCATTGAGAACAATAAAAATATCAAAACAAGGAAGAGAAGGCACACAGCGAAATCCAGCGTTTGGTGTGGCTATTTGCTCCAAGATGCATTAAGAATATCGGATTTGACCCATTTTTCCTTGATTAATTTTCAGAAGACTTCAGATTCCGAACTGCGTATCTTTTAAATGCATAAGGACTATCTGTACAATTACCTACTGACAGTTAAAACGTGGAAGGCTGGAAATTAGATCGCTTCCTAATTGGATTTGAATAACGAGTGCAGTGATCGACTTTAAGCAATCATTTTGTTTGCTTCCGCTCTCTGCGAGATGTTTCCTTAGAAAAGATGCTTCAGTCACCCGCTTTGCAATATTGATCTCTAGACTAGTTGATGCGTTTTCATCGAAAGATTGACCAAAATCTGCTTGCGACTTCAGAATGTCAAAGTTGCTACAGGGCTGTTTTATGATGAATGGTGGGCATGACTATGGACGCATTCCATATGAGTCGAAGAGAGCAAGCCAAATCGACAAGAAAAAAAGGCGATTTCGGCAAATATTTCAATCAGGGAATTGCCCCGAAGAGCAGAAGAGGTTCACTACTCTGCACCTACTGCTTCATGTGACCACTGAATTTTTGATACGTTGAGCGTGTTCTAACGAGAACCAAGCATCCATCGAAAATAAACACATGAACTCAGGTGAGTAAGATTAGCAAAACTATGAACGAACGAATTAAGATGGTGTTGACGTTACTCACAGCACGTATTGCTACTGCATTATTATGTTATTACGGGGATCTAGTTCAAACCGATACTCACCTTCCAGTCAGGTGGATCCCACTGTGAGGAGGATTCCCGTCGGATTCTCGAGTGGAAGAATACCGACAAAACAACACGGCACCCAGCGATGAGAAAAAGGGTGCAACGAAACAGAAATACTGACCCCCGAACGTTGTCGCAAATTTCTTTCAAGATGCCATGTGAATCGTCTCCCGGGTTGTTGATATAATTTATTTTTTGTCCTCATATCTTCCTTCACCTCGTTTGGGGCTCACCCCAGTTGTGCTTTCCAAAATAGTTCTCGGTCTCGTTTCACCAGCGGAGCCTTCGAAATTTGAAATGTTTTTGACTTTGTACTTGAATAGGGGCCGTTGGAATAGTTACGTGAATTCTGAATATTCAACATGCGTGGGTAATCTTTCGATCTTATAATGAATCTTTCGATTCATTTAGAAGGAGTGTAAAAATTCACCATGTATCTTCACAGAACGTTGTTTGATAACAAACTATGATTATAAGCATAAATTACTATTGAACAGCTGATGGGAATTCTGTTATGTTTACTTCAACATTTATTGCATTGGTCATTCGAGCAAAATAGTCCTTCAGCAATATAGCGATCAGCAGGCAATAGGGTATTGCTGAATAAAGTTTGGACATGCTTCTGGTCGTCCGCCTGCCACTACTTAGTTTTTTCTTAAAAGAGAATTTGGAGTGCTTTCGAAAAGTTCAACCGAATCAGTTGAGAGTGAATTCATAGAAATATCTTCAAATTATGCAGCATACAATTGTTTTCGTAATTTGTTCACTCTCCTATTCCAAGTAATTAACTTTGATGTCGGTCAGCATACAAGAACGAGGTCACAATCACCAATTGCATTTCTTAACTAAATCGTTTGTTCTTGCTCCTTCTATTTTTTTAAGATGATTTTTTAAAAGTTTGTATTTTGAAAATAGGTATTTCATATATTACCTTCTGAATTAAGGATGAAAAGAGTCAGGTGTGTTGCATCGATTCTTCATATGGCTTAAATATTATGAATGTATTTTTCTTATAAAATATCTGAATGAATACAAGTAGAAGAAAAGTAAATTAAAATGCCTGTAAACAAATCGAACGCTGTTTAGCACATTAATCAGAAGCCAAAGTTCATCAAAGATGTCAGAAGAGAACAGTTTTATGCATGTTTGCGATTCGGACTGCAAAATTTGAGAGTCTCGTTTCAAATTTCAGCCATGAAAACAAATGCAAATCATCTAAGCGTTGAGTTCGTCAGAAATTGGTAACCCTTCAACCAGAAAAATCACCACAAATCAAGCATGGCCGCAATCTACATCTTGAAGACGTGCCCGCACTTCCTAAGCTACATAAAGCACTTACCTGAGCATTCAACTCAGAGTTCGAAGTTTATAAAACCATGACGCAATGTGATTTAATGGTTTAAGAAAACCCCACACACCTATCATGTATTTGATTTTTCAAGGATCCGTTCACAGTAGAAAGCTGTAAAAATTCCAGGGAACAAAATTGTGCCAACACATCCTCACTTTTTAATAGAAGATGCTGTTCAGGAAAAAAAAAATGCTGCTTTAATGCAAGTAAATTCTTTCCCAACCTTCCATTGCTCCAGAAAGCTAACATTCTGGATTTGTCTGTCAAACTGTGCCCTCGAAATACAGCAAGCACGGGAAGTGGACTCCAGAGCTGTGTGATAATTCAAAGGTCCTACTGTACGTATTACGAAGGAAAGAAGTAGGATGTGGATAAAGTATCATTGCGAAGTTTCGAAATAATTGATCCCAAACAGGAAGTGGCTATTAATTATGTTGCATAACGAGCGAACAATATTTATCCTTTAGCCTTTTGAGTAGATAAGAAATAGCCCGAAGCAAAACACAAGAAGTATTTATATGACTATTTGATTACCAATATGCAAATCGAAAATCTTATGCCTTTGGGAAAGTAAAAACTACTGAGCTCGCTGCTGTCTTTAGTTTCCGTAGAACTCACAGCATTTTTTTAGAAATGACAATGAAGATACTGATATGTGTGATCATCGGTTGTCAGCTATTGAGGGCTAGCAGCATACCAGGTTGGCACGATTATTTCTTTATCCTGTTTGCTTGATTAAAAGGAAAAAAGAAAACACACTGTATCGGAAAAGCCATTTTATTCTAGAAAATTGCCTGATATAATTTCAAGCATGTAAAAGATCGACAAGAACTGACCAAACAGTTCAAAGGTTTTTCAGCTTTTGTTCTCTCCCATTATTTGAACGATAACGCGCAAGTTCTATCCGTAGTAGACGTAGAAAACAACAGGACAAGAAGCACGCCTTTGAATGGATTCACGTGATCTAACAGAAATGCCAAAGACAGCACTTGCTGTCGACCACTATCGAAACACCTTTAGTAGCATTCAAAGTGGTGAATCATTCAAAAAAAATAAAGAAAGAATTGACAGATTGCTGTTGAGTTTGGTCATCTCTTATTTAATCAAAACTCTTGTGAGTAACCATACCAAAACTCAGCACCCGAAAGTGTTTGTGTCCGAGACAGATGTCAGCATCCTATAGACACATTGCATTCGCTGTGCAAAATATTTGCATTCCTTAACAGTGGTTATCCATAATATGCAAAAAAAGGAATAAAACGTTATTGCGGGTTGCTTCGACCATGAAACACCAAGAGCATCCACTCAGTGATTCCATATTAATTCCGTGTCTTGCCGTTTCCATGTTGAAAATCTGTACCTCAAAATAATATTCTGATACTTTTTTCTTTAAAAGCATTCGAATAAAAATAATCGAATCGTCTTGAATTCCCATTTTTTACGAGATTAAAGTCGAAATAATGTCGCTTTACAAAGTCACACATTAATGTTCTATCAAGAGAGAATGCTACGGGAGGATTTGTGTTTTGCTTTTTTCCCCTCAATGCTTTCAAAAAATCATCGCTTGCAAAATAAAATAACTGTAGCGGGCAATTCAGAACGATAGTTTGCAAAATACCAGGTTTGGAAACGCATTATCCAACGGAGTCATTCTTAGAATTCTTTTACTCATTTCATGGACTTCATCTCAGTGAGATTTGTACCGATCATAGTGGAATCGCAGGTGAACTCATGGCTTGCCTTTATAAGCGGTCCCTTTTTCAAAAAAAGACTTGCCACTAGGTATTTTTTTTCAAATTAAAGCGAATTGCTTGTCCCAAATCAACAGCAAAATCAATCAAAGAATTCCAATCTTAAGAATGATGTGAATCTTTCTTTCCATTTGAAAATATTCCCGGGATTGGAATTTTATTACTTTCTTGTGTCACGAGAGTTTTATAATGAGATTTGCTAATCTGGAAATTTGTGTTAACTCTGAAGTGCAATCTGAAGACGAGCATTCTACCAAACGATTCATCAACCCATTTCGTGTTGTTCAAGCTCTGTTTGGATCATCTAGAAGAAATAACCTCTTATCTGGTGTTGAGGATGAGCCAGGTGAGCTGATGCAAAGAACTTTCAGATCTGAAATGGAGTATTTTGCAAGGTAATGAATTACCAACTCCCGTCCTGCTCTTTCAGCCTATAGGTCCAAATGGCTTGCCAGCATTTGGTTATGGAGGTGAGCACTTCGGTTTTTATATAAGAGATCAGAGGGGTGAGAGCAAAAAATCATTAACAGCTTAAGTAAACAATAAGTAGTCCTGGATTCCAAAAATGCATAAAAGTGCCTTGATTGCAGAGAAAGCAATTGGCGAATGGAAAAACATTTCGAGACTCAACATGTGGACCGAGAGATCTGAATCGCTAGGAAAAGTCTCTCAATCCACATTGAGATCTATGTACTGATTTTATGCAGCAAATAAACTGCTTAATTTCAATGCTATAGAGACTACCAAGTCATTCTCATTAGCAGCTTGCATGGAAAAAATCACATAAAAGAGGATCTCCTGTAAAAAATGGGGTAGCGTTTGCCTTTGCACCAAAGAATTTTGGAGTGGATCGAAATGCAGGCAGTTACTTGAAAACAGAGGCATAGGGAATAGAAGTGATGATCTGCTAAGAGGGATTAAAGTCGAAATGCAATGAATAGTGCTCTCATTAGGAAAAGTCCGAATACACGAGCGCTTGCACACCAAATATGAAATATGAAATCGAATGCGCGACAAAATTTTTCGAAATGAAAGTTTTTTCTGGCTGTTTTTAAATTCTTTCGAAGTTTGCATCTTTTTTACTAGTGGAGCTTATTTTTTCTTTACGTTTTAAGCACGGTTACCAACATTTTTTCTTTCGAAAAGCGGCTTGATAGGTTCTTTTGCAGTTTTTAATCTTGCTTCCGAATCCTTCGCTCTAACTTTCGTTTCCGTTTGGTATAGATTTTGTTCAGGATATCTGTGAAAAGCGCTCAAAACTTTCAGACGGACTGTTCAAAACTGTCCTTATCAAACAACATCAGAGAAGATTTCTGCTGGGTTGAAAGGCTAATGACACCTATGGGTGTCACTGCGACGGTTGAAACCTCAGTTCCTGTGAAGACTCTTAGAGTACGACAGATGCACTGCATACTTTTAACCCGAGATTATGCAACGAATTTATACCTTTGATGTTAAATCTCAATGAAGTTTTGCTCTATCCATGATGTTGGAGTGTTGATTTCTGAAGGAGCTAAGAAAATTTGCCAAGTTTGCTTATCGGGAATCAAAAGGACTACAGTACATAGTCTAATTGTATTTTTTTTTTTTAGAAAAAAAAACTGAATACTCGTTTGTTTGTTTATTTATTTATTGACAATTTTCCCATTACTGTAGTAGAATATTCAGCAGGGAATAAGTAAGTAAAAACAAATAAAAATCATTGGAATTGCATTGGAATTTTAAGAGAGATTCTCTGCTAAAAGCAATGGACAGCATTTTTGCAATAAGATGCATTTTCAAAGTTTTCAAAGAATTTAGAATTCACGTACTTTTACTGAATTTTCTCATCATATAAAAAATTCTCCTTGCAATCCCTAATCATTAATGAAATGGAATAAAGTTTAGCATATCAGTAGTTATGTAGTCACCATCTGCACGGCAAAAACAGATTCCTCTTCATCAGATGAGCAATAAACCAAGGTATCGGCCCATTATGTTCCTTCTTGACTGTAATTGTAACGATTCATTCCGTATCATGAATCAAGATACAACTCTATTGAAACAACAACAACAAAATGGAAAGGAAACATCGGTGAACTGCAAAAGTTGAGGTGATTAAACCAGTCAGACTCTTATGAAAAGATGAACGATTTAAATAAGAATTCTCCGTCCTTTGCATACACTCTCTTTAAATAAATATGAGAGACAATAAAAAGCTCTGAGTATCAAAACAATTTTAAAAGGATACAGTGAAAATAAATGAATTTAAAAAACACCTTTCATGGCATAGTAGATTCAAGACCTTTAACTATGAAACTTCATTCAAATAGTGGGCACATTACTCTTGAAAACGTTGAATACAGAAAATATTTCTCAACCCAATGCAAAAGAAGCAGTGTCACGCATGATCTTATATGCTGAAAGGGATGATCTTATATGTCTAATTGCAGTGGTCACATCATCAAATCATCAACGTTGTGCCATAATCATGCTCTATTGAATAAATAACTTTTTATTTATCTCATGATCATCAAATTATTATAGTTGCTAACTTATTTGTTTATTAGCTGCACATATTTCCTCTAAAGTTTTTCGTTTGCAAATGTGAACGATAGCCGATGAAACGGAAACGGCAGAAAATGTAAATAATATGTAATTCAGTATTTTCAGGAGATTTTTTTTTCTTTTTTAGTCCCCATATCTTAATTCACGTTCCTCTGTTTTCATTACCATTAATCATGGGCAGTATGTTTTATAAATTCTCCTTTTTTAAAAAAAACAAAATTCAGCAAAGGCACGTTCCTTTAATTGCAATAAATATATCGACAGCAAAAGCACGTACTTGAAGCTTGTTTGAAGATTCCAAATTGCACGTAAAAAGTCAGTCGTGCAATTAATGGTGTCGAATTAACTAGAAATGCATTTTCACTTTTTATAATTATCCTGATATGGAATCGGAAACATTTATTGAATCTTCAGATGGGCCTAAGAACTCAGCTTAGAATTGTGAGACGAGTAACTATAACAGATCGCTCATTTTATTCCAAATTATACGAATTAAAAATGACTTCTTTTGAAAACAGATTTCAATTGTGTGAATATGCTTAACTTTCAAGTCGCCTTTACAGCTATAAGAAAACTTACGGACTTTTACTGAATTCAATGCCGTTTCAGTATCTGATCATTAATCCAACCTCTACCAAAAGTGAATTAGAATTATTAGCTGTGGTGGATGTGAGAATATCACCCGAATAGCGAGATAATTGCACACAACCAACATACTCTTACTAGCAGCAACAACGTGTACCCATTAGTAATGTCTAATCCATCCAGAAATGGAAAATGAAAACCTAGGAAAAAGAATTTCCGTAGTCCACGGCTTCGTAAAATACTTTCACTTCAAAAATACTGAATCATTTTTCACTTCTTTTAAAAGCTTGAAGTGAAGCTTTTATGTATCCTATGCTAACCGAATAATCGAAGTAAGAACGTAGAGATAGAATATAGATAGATGTAATATACATAACCTTACTGGAAGTGAAAAAATTCCAAGGAAGTGCCCATATGGAAGTCGGTTTTGATTTTGCGCAAGCACAAACCTACCAGGATTGGTAATTCGTTAGGTACATAGAATCAACACAATCGTAGTGTTGATATGCATTATGACTGGAATAAATAAATCTTTATATTACAGTAAATGAAACAGACAAGCAAACAAACGTTGACGCCGTTCTCCAGAAATTACGGCAATCATATGTCAGAAAGAGTCTAAAACAAAACATTACACCTGGATGTAAGGTAAATATCTGGTGATTTTCTTGACTTGAAAGCTGTTTCTTTATTTTGTAGTTGCATTTCGTTATATGGCTCAAGCATTAGGTAGCGATTTTGATTTTTCCAATAATGAAGGAGCAGAATTTCTTACATTAGATCTTGGGCCACTGGAAACCATACATAGATGGAAAAAAATGCCTGAATGTGATGAATTTGTTGGAGCCAAGTAATCATTTGAAACTCATTCAGTCAAAACCAGTTTTTGATTAGATTTCTTGTTTCATTATTCTTCCATAACATAGTGTTGCTGATTCACAAGTTAAAATTTATTTATTTTTACTTAATTATCCATAGCATTTGAAGACAAGTGTATTGATTATCGTTTTAGAAGGAGTAAACATACCGTTGTTGCATACAAAGGAGCAATTTATGTTTTTGGAGGTGACAATGGAAAGAATATGCTTAATGATTTGTTAAGGTTTGATGTCAAGGAACAGAGTTGGGGAAGAGCTTTTGCATTAGGTACACCTCCAACTCCAAGGTATCATCATTCTGCTGTTGTGAGTATTTTTATTAACTCGTTAATTTAGCTTTATGTAGCCGTTGTTTTAAAATTTCGGGTCACATTGGTTAAACTTTCAGGTAATTGTTTTGAGGAGGTTGATTCAGCATGTACTATGGTAGCACAGGATACATTTTATCATTGGATAAGATAAGTTTTGGGAATAATGGTCATAGGATTACGGTCATAGGAATAATGGTCATTTAATTTATTTGTAAATGCATGTGTAGCATTTTTAGAGAGAACCTCAGTCACTACTCACATCTCAGTGGCAGTATGTAATTGTGATATTTTCCACAAATGCTTCTGACTAGCTATGAAAATAGTGTATAAAAATTCTGATTCATTATCTCATTTCATTCATTATCGTAGTTGTAACAAAAAAATAACATTATTCAGTAACATAACTTTCTCTGTCTCATTGACATAACTTTCCATACACGTGAAGGAGTAGTTCATTTAAATTTATACTCAGTGCTTGTTTTAGAAAACATTAACGTAATTATAATATTGGAACAGATTATATGTATCCAGAATTAACTGTGACTATGTTTGAAATATGAATTTCATTTTAATTCCATGCAATGTAGTATGCCTAGTGTATGCACTTATACTTTTCACTGTAGGTTTGTTGTGTTAGGATTATGCATGTTATTATTAGAATTTTAATTTACTGTGACACTGGATGTGTAATTATCCTCCACAAATGTGGACTTGAACTGGAAAATAGAAATTAAATCTCATAGATTACATACCCTATACAAGTGCATACTTGTCAAACTTTCCAACAAAAGTGATTTTTTGTTGGTTTTTGCAATTTAAAACACGGTCTAGGAAGAAATGAATATTTGAAAAAATTGAAATTTCTCTTGTTTTACATGTAAGTAACTTTGTATGTAGAGAATTAATGTAAATGACAAAGGTATGAGCATATCTCCATATTGCTTATAAATTCCTGTAAAGCAAGTGTTCCGTTATAAAAAATCGATTCATCTTTCTATGTCTAAAAGACTGTTTTTAAAGGGAATTGATTTAAGCAAGCATATAGCAAAATATTGCATTTGACTATTTGAGATTTTTAAGGAAGGTTCATTATCCAGACTTGCTTTTATTATATAATTACTGATTGATATTGTTATTTATAAATGATGTACCCAGCTATAACAGTTGTGTTTATCAGATTGTAACTTACAACTTTTAGCAGAAATATTCTTAAGAATATTTGTCCAATCAGATCCATGAAAATTCTATGTTTGTGTTTGGTGGCTACACAGGAGATATTTATTCAAATTCAAATTTAAGAAACGAAAGAGATTTATTTGAATATAGATTTCTTTCTGGGTACTGGATTGAGTGGAAGTTCCAAGGAAAGTAGGTTCCTGTAACATGTTTGAGTTTAGATCCTGTCTGTTATTTTTAGAGCTCCAGTGGCACGTTCTGCACATGGAGCTGCTGTATATGATAACAAGTTGTGGATATTTGCTGGTTATGATGGTAGCACTCGACTTAATGACATGTGGGTAATCTCTTTACTTGTATGTACATAATAATATGGAATACACTACTCCAGTCTACTTTGTAGAGTGATTACAGAGAAGGAGTGTGGAAATGTGTTCAGCAGATGGGAGATCTTCCTCCAACAATTTGTAATTTTCCTGTATGTGTAGCTAGAGATTCCATGTTTATATTTAGTGGACAGAGTGGTGCAAAAATGGCTAATAGCTTGTACCAATTCCATTTCAATGATTGCTGGTAAGACTCGCACATAATATCCTTATGTAAGTGGACTTTCTAGTTGGACACGAATCTGTACTGAGCACATTTTGCGTGATGCTCCTCCTCCACCTACACGACGTTATGGGCACACAATGGTGGCATTTGATCGATGCTTATATGTATTTGGGGGTGCAGCTGATAATAACCTGTCTAATGACTTGCAATGGTCTGCATAGCTGTTGTGTTTATTTTTTTGTAACCTTTTTCCAGTTTTGATCTGAGCTCTCACACTTGGTCTACAGTTCCAGTAGTACCTGACTCTGAGATTCCTGCTTCCCGTTTGTTTCATGCTGCAGCAGTTGTCAATGATGCTATGTTCATATTTGGTGGCACTGTAGAGAACAACGTACGCAGCTCAGAGATGTACCGTTTTCAGCTATCTAGCTATCCTAAATGCACATTGCATGAAGATTACCAGAGACTCTTGGAGAGTGAACAGTTCTGTGATGTGGAATTTTTGCTTGGACCTGAGGAAACTAGGCGAAAAGCACACATTGCCCTTGTTGCAGCTCGCTCACGTTGGCTCCGAAAGCGTATCCAAGCAGCCAAAGAATTTCGTGACCGTCACTTTGAACAAGTATTTGGTGGCATGCAAGTGCCCATTAAAGAAGTACCCTTGTTGGAAGTTAGATTACAGGATGCCAATCCTGCTGCATTTGGAATGGTACTCAGTTATATGTACACTGACCAAGTTGATGTATCCAAAGAAAGTGAGTAGAGTCTGATACAGACTGTGAAGGCCTATTCAGTCAAACATCATGCTAGTGAGGATGGCGTGCTTCCTCTGATCGATGTATATAGTATGGCAGTATGGTTTGAGATGCATCACCTGCAGCAGCTCTGTACACAATACTTGGAAGCCAACATCAATTTAAGAAATGTTCTGGCAGCATTGCATCGGGCTACTCAGCTTCATCTTACATCAGTGAAAGCATTCTGCTTGAAGTTCATTGTTAAAGAAACCAACTACAATCAAATTATCATGAGTCAGGAATTCGAATCATTGGATCGTTCTTTAATGGTGGAAATCATTCGTATGAAACAAATGCCTGAGATGCAGCCAATCAAGGAGCCTCAGTTGCAGTCCATTCAAGAGGGAGTAGCTACTAATTTGCTGCATGACATGAAGCAATGGCTTTTATTCACAGGAAAAGATTTCTGTGATATTCAGCTGATGCTAAAGGGTGTAGCAATTCCTGCTCACAAAGCAATTCTTGCTGCACGTTGCAGTTACTTTGAAGCCATGTTTCGCTCATTCATGCCTGAAGACAGTGTTGTAAATGTAAGATTTTGAAATATCTGGAGCATAACTAGTGAATTTAGATCACAATCGGAGAGGTAACTCCATCCCACCAATCCTTTGATTCGTTGCTTCGCTATATCTATTATGGGGAAGTTAGCATGCCTCCTGAAGACTCCCTGTATTTGTTCTCTGCTCCATATTTTTATGGATTCACTAATAATCGCCTTCAAGTATTCTGCAAACAAAATCTTGAGGCAAACGTAACTTCTACAAATGTACTGCAAATCTTGGAAGCTGCAGAAGACATTCAAGCACTAGACATGAAGAAACATGCCCTTAGTTTGATTGTGCATTATTTTCCAAAGGTAGGTAAAGTTACTAATTCCTGAAACATTATTTTTCCAAAGGTTGCGTGTTTGCCAAAGTTGCGTGTGTTAAGTCGATCTTTGCTTCTGGACATCTTGCAAGCATTAGCTGAAGAAATGAGCGACATCAAAATATGCCAGGATATCTCGGTGTTGAGTTTCCGTTTTGAGAATTAAGCTTTTGATTTCTAGATTCATTGTACAAAAGTGGCATGTGATCTCTTGAGTTACCTGTGATAGTATGAATTACAAATAATTGATTAATGATTGAAAAGGTACTTGCTTTTGTTCTTCCTCTCCAAATTGAGATTCCTGTTACATAGCATGTAGCAGATACATTAGCAAAAAGACAAAAAATGTGGAAATTGAGGACTACTTTTTTGCAAAGAGTTTCAAGCATCAGTTGTTCACATAGTATGCATAAATACATAAAAACCTCATGTGTAATAAAAAGCTGTGCAAGTTTTTTTTTCTTTGATGCATCATCAGCACAAGAATTGGAAGCAATTTAGAGATCTGCAGATTCTCTGTTTTTATGTTCCTTGATCCATGAATGTGGATAGGAGGCATGCACAAGCACACATTTTGTTCTAGGATTATTTACCTCATTTATATTACTGTTGTTGACCAATTTTTCATGGTTGGCCATGATAGCAGAAGGGCATGGCAGGTCTATCTTCCCAGATTATAATTATATTTTATTATTTATTGATGCAAATACGTTTTTAAAGCGGGAAATCTCTTTAGCTGTTTGTATCCTGGCAAAATGCTCTGGTGCTATATGCTTACATTGATTACATTCATGCAATTCTTCATTATGTAATCCACATATCACTGACAGTTTTCCCAGTAGTCTATTCCAAATATAATCCCAATCTTATGCTTCTGTAACTGAAGTATATGCATTTGTAAGGGGTTGACATGCAAAGCCAACACAAGGTACTTCACCTACTTACATTTAAAGAAAATTTTAATGATTTAGTAGCTTAGTGCATGCATATGGGAGGTGAACAAGAAAGAAATCTGTTAGGAACCAGCTAAGTGCATCACACATTGTTTTCAGTGAACCCAATTGTTTACATTTGTATTTGATAATTGGATGCAATCAGTGAATTCAAACTAGATGATTCTGACAAAATCTGTGCTCTACAGAAATACAGTTTGAAGAATAGGTGATGCTAACGACCACCTATTCTAAATGTTAATTGTAGTTACTGTAATCTTTCTGTATATTTCTACAAACAACTAGAATGATTAATATTATTTTATAATATCACATGAAATATTTTGGAAATAAAAGAAACACTTCCAAAAATCAGAGTTGGCAGAAAAAAATCAGTTCAATATGATTGGCACAAATTGAAAAATATAAAAATATATATATTCTTTATAAGCATTCTATCCATACAATCTCAGAGAAGGAGTATTCCAATGTGAACATCAAATTTAGATTCACAAAACAGATAATTAAAAAGTTTTGATAAACAATTTTCCACAATGAATTTAATTATAAGGAAATCACTAACCATCACTCCAACTAGCTAAGTACACAAATATAATACAATATATATAAGAAAATTCAAAAGCTACCAAATTAGGTATGCATAAACTATCTGACAGCAATTAATATATCCTTGAACATGGTTTTATTTTTTGTTTATATCATACAGAAATATTGACTGTTTGCAGTGCATCTTTGATCCACTGAGGAATAGGCTTTTGCAAAAAGCGTTTTTTCATGTATTCAGAGACAAACTGGGGAAACTGGCCTCTACCTATAGCTGTTTGTATCCTTTTCATCAAGTTCATCTGCACAACGAAATCATTTTTGAATGATAAAAAAACATGATTAACCTGGTAAAATATGTTATGTAGAGAAAGCAGATGGGCACCAACAGTTTCTTGGGTAGCTACTGCATGAAGATATGCTCTTGTAAACTGAGTACATGTTGGACACATGCAGTTTTTTTCAATAGGATTCAAATCTTTAGCATATTTCTTATGTCTTAAGTTAATTTGTCCTTCTGAAACCAATGCACAACCAAATCTCTAGGCAAATACTGAAAAAATCTATTTGTAGGAATACTTACTGCTGTTCTTGTTGGAAAAACACAATCAAACATATCTACTCCCAATGCAACACAAACAACAAGATCTTCTGGTACACCTACACCCATAAGATATCTTGGTTTGTCTTCTGGAAGATTTGTTGTACTTAAATGCACCATTCTCCAGAAATCATCTTTTTTCTCTCCACCACTAAATAGAAATGCACTAAATTCGGGAATAATTCTAGAGTAATGGCCACAATTCATTCAGCTTCAACATGAAATGCTAATAGAAAATCAAATATGGAGTTGAAGATAGATAAAAAAATATGACTAAAAGCTGTGGCTAAGAAGTATCCAGGAATTATTCCAAAATCATTAAGTTTTTGAAAACTCCCACAACAACAGGAACTGGAAAACTTTCATATCTTTACTTGAGTAAACACACCATTCCTACTCAAAATTAAAAACCATTTCAAATATTCACCTAAGACCACCTATAGCAAAACCATTAACCTTTTGCTGAACCAACTGGCGTATACACTGTTTTCTCAAAGAAGAATCTAAACCACCTTGGATTATTGGAAACAAACTTTGTGTTTCTGTCTGGCAATGGGCTTGAACACAACGATCACACCATCGTATGCTTCGTTCCATGGCTTCCTTAACTCTAGGTCCAGTTGTTAAGGCAGGAACTACATCATCTAGCTGCATAATTATGTCAGCACCAATAGCATGCTGTATGCTTATGGAGTCTTCAGGTCTCAACAGACACATACTGCCTATTAACAGATATGACATTTCTTACAAATAATTCTATACCATCATAAGGAGAAGAAAAATTCACCCCTATTTCACTAACTTGTATTAATTTCAATAATGATACCATTTGGAAACCACCAGAATCTGTAAGAAGAGCTCCTGGCCAACCCATAAATTTGTGCAGCCCTCCAGCCTTGGAGAGCAGTGATGCACCCTGCTGACAACATGTAATTTCAATAGAAATTTGTAAGCTACATGCAACACTTACTGGCTGTATTCCAAGGTGATAAGTATTGCTAAGGATCAAATCACAACCAACAGACTGAATTTGTTTTGGTAATAATCCTTTCAAAGAACCTTTTGTAGCCACTGGCATAAACACTGGTGTTCTTATAGTTTTATGAGGAAGTTTTAACAATGCCGATCGAGCTTGGCTTGCATGACACTGTGCTTCAATTTTAAACACAAGTGCTTTCTGATCACACATAATCAAACAAGGACTATTGCCAACACCTGAAATTAAACTGTTTTATCAATACAATAATTACAAAAGTCTTTATGTCAGTGAAGCAAGAGGAATAGTCAGGTGATGACACAGTTTGGAAGCAATACTGAAGTACTCCTGGCTCTGAAACAAAATAAGAATTTACAAATGCAAAATTCTATATTACCACACTATGCAAAGGATTTGTTATAACCACAGGCATTCCAAGATCACAGGTTTTGCTAATAAGTGGATCTAATGGCAAATTCCCCAGTAAAATAGTTCCTATTGCTTATTTTAGAGATTTTACAATTAAATTTAAAGCTGACCGTGTTTATTAGCAAAGGACTCAGCTTTGTTATCGCCAAAAATAGCTGTTGTGTGACCACAATGAGTGCAAACAAAAGAACTCATATTACACACTAAACCCAGAATTTTGATACCAACAATCCTAAACATATTAGCAGCACGATCAACGTCATCTTTGGCAACTTCTTGTGGCGTAGTGACTAATACAGCACCTAAGGAAAAACTTTATCACCTACAAATTAGTAATGGTCATTACCAGACACTGGTATTCTCTGTGAAATGGATAATTGAGTATCACCTGTTCCTGGTGGTAAATCAATAATAAGATAATTCAAGGGACCCCAATGAACTCCAAACAAAAGCTTTTCGATGGCTGACATCACCATTAATCCTCTCCACACAACTGCATTTTCTTCATTAACCAAAAGTCCCATGGACATACTGCAAAACTCAAGTTACGACACTAATCAATCCTTACCAAGAAATGCCGTAATTCAAAACTGGTTTGATGCGTTTTTCTAAAATGAAAATTGTTTCAAGGTCTAGCTTAGCTTTTGATGTCAGACATACTGTGATCTAATTCAGGTTTTCCTGATACGTTCATCATTTTCGGCACTGAAGGTCCGAATACGTCCGCATCTAGCAACCCAATTTTCTTGGTACGATCATTCATCAAAAGTGCACATGCGAGATTGACTGCTCATCTACACATCTATAAACTTTTCTTTCAAGGGCTCCTTAATACCTGCTGTGGTGCTTTTCCCAACGCCACCCTTACCAGAGGCAACTAGGATAACATACTCAATACCGGGCAACGGTAACTTTTTTGGTAGTTTCATTTCTTTAATTTATTTTCCATGCAAGCAGCTTTTCAAATCATTTTTTAAAAGAGAGTATTGACAACAATGCGAGCAAACTAGGTGATCGGCATGCTTCTCCCGGCATAGGAGTTTGCTTAGTATATCCACGCTGCTGCTATACAACCGTACCTTTGCTAAAATGGGTGCTTTAACTTTTGCTCAACGTATTCTAGGCATGAGCATCATTTTTTGAACCTTCTATCATGTTTGTGAAAATGTGGAAATACATTCTTCATTAAAATTCTATCATTTAGATTTGCTATTCAAATGAGAAAAAACATCAGATGGCATAGTTTCCTAGAATAATTTGTACAAGGGTAGGATATTTGTACAAGAATAAGTACAAAATATATATATATAAATACTCTTTATTTGATCCCTAATTAGCATGAGAAATTAAGGAGGTTAATTAATGAATTTTGAATTCATTTCTTCTAGTAACCATGATGTGCCAAAAGCAGTACGAAGACAGGAAAACAACGATGTGACTGATTTGCAACATATCGTTACAGTCACAGGTTTATTCAAGATTGGAGTCCCAAGATTGGAATTACACAAAATTATCCCTGAGATATAAACAACAACAAAATATCCTTAATAAGTAATGATTGCAACTTTTTTTTAAACACATACACAGAATGTCTTCCAGGATTTTTGTACTATAAACATTATCAACATGGATGAATAAGAGACAGTCTTTTTGTTGGCAATTTAACTCATTGAAAGATTCCAAGAGTGCTTCTTGCAAAGGTTTTGAATAGTGTATATATCAACTATGCAGCTCCTGGATTTGGCCACAGACTTCATAATCGATGCGATACAATACGAAGGAATCAAACGAAATGATAACCGGAGGAGACAGAAGTTGGGTTTCACTTTCGTACTATCTTCCTGTACCTAATCACAGATAAGCTGGCTGAACTGTACTCCATTTAGAGAGACTCCATCCAGTTGAAAATTAGTATCACCTCTGTCTTTAGGTTGAGAAATCAAAAGATGTTCATGACACCTATTACCAGCAAGTACTTACGCTAAAAAAGGAATGAATATGATTTACTGAAAAAGAAAAAATGTCACAGGCTTTTCATCTTTGATCACCAGAGTAGATGTGTAAATGTCTTATACGATGTCTAAATAAAATAATAAGAACTTTTGTACTAAGTTGCCCCATCTATAATTGTTCACTGTATGAGTTTAAGTAGTCAGCTACTCCCTCTCTACTTTATTTTTACTTTGATTTCCTATTAACATTTTACCTAGATCAAGTAACGACCAGAAGTTTGGTGCGGCCGATAAGTTTGTGAGTCGTGAGAAAGAGGAACTTGCCAACAGAAAAAAAATAAGAACTGATTATTGTTTTAGTTACTTCATGGCTGAAAGTTCAAGTTTGTCGGGCATTCAGGATCATCAGCATCTTGAAAAAAAAGAAAAGTAAAAATCATATCAAACGTCTTGCCATTCATTGAATTTTTGAATCAGATAAATTTTATATGCAACCGATGGAGATATGAAAACAGAATTAAAGGTATATTTTGGAAGATTCTCCCAAAAGCTTCCATGTGATTATCTGACCAAATATCCCTGTTTTTTCCTTTGAGCGCCGGATTCAAGCAATATTTTTTTCAAGTTTCTGGAGTCTATTTCATAAGAGAAAGAAACTCGGAGACTTTTACAGTAGAGACCTCGGTCATCGAAGTCATGAAATACACTAAGCTTTTCTGGATTAGTGCTTTGCTGACAGTTTAACATATATGTGCTTAAAATATCATGATATGCTATGATATAAAATATTAATCAGTGCATTAAGTCTTTCATGGTCCAAGATCTGTCACATTATACCTTTCAAGATACCTTTCATTTGCCTGTAATTGTTTTATGAACATTTGGCATATTGTCTTTATAAAGGAATTTATAGGATTTATAACTTTACATTTATTAGACTAACATATCAGATAGCTAATAATAAGCTATAGCCCATTACACTTAGAAAAATCGTCAAATTAATTTGATTTCTCATATTCTTAAAGCTTTCTTTCAGAGTACAATCATTTGAAGGCAATTTGACAGTGTGTAATGATGGATGCCAGCCACGAAGCAAGTGTGGAAAAATTTTATGTGTCAGGTAAAACTGATGCGATCAGTATTCGTTATTCGACGACTTTTTTCGGTTATTTAGTTGTTTTTTTATTAATTTTTAGACTATATCTGCAATGTTTATGACAGTGAAACTGAAATGTCGCAAAATATAATCTTATAAAAGGTGTTGGTACTCCTTTGCACAAATATTACTGGAAGTGATTCTCAAGTTATTTTAAAATGCATGAACTGCACGGATATTCGAAAACTGGGAAATATAACAGTGGCTTTTCTTTTGAGAATGTACTTAGGTAACGAAACATTTATCATTATTATGAATTAACATTTGATTAAAAGTAATACTAGTCAAGATGCATGTAACAAAGCATTTGTTAATATGTGCAAGCTCACGTTGAGAACCCTTGTTCGAAAACCGTGTTGAAATACCCCTTCCGATGCTGAAATGTAATTACTTGAATGCTGATATTTTAATGAATACAGAAATTGTGAAATTCATTCGCTTATGACATCGTTTTTGAACGTTTAACACATATCGTGATTGATTGGATCTTGCACATTTATGTTCCTTTCATTTAAGAAATTCATCATTACTTGCAAATGGATACCAGGCACCAAAACCTGTTAAAACAGGTACAACTATTTGTGGGGTAATATTCAATGAAGGAGTGGTGTTGGGAGCTGACACCAGAGCTACAGAAGATAATGTGGTTGCTGATAAAAATTGTATGAAGATACATTGGTTAGCTCCAAATATTTAGTAAGTAGTTTTGATTTAATTCTCCCATGAGATTCTGTTTTAGTTGCTGTGGTGCTGGCACAGCTGCTGATTGTGATAAAACCACTCAGATTATTGCAGCTCAATTAGAATTGCATGCCTTGATGTCTGGACGCACTGTACCTGTGGTGGTAGCCTCTACCCTGCTTAAGCAAATGCTGTTTAGATATCAAGGTTATCTTGGTTGTGCCCTGGTTTTAGGGGGAGTAGATAATACTGGATCACACTTGCATTGCATTTATCCCCATGGGTCTGAAGATACCCATCCCTACTGTTCCATGGGATCAGGTTCTTTAGCTGCTATGGCAGTTTTAGAATCGCGTTGGCAGTCAGGTTTAGAATTAGAGGCAGCAAAACAACTCGTACGTGATGCCATAGCAGCTGGAATTTTTAATGATTTGGCATCTGGAAGCAATGTAGATCTTTGTGTAATTACCAAGTCGGGAGCTGAGATGTTTCGACCTTATAATATAGCAAATTTAAAGGGGAAACGACAGGGATTGTATGATTATGCTGCTGGAACTACAGGAGTTTTAAGTACATCCGTAATTCCAATAGACGTTCAAGATGAATGGGTTCTTCCCATACAAGGTGTACATTCAGAAGAGATGGAAACAACTGAATAAAGTTAAATTTTATTGAGACTTCATGGAAATTAGTTTTCTTCCACGAGCTCTAGTTCTAGCTTCTTGTCTTGCTTGTGTATATTCAAAAAAAAGTACATTGGGAATCAGTGTAGTGTCCCTTAACAGAAGCCATTCAGCAAATGGATGGGAAACAATGCTTGGAAAATATGGTGTCAACCACAAGTGGACAAGACCAAACCACATTATTCCTGTGCAACAACCTAGTATACTCCCTGCAATTACCTGCAGAGGTGTATGGTATAACAAATACACCCTACTTATGCTGATTACTATAGCATTGACAGCACAAAAAGTGGACAAACTGGATTTCCAAAACATGGCATAAGAATTGAGACATAGTCTATGAGAAAAACAAATATGGTATACATGACCAAAAGTGCCTTACCTAAACAAAAGGAATAAAGTGATGTAAGAAGTGAAAAACCATGCAAATTGTGAATGTGATGATGGCATTCCATACTCTCCAAACAATTCTGATCTGACCTGAGGTCTTGGGCTTTGTAAGAATGTTTTAAGCAAGTAGTTGATCAGTTGATCTAGCAAAATTCCTGCAAAAAATGCTATCTGAAACACACAATTTAGTATTTTGATTAAAGTTTCAATACCGTATGTAAATCTCTTCGGAAGACAATAAGAGTTACAAAACCTGTGACAACAGCTAAAGGAAGAAGACTGTATATGGCTAATATCCTACCTAGTATGTCACCTAATGGAGTATTTGCAGCATTCTCTGGTTAACAGTGCTACTCACCTTTGCAATATTGCACATTGCTTAAAGAAAAGCTCAGCAATTCCACACCATTACACATGCCCATAATTGCTGTTTTTTGTTTGATACATTACATCATCTAAAACAAAACACCTCATTAACTGATGAGCACATATTTACGGAGCTGCTGCATTAGAGGTGCCTACATCCCTAACAGTTGCTTTTGCTGCAATCTGTTAGAAAATATATTTACATCTATGGCAAATATTTAGACTCTTCTCAAAACTGAAGTATATGAAATCTAGGAATTATGACCTACATTGATACATGTTCATGAACTCCGAATGACAATAAAAAAAGACTGAATTTTACATCCACACAATTAATATAATTGCATGTAACCATGTTCGAATTTGCATAACGGCGGTAAATTTAACTCTGATTACGGAAAAATTTTAAAACGTTCCAGACGTTTCGTGTTCGATATGCAGCAAACATGGCCCCCAAAAAACATGGCACACACTTAAGCTTTTCACACTTCTGTTTACGGTATTAACGGCCAAACTTGTCTGATACGGTCATCCTTTGATCAAACCTTTAAGTACGGAAAACACCGATCTGCATCCTAAGGAGCGCAGATCACACGATAAACGCTTTCTGTAAGAATGAACTCTTTTTGCATGCTCCTCCTCTTCGAACGAATCTGCTGCAATGGCTTGCAATACACAGAAATCTTTGCGAGCATCAGTAAATTATCTGTACAGTCTGACATGCTGGCTCAATATACTATCCCACCATCAAAGCGTGAGGGAATCCACTAGAAGGAAAGTGAAGCTACCGTTTGAACAACACGTGGGAGCCATGGATAAGAGGATGCTTGAAATGTTCAACGTGAAAAATGTTCGAGGTGTTTTTGGTTGGCAACTAGGAGATACATTGCACTGTGAATTCGAAACTCATGTACGTTATGAGTGCAAATGTGCATTTTATTTGATTTTCTTGCTTCAGCTTCTTAATCTCGTTGTTGAAATTTTTCCTACCAACACGTTTCTGATGAGTAATTCCAGGAAAATCATAAGTGAGGGAGCAAGAACATATCGTCCATTCGTACTCAGAACCGAAGATTCCAAAGGATTTCTATTTACAAAAGCATGCACTGGGGTTGGAATAAAAGCAATGCTTCCCTCTAAGAGAAAAGGGCCATGTAACCCTTTCCTACGTTGCCGCCTGTCTCATAAGGGAGGATTTCAAAACGTGTGGAGAAGCGGCGAGGGTCAGACAGAGAAATGGCACAAGTCTCATTAAGAAGTCTTTAACATTAATTTCCTTTAACTGTTTTTAGGTCGTCAAGCTGATTGCCTGCGTGATTGGTTGTTAAAGAATCATCAAAGACATTGGGGAGGAGGGGAGGAAAAATACCATAATAATGATAAAGTGCTTTTTGTTTTGGCCTGCAATAAAATGTGCTTCTTCATATACAAATTATTCGTATCAGAGTCACGATCACCACTTTTCCTTTCAATCCCTGTTGCTCTGGGATTTTTTTGTTTATTTTTTATAAAAAAAAAAAAACACCGGCTAATGAAGTGAGAGAAACCGAGGTAACAGACAAAATCAAAAGTGAATTTAAATAACTGTAGCCTCCTGCGGCAGACATTCAGATAAGCTTCCTTGTTTTTAAAACCCTGTCATCTTTCATTGATCATCGCAGGCATCTTTCACTTCTCCTTTAACAATGTTTTTAGGATTCTCAGTTTTTTGGTTTGCTTCTACATCTGAATATGCAAGTAATCAACATTCTTCTTGTTGACTCGAGACAGTGATTGAAGACCTTTTTCTGAAAAATGGTAGAAAAAGGGATAAAAGGAGTGGCGAGAAGGAGAACAAGGCAAATTCATTGCTTTCCGAAACACATTAAAAGGCGGAACGTGTGTCTATGAGCCATGTTTGGGGAGTTACTAGCTGGACGATTGCTATCTTTGTTAATAAGAATTTCTTTGAAGAATGCTTTCTTTTCTCAAAATAAAGAGCTCCTTAGGTTCTCAAAACTACGCGCTGTGATTTGGAGACCAAAGGTATTTCTGTGGGGAATGCACCATTTCGTGTGCCGTAGTTAAGAAAAAATTTCAACTCCACCACTGTCTTTACTTTCCCAGCATTCACTGGCATTGATATGGGCAATGACATTTATTCCCTTTCATAAATACATGGGTATCAACTTGAAAAGTATCGGAATAGTTCCAAAAATAAATACAAAATCTGCTTCGAGAATGCTAAAGGCACTAGATTGCAAAAGTAGTCACTTAAGATTGAACTCATACGAACTTCCTATTCAAAGATCAGTGTAGATATCCCTTTATACTGAATTTCAATAGATGATGGACAACACCTTCAAAGTTAATATGTTTTTGAATTTTAATCTATTCAGTTTTCGAATTTTTGGAAAAAAAGCAGTGGATAAAAAAGGCCACATGAGCATAATCTCTCTGTGTCAAAAATGATGAGGAAGATTCCAGGTCTTATATCATGGAATACACAGATTGTTAGCTATTAGGAAGACTGTTATAGTTCCAACTCTGCAGTTTTGCTCATTAGAAAATTCTGGATTCACATATAAGTTTAAGTATGTGCATGATAATTAATATGATAACGATCATCTACATTGAGTGGGTCCTGTGAAACAGCCTTTTGTAGTTTTCTGGAGAATTATTTAAATCCGTCTGCACTAGTTGAAAAGCATTCATAATAGCAATGATTATATTTTTTCAAAGTTTCTCTCTAATACTAATGCGAACGATTATCTAAACGCCACAATTTAACAACAAAGAATGAAATTCAAAGCTAATGAGGTTTTTACGCATGTCAAAGATTTCAGAAGGCTATCAACCTTTCCTTGATCCCCCAAAGAAAAAGTATAAAATATATCGGAAAAACGTTGACAACTTCAAGGTTTTGCGAGTTGAGCAGAGATCACAGTCATTATTTGGAGTACGAACTTTATCAAACAATACACTGAACAGCTGGAAGACTGAAATTGGAGTCAACGGGAACGTTTGCAAAGTGTTGTAATCATATCTGTGCAATCCGGACAACGTATTTTCGGATTGCAATCGTGTTCTGCTGCTCTCAGGTCTTGTATAAGAACACATCTGCATCCGTAAGACTTATTCAGAACACACTGAATCATCAGGGAAACGTAAATGAGAGAAAATAATTTTATTTTCGAATAAGTATTCACGTGAAAAGGGATATTTTCGTCATTACTTTAGCCTTGTCAACGTTAATTGAACTAAATCGGAAATGCTTGGTATGACAGAGAATGACAGAATTGAACACACCGTTAAGAGACCTGTTCAAGTAACTGAGAGTCCTGGTCATTTTGGTACAACAAGCAGCAAGTGCAGAGTTCACAAAGAAGAGTTTTTCAGCAACTGATCTATGATTTCAAGCAAACAGACTCTTTTTTCCGTATCGAGTCTCGTAGAAGTACAAATAGCATATTAAACTGAAAAATGGGTTACATCTCATAATCTGACATACTCTTCTGTATCGAGAATGTACTGACTGATTAAGAAAAATAATAAACTGCATTAATAAAGAAATCTAGAATAAAATGAAAGAAAGAAATATCTCTAAAAAAAGGTCCACTTTTCAGTTCAATTTGATGTCTTTTCTGTGGGAGTTTCCATTTAGTAACATTAGGATTTTGAGATATTAAAAACATCTCAATATTTATCATATTAAATTGATGTGAAATGGCAAGATGTTTAATAATAGATGTGCATACTAAATGTCAACTTCCAAGTTTATCTCAAGGAAATTATGGGATGGATTATTTAATTTCACAAATAAGAAATTAATGAAACAATAACTTTTTCAAGTTCAACATTCATTTTCATTTTCTTACTCTCTTGGAGACAGAGGATCCTTGAAGAATGGCATTATGAATAATCCATGAAAACTAGTTTCTTATATTCAGGTCTTTAGATGGCATTATTACTTGATTATCTTTTTGTAGTTGGAGAACACCTTTGTTATAAAATTCTATTCATAGTATACCCTGGTATTAATGTGGACAGGACTTTAAATTTAAGCGCTGTGTGTGTGTGCGTTTTTGATGTCATACACCGTGATCGATCAAGTGTAGTTTTATTCTCTGAGTTGAGTGAATGGTTATTTGGCATGAGTGATTTGACGAACCAGTTGCCATTAAATCTGTGGAATTTTCAGTAGAAGATGATACTTACTACCAAAGAGTCGGCTATGGATTTAGATATTATGTTACTGAATTTCCTTATTCTCTGATTCCGTATTGTGACCAACAAGAAACTGCTATTTTCTTAAAAATTTTAAATCATTTTGCTTTCGAAAAACAGAAATTCTCTTCCTATCTGATGAAACAATCCTACTTCGATCTTTTCAAAAATTAGTTTCCATTATAGACTTCCTCTTATTCTGAATAAACTTTCATTGATTATGAAATGGCAAATTAATTTGCCGGTTTATTATCCATTACACTGCTTGATGTAGTAGGTTTAATGTTTGCACACATTAAGCATATTAGATCATGCTGTGTAATGCATTGTAAACAATTGCGTGTTTTTTTTTTTTTTTTTTACAAAGTTTTTCAAGAAAACACTTTCGTATGTTTGCTGTATTTTAGGATTCCTCACAACGAGAAACACGAAGAGTAGTAACTTATTACATCTAAAAATTCCATACGATGAGCGAAAAATTAATCATAGGAGACATGTACACATAATTTGTTGAGGTAAATAATATGTGCCCATGCATCTTTTTTAATAGATAAATAATTTAATAGAAACAATGGAGTTGTATAGTAGTTTGTGATTAAATGAGTGTGCACTTAATGCATACATGTTAATTAGGAATGAACGATGCTTAGGACAAGTTTGATACAATATTTTATTCATACTGCTTAGTTGTAATCAAGGATTGCTATTCGAATACAATCCTCTCACCAAAATAAAAATTATCTAAAGAATTTTGTTAGTTTAAGGAAATCAAACATAGTATACCTGAGTTATAATTCAAGACACAGTATGTTGAAAACAAAATGAGGGATTCTTAATTTTTTAAAGCATTGGAAGAATAAAAGCAGCAACAAAGAAAATCAACTACTTCTATTTGAGAAAGTGCAATTGCAAAAACTAAAATCGTGATTTATGATCTGTATGAAAAGATATGTTGGAATTATCTTCTTTAGCTTTAACTCTTTGGTCTTTTAATCGCAAAAGCTGTATAAACAAAAGATGCATAGAGTGCTCATAAAATGAAGTGGTTAGTATGGATCAGCGAAGGACTTCTCAACATTATTCCATTATTCCACTTCTTTCTCAACATATTCCGATTTCGTTTGGTAATGAAAAAAATACGTTTCTTTATCTGTTTCATGTGATTTACAGAAACATTGCACGTGTTTTGAATGAAGCTTTATTAAAATCAAAAGTATGTAGAGTTTATGGTTAATTCAGCCATTAAACTTTCGTTTAAAAGCTGGAACAACTTTTGTATTTGAGGATGTGGAGACATATAAATTGAATACATGCAGGACTTCGTGATTTCTTTTTTTATAATGTAAGCCTTATGATCATTAAATCAAGGAATCCAATCTGTCATTGTGCATATTTTGAGTAGGCAAAATGTAATTGGTTTTCATTAGAGCCGTTTGCAAAAAATTAGTTTTTTTGTATAAATTTGTTTTTCCAAACATTGATGGATAAAAAAGCATAATCATAGAAATATAATAAAGTGCATTTTTAAAGAATTATCAAATTTCTCATCAAAGTGTATTTTATGAATATTTTCAGAATTTCTTCATTTTTCTGAGTGGGAACACTTTTGTATGTTACCCCTGTTTCCCGAGTTTCAGTGCAATACTGCCGTATACTCGCAAATTTTTCCAATTGTGTTGATATGGTTAAAAATGCCATCGCACAAATGGTAAAGACCAATACTCGGGATGTGTTGATTGGCAGACTTGAACCTTTACTGAACCTCTGGTAACGGTATATAGGAGTAGTACTTAATTGCAAGTGGCTCAAAAGAAAGTAATTGCAATTACATGCTTTAGCTTGTTTTTGTTTGTAAATAGCGTAGAATGCCTTGGAATTTATAAATTTCAAGTAATTGCAGTGATAAATGTAAGACTGATTTATCTGTGCTATTGAGGACCAAGTGTTTTAAATCCATGCATATGTGAAACTGCTTGATATGAATCCAAAAAATTGATTAAAGCAGAGCAACCGGCAAGTCAGAGTGCGTGACATTTTTGTGTTTGTATATCATAACACCATTTCATACAATCCTGAACTAATAAATATTATCTCGAGAAATTGAGCAGGCTCGAGCCATGTTATGATTACTTATTTCATTTTGGTTTTAATGCTTGTGTTTGCAAAACTCTTGAAACATGTATTTAAAATTCGTACCAAATTTTTCACTTGCAAATCAGAAAGTTTAGCATCTTTTACATATATTTGTATTTATTTTTATGCACATTGCTACGCAAAAGTTCGTTTTTTTCGTACACAGCTCTTTGTACCGAAACTTCCGCTTGTATTTCTTTTAGTAATTACCTTACTGTAATCGTGCTTTTTAATTAAAATTTAGGAATCCAAATGAATTAAGAGTATTAGTCATTGTGTTACTAATAGTACCAGCATGTATTTAAATGCCATGATCGTATAAGATTGATCTATATATCTGCCAATGTTTGATATGGAAATAGATTCAGAGAAATAAGTATCCCCAAAATTGTAGTTTACGGAATCAAATAGGAATGCGTATAGTGCATGGCTTTTGTACTTTTAGTGTGCTGATTGTTCAATCATCGGTTTAGTAATTTACTCATATAATTGAGGGAAACTATGCTTAGCAGTTATTAAAATTGCGGTTACGTTGTAGAGTTATCGAGAATTTCATCATGGTATTAAAAAAATGAAGAAAACGAAAGCTTTCAAAGATACAGTTGCTACATGGGAAGTTCCTTTAAAAGATGGAAAACATTTTGTGGAATTAGAACATGGAAGTACCACAGGAAAGCGTATTATTCGTGTTGATAATAAGGTAATACGAATCTATTTTTGTTTTAAATTATCTCTAATGTTTAGTTTGTGTAGGATGTAGTTCGAAAAAATATGATGTTCAAACTAGTGGGAGCAGAAGTTTTTAAAATCGGAAGACACAGTGAGGGTAGAATAATTATTGCACCAGCAGGTGCTTTTTCTTTTGAATATACTTTATTTGTTGATGGTTTAAAATATGAGAACTTCTTCAAAATTAGCAAGAAATCATTGAAACAGTGGAATGTTTCAGTGAATGGAAGTGAACATACTGTTGTTTTAGGTGGGTTATACATGTTTAAAGTAACTGGGTTATAGTGTACTAGAGATTGGCAGTTTGAATATTTGGTTGGATGGAAAGGAGATGCCAACAAATGTGAGTGGAATTTTAAAGTGTTGTTAGAATATTGGAATTTTCAGGGAATATTTGTAGGAAATGGAACAGAATACCATTTTGATATTTGTGCAAAAAAGGCAGTGCTCAGATCTTTAAATTCGGGTGACAGACATCAAGGATTTTTGTACTCTTTGTTGGTAGATGGTGAATTAATTCCCGAAGTTTAAAGCAATTATTAAAAACAAATATTCTACAAGTAATTGTGTACCTTCTTCTGCAGACAACAAATCTCCTTTCAGTTCCGGTTGTATGCAATTAAGTTATATAAACTGAGATTGATAAAAGCTGTTGTCATGTTCATTCACTGGTCTTATTGTTTCTGGCAACGTCAGTGACTACACTGAGAATGTGTCTCATTACAATGACTCACATATCACATTTCAACCATGCCCAGTTCTCAGCACATTATGTATTTCAGTTACAACATTTGCATTCGTATCTGAATGCTACATGTTTGTGTACCAGAATTAAAAACATAACCGTATTAGTTTGAAGATCAACAATATAGCAAATTTAAGGGAAAAAAAAAGTTCGAATTTAACAAAAGAATCTTCAAGTCTAAATACAGGAATATGCTTATTTTTTAAAGCAACTAGGTCCTTGGGATGCGTGCAAAGTTTTTTTTCCTGCACCCGTTGACACATTTTTAGAATTGCAATGAACCTGCAATTATTCTTCTATCGGGATTTCAACTATTATGTTTCAAGCTTGGATAAATAATGCCTCGCCCATATGCCCAAGATGAGTAGAGGGAAGCAAGAAGTTCGTGCAAGTACCAGCAGTTCTCTTCTGCTCGGGCTTGAGGATTTTCCTTTAGACGTGGACGTAAATGGGAAAGCTGCCCGCCTAGGTGCTTGGCCTCGAATCTGTCGCAGCTACGAAGACAAAGAAAAACATGCCATTTGAGGAAAACCATTTGCAACCACAAAGAGTGCAGAACGTTAAGGGTGAAGCACGGAATGGGAAAGCGAAACCAACTCCGGAACTGTTACTGCAGCTTCAGAATTTCGTTGGCAACAGCAGTTTATGCAAAGATCTCGGGTTGAAACCCAAGTACCGCGGATGCAAGCCACGCGTATTCTCTGGCACGGAAGGAGTGACTGCTGAAGAGTACCCCTTGCGACCGGTGTGGAGATCCCGCACCAGGTTAGCCTGTCCGGAAAAGATGGTTTTCGCAGGACTGCAACCGGAAGACCTGACGAGATGGAAACACATCGGACCGACTGTGCGTTTGAGAAGTGCGAAAAGTTTCGTTTTCTTCCTTCTTTCGTATCGCTTGATGAGGATTTCGCAAGTCCAGTCCAAGAATTTCGCTCTCGACCTGCATTTGAGGAGTGAACGAAGGAATGGACGTTTTCCGTGGATCAACCTCGATTCGAGGTGCTGCCACAGGAAAAGACTCGTTCGTGGTACGATTGACATGTAGCTCGTCATACGAAAAAACTCGTGGGATTGGCTCGATAGATAGAAAGCTCGGCCGATGATCGAGAAAAACGCAGCGTCTGCTAAGGGAGGAATGTAAGTTTGGCGGTCTAAATTTTGTCGGAAGTGTGGTGTTCTGATCGTGCACTGTGCGTCAAGATGCTCGTACTGAACTCCTGATTCAGTAATGTCTGTGGTACATGAATGTATACATTTCACGAGCCATTGCGGTCTCGACTGTCATCAATTTAAGCAATCTGAATCAGAGACAGAATACGAGCACCTTCTGCGTGGTCCTCTTGCTAAATGGCTTAGTAAAAAGGAAATCGTTAAAGCGTTTGCGGGAAGTCAACGAAGAGATGAAGCAGTTTGCGGAGGTGATTGGTAGGTAATCAGGTATCAGAACCTTTGGCTAGCGTTTCTTGTAGATATTCCCCATTTGGTAGGTTGCCTCAGCAGAATATCAGAATCCACTCGCTCTACTGCTATGTTGCTGCCTTCCAAACGAGCGTTGGGTTGTGGGAAAGTGAATTTCCCAACAAGGACTTTGTACATTTCTGCACAGTACAATCAATGAATACGGTATGGGATATGGTGAGGAACCTGAAAAACTTGGAGAGAATCATTGCAAAACAGGTTTGGAGTGTTCGTGAAAATCGGATGGAATGGCAGTTCCTTTCTCTTCCATTTTCTTGGTACAAGCGGAGATGGCTCCTTTGGATTGTCAGGTTGAATTTGTTCCTTCACAAACTGGCATTTCATTCAGGACGAAAGTCCGCCCACTTTTACTCACGGGATCCTATAAGACCTTATGTTTCCATCGAAAAGTGCTTCTTTGTAAAAGACAGGTCTTTGAAATTCAAGCTCTGTTCGGAGATACACACATCGATGTGAGCCGTTTTTCGCGAGGGCGACCATGGTACGATGTAAAAGTAGGCGTAGGTTCACGGGAGAAAATCCTCGCAACCAACTCGGCATTTTTGATTCGAGTCCCGTGCTGCCACAAACAAGCTTCCACGCAAGAGAAGCAAATAGAGAAATCCCGTGAAGATGCATTTCCAATCAGCCACGATAATAAACAATCCATTTATGAAGATGAAAATCTTGCGTCCATTTTTTTCATCGGCTTCTTTACTGGCGTGTACAATACGGGGAAGCATGATCGATGCCACAAACTATGTACAACGAACTTCAATGGATTCGTTATTGCTTCACTGAATGTTTTTAAACTGTAAAAAGGGGGAGAAAAGGTGGACTTTTCGTACCCACATAGAATAGCAACCTAAAGATTATACTTCCGAGTAATACGCGTTTCGAGTTACCGTGGAGGTCAGCCCAATCGCAATGTGGTGATTGAGTTACTCCGGAGGGATTTCTGTCGGGAAGATCTGGAAGTCAGGTAAGTGTTGTCATCAGCCACGCTGGATACAGCCTTGGGTTTACGGCGCACCTTAGAAATGAATTTCATTGAAGTTCTGCCTGTTAGCCAATGGAAAATTGAGGTTTCAAAATTACCTCGGGATGACTAATTCATGAGTCCAATTTTGTTGCAAGAGTAACTGAATGACGTGTACCAAGTATGGCAAATGTGGCTAGCTGTCAAATTTAAAAAAATGCATGCATGGAATTTTAGATATGTCAGTTTTGAATTTGGGCTGCTCAAAATTGTGTTTCTACTGAGAAATTCGCGTTACCTTGGAAGTGGTGAGCGGTGATTACATTCGGTTTGCGGTAATTGCAATCTTGATGCTTTGGATTCCCAGAACGCCTAAGGTATTCGATACCTGGAAGGCATAATGCAAGTGAATCCATAGTTATCAGAAACTATGTTTATGAGCTTAAGAAATATAACTTTTTTTCCTTCATTTCCTGTAATGAGAAAATAAAGCTGTATGGATATACTGCTTTTGAATTTTTTAAAGTTTCCGAACACACGTTCCCAAGTAATCGATGTAGATGGATCAGTTTCGATATCAAATGGCGGTCGTGCAAGTGGACCAATCCAGTGCCTTGTCTTGTTAAAACATAGAGGAAGTCTGGTCCCTATTGTAGCGTAGAAGTGTTTTGTCCATGAGTAAAGAACGTAGGACGTGTGGTGTTGATGTGGAAATGCCCTAGTAGTGTTCATTAACCAATTATCCGTTGCTTCTACGAAGTTGATGCACGTTGGCCAAAATGCTCCGGGCGTTATGATTCGATGCCCAAACATGCCTCGTATACTTACCTGACTTGGGGACTATGAAATTAATTCTCAAGAAAAATTCTGCCCCATTCTTCGTTGTCACCTTAGCCAGTGTTTACGTTCCCGTATGTTTCTAATTCTAGATCAAGCTTGAACATTTTCCTAGCATATTTGCATTTTTAGAATCAATGTTGCATAGCTGGGATGCCAGCGTGTTACTCGTATGCTTTGTGCTCCTACCATCGTTTTGGATAAATGTTGAAGTCTTCATGTAATGAAATGTTTCCATCATATGCAGGCAAATAGTTTTTGATAAAATTGTGGAAATATCCTTTGGGACTTCGTCAAGAATGAGTACTGACTACAAGCATAAAATCTTTTTTCTTCTATTGCTTTGTTATATCATGTATGTCCAGTGGAAGGTATGTCAACTGGAACGAGGTTTTGAAAAATCAGTTGGTGTTCCAAGTGAAGACCAAGGTAGCATTTCTTAATAATGCAAAATTTAGCATTTTGTTTTATATAAGAGATGTCAACAAATAGTTCTGTCCTAATATATAATCGGATACCTAAAACTGCATCAACTACCTTGATGGGTATTCTGTATGAGCTTTGTTACAGAAGACATTTTAATGTATTGCATGTCAACATCACCAGAAATCTGCCAGTTTTACCATTGGCAGCACAAGTAAGCACGAATGCAATATTCACTTGATGAGTGCCAATAGTTTCGCCTAGCTCAAAACATAACAAACTGGAAACGGAAGAAGCCAGCTGTTTACCATGGTCATTTTGCATATATTGAGTTTGACAGGTAACATCCTCCATCTGAATGTTTAAAGTCATATTAATTTAGATTAGGATCAGGTCAGCAGCCTCTTTATATTAATCTAGTTAGACATCCATTAGAACGTTTTATTTCCCATTTCTATTTCCTACATTATGGTGATGACTTTCGCCCTCATTTGAAACGACGCTTCCAGGGAGAAAATATGGTGAGAACTGTAATAATGAATATGCTACATAGCTTGCAGTGTTACAGACTTTGGATGAGTGTATCCAAAAGAATCGCTCAGAATGTCAGTTGGAGAAAATGTGGTTACAGGTGCCTTTTTTTTGTGGGCACAGGACTGCTTGTTGGGAAGCTGGCAGCCCTTGGGCTCTGCACAGGGCCAAAGCTCGCTTGCTAGATGACTATCTATTGGTGGGAATTACAGAACATTTGATGGATTTCCTGTGGATGTTGGAAGTTTCGCTCCCTCAGTTCTTTGATGGAGCAATGGAAATGTATCTCACAGGTAGGAGTAAACTTGTAGCCAGAGAAGGGAAGATTACTATGAACTTAGGACATAAAGAACATCTGAGGAAAACTACAAAAAAAATCAAAGTACAAGATTCCACACGCTCCTATCTTGAGGCCAGTGGAATTTACCAGCTAGAATGGGAATTCTATCAGTTTGCAGTACTGCACTTTCAGCAACAACTGCAGATGATGCAAAGGAGACAATTTGTTCGCTTTAAATATGAAAAAATAAAGCCCAAATAAATGAAAGCTCTTCATTTTTTGGCGTCAGTTTTTTGTTGTGCATGTAGTTTGGCTTGCTGATAAATGGGCCACAGTTGCCCTTGCTGAGCTAACATACGCAGCATTTCCACAATGAGCGGTAAATAATTGTGTTTCCGTTGGATGTTCTCAACACGGTAACGGTGCATCTTTGCATCCTCGGCTTCCAGAAGTAATTGTAGTTGAGACAGTTTCTCCTCTTGTTCAGCATTTTTAGGCTGAGAAAGCAACTCTGCTATTTGTTTCTCATAAATAACTTTGCGATCAGCAACAACAGCCATTAGGTTGAAGTGGATTTCCCCTTCACTGTAGCTAGAAATACGGCGCTCAATAACAGGGCGGACCACTTGCATCCAGTCCCTATCTGCAGGTACAGCACCCAAATCTAAAGGACCCTCTCGCAGTCCATCTAATTCATAGAGATGTCCATCTTTGGGAACATAAGCTACAAAATGGTATGTTTCTTGCTCACTACTGCCACCTTTGGCATCAAATTCAATAAGGGTTTGTCTGTATTAAAATTTCATAGTAAAAAATACAAGCTTTATAAAGAAAACTACCTTGCAAAGGAGTTGTGGACACGTCGGATGTGTTCAGAATTGCTGATGGCCAGTCCACGCATGGAAGGATCAAAATTCTTGCAAAAATCACGGAATTCTGTCAAAATAGGTCCTAAGTCCACTTCAGAGAGGGAGCAATTAAGCAGAACACTTAAAATTGCCTGAGTTGCGCAAGCATTGTTGATAACCTGGAAAGAGATGGGAATGGAGTCCCCAAAGATAGGACTAACCTGGTGGGCAAAAAAAATTTCATTCAAGCGCCCATCTTGCACTACATTGCCAGCAGGTTCCTCTTCAGACTTCCAACGAAAAAGAAAAATCAACCCATAAATGGGTCTGCAAAACATTAAAACCTCTTATCAAGCTACTTAAGATAGCTTACTTAAGATGTTCGTACTGCTCTAAAGTATATAGTTCCTCCACCTGAATTCCATGGACCCCTGTAGAAGATACTCATTCATGACCTACTCTTCTTTACCTACCAAATTCACGCACCAACTCAGTAAAGACTCCTGGATCACTCTCGATGAGACACCAGTCTCCTGCATCCAACATGTTCCTAAAAACGACGAATTAGAATTCTAATTGGACAGCAGAATGTGTAACTCGGGTCTGCAGGGGCGTCACTCCCTAGCATAACATTGTATGCACCCTACAGATACTGTTGCTTCCAATGTGCTGTTATTTTATTGCTATCAGGGAGTAAAATGGGGTGCACGAAGAAAATGCACTGCATTGGAGAGAGCATCCATTCTGCCTTCAGGAAGGCTACGCTGGAGCCCTCCAAACATCACCAATTCAGCCTGTCCTTCTACCAAAGAATAGAAACTGGTTTCTTCTGGAACTGAGCCTGATGACAACTGTTTGCAACGTTCCCATTTGGCAACACCCTGAGAACGTGCTCCACTGATATCTAGAACATACACATCCATGGTAGCATGGCTAGTTGTGGCTAAATGTGACATAAGATTTTGTTTTTGCAAACACTGCAATCTTTGCTCTGCCCTTTGGAGACCTTCCAGCTGCAATGCACGATTTTTACTGGCATTGGGACGAATAGAAGGCCATGGAGCCATATTTCTAGGACCTGCATTTCCAGAACTTTTGAAGTGTCCTTGTTCCCATCTATTTGTCAAGCCATTTCTAATACATGTAACAATAGCAGAAAGTAGAAAACACAGTTACCTCTCTCTCTTATCTACAGGTGGTGTCCAAATGACAGGAAGGGGACGACGAAATAATGTCCATGGGATAAACCCAGCAGTGTGTGGGCCTTTACAAGTAGGATACTTTCCCAAAAATACTACTAGATTGTCAATCTTACAACCAGGATGACGCCAAATATGTTGAGGTGCCCAATGCACATTACTGACTTGTAACTCTGTCCACCGCCAGAGTGTACTGTTGAGTTCTAACAACCATACATCATTGAAAATAGCATTGGGGCCTCCATGGCCACCAATTATCACAATACAATCATCACTTAATTTTACTTGTGTATGTGCATAACGAGGATGGGGACGTGGTTCAGAAGTCAAACATTCTTTCCAAATCAGTGTATTTAAATCCAATGCCCACACACTGTTAGAACTCTGTAATATATGAACACCCTGATGTAAAAGCTGAAATCCGCCAAACACTATCATTTGTCCTTGAAGGATAGAAGCTGAGTGACCAGCTAAATGTGGGGCTCTTTCAGGATAATGAATTTCAAGTTCGTCCCATGTATTGGACTTGATGTCATACACATGAACACTGCGATATAAGACACTCACTAGCTGAACAAGTCTATCTACTAACAATTACTTCACTTTCAATGCCTTACCTGATCCACAGATCCTGTCATGTATCGATAACTAACACCACCAAACAAAAATAACTTATTCTTATAGGCAACAAGAGAAGCTGATGCTTTTGGAGGAGGATATGTTCCTGTAGTCAGAGGTCTTTTCCATTCTCTAGTGGTCAAGTCAAGTCTCCAGAGGTCATTAAAAGTTGTATTGGAAGAAGTAAATCCACCAAATACGTACATATTATTGTCTAAAAAAAGAGAACAGGCTACATTCATGCACCTTAAATAAATTACCAACAACTATCGCACAATGACAGTAACGCTTAGTTATGGTTGTGCTGTAGGATACTGGGACAGAGTGTAATTTCCAATGCAAGCGACCATTCTTTAGTGCTAAGAAGAATTCCTGTTTAAGGTGCTTTTCCAAATCTACAAAAATATACTTTCATTAGACTTCAATATTTCATTTTTATTAGATATGGGGAAAAACGTTCCTACTCATTCAAAAATCCAATGAATTCTGATCTCAATATACTAAATACGGTTGCTTACCTTTAATCAGATGATACCATCTTTTGCAGACCAGTTTACAACTCTTATAATTATTGTATGGTGTTAACAGACTTAGTATGTATGCTAACAGTTCTTCAGGAAGCTCATGGATTGACACTGGTGCACAGTTCTGATCAGTGTATTTCATCATATGTTGCATTGAGTCATCATGAATTATAAGCCTTTAAAGCTTATCTCAACACAAAACATTGAAAATCCTAGAACTGATCTTTATTTTCATTGAGGCTCAATAATGTGCACCAGGAAAGTATTACATTGTTGCATTTTGACATTTTTATGATCAAGAATACCAAGCTAGGTGTCATCTATTGAGTAAGCGATGATTGATTAGTTAGACGTGCATTCAAGAATTTCACAACATCTGAGTAATAAAAGGAATATTGAAATCAAGAATAGCAAACAATCAACTTTGAAATTCAAAATTCCTAATTTAGAGTCATGTTTCGGGGATGAAAAGTCTACGGGCAGTCTGCGATTTGAACACAGAAGTAATAATTTTTTTAAAAAATACTGCAAATAATAATTATATTACGGAAACTTTCACGAATGTGATACAAAACAAATCCTCTGAGTTTCATACATCTAACAATTATTTCTTGATTTTGCTTTTTAATCTACATAACTTTAATCCTTAGACGAAAACTCTCTACATAGAACGATAACTTGCAATGCATACGGATAATATAAGTAAGAATTACAAGCATCATAGAAATATTAATTGGTAATATAAATGTCATATTACTTGATATGGACATATTGAAAAACTAAATTTAGTTGATGATCCCATTTTTTATTGAAAAGTTAATTCTTTACTGCGTATTGTCATTAAAATTAAGGAACCTAAACGTTCGTTCTTTCGACTTGGCAGATATTTTTTTGCTCTAGAGTGTACATCTAAATTGGATTAAATAATGTAAATATAATGAAAAAAATTCAGAAATATTATTGATCATAAATAATTATAATATCCAAGCACAACATCGATACTTGTAAATTCTGGAAGTCCACAATGAAAAAAGTCAAAACTTCGTTTAGAAAGCGAATGTATGGTACTTTCGTCTAACTTTCAGGGAAAAAAAAGACAATTTTTCTTCATGGAACATGTTACATACAATCCAAAACGACTGTTGTCTTTGACCGGCTATTTGTTCTGTGTTCTCCTTCTTGCTTTCTGATAATTTATTTTCTAAATCATTAAATGTTTACATTTTTAAAAGAATATTTCCTGGACATCAAATAACAGCATACGTAATTTCAAAAGATTTTGCCAAAGCGCAAATAGAGTTTGAAGAAAGGATTCAACAGTAAAGTGCTTGCAAAACCAATAGAATCGAAAAGAAATTAAAAAAAAAATTCTAAAGGTGGTACAAGAAACTTTTTTGGAGGAAAACATTTAAATAGTTCAAAAACTCCTTGCAATGTAAAAACACGGAACAATTGTTCGAACAAAATGAGAACAGAAAAACAGAAGCATGCCATTGCCGTATGTGAATTTACTAAATAAGATAAACAATTATGCTTTTGAAAATCAATCTGAAATATGTAAAGCATAAATGCCATGATGTCCGCTTTCTTTTCTTTTCTTTCACAATCGTTTTCTTTTACTGAAATTATTGGGATACTGTTGTAAGCACATCAGTTGAACTGAATACCAATTTATTAGAAACAAGTTTACAAGAAATAAATTTTAAAGGTCAAAATTCTCAGTTATAAAAAATACAGTGGCAAGCCAAATTGTAAATCTGGTAAAAAGTGACTGAACTTAGTAACAGTGAATGGATAAGTTTATTGCTTATTATCAGTTTTATATGCCTTGTTGTTGAGAAGCGTTTTGAAACAGATCTTCACGTTCAACTATAGCATGGGGAGCAGCGTTTCAGCAAGTGCATTTTTTTTTTTATTCTCGTAATAACTGATAGATGCACTGACATTCACTTAAGCTCATGTCTAAGTGGCAATCAGTAGATTTCCCTGACAAAGATTCGAAGGAATAGCACAATATAGTTGAGTAATTAGAGCAGCATCACTATACAAGCCATAGTATTGTTGTATATCTCGACAGAGTAGAAATACACTGCAAGAATATCATTCATCGATTGTATACAACTTTCTATTGAATCTTTTTATGTATACAATTCAGGGCAATTCATCTTAGCTTTGCAATCACGGATGCATCAATCAATTTCATGACAGAAGTCCTTTATGACGTCGAATATTGCTCTGTTACAACATTTATTTCCTTAGCAATATCCACATTTCCAAGAGTTGTTGAACACTTTGATGATCTGACTATAGGATTTACTCACTTCTCCTAAACCTTAGGTTGATGAACTATATAACATTCATAATAAGGAGAACAAACTGAACAAGCAAAATCGAAACGCTAAGTTCATCATTCATGCAGGACTTCGGACTTATCGCTGTTTCTTACCATTAGTTACCTGACCCGTGGTTGATGAGTTCCTGAACATTATTTTTGATAGCTACAAAATCCGGAAAATTCAGTCTATTATACAATATTAAACATCAGCCCTAGAGCTGTGCTCCTTTCCTCTTGTTTTAATTATTTAAATTAAAAAACACTTGGAGAGTTTTATTCACCTAGTGGAAGGTTTCAAGAGATCCTTACCTCTGGAAATCTTCTTGTGACTATGGAAGTAAGCAGGAAAAAGTCATAAATTGCAAGGAAAAATGGAATTTTGAATAGATATATGATAAAAAAAAAACTACTGATGATGATTTTTTTTTTTTATAGAATCTCTTAAAAACATCTTTGTAATAGGAATTTCATTTGCCCATCTATGAGAATGAGTTTTGTATTCTGTTTCAATATTTCATCATTGCTTCCATTTTTGACATTTTTCCTTAGCTTTGTTTTTTCAGATAGAATGCACATATGAATTAACAAGTTGATTGATTCGCAGCCTCTTTCTTTATAGAAAAGGAATAGCAGGCCAAACAGGGCATTGTACACTAAGTGTAAAGAAGGTGGAAAAATGGAGTTTTCCATCTTTGCAGAAGTAATCATAGGATGGACTGGTGCAAGGTGTTTTCCACGAACTTTATAGCTCTAGATGCTCCTGGGACTTGCCTCTGTTCATGTAAAAGAGTTCTATCTATCTAAAAGCCTGGTCACAATCACTGAACATGTATCTACAGATGTTGGCTACTGCCAACAAGTCACTGAAAATCATCATTCGGTTTTTCTAGCAGACCTCGAAAATTTGCTACGTATTTTTTGATTCGGAATATAGCATCCTAATCTAAGATACATAGATATTGTTAATGTCACTGGTAGACGAAATTTGGGGATATTGAATGCAGCTCTATTCAGAGACCGCAGCTGATGATTTTGATAGCGCCTTTGCTATCCAAAGTTCTGAATTCAGAGGAGACAAATCGAAAGATTTGCAATCAATGAAGAGGTCAACAAATCGAATCGAACGACAGGGCAATGTGTTAAGAAGACTGCTTATCTGAAATAAAATCCAATCATTTGTTTTAGAAGCCACCAAAAGTTTCATGGTGGTGGGAGTTTCATTGTAATTTCCTTTTCGGAGATGGGGTTGTTTTGCACGTGGAGAACACAATCATGAATCACCTTAGTGTGTATGAGAAGACGGATGCATTTTGGTACGGCTTGAAATAACATAGAATATTATTTATTATGGTGTTCAACGAAGGAGATCTAATCAAGGACAATTGAAGTTAGGTTTGTGAAAGCACTGTGCTGCTGAGAAACTGCTCCAGAAAGCAGTCGCAGTGGAGTTCCTGTTGAATACCGTACCATTGAAGTCGTGCTTCAGTCACTGATGGAATCGGCTGAGAATCGTAAGCTGGATTCAATGCACTGACAATCATAATGATGACCTTCGATGGATAAGGAACGCTATCTACATTGAAAAGATACAAGGATCTACATCTACCAGTGCTTGGCGTGAGCACTATAAGGGTCCACTACGAAGTTTGCATCAAATTATGCACAGTTTCCTGATTTCGACCTAATGCCAAGACGCAATGAGAGCTAGCATGTTCGCACCTATCGCAACTGAGCAAGAAAAATCGAGGTGGTATGCCTTTCTGAGTTATGAGAATTTGTCCCATTAGCATGGCAGGGGCGACGAGGAAGCCTGATGTAATCTGTACCTTCCCTATATGAATACTGCTGGTCTAAGTTATCTGGAAAGATTCTACGCTCGAGAAATGAAACAAGTTGGAATACAAGGTATGTCCCAGTGCACCAGTACACCATGCTTCTAACGTGCACCATTCCATCTGTGAATGATTTCCACCTCTCATCGGACGGCGAGGTCCCTCAAAGGGTCAACAGGTCAGCGTTATTTCACAAGCTGAGATGAGCGGCTCCTCTCTCTCATAAAAATACAGGGCTCTGGACAAATTCCTGATGAGCTCTTTCGAAAATTTCAAGTAAAGACACCGCTACAAGCTTGAGGTGCTTGGAGAAGTTTCGTGGTGCACTTTACCGCGAATCCATTACGGCAGCGCATACATGGCTGAGTATATAATCCATAAATTCATGTTAGTTCGGATTCAATTTCTTGCTAAGCTTCTTTACTTGTTTTTCGTCGTCAGTGCTTGATGGAGAACTGATGCTAATTCTTTTTAAGCAAACATTCGCTTTGGCTCTACACAGACATCGGGTGACCTTTGTTCACGTATTCATTTTTCCACCTGTGGGCTCGAATACACGTTGAATCTAGTATGCTTCAATTCTCTAAAATGTGAATGTTATAGAAAATTTCCTTTTTCGCGTCAAGGAAGACTACAGTGTGAGGTTATTTTTATGAAAAATAATACAAAGCAAACTACAAGTATCAAAGATACTCACTTATATGATTTTATTGTTTCAAACACAAACGGAATAGTCACTTCAAGCATCAAATTCAGAGCGGAATTCGAATTTTCCTTTCTTAAAAAGATCCCAATTTCAGACAGGCGTTCACAAGAGGAACTCGGGAAGGTGTGGAAATTTGTTCCAGAACACTCCAAGGAGTCGCGTCTTTGGGCAGCTCGAAAAAAACCATGCTAACCAGAAGCAGCGATCTGCAATAGGCAACACCCTTTACTTTCGTATCCGAAGCTCTGCGTTTGTACATGAGATTAGGCTCCATGAGCAAAGAGGTGTTCGCGAATCTCCGTTTACTTACAGCTGAAGTACAAGTGATAACCATTATAATCAACTTTGCAGACGTGTTAGCAAATGGCCAGGCTCATGCCTTCGAAGAATCGGGCTTGTTATCTGATGAGAGCGATAATATTGAGTGCAAACATTGCTCATCTCTCAAGAGTAAACATTGCTAGAATACTGATGAGTTTAAGTTCCCATCGGAATTCTCTTATAAAATAAACGTATGCACAAGTATGTATGTATGGATACAAATATGTAATCACTACACGAAATCCGGAACCAAATAATAATCCTGAAATCAGGATTCTTCAACGTCAAGTGCAGCGATAAAAGTGAGAAAAAGATGTACCCTCAACGTTCTAAAGAGAATTCTTTTGCGGATGGCTGTTGGAAATTCTCAACAGGAAAGGCAAGAAATAGGAAAGCAGCTGACATGGTAGCGAAAAACCGAATCATCGAACAGCTTCACACTTTTTCGATCACTTGCAAATGCTGATGACCACGCGAAAAGAGTGCAAACGAAAGGAATCTGAATCATCAAGAAGCACGCAACAACGCAGTAACCGAGGTGGACGAATACAAATAACACGCAGCATTCTTTCTTTTGAATGATAGCGTATCCCAGTGAAAACTTACTTGCTGCAAGCACCCAAACTCGTTATACATTGTATACTGTTATATTCATTTATCGCGAGTAAATATCTCTAGAATGCTTCTATCTGGATTGACCACTACTCTGAGAATGAGGCACACATGGTTTAGCAATGGAGGTCTGTGAAGCATTTGATAGAAGGAGCAAATGCAAGTATGCGGTTGCAAAGGTCTCGACAACAGTCTGGCCTTCAATCAAAAACACCTCATCCATCATTCAAAAGGCTCAAGCTCCACAATCTCACACAGACTGAGTACATATTGCAACGGAAGCTCCAGTGTTTCGAAACTGAATGTCTAGGAGAATTCTTCATTTCTCTCTAGTGATCTGTGAAAAAGAAAACGGAATTTAACAGCACAAGAGTTCCACTTATCAAATGAAACTGGGAAGCAAACGTAATATCAAGCGCTTTCAATCTTCCGGGTCTCGGAGATGCAAAACTCTTTCGATTTTTACATCAACGTCTCCACCCAGAAACTATCGGAACTACTTAACTTCTATTTGTTTCGCGTTTCCAAGTCGAAAACTAGAAGGGTTCCAAGAACATCTAGCAGAGAGACCCGGAAACACCTCCGAGGCAGTTTAGCAAGTGACGAAGTACAGAAACCTAACTGTTTAAGTCAATTCGTTCTATCCCCTTCGGTGGAACAAATTTCCAGAACTTTCAACTTTTGAAGATTGCCCACGAAAATCGTTTTACATGAGGGCTTTGGTGAGTCATCTCAAGAAAGTGTGCCGAAGATTTAATAGAAGAAAATCGGCCGAAATAGCTATGAGCGTTTGGTAGACAAACTGCAAGACTTTGCTCACCACCAGCAAGTGTCCATTCTTCAAGCGTGTGATGCATTTTTCATCTCCTTCACTAAAATCAATAGTGCCGCTTTTCTTCTTCCCACAAACACGCTTCAAGTGTTCGATGCTGCAAATCATAAACTGATCATCATAAAGGGCCGCAAGGGCCGTGTAACTCACCTTCCTTCCCTTTGGATAGAAAGCAGGTTTTTATTGTTGGCAACCTCCACTAATCTTACCACAAATTCCACAAGGAAAGTTGGTTGGAAAATGACGTCTCGCTATCAACATCTTTGAAATTCAAAATTAAACACACTCACTCACACAAGCACTCACACAAACCGAAGAGTCTCTGGGGGAACTCATGAATCTTACTGCTGTCTTTTGTCGGTCTAGCACCCACCGTGCAAAGATTTTACGACCCAAACCATTCAGTTTGACTGCCTACATATCTTTGAGCCTCTGAAATTTCGCAGTGAACGTCTTTCAACTTGTTATCCTGAACTCTTCTCATGGACTACGTGTTCCTGCAACGTAACGAAGTGTTCCTGGCAATAACACTCTCTTATTCCGGATGTTGAATTCGGCAATCTTCTCTTTCCTGCCTCGCGCTCTTCCTCGAAGACTGTATGATCTTGCAAAGTTCACTTTCTCCATAAATGCTTTGGAACGATTTTTTGAATTCCGTACATACAAATGTACATACACGTGTCCACAGGTGCAAATATCTACGAGTTGTAAAAGTCAAGCACGTAAACAGTGCCACGACCGGAGGGGGAACTCCCCACTCCTTTATTCCTGGAAGGACCCGAAGGTCGACTCATTATTCCGGCCTTCATGGGGGGCCTCCGACTTAAACCACCGCCGGTGCCACGCCCGAATGTCTCGGCCCACCAGCGCCATCTTGCAGGAGAAACTCGGAACCCAACGGCGCAGTGGCGTCAATTTATCTGCCGAAGTATTCGAACCCGCGACGCATGGTGCCACGCGCCGAAGCCTTAAGTCTCCAGACCACAAAGTCTCCGACGCGGGCATCATCCCACCAGAATCGCAGCTTTGCTGATGACCGAAGTGACTTCTTGGGTCACCGAAAAAGCGTGTTTGCACCGCAATCTAATCCGTACACTGTCAATCAGGCTGGCGTAGCTTCTAATGCAACTTTAAACATCACTGACTAAAATCCTCTATCTATTGATGCAATTTCCAGAATGAAGTGGGGGGAGGGGGGATGAACTTATGTACTTTCGTACTTGCACCTTCAGGGAGAGCTTGTTCGTTCTATGATCTGTTGCGAGCGAATCCATATGCATACTCGAGTGTAATCAGATACGGGAAGAGGGTGCATGTGTACTCAACGAGATGCGTGTAGGACTGACGTCCTGCTATTTACTTTCCGACCCGCCAAGAGAGTGCAGGGTCTTCTCTCCAATCATCCAACAGGAACCATTGGTTTCAAAAAGCTTCCCGTACGTGTTCGGTCTACCAAGTTAGTCCACTTGAGCAAAAAGCTATTCCCTGAGATTCACAGGTCCCGAAAAGTCCGCCTTACGCTAGAAGCTGAATTCCATTTGTTTGAATTTGGAACGCGATTGCAAGAAGTTCAGACAGGAATTTTTAAGATTAGCATCCCCACCAGTGCGGCGCTGGTTACAGCGGAGATAACGCAAGTGGGTATCCAAGGAGAAGCAACCAGTTCATTTTCTTACAATCTCCATGCCTCTGGAATCTAGGTGCCCGAATAAAATGCTTCATGTTCTCTTTTTTTACACAAAAAAGGAAAATTTCCTGCATAATGTTTGCGTTTTAGAGAAATGAAGCTACTAGATCAAACATGCATTCGAGCACGCACACAACGTGTGGAAATAAACACACCAACAGGCGTGACCCAATGTCTGTGTAGAGCCAAAATCATTTCTGCGTCGTTTCCGATAATGCTGCGAGAATTTTTCAATTTGGAACACTATTCCTAACTTCACCAAGCTCCTTCGTCATCTGCTTGCAAATTCATTTGCGAGTTCTTTTATTAAAGTTTGGGCAGCTGACTAAAAATCTCTCGACTCCCTGATCCTGCAAAAAGCGAGATTTTTCAGCCTCGATTCGTTCTAGGCAGCTTCTTGGATTCTCCTTTGAAAGCAGCCGCTGCTTGTTTGCCAGACTGAGCATTTTCTGCTCTGGGTGTTCCTCTGATGAAAGGCTCATGATGAGCTGGCTCTCGTTTGAGCACTATTACCAGTGTGCCCATTGCACTTCCCTATTTTTCTTCCCGCTACTTTGCATCCGCCTTTCCCCCTCCCCAAGGTTCTCAGCGTATGAGAATTTCTCTATATTCAACATGAAGTTTTGAGTTTGCATTAATGTTTGAAAAGTTCCCCTGAAAACAAACTTCTTCCTTGTCCTGTCAAGAAGTCCAAGATCTTGTCGGAGAAAAAAAAAAAAAAAAAATTCCAAATCAGTGTGTGTGGCCTTTTAATTTTGTTTTGCAGATTCGAGTGATCAGTTCAATGATGCAGACGTAGTAAGACGTGGAGAGATGCTCAAGTTGTGATGCGGCTGCATTCGATATCTGTATGACTCTTAATCCTTACTACTTATTATCAAATTCTAGATAAACTTAATTCCAGCACCAGTAACGATTAAGAATATCCACATATGTACTCCTCCACGTTGAATTTTGGTAACCTCAGTTCACTGTCCTTGACATTTGTGACAGAGCAATTGGCTACCCTGCTTTCATTGTTCTCCTCTTCTGTAAGCGCCAACCACTTCAACACTTAATGTAAACCCTCGTTTTTGGCGTAAATAGGCGGTGAGAGAGGAACTCTGATCCCTTTCTCCATGAATGCTTTCTCCCGCTTCTTTTCTTGCACGTTTCTTGACACACTGCACATCGGCGCTGTGTACTTTGCGAAATTTTCGTTTAGCTCTTCGCTCTGAGCGTTCGTGTTCCAAAACTCAGCACAATAGAGGGAAAAAGACAGAAGGCATTGACGGAATAGCTAGCCTCAAGCAAAGCTTTTACGAGCTATCTAAATGATTAGAAAATGTCATCGACATAACTTTCTGTCGAATTTCGGGCGTCACTTCGACACTTGAAGCTAACCCACAGGAACAGTCGAAAAGCCAAAGCAGTCTCGCTGACGTTTCGCTCACTGCTGCCATATTCACAATGAGGTGCCTAATCTGGTTTGGGAATGGGACGTCGGAATTCATCCTGACAGATCGAATCGTTCCCAGATCGGTGATTCGAGAGGAGAGCACGGCAGCCCTCTTTCCTGATCTGCTAAGACTGCCATTGGTGCTCCGTCCTGTCCTTTTCACAAGGACTCAAGGCCACGGAAAAGATGGCTCTTTGAGAGACTTACTCACTTGCTCTCCTCCTCGCTTTCACAGCACAATTTTTGAAAATGATGTCCGAGAAAAGCATGGATTCAACAACTGCAAACCTGTACACACCACTAGGGATGTGGAACCCCTGCAAGGAGACGTTCGTTTGTTTTCAGAGAAGGTCAAGCAATCTGTAAAAGCGCGAAGAAAGCTCAAGAGGGGAATGGCATGCAATTCTGGTCTCATCGAAACTTCACAAAGGTGAGGGGTCTGTCATTATCTGTTTCTGTTTCTTCCTGATCTGCAGACTAGCCAGCCCCCCTCTACGGTCTCCTTAGAGGTTTTCCCCTAGCTGGCCCATGCTCATCACAGTTGCAAGTGAACGGAAGTCTTTCTTTTGCGAGGTCACAGAGCTGCAGGAAACCATCGTTGGCAGAATTGGGAAGCGCTTGCCAGACAGACGTGGCTCCTATCTGTCATGGAGACTCCAGCCAGTCGTCTCGGCCCAACGGAGGAACTTCGCAGAGCAGAACGAAAGTCTGGAAGTCCTAACTGCTCCGACAAAGCCTTTCCCTCAAAAAAAAAGGAAAAACTGCTAGTTTTTGTAACACTGCAGAGAGCTCCTCGCCAACTATGATGAGCTTTCTGTTACCGCAAAGGCCCACTAGGTAATATTCACTGTTTGAAGAGGGCATTGCAGCAGCAAGGATGATAGAGGTTAGGGACAGCACGAAATAGGAAATCTCTTTCCAGGAGACCTATTTCTGCATCGTAATCATTTTTGCACAGAATTGTAGCGCGAATGAGGATACGGAAATTCCTCTTACCTCGGTGTTAGAAGAGCGATCTTTGCCACGAAGTACCATCAAGTCATCATCATTTTTGGTTACTATGAGCGTCCCGATATCAGTATAAAAGAATTTTTGTTTCAGCTGCACTTTCAGAAGATCCACGAAGTAGACAGCTTGATCCGTGAGGATCGAAAGTCGTTCCCTTGCTTTGTATCCATGGCTATCGTACTTGACGACGACAGTGGCATACTGAGGAAAAATCCTTTCAGAGCTACAGTTGCAAAGCAAAAGGTATTGATGAGTGAAAAGCATCCGCGAAACTCAGCCATAAATTCGTTTCACACTCTTCAGGTCAATGACTGTTTTCATGCTTTTGTTGATAAAAAAAAAAAAAAAAAAAAATCCAACCCGCAAATAAAAAAAAAGAATCCCTAAGGCTTCCCAATTAAGGGAACGATTCCTACTTGTACATCTTCCTTAAATCCTTTGCAGCACAAGAGAAGAACATTCTTCACTCGGTCTGTATCATGATCAGGAACTCTACAGTCGACGAACAGTTCTTTGATGCTTTCTTTATAAGATTCTTTTTTTCCTGAAAAGTAACTTTTTATGAATAAGGTCATGAAAGGCGATAATGAAGACGTTATCTCCAAAAGTTTGCTGGGCTTCCTGAAATGAGTTACAACTGCTGGGGCATTGGTCGTTTGCAAAAGGTCTCTTTCCAAACGAGTGCTTGGAGGAAACCTCATTCATGGAAAATAGATAATTTTCCATGTCAACCGGAAAATAAAAAAGAAAAAACGTCCCACTCATAGGCGTCATTTAGAGAGCGAACGCGAGACCTTGATGCATTTTGTGCCGAAGCCGGGCGAGTACGTGCATTCAAAATACGGAGAGCTCCCCACAAAGTCTGGTGGCACCCTACGTGGGCACCCGGAACCGCAGCCAAACAACGAATAATGGAAACGCACCCCTTGAAAATTCTTCACACATCAACTTTTTCTTTCGCTTGAATTCCAGCTTCAGGATCGTTCCGAGATTCTAATCTTTTTGAGAAACACTTCAGGACTCCTCCTGTTATTTGTGGGTGTTTCCGAAAAAGCGCTTGGAATTTTCGAAGCCTTCGCGAGAATATCAAGACGAGCCCCATTTCAAATAGGTGCGTCATACGTGAGGGGGGAGGAGTATGGATCGCGTGCTACCAGAAAGGTCTCTGGAACGTCCGCCAAAACGATTCCCTTCCGGGTTCCGGACTTACTTTCTACTTTCTTTTGGAAGTACCAAACGTTTGCTGGAGTTGAGGAATTTTTTTCTTTCCGCAAGCGATCAAGAAGTTTCGTTTCAGAACCTGAGTTCGTGCAGACAACGTAACGGGAACGGGGTCACCACGACGTTTCGGAAGTGGCCCTCTCAAAAAAATGTTCAAAGCTGGTTATCATCGAAAATTTTGTTTTTCTTGCCAAAAATGAAGATTTTCGGACACTATCCGGGTATACCCCCGAAAAATGAGTGGCCTGCTCTCCGGAACGACGGAAAGTGCTTTTCATCGTTTCTAAAATATTTATTTTCGCCATGGGTGACGTTTGTTTGTTTGCTTGTTTTCAGCGTCGAACGCTTTAGATTATTACATGTATAGTCTTCTTATTCAGTCATCACTCTCTCACAACGCCTTCTCACATTCTCACATAAATCTCCTATTGCACCCCTTTCGGAGGGGATGGGTGACTTTCCTTTCTAACGAGTTGGTTGTACATCTCCCTTTCAGCTTGAATGCATTAGTGCCAGAGGGAAAACTTTTCAATGCCTACTTTGGTACAGCACACATCGATGCTTCTCGTTACGCTAGCCTTTTTTGACAGCCGGAAAGATTGAATTTTGCTTCTCGAGCAATTCGCTATCACTGGAAGAGATTAGTAAGTCGACTAGGGGAGAAGCACAACCTCCTCCAACTTGTAACCGTAGTTTGGCCACGTAATTATGATTTTCATCATTCAACTATTCGTGTTTAGGAGCTTAGAATTGGTTTTATAGTTTACAGGAATGCGGACAGATCTGATGTGCACGTTGTGTGTGTTTACCTTTGAACAAATCCTCTGCCAAAACTTTTCTTTGCAAAAGAATTTTCTTCTGGTGAGTGAGAGAATGAACATAGTTTCTAACTAGACACTTTCTGTGGATATCTCTCAGGAGAAATGATGCTTCTTTGCAGCACTGAGGGCATTCTGGCCAGCTCTTATCCAGGATCGATCTAGGAGCTTGTAGCGCTAATCTCTGCAACCACAGCTGCCTAACGATCTGGATGAAAGGCAGGTTGAACTCGTTCGGCTTTTCATAGCGCGTGATGAATCCAATCATAAATCTGGGGGGGGGGGAGAAAAAAAAAGAAACAAAGAATAGGCAATCCTCACGTCCCATTTTGGGCCAACCGTGTTTGCTAGTAGAACTACCTGCGCAACTTCTCAACGGCCTGTCTGCGCCTCTGCGCTTGTGTCTTCGCCAAAAACATCCGGACGTAACTGCTAATCTTCACTGCCGCTTGACGCATGAGGAGATATTCTCTTCTTTGCTTGTATCCCTTATAGACTGCTTGGATGAGGGAAATCAACTGTTGCTTCCTGTTCTGGAGGACTTTTTCAAGAATGCGCACAGTCGCGATGGACTCGATGAATATTTTTGTCCTTTTGAGATACAGATCCTTCATGCCTAGGGAATTCTGAGAGAAGAAAGTACCTTCCAAATTTGTACGCTCTCTCTTCAAAACCCAAATGCTCCAAAATTTTTTCCACGCCGTCCTTTGCAGATCCTTTCCAGGTTGGCCATGTTTCCGGACTTACGCACTTGAATGTTTGCAGGAATTGAGCGTACGGCCTTCGATACGCGAATCCTGCTCTCCTGATGCGAGTGTACTCCAAAAGCCCGAGGTATTTGATTTGCTTGAGGACCTCGTGACGATCTAAATATTCTGAAAGTCAAAGGTGTCAGTATGCGTAACAGCCAAGGTTTGCGAAGCAGAAGAAAAGAATTTAGCGGTAAGGAATCAGGGAGACAGAAACAGCGGGCATCGGTTGCACAACACAGACTTAGAGGAAGAGTCCATCCCTAATCTTTCTCTTCGGGAACAAGCGAAACAGAACGCTTGAAGATGATTCTGTTTCTCTTGATCATGAGCAGAAAAACCAGTGACTTGGAATGGCTTGAACTATTTACATGGATGGAATGCAAAAAGAAAAGAGAAAGGGAAGCTGTTCCAAGAACATTCAACATCTTGTGTCGATCGAAACAGCTATGTACGTTAGAAGCATCTATGTATGCTTACTCGTGCATATGAGTCAGCGTGTGCGCACTCAAGTACACACGCGCGTGCGTAACGGTACGCACGCATGCGTGCGCTGGGAGAAAACGGGAGTTCACGATGGCTGTTTGTTTGCATCGTGGTATTAGCAAATGGGAGTCAGTCTCTGATTAGTGAAGATCGAAAGTTCAGGTGAAGAGGAGACTTGTCGAACCAACAGTAAGAGAAGAAAAGCATGAATCCGTCGACCGGTGTTTGCACACACTGCTTTTTTAATTTTTTGTCATCATTCCTTTCCTGATTCAGCCAAATTCATGCATGTTTTTTTTTTTTTTTTTATTCCATTCTCATTCTCAACTGTGGACGCCAGCTTCAGTCCCGAATTCTCCCCAAAAGGACACGTTCACGTACAAGCAATTTTCAAAAATCTTATTGTAATATAATTTAGTTCCGTTGGGACGGCTAAACTTAGTAGTCAGTGAACGTTCCGGCAAAAGTTATGAGTTGAGGCTGAAAGGCATTTTTGCTTCAAGTGTTTCAAAACATGTTGGTTGAAATTGGGCCCGGAAGGGGAACCGCGTTAAGATTTCGAGCGTGTTGATTATGTATCAGTTGGCAAATGAATGATAGCCTGGAGCGCATAAACCGGTATGCCGGATGATTCAAAATCTAAGAGGAACCACTCAGATGCATGGATTACATTTTCTATGCTCCTTACGACACGTACTGTGCGTTCTTATCTGTGTCCAGAAATATACACATGTACTGCTCATACACATGTACTCCTGCAAAATAATTGAAATGTGTTGATATATGGATCGAGAAATCCAGGATTTGAGGGAAGACATTACAAACAGCAATTATGTTTTGGCTTTTTCCAAGCACTTTCAGCCTTTGTCGACACATTAGGCAAGATTTTTTTTTTAAGTACTTCAAAACGATGTGACTTTCGAAGGTAGCAGAAATAGACTGGACACGAATTTGCTTCGGTTTGCCGAAGGAATGCTTTTGTTTGGTATGCAGAGTAACAGCATCCTGTTTTCAAGTCACAGGACTGCGGTAGTAGGGAAAATCCTCATTCCTTAACAACAAGAACCTTTCCATTTTCTTTAAATCGATGAAAAACCCATCTATACGTATGTATGCCTATCACTTGCCATCTTACAAACACACACACACAGATGATGCCTTTTAATGATTTGCACGATTTTGGGGCGAAAGCTGTGAAATTTCACAATCCATCCTGAACTTCCACCCCTTGCTTAGAAAGGCAGTCAGATCCAATGGATCGACAACACTGACGATGGGCACTTCATCGTGATAGTACCAAGAGCCCAACATCCAGGGTTCTTCAGCAGCCATTCTGTGCTCCGGAGAAAAACTCCGTTCCTCCTTGAATCTCTTGATAAGCAATGTTTACTGATTACGAAAAGGGACTCATACAGAAAGTGAAAATCATGTTTGCAATTAATGGTAACGGAGATTCCAAGGCCCTAAAGAATAGCCAAAATGACGTTATCATATGCCCGTTGACTGCAAGGACCGTGAAACTCGCTCCCAAATTCTTTACTTGCTGCATTCGCCGATCTAAGTAACCAAGCATCCCTTGTTCGGAAACGAAGCAACATATTCCTACTACCATCTCGAAGAACATGATCACAGCTGTTGGCAAGCGATAGGGAGCATGCTAGATGAGTGGCCCTTTTCAACGGCAAGCCCGCGATACTCCAGAACTATTAGCGGGAGGCAATCTACAGCATTACCACTCCGATAAGGACAACGAACGAAATAGGGTATCCATCAAAATAATGAATAATAAACCGTTCCGAATTGCCATGCGGTTATCACACATTCATTTTCTCGATTTTTCCCTGCATGATCCTTTCTTGGACGTCCATAGATAAACAGATACTCCTATTCCAATGATACCCCTATTCCAGTGCTCTCTAAAGGAGATCATGAGGATCTTCAACTAAGAAACCAGTTGAGAGGATCACCCTTCTAACTTTTGAAAATCACCCATCTGCTTAAGCTTTTGTGACATGTCCCAGTGACCATAGCAATCATTTGCACTTCACGAAACAACGTTTGAATTACAAACCATGGTCACACTAAGAACTCACATTTCCTTTAATGCTTATCTATCCTGATAATGCTCTATGTGCATCAATACCGAATGGGACACAACGAGCGTTCATTCCATCTATCCACTCACTTGCCCTATATTCCCGCCGTAATTTCCAGCAAATTTCCAACCCCATGGGTCCCCTGAATCCCACACTCCCATTGCATTAACTGCCGCACGAGACGCAAGTGATATTTCTCTTCCTGTAGTGGTCCTTTCGTGACACAAGCATCTCATATTTGTCTGATTAAGTTCATCGCATTGCTGCCTTCCTCAAATCTTGCGCTCTCTGTTCATATGATTCAAAAGAATGCAGTTGACCTTTCCTCACAGTCTTTCTCACAGGGAAAACAATTTCATCTCCTCATTTCTTGTTCTTTTCTTGAACTTACAGGTGGGAGCCAATTTAAATTGAAATCCAATTCCTTCAGCAGCATCCAGGAAAACTTGCAAAGCCGAAATTCCATCGCCATGCAAACAGGCTGTTTTATCTATCTGGTGCTTAGCAGAAACTTGAGATTGGATCCTTTTTGGTTTCAAATAGTTCATCCCATTAAGAATCCAGAGAATACTCTCGAAATCTGTCCAGGTTTCATTTTTAGTAATAGCGGACGTGCGTGGCTTGGCAAATTAAGTTACGGGTTTCACGTCGACATTAGTCATCATTATTAACCTGCCACCAACGTTAATGAAGCAATGTTTCCATCTATTCGTTGAAATAAAACACCTTGCTAAGCTACTGGTACTCGGCCACCGGTCTCTACCCTTTCAACATCATCACCGGCTCAAATTCTTACTAAAAAAACTCATTAAAATTAAGATCCAAAGGAAAAAAAAATAATCCATGCAAATCAGCAAAGATGTTTATAATACAGGCGTGATGGATTCTTTAACCTATGTAATCCCTATGACCTCGTTCCGTATTCTTCCCTGTAATTTGTCGTGTGCTATCGACATTTACATACCACAGGAAGCGCGTTATTTACAATATTTGTTGATTGGCGTTTCGAGTTATTATTATTATTATTTGCATGATTTCATTTATTTTAGTGAGCACTGAATCTTCAAATGCGCTGGTGAATACCTGACTTAATTTTAAGGAGCTCTCGTATCTACCTTTGACAGCTCTGAGGCATCTGTGGCAACGAACTTAGGTGTGAAATTGCATATGGTGCTCTCTTGTGTGAAAAATGAAGATTGCAGATGAGCGTACAAGGTACATTAGTCCGTTTCATGAAGGTGTGCTCCCAACCTATGTAAAATTCTGAGAATGTTCCACTTAAGTGTGGAGCATTCGGAGAAGTCTTTCGCTGAAGCACGAGAAGCACGCGACACACCTCGCTTGCTTGCGCCGTGAGCGCTCTGATGTGCTTCCCACACATTTAGGTAAGCAAAGATCTGCACCGTGAACCGAGAATTTCGAAACAAGGGCATACCTGGATTTTTGCTCTGATTGGGAATCAAGCACCTAATAAAAGACTGGTTCGTCTTGGAGATGTTTTCCATGAGAGTCTTTAGGCTTTGACGGAACTGCGTCGCCAATGTGGCTGGAATCTTTTTCTTCCTGACTTCGGAAGAAGAGAAAGCGTTGCTCAGAATCACGTTTTTGCTTTGGCTGATGAGGGATTTGATATCTCTGTACAACAGATCTCTGTTTTTCGAGATGAAGCTGGTCGCATCGTATCTCACTGTTCCCGCGTAATGGTGGACGAGGAACTAGAAAAGCATGAGACGAGTGGATATCTGGGAGGGAGTTTTTTTTTTGAGAGAAAGAAACCTCCTTTTCCGATTGGTGAGAGTCGTAAAAGAAATGGTCGTGTCCCCCATAAAAAATCTGGAACTTCTCGAGAAGGGTTGTGTAGTTGGTGTGACCAGGCAGCATGGACTCATCAGATAATATGTCGATCATACCTTCGTCAGGGATGAATACCGAAAATGAAGCCGTTGCTCACCTCTGTCCTTGCTTTCGATCAGATCGCATATGATCTGATTGTCAAAAAAGGGAACTGGAACCCAGGGAATGCCCTGGTCCTCATATTCCTGCTGCTCCGAAAGTAAAGCTACTTTGACGAAGAGCTGGTGTATCTTTTCGTTGCAGTAATTGATGCAGAACTGTTCCAGACTGGGAAGCTTTCTGTGAGGCACCCTTAGCGGACAAGAGGATCACCTGTTGTGGGGGAAGATTTCGAAGCCATATATGTCCAGTATCCCCAGGTTCATGGAGGGCTTTTGGGGCGATTCCAAGGACTGGTTGATTCGAGAGACGAACCACAAGAACATGGCTTCGTACACAGATTTCGCCAAGGAATCGCGGACATGGACTTGGAAGTGGCTCCTATGATCTGTGGAAATCAACTGCGACTTCACTTCGATTGTCCTTTCGGTCAGAGTGGCCCGCAGGTCCGATTCCAAGACACTTAGAAGCTGAAAAGGCGGGACGTACGCACGTGTGGTTTGCGGACGCGCGAAAGCACGGACACATCTTGGGATTTTCGCGCCGTCATCTGTTTTGGACGGGTGGGGAAAGAAAGAGAGCGCGCAATCGCGGATCAGTGGTTGATAGAGATCAGACTTCTGCGGATATCTGACATTCCTCCCACTCTATGGTGAATCTCAGATAAGCGTCAGTTTTACTGAGCTCTGGAAGAGAGCATCAGAACATTCTCATCAGAAGGAACGAGGAACCGTGGAGAACAAGTGCGATGCCCAGCTGTACCTCAGCGACTCGAGACAAGTCGCTTAGTGGTTTCCCTTCTTCTGAAAACTGGATGTTGCCTAGATGCAGTATAGAGGCGACGATCTTCCACATGCATAGCTGCTCTTTGCCATCGAATCCCAAGGTGCTCATTGCGGAGGTCACGTCATCGAAGCGCCTCCTATCTAGATCGGAAATACCTCCGGGAGTACCCTGACGTAGCACCAGCTACTGGAATTTCCAAGATCACTCGGTGACTCACGTTGTTTAGGTAGGAATAGCGGGAAATGTCTCTAACCAAGTGCAGGGAATCTAAGAAATCTTGGTCGCCGGAAAGAAGGGAGTAGAAGATGTGAAAATTCCGTTCCCCTTCCTCCTGGAAGATCACGCGCGATTTCTCCAACAAATATTCATCTACGCGGCCTCCTATTGGGTTTCCCTGGAAGGAAGAATGACACGACGTCGTCAAGGATACCAACAGCCAAGTGTACCATCACGTCGAAGTGAATGTTCATGTACTTTCCAAATCTTGAAGAATTGTCATTCCTGCACGTCTTAGCATTTCCCAAAGCTTCCAGTAGGGGATTGCTGTGAAGGAGCCTCTCTTTCACGTTATCTAGAGTTCTAGAATCACTTTCGGAATTCATGGCAGACAGGTATTCCAGGATTCTTTTACTATTTTCAGTTTTTCCCGATCCAGATTCGCCTGGAATCGCACGGTAAGTTATCCCCCGGTAAAGAAACTCGCCTGAGATCAGGATGCACTGATTTCTGCGTTCCTCTAGCATTTCGCGATAGATTTTTCTTGTAGTGGAGAATCTAAAACGAGAACACTAAGAACCTGAACACTGCCAATCCTTGCACTATGGGCGAGGTTGCTAGTCAACGGATCTGGAAAGCAAACCGGCCGGGATTCCACATTCTTCTCCTTTGCCCGATACGAGCAGATGCTTCGCTCTTGGAGTGGAAGAGTTCTGACTCAGAAGTGCAGCAAGTTCTGCAGCCTTGCTGCTCTCCATGAGCTCCAGTTGCTCCAGCTGTCGCCTCCAATTCAAGGAAACTATGGCCCATGCGAACATGACTTTCCCTGAGTATCTTCTCTTTCTTGCGGTTGTTTTCGTTGCTTTTGTGATTGAGATACACCTCCACCTCATACAATAAGTATACATAAGGAATGACGTTAGAAAGAGCTCTAAAAATGACCCACTAAGATTAATTCGTGATAAGAGCGAAGAGTGGGACTCGACTCGCTGACGGAGTCCTAGGATGAGGACGGAACTGAGGATGAATTACTGCTAACGCAAAAAATGAAAGCATCTGATGGATGCAGATTTTGCTTTCATCTCGTGGTGTTCGGTTTCCGGGTGGAACCAACTGTCAAACTACGAACGCGACCTGACGAATAGATGAAATTCGTGCCAAGTGGTGCGATCCAGGTTGCACGGTTGAGACTTTCGAGTTTTTTCCAGGCCGTGGGAGAAATGGCAAGAGTGCCACCCGGCATCTCGTTTCCTCTGCCGATCTACAAACTCAGCGAATTTCGGGAGTCAGAAATGAATAAAATGGACCGCCTGCCAGGAATGAGAGATACTCACATGTGTGGTGGTGTATTGAGATCATCGTCTCTGTACAGGAGGATGCAGTCTTCGTTGTATATTCCAGTCTCGGTATAGGGATTCACGGAAATCAGGCAAGGTCCGATGTAAGTCTGCAAGATGCAAAGGGCACTGTTGGTTCAACTCTTGAGGGAGGTACAGAAGACCTCTTATTCTGGCTGGTAGTTTTCAACCCCACAAATAATTTCAACTCCGACAGAAGGGAGAGTCTGAGAAATCACTACATAGGGTGAGTCGACGACCCACGTTCTGTGGAGTTAGCTATGCGCATGACATCTCCACAGCAACCTTTGCAAAATTCCGAGACAGACAGCAATGGAAGTTTCCTTTTCGAATAAGAGTTCTTACGGAAACAGTTAATGGAACGATAAACTTTCAGGAGAGTTTGTTTTCTAGGAATATCCGGTGGGAGGGTGAGTTCAAATCCGAGCGGCAATCTTTGCAGACTGGTTCGCGAGAACCTTCAGAAGACTGTTGAAAATCCAGCAATTCTGTCCCTGATCCAGGAGCATGTTCTGCTTCCGTGTTTCCGATCCAAAAATTTCTCCTTCTCGTTCTCTTCCTTTTAAGGAGTGTTTCCACGCAATTTCTTCTTCCTTTCAGCTTGCTACAGTTTCTTCCGCGCACGGGATCTTCTTTGCAAGGGAGATGCGTCCCAAGAAAACGTTGTACGGAACACTGTTTTCTGTCTCCTATCTCCTTCACATCTAACTCCCGAACGTGATTACTGGAGGAAAGGAACAGGATATTTCCAATTACTCGCTATGAAGCTCGAAGCTTTTTGAAGAATGTCGAACCTACTTTAACTTGATTCCAAGGTTCTTTTGTCCCGTTGGAAGGGATTTTCTTTCAGTAAGGGAGAAGCATCCTTGGGAATCTCGTGGATGAGTGCAAATCATTTTCACAAAGAAACACTTTTCATCTTCGAAATGTACGAGTGAGAAGGAGGAAAAACACTTGTCACTTGAACATCAAGTGCTTGTAAAGAAGGCCTGCGTACCCTTTTTGGGAGGGGTACGCATAACCTTCTCTTTAATCTTGGAATTTTCAGCTCTGGAAAAGGAAAAGGAATCTTGCAACTGGGTAATGCTTGCAAAAAGGTCACATAAACGTCTCCCGATCCGAGAAGACTTGTTTGCTGTCACCACCTGTCATCGGATTTTTTTCACAGTTCATTTCTTTGGGAAGGGACGGGAAGGCTTTCTGGATTTTCTAGTGGCTTCCAGAGCTACTACTGCTTTCAGCTCTGCTTAAATTCTTCTCTGCTTAATGTCCGAGTCTCCTCTTTGGTTCTCAGTGCTGGAACTAATGAATTTGTTCGTCGCCCATAAGTCTACAAGCATATTGCTACTGGAGATTTTGCTCCATTCTTCATGAACTCTTAAACCTCTTCCTCTTGTTACATTAATGACTCTCCCAACTTTATTGGGAAAGTGAGGCGATCCAGTGTACTTGCTTTCTTACTCTATCTCGGCATCTTCTCGTGATGACAAAAGCCCATATAGCTCCATGATTTACATCGACAACTGGGTATGTTAAATCGAACATACCCTCAGAGAACTCATCTGTTTCTTTTCTTTTTTTTTTCTGGGGAGAAGGGATACAACCACAGGTTCATGATGACCTTTTAAATTTGCTCACATATTTTACCTTTGCGAATTTTTTGGTGTGTGAATACTTTGGGAGCGTCCGATGGGAATGAGGCAGTTTTACACCCTCCTGTTGGCGTTTCTTCACTTGGACAGCATTGGAGTCAAACTCAAGGACTACTTTAAGTAGGTGGCGGGATGAATTTTCGTTTCTACAAGAACTTGGTTTGCTTCGACTTGTTCCTTTTCGGGCCATCAGAGCCTACGTTTGAAAGCCTCCTCGCACACCTCCAAAGATTTTCTCTTCCACCAGTGATGAGGTTGAAAGAAAAATGTTCGGTTATTTTGGGATGCAGAACACACTGCGACAGACAAGAAGAGGCTTGAACAAGCAAGATGATCACAGGATATGCCATTCATGGCTGCCACAACGAACTGATTCATCAATGATGCTCTACTCCTGGAGCATTTACGATGAGTCCAAAAAGCTGTTTCCTCGAAGTTCGTACGGTTTCTATAGAGCGCTCCTAAGCTTCTTTCTCGAAAGTTTTGTCTTTTGATGATAGTGGATTTTAAAGTGTGCTGATGCTAATGATATATCTCTCTCTAGAAGATAAAGAACCGGAAAATTCAGGAGAATCAAAGGAGTTCTTTTATTCACGAGGATTCGACCTTTCTAGACTTATCTATTGCTCTCACGGAGTAGAGAATCGCGAATACTTACGTAAACCAGCTTATTGAGGAAGCGAAGTTCCAAATTATCAACAAACGCGATCTCGTTGGTGAAGTCCGCCAGTTCCACAAAATCTTCTATTCCCAGCTTCTGACGGAACTGAGAGCAGGAATGAATGTGCGCTCTGGAAAGCAAAATCAGGTTGGCCAGTGTGCTTTGCTGGATGCACAGATGAGGAGGTTTCAAGCCGAAGAATTCGATCTCCTTTTACTCACGAGGCGAAAACTTGTTCCGGGCAGGCGGCATGACAACGGAAGCACAAAACAGAGACAGGTCACGAGAGGATAGTTGGAACCAGTTAGGACCATTTATGTGATTCGGCTTTCAGGGTGTTGTACATTGATTCGGGATGAAGCATGAGCGAAGCATTTGAAAAATCGAACAAGGGGAGAGCTAAAGTGGCAGGCGAATCGCCAGTTCGTATTCAGGAAAGTCATGGAGCTTAATGAGAGCTGAAAGCTCAAAGCACGACACCAGTGACGCTACGGCATTAAAGATCTCAGGAAACTTCCCGCATCGGAGTGTAAGACAATAAATCAGCAATCAAGAGAGCAGAAAGGTAAACGATCCGAAGGCGAATCCGGAGACTTCCAGTGTTCCTCGGCAGATGAAACTCTCAAATCCCGTTGGCAGAATGCCTTTGCTGAGTTCTCAGACTTGTTCTCGTCTATAATTAGATAGCAATAACCAGTTTTTCTGTATTAACTGAGCACTTTTATTGTCAGTTCTTGAGCAAACTTCAGAACGGAAAATCCACAGGTGGACATGCGATGAAGCAGGACTTACAGGCGCATTGACATCGAGCTCTTAGGAGCAATTAGGAAATTCACTCAGCACCCAGTTCACTGATCTTCCTGCAATGCTTCCTTAGTCCTCTTCTGCTCCTCAAAGATTCTGGAGATACGGAGCGATAATGTTTTCTGGATATTTGCTATTGAAGTTCGATTGCTTCCTGAATGAGACCTTTATCATCCGATTAGACCCTTACTGAATCGGAATATGCACGAATATTCGAAGAGAGGTTGAGAATGTAGTATGTAGAATGTCTGTGGTATAGAGCTCCTCTTCTCAGCAGAAACCTCTGCCACTTTCATTTCAATTTGTATTGGGAAGCAGCTTTAAGCATATTTCATCGATTTCGAGAAGATGCTTAAAGGAAATGCTGAGCGTTCTGACGATTTTGGTCTGGTAACGGCCAGCCACATGTTTGCTCTTTGGAATTTTGTGTTAGGAGAGCGACCTGATGGAAGCCATGCTTGATCACAAGCAGGCTTCCTCGAATCAGATTTTGTTTGATTTCTCGAGTCTATTTGCATTAAGCCGTTTCTTTTGATCAGCACACCGGTTAAAGAAGCTTATCAAAAAGACGATAAACAATCTCAAGAAACCTTCCAAAGATAACCGAGGTCTCTTTCATCTCGTTCTCCAGATTACGAATGGTTCCGATAAATTGAGCGAATTTCCCAGATTAGGAACCTTTTCGATGAATTCAGAGATCCATAGGAACTTTCCAGAATGATTACCAAGATCATAATGCTGAAACATATTCTTTGCAACCACATTTTTCGTCAAATGCTTTGGGTATTCGAAATTTCTAGTATGCCCCACATAAGTGAGAGTTGCCGTTGGCGCAATAAAGCGAAATTCTCGAATATATTTATGGAACGCTTCTCTATAATTACCCCTTTCTCGCATTTAAAATGAAAATATTCTCGAATTAAAGTCTAATGATGGAAAAACCCTCGAATCTCATGCCAGTGTTCAAGTAAAACATGAAATGCATTCACATAGTTAGGAACGATTATCGAATAGAAAGTTTTGCACCAAAACTGCAAAAATAAAGGCACTGAAACTGACCTATCCATGAGTTGACGAGAGGTGGACTGCCTTACGTTCTTTCCTCCTGAAAGTTTCTCTAAAAGCGTAGAAGACGAACTGACTCTAAAAAGTCCTAAGCAGTAAGTGTAGGGTCTTGAACACTTCAATACTTCTGGAAACCAGCTAAAGATTCTTGTCTATGAAACCAACTTGCAGACATTTGATGATAAGATAACACGAGATTAGGTGTGTGTTTTTTTCCTAGAAAAATGAATCGGTTGCTCATCAGGCATGAGAAGCCCGGAATGGATTAGCGATACCTCACCACTTTTGCAAGAACCAGCTTAGATGTCAAAAACATCTAGGTAACCTTTGCGTAGCTCAGAGCACTGACACGGGAGTGACGGACATGCAATTCGTTAATACTCGAAGATCAGGAATGAAGAGCTCATCCTTCTGTGAGGATATTTTGATTCACTGTCCTTCGTTTTGGCAACTAGCACTATTATAGAGAGAATGAAACAAACAAAATCAGGTTTGGACGTCAAACAAGAAGAGGGGGAATGCATGTATGTCCTGGCATGGGTGAAAATGGAAGGCATGTCTGCATCACCATCCTTCTGCTGTATAACTTGGTCCCTTCAAGTGATGGTTGACCTGCGTCGACGGGAGGGACAGTGTAGGGGTGGCACTTCCGTGATGCTCCGTGGGAGTACTTGCGAGCTCGAACATCTGTGAACATGAACATGACATCGGTTAGGATACCGGTGCCTTGGCATGCAAGCCTGGGGACAGAAAATGAATGCTCGAACGGTTGAGTATCACACTCACGGGTTACTTCATGAGATAAGAAGATTGCGGATGTCTGAAATAAAGGAAATGCCTTTACAAGAACCTTGATTTCACTAGATTCTGTGCAAAAAATGGTAATCACCCAAACGACGCACCTTTGACTAATGTGAATCTGCCTTTCGAATTTCTTTGCATGCTGCCTTTCTAAGACTTACAGCCTCTCCACAAGCATCGCATTTCATCATCGCGTTTCTATGGGAATACACCACCTATGGAGATTCGCTTTGCTTTTCCTCTGCTTTCACAGTTTCCTAGAGTAGTAATTTCATACCGATTCGAATTAAGCGGAAACTCCAGATGCAAGGCACACGGGAGAAAACTGGATATTTCCGAGTGACCACAGCTCCAAATTCAACAGAGTTCAGAATTCTAAGTTGCTAGAACCTAACAGGCCCTAAATAAACCCAAATAAGCTTTTTGGCATGTTTATCACTAGCCTGAGGGTGGTGTTTCATGTTCTGTGCCTAAGCTTGCTTGATTCCATTTGTTCTTTCAGAATCTGACGATTTCTTCCCGGAAATACGAAGCAATAAGGTATATTAGCGCTGTCACTTACTAATGAAACATCGGAGTAACCAAAACGTTGCTTTGGACATGAAAAAATATATATATTTGCGATATAGAGGATTAGATCCAGTGAACTGAAAACTTACAGCATTGCAACTACAAGTAGACATAAGTGATTGCATAAATTTTCATAACTCTTGGATTCATAAGTGGAAAACTGAACCACTAAAATCCAGAGGATATGTATAAAATATCTAGCACTCAAATCTGCAAGCATATGGAAAAAGAGCTCCCGATTTGACTTGAATCCGTCCGTGAAGAAAGCTTTTTGGCATGTGCCCGCCAACGCTCTTGGTGCCGCCGCTTCGAACCGAGCAGCCCTTCGGCTGCCCCCCCCCCCCTCCCCCCGATGCGAACTTTCTCTGGGTTCTCTTTTGCCGGTGATGCCTGAGGTCGCCTTTAGACCACAACGGACGTCGGGTCGTCTGAATGGCCAGCCCATCAGGGGAACCTTCCTCGGCTTCTCCGAGATGCCTGCTTCAATGTCACCCCCGTTCTTCTGGACATCTTCCAGCCAGAGTTCCCGGACGCGGCCACGGAGGACAAAACCATCGCTTGGTTTCCTTCTTCTTCCTCATTTCATTTTCCAAGCAAGCATCGTCTGCGATCAGAAATCATATATACCGTTAGGCATATTATGTTTCTCCCGTGACGAGAAATACAGGAATCACCACGAATAAAAGGGACATGAAATCATCGGTACGACATGTACAGGGTCACACAAAACAGAATATTCCTGAAGAACGTATAATAAGTATTTCAGAAGATGTGCTAGAGCCTGGATAAATCTGAAGTCTTCATAGAATTTTGATGCTTGCTTTGGAAGACGTCTGTCTATTGGAATCTGAATGAGATGGTCTGCTACAGGAGTATTCATGTGTTCATATGCGATATATGCCGTGCTGATGTTCAAAATATTTAACGACCGGTACGCATGGGTGTCCGTAGGATTTTCTGCGATGCGAGTACGTGGGTCAAATTTTCCGGCAAAAGGAAAAACAGCTTTTTATACTTCTGATTTGCAAGAGCAGGAAAACAAAATACGCACGGGAGCCGGCACGCTTAGTAACTAGAAAAATACTTTTTTCACACATTTTATTTATTTATAATTATTTATTAATATCATAATATAGTATTTCGCCCTAACAGCTTCCAAACCATACTTTGGTTATGGCAAGAAAGTGTGATGGGAACTTTCACTCGGTTGTCGCTTGCCTGATGGTGTCCTTGTGTCAACCAGCATTTAACTGCAGAGCTGCTTCAGAGTCTTTGACAGATTTACTTATTGAATCAATAGTCATTAAGTGACTTGTTGTCGTCTCTATTAGTCTAGAATTTCTTTACATATCAATAATATGATTCATTGTGCTGATACCGCTTTCAGCTTCGGGGGAATTAACAGAAGTAACATTCAAAATTCTTATGGCTCTGAGAATGCTATTTGGAATCTTTTTGCATTCCATACCTCTTCCATCAACAAGATCTCGAAACTCGTTTGCTGAAATTTTGTGTTTTAGAATTCTGTTCAGCTGCTGCGGTCGATTTTCTCCTTCAATCCATGGTGCTTCGCAAACATCACCCGGACAAGTTTCAGGACTTTCTAAATTAAAATAATTCAAAAGAGCACTGCATTTTTCATTTTTGTCGTGGAATAGCATACGCATTTTCATATGTTTTACTAAGCAATCAAAAACTCCATCTCTCGAAAATACAATGGATCTTTTATTTCCCTTAACCTTAAATGGAATATTGTGCTTTCTCGTTTCTATAATATCTTCTTCTTCTTCACGATTTCCTCTATCGAATTTTAAATGTTCAATTCAATTTGTTCTTCAGCGAGTCAATCTGTCAGCTCCAATAGCTGAAATATTCCTTTCCAGCAAGACCGGGGAAAGTATTGAAATTTCTTCTAGAATGTCATTTATCAAGGCTAAATGTCTTAAAAAAGTTTTCGTTTTCAAAATAAGAAATTTATTCCACTTCATAATTTTGATTCCAGTGAATATACAAAGCTTGATATGATTTCCAAATTGCTTTTGCGGTCCTAGCACGACAGGCTACCCAAAGAGCCCCGAATATTCTTCCCATTTTCAGTACCTCAATTCCAGGTTCCTCAAAAATTTCTAATTTATTTCTCTCTGGTGTTTATTTGACGTATGATCATAAACATACAATTTATCTAGGAAGATGTTTAAAGTGGTTTACTTCTTTTACATCTTTGATCGCATCATCCACAGAAAAACTGAATGCGATAAGCTAGAATTGCCAAATGCAAACACCTGGAAGTTTTTCTCCAATCTTTGCCAAAGCTCCAGATTTTCATCCTAACATTCCACTGGCGTTGTTTGCGCAAAATCCGATAAGATTTTCATGCAGATATTTTTCACTAAAGTCATGTTTCTTGAGACCCGAAATTAAAGTTTTAAAAATGATTCCTGATGCTGTCCCTTCTAATTCAGCAAGATCGATAAAAAACTGGAACGCTTTCTTCCAAAATCCAAAATTTCGGATTTTAAATAAACTATTAGTTGAAACACCTTTATGTGAAACAGTTGAGGCTTCATCGATAAGAATTGAAATTTTGCAGCCTTCATTTATCAATTTTCCAAAAATCTCTCTTTCTTTTTCTGTTCAGATCTGCTTCGCGACAAGTGGAACCACAAATCTTGAATGTAATGAAGCTCCCAAATCTACGTTGCTCGTTTTTTGGAAAGTTGTTAAATTTTCAAAATCTCGAAATGGTTTGTTATTATTGATTATGAAGTAAACAGTATTAAAAACATCTTACTCACTATTTAAATACTTTTCATTAGCTAAATCAGTCATTTTTGAAATAACATTTTGTTCCGCCGTTCTAATTACATCCCTGCTTTTTTGAGTGATGCTGAACCATATGTTCTTTCAGTTTTTTTTTCTAATTGATGATTGCAAATTTTGTTTGTTTGACCCGTGAGCTTTGACCGAACATGATCTCCACTCTACAGAAATGTGTAAATGTTCGGCATCTTCAACATTTAACGATGCTAATTTTGAACACCATTGACATTCCACAAGTTCACCATGAGGAATAAGAAGCCACTCATATTTGGCTTTGAAATCACTTGGTTTTTTTCATTCCAAAAATGTAAAAAAAAACTCTATTTCTCAACTGATTTCTGTGTAGCATCCCAACATGTCCCAGATTGTTCCAATTCTTCTCGAGTTTTAGAAGTGTCGTTATTCTACCTTTTATCAGACTCCGACAAATTTCCAGGCTGCTGTTCATTATGGTTATTGCTTACTTTTTTTTGAAACGCTCAAAAAATTGTCCAAGGAACATTGTCTCTTCATCCTGATGGTAATAATAAATTAAATGACACATTTCAAAAATTAATTATAATTAAAGTTTGTTTAAAATAATGTACTTACATGTAAGATGAACGTATTTATATTCAAATACATTAAGAGTACGCACTCTCATCTTTTAAAATACAAAACAATAGTACAAATTGCAGGCTAAAAGTTAAGGCCTTGTTTAGGGTCGCAACCGAGCTCTGTAGGGGAGGTTGTAATCCTCACTCACGCACCGACTGATGATAAATGTTATGTTAAGAGAAAGACCAGTAAAATGTTTGTAAATAAATGAATCTTTGGACAACCTTCTGTTTTATTCACTTTTATTTATTCACTTATTAAACTAACGTCATCACGATGCAATTAAATGATGCCTTTAACAACCGGTACGACCGTACCGGTGCGTACCGGATGAATATCAGCAATGAGTATGTGTGAAATAATAAATGTTAATCAAAATGGATGCTCGAGCAGCAGATCAACAACGATCCTCAGAAGCCCACATTGAAAACTGAACCTGCGTTGCAGATGCAAGCCAGATTTTTAGATATTAGCAAACCATGTACATGATAGTCTTTTTGGTGTTAGGGAAGAATTGAGTCGAGAAGTGTAGTCAAGTGATATTACAATTCAGCCTCTTCTGTATACTAAGCTCCTCATGAGTGGCGTGCTTAAATTAATCAGTAAATGTGACTGGCAACATCACAAGGACTAAAGGAGCTGGAACAACTGCTCCCATCTCTCTCCAGGAAACACGGATCCAATTTTGGAAAAATAGTGTGCTTACACTTGGCCCAGAACACAATGTTTACTGTCTACTCTGAAGCGTGAAGTAAGAGATTCGTTCATTACAGTAGTTTCATACATAATCAAAAAGAATGGGGATATCTAGATTAAAGGGCTCGACTCACTGTTGAGATGATAGATCCAAAACTAGCTCATTGCAGCTTAGGGTGAGGAGGTTTGAAAACAGATGGTGAAACATGAGTGCAAACTAGCCAATTACATGGTATGGAAGTAATTCTATGATGTTTTCAACAAGAGAGCAAGATCATGATTGCACACACGTATCTAAATACATTTGCATAGTATTTAAATGCAAATGAGGATTTAATAAACATGCATTTAAATAAAGGAATGACATAATTATGGTAAAAGATAGATAACATCTTTCCGATCTTGTATTTATTGCTTCACATTTTTTGTACTCAAGTTTCGACGTATTCATGTAATATCATTCATGTGTAAATATGAATTCTCTAAAATGAGAAATTTCAAGATATTTATGGTTTGCTATGATTTAGGAATCAAGAAAAGGAAAATGGGCAAAGGCACATTCAAGATTTTATTGATTCCGTATTTCCAAAGTTAATTATTAATTTTTTTAATAGTATCTTAATGATCTCTCAGTTTTGGTTGTCAACTTCTATGGGGTCATTGTATAGAATCAGGTATCTGCAAGCTCAAATTTGTGAACTGTAGTAATAAGTTGCTTTTTTCTTCTTACATTCTTACTAATCAATTTTAACTGTATCTATTTTTTCTTGCTAGAAGTCACTGTTTAAAAGATTTGGAATTGTTCGATTTTCTTATTCTCTTAGGATTCTTAACTTCTTTTATAATCTTCCTAAAAAGTCATTTCTTAAGTTCATTCTCAATCCAAGTATGTTAGTCTCTGATGTAATCCATATTGATTATTCCTTCACAAGATGCTAGAATAAATTCAAATTTAGGATCCATTAAATTTATAAACGAAACAAGTGATCAAGTATTACAAGCTTCGAAAAACTCTTTCACAACTTGATGTGATGAATAATTCAATCCATTCTTGGTTACGAACACAGTATGAAGTGCTGATAAAATCAGTAATTATGCTTATCTGTATGTTATAAAACAAAACATTTGGGTGTTTACCAATGTCTCAAAATCGAATTCTCATCCATAACATTGCAAAAGTACAATTATTCAGTTTCGATGCCGCCAGAAATAATGAATAAGACTGCTTCCTGGTGCAGAATATGAATTTTCCTGTTTTTTTTTTAAAGATCAGCGTGTTCAATATGAATCATCAAACTTATGGCTGTTTCAACATAACACGCATTATGATTACAGAATTCGTTCAACCTCCCCGAAAATGTTCATCTTTTTTTGATAACCATATCAGCAAGTTTTTACTTAGTGACTTTATTGCTGATTGTAATTTCCTTTTTGCCTTTTTTTCCTCATGTTCTAAGATTAGAAAAAAGATCTCATAAACGACTTTAGATAAGGTGATCATATACTGTAAGACCTAGTAAACGGACTTTTCTTATACAAGCAAAAGATGCATATTCTCTGATTTCATATGTTAAGGATTTTTCTCGAGTTATTGACCATGGTTTTCAAGGGCATTCGGCTTTTTGCATTCCCCTAAATATTCAGGAATTTAAATTGAATATCTGTTATTTCGACAAAGGAGAAGTTCTGAATTTAATTTATAGTTATTATTTAGAACTCTCCAGGATTTAGATGTTGCCCATTCTCCATCGGAGATTTCTTGAAATCCAGTCAAAAACTAGCTCTTCAAATACAGAATAATGTCTGGTGATAGAGATGATAGGATTGCTACAGCAGATTTGTTTGATCGAACTTTTGAAAAATTCTCATGGAATATTTCCAAAGTTCTGCATGTTCAGAACTGTTACTGTGAGAAAATTCATTTGCATATTTAGAAGTATATATTCTAAATCAGGTAAAGTGGTAAACTAAAAGGTCCATTAAACATGGAGATTTGCGAGCCTCAATTCAGATAGGCATAAGGATTTATTTACAGACGTGTTAATTCTTTCATCATAGAACAATGTATACATGTAAATTAAGTACATTTAATTAGCATGTTGATTTACATTGAAAGCAAAATGAATAAAATAAGGAAATAGAAAAACTTCATGGCAATCCACATTAAGTTTGTATGACAACCTAAACATGCAAAAGGGAGAAAAGAAATCATTTGCTTAAAACATCCTTGGGAACTGCATTAAATTTGGAGCTCTGCAAATATCCTTAGTTTTACTTTGAAATTTCTCATTCAATGAAGTTCTCATTGATTCGAAATGAAGATCTGTAATGAAAGCTTTATAGTTGAATAGCCCTATCCTTTGCATTTACTTTGCATGATAAATGAACTGTTGGTCAAACATAACATTCCCATATATTTGTTCAATTGGTGAATGGTGATCGTAGTTACATTATCTGGCAGCTTATAGTAATAATTCTGAACATACAAAAGTTTGCAAGTATTATGAGTCCTCTTATCTACTTCCGCATGGAGTGGTTTTTGTCTTTAAGGAGACCCTACAGAGAACCCCTAAATTGATTTCATTTTTTTTAAATTTATTACTGAAGTTTGATTTTTTCGAGTGACGAAATGAGTCAATGTATAGTAGTACATAGTCATAGTAGTACACAGCCAGTGTATAGTAGTCTCACGAAACAAGTTTTCGTTCCACTTTTCCGTTCACAACAGAAGATTTCGTAACTTTACAGAATTCTGCGTTAATTGCGCAGCTGCATACTAAAATTCAAAACGAAATTTTCTGCATTTTTGTTGCAGATTACTTAAAAATTCCAATATTAAAATAACATATTTTCTTGCACAAATAGCAAAAATATGGATGTGCGAAAGCATGATTCCAAACCTGTAGAGCAAAATCGTTTTGCATGTGAAATCTTCGCGGAGCTATTAGGTTACTTTCATCTATTCAGTATGATTAGATGAAAGTAGATCTTATAGTTTTACAAGGATACAAATGAATGTTTTTTGTATATCGGATAAATTTCCTGTTGATCATTTTTATATCAGTTTTTTCTATATCTTTTCTTGAGTTTGAATTTTATTGTTTTGGCTTGTACTTGTTTAGCACATTTGGTAACCGTGAAGTTTCAGTAATGATTTATGATTTTTTGTTTGATTTGTTTAGTGTTTGCAATCGTGTTATACACTTATAATGTAATCCTTGTTATTGTTTTTTGATGTGTTGAAAATGGGAAAGAAGAAGGACAAAAGTGAAAAGAGCACCGAAGTTTCCAAGAAGATGAAAAAAGAAGAGAAACTTCTTCAAAAAAAGGCCAAAGCAGAAAAAAAGCTAATGAAGAAATTGAAAAAAGAATGGCGACAAATGAAAAAGGCAAAGAAGGATGGAAATAGTTCACCAGAAATAGGACCTCAACCTCAAGATGATTTCCATCTTGCTGAAATGTCAAAGCGTATGGCTCCAATGACTAAGGAAGAATGGGATAAACAGCATAGTAAGATTCGTAGGATAATAGATGTTCAAACTGGTCGAAGTCGTTTAATTCGTGGGGAAGGCGAAATTCTTGAAGAACCTGTCTCTTATGAAAGACATCGGCAAATCTGTAAAATGGCCACCCAAATGGATGGGAAGGCTTTTCAAGCAACTTTGGGACTGCCGCAGTGATCTGGATAACCCTCTCCAAATGGTTCTTTTAGTTAAAATTTAAATTCACTGAGAATTGATTTGTGAACATTCACAAAAAAAAACTGGAGTTTTGTGACATTAATTTGACTATAAATTCAAAGCTACCATGATCCAAACAAGACTGAACTGTGTCATCTGATCCATTATGTTGGAAATTAGAATTGTTCTAAAAGTTTTGCTTTACCTTTAAGTTTAGCATCTATTGAAAATGTTATGAAATGAATTAGAATAGCATCAGTATTTATGGAAAATTCCTATAATGGGAACCCAGTGTATCTTTTATTCATGACTGATGAACCAATGTTTTACATGAATTCAGCATAAAGCAAATGACATGAATGTAATGAAAATGAATGAAATGAAGTTTTGGTAGATGGGTAGAGAATGACATTGTATATTTTGGAAATTTGTAATAGTCTTGTACCTTCATGAAGTAATGTTAGAGAAAAATTGAATTTCATACAGAAAAATTTAGGAGATTCCTCAGATTGTTCTTACTATATATCCTTGATATTATTAATGATGTGTAAGTTTTCACCATAATTTTGATGGCAACAAGTCCTTTTCTGTGCACCTCTTCAATGTATAATAAAATATAATTAACTGTGCAGGTTACCATAATTTGTAGTTTCTAAAATTAAAACTGCAATATGGATAAACAGAATGGGCTGCATGTAACAACTAGATCATAACATAAATTAAAATTTTACATTGCCCTCTTGTTTTATCACCTATCAAATACTCCTCAATACAAAAAAGTACAATGCTTGTATGAGAATGCAAAGTTTGATAAAGAGGTGCAACTTTGTTAGGAACTTGGAAACAGTATGAGTAATTTTTTTTTCATGAAAATGCAATGTGCCAGGAAAAGTTCTACACATCACAGAAAATCCTTGGAAATCGTATTCTTGGAAGCAGCATTAGAAGCTCTAAGCAGGTAACAAATCATTGTAAACTGGAAAATTAATTGAAGCATGACAGCTATTAACATTTAAAACTTAGTTTAATCTAACACCAGCATAAGAAAATCGTTCCAGTCATTCCATGGGAATATAAAGAAATCAGTATCCTTAGAAGCTTCCAAGTAAAAGTGCTGCAAAAATTCGATTCAATTCCCAGTACTGACACTGGTGTGGATTTATGATTCAATTTAGAGTTGCTTACAAAAATCTTGAATAGCATTTTCTAACATACATGTATTTCATTGGTTACAGGATGTTCATTCAACATAAAACAGCCAATAAATGCAAAATTGCAGGTTAATAGTGGATTGTGATAAAGCATCTGATTCTTGATGTGAGCCTTGTATTGATTCTAAGTTTTCAATTAAAACAGGCAAGCAACAGTCATGCAACTATATATAAATTGCTTACATTTCGTGCCTAATAAGTAAAAAGCACTTTGCTCTTTGTACTGGCTTCACTTTGCTCTCATTTTGCATTGCTATGTTGCTAACTACAATTGTGTTTCCAGTTAGAAGTTTGAAATGTCGCCTATTTGAGATCTCATCCATTATTTGCAAACAAAAACAAATGTCACAGCTGAGAGTTTTATTTTAAAAATGTATTGCATAACAGCCATGACCACGGTTGCTAGTGATAGTGCCAATTCAGAATTTCAAGTGATTGACTCATCTGTGGGTTTAACATAATTTTTTCACCAGTAATTGTGACTAGAATGCCAGCTGTAGTTATACCATTGTGTAATGTAATTCTTGCAAGTGGTCTGGCAAATAGTTTAAAATCTGATTACCAGCTTCTCCATAATTATTGCCATAATGCAACAAATCACATAGTGTTTCCACTGTTTCCATGTGCATTGTCTGCAATCTTTCCATATTGAAATTTCTGCAAGTGTAAGTGTTAATGTATTGTTGCACCCTCTGGTTCAGTTTTTAGTTAAGACTGCTTTTTAGTTTATGGTAAATTTTTGCATTTCTGTGCAGTGTTTTAATTTTTTGTCAGTGCATGCTTATGCTGTGAATGTATGTTCACATGGCATTGGATCAGTTCTAATGACCTATTTGGTACACATTTGGGCAGATCCAGTTTGTCGTACTATTCTCAACAACTCGAATTATACTAAATGAATAGCAACCACCTACTTTACAAATTATATAGCTGCTGTTTGGCATTTATTCTTGCATTGCATAATGCTATTGTCAATAACTTAACTAATTGCAGAGTGCAGCAAATAGCTTTTACACAGTATTCATAATTTCAATTTTCTTAAATTTAATATGCTCAATTTAAAAATTCGTATGCAGTGAATTATGGAAAAATAACAGAATGCCCAGTTATTGCATCATACATTCTGAGCTGAAGATCATAAAGGTATGTAATGTTATGGTGTCAAAAACTGCACATTGTGACTATTTTGGACCACTTCAAAATTTTCTGCAAGGACAAAATAAGGTTTACGGATTTTATTCAGAAAGGGTCACTCAATCTGTGAAAGATCTGTACTAACCTAGCATTCTTGTACATAGTTTCATTGCTTTATTTGACAACTTCGTTATATATATAAACATCTTCTTTGAAATGTTTACATTACCAGAAAACAAACTTCTGACATGAAAAGAGACAATGCCTACTTATTCTTAAACACAGCAGATGAGAGAAAATAAGCATACACAAACCATCAGTCATTTTAATATATATATATATATATATATATATATGTATGTATTTTTTAAAGCAAAAATGGGTGGATGTTTTCTCTGATGCCTGCAACACTATAACAAGCATTTCATGTTATTTTATTACAAGTTATGATCTAAAACTACAAAATTTTTAAGAAAAAAATGTACTAATTTTAGAATGTCAATGAGAACAATCAATAAGTACACTTACATATTAAACCTTTACAATATACCTGAATATTTAGGCACAGTAACCACTTTCATATGAAATTTTCCACTTAGTGATGTGAGTGAATGTTACATGATTACAACTTTCAATACATGCAAGATACAAATATTTCAATAGGAGTAAATTTTTTTTCGAGTTACAGACAACATAAATTCAAAAGGTTTGATTAATCTTATGCAAACAGGAGGAATTACTTTTTAATGTTCTGCAGATGCTTCATTTATTTTTTGAAATCTAGATGAATATGTTTTCATGAAAAACACATTAGGCAATTGCTTGCTCGGTATTAATGGGTTCCTGTGGTTTCATAACTTCTGGTAATTCTGGAGGAGTCGACAAAGGTGCTATTTCTGGCAGCTCAAACTCACCACTGTCATTTCTAAAATTACCCAAAAAAACAATATAGTTTTCTAAATTTATAATACAGTTCCATTATGGTAACAAAATTCATAGAAATCTCTCAATATTATACCTAAAACACAGTTTCACAGTAGCAGGACTTTGGGCTCTAGCTGTGGAAGAATTAAGACCATATTCTGAAAGCAGTTTGGAATCTTCCATAATGACATCATCTTTATAAAGTCGTTGACTTTCTACTGGAACTTTCGTAATTCCTAATTGAAATAGTTTATTCTAAAGACACTTAAGTTTGAGTGAACGATCTAACAAGGTAGTTGACATCAATTGAGAAATTGCATACCTTCAATGATTTTTTTTAGTTCCACTATTGGTGTTGTTTCTTTACAATCTGTAAATATTGTAGTTTTCTGTCTTCTAACCATGAGAAAAACATCCTAATGGAGAAATAATAAAACTGGCATCAGTATAGCTTGATTACATATTTAAAATCAAAATAAATTTCAAGTTCCTTGCTCCATATCCAAGATTTGAAATGCACAATGTAAAACCTCACTATTTACTTAATTCTCACAAGTGCTTAACAATGCCATAAAAACACCTGCATGTTAACATTTTTACACAGAAATCCTACGCAACGGTCTTCCGTGGAGTTCACATATACACACATAATGAGGATAATTCCGCGCACTTCGGAATATGTCAATTACTGTCTACTTCTCAAAAAAAAACTAATAATATTTCACACTTTTTGCCAAGTATTTGATAACTACTTAAGACAGTCTCGTTTACTCATGCATCCCTAAACACAAAACAATTCTCCACACCTTAGTTAACACTTCATTTACACTTGAGTTATGATATTTAATTTAATATGCATGCAAGTCGATTAAAGATAATTACATTGCTTACCATTCTTAAGATCAATAATTACTATGTTGCAACTTATCACCTGCTTTTTTAAGTCATCGCACGTACTACTTGCCCTGACCAACTGCTACTTTCCTAGCGATTCTGAAATTTTGAATGAAGAAGCAGAGTAACAAGATGTGTCATACTACCAGATGAAATTACAAAATTACATTGAAGTGCTAGATTAAAAATTTTACTTAATAAATTAAATAGTATTTCTAATGAGATGTATACCAAAAAATCTTTTTCGTGAGAGCTGGAATTTTTTTATGTTCCGATAGATTAGATTCAATCCGATAGATCTTTCACTTCAAATAAAAATCAGCATAATAACTCGAAAGAATGTACAAACGTAGGATAAATGTATTTATTCCAAAGTCCCGAAGAATTTGTTTAGCCACTATAAACTTATCAGAATCGATAGGTTCAGAAGGATCGATGATCATGAAAAAGAAATTTTAATTTTTAATCAAAAAGCTAATGATTTTCATGAAATTTAGGAGCATTATTTTTATTCTTCAAAAAGTCTCATTCTCTACAACACACCTAATGATAAAGCACAAATCACGCTGTTTGATACACAATTTGTATTCAGTTTCAAATATACAGAACTAGGATCACTGGACTGTATTGCATTCTGGTTTCACTTACATCCCAGAAATTATTTAAGGAATTATCGTGCCTGTCTAGGATATATATCTAGGATACATAAATCTCAGCGTTCACGAAGGCTAAAATAGCAATCAAACTTGAGTTAGCTAAAAATGAAAGAGAGTAAACTCGAAGGAGGCGCTCAATTCCAACTAAACGATTAAAACTATATACACATGACGATTTCATTGGACGAAATTTTTGTATGGTAATAGAACTTAATAGCAGCTGTACTATTTCACGATATCAGTATGCGTTGAAATGGAAATTCTCATGAATGACTGAATAAAATGAAAAATTTATTATGCTCTTATTCATTATCTCTGTTTAACACTCCTTATTGGTGGTGGGGCGAATAAAATGGTAAACATGCAAAACAAAATATGAAAGCACTATTAAATTAATTAACTGCCAGATATTAATAAAATGGAATTACATATTATCTTAGTTGCACGTTTTTTCCCCCTAAGGTTTTCCCATCGCACAAATAACATTCTACATGTTATAAATTCGGAAAATGTAGAAATACATCGTCTGGCTACTCACATATAGAATATGTAAGCACCAAAAATTTATAATCACTAAGAAAAAGCCCCAACAATCCATAAACATTTTCATGCTCCATGTGAAAAGTTATGTTATTTTGTTCATTTGTTTTTCTTTTCAATTTGTAGCTTCCTTAAAAAATGTAGTCGTTGTTTGTATCTCAAACTGAAGTTTTGAGATAATATTTCGAAAAACAAACAAAAAAAAAAAACGCTATCTATTTCTAATAGATGATTTACCGTTTCTCTCAAATAAATATATGATTTTGTAAAAATCTCGTTTTTGTTAACTAGAACAAAAACAAGCAGGTGAAACCAACATTGGCATATAATATCGAGGATGGCGAACTGCAATTTCTATTGTGTTCTGGTAAGAACTTCTGATCTCAGCAGTAGAACGATATTGTGCAAGAAATCGCGAACGACTCGATCAAGAAAGTAAAGAATACATTTCTTACAAAATTAAGGTAAAGTTGCAAGCAAATGCTTTCCTGGAGTCTGTTACTGACAGAATTAGATGCTACCAGCTCCAGTGTCGAAGACCGAAAGACCACTGCCCTTTATTAGCAGCCATTTAGTGACGAAGGGTGCATGGAACAGTTAGTCTTCCTAACTTTTATAGAGAGCGAAAATTAGTCGGAGTATAACCAAATCAGTAGAACTAGAAGTACACTGAAGGATAGAATTTGAAAGATTAGGACTAATGTAAGGGGTCAGTTAAAATTTCTTTACTTCATGTACCGATGACGGAGCTGTCACATAATCAGTAGGAGTAGCAGTTATTGTTCGATTTTTTTTGGGGCTCGATATATGAAGAATCAATTAACCCGGAACTTTATATGGAACGACATAATCATGTATACTTATAGCACTTGTGGATAAGAGTTTCCATTTCATAAGACTACTTAACAAAAGTGGCCTCTACAATTACTGACAGCGAAGCTGGGATGATTGGTATTTGCAACTTCAGGTCGGTGAAGTATCCACTGCCAAGATTCCTTCGTGCTGTCTATGTGTCTTTGTGAGCAGAGACTGATCGTGAATCATTTCAGATGTAATAGAAAAATCGCAACGAAATTATCAGCTATTGTGATACTCCAGCTCTAAAAGAACTACAGACGTTCTCGCGTGCTATCATTCGGTATGCAAGGGATTACTCATGTATAATAATGTTACCAAATATTCGAAAAAACCACTGGTGTTATGTGTGACGAAAGAAAAGCTTTGAGAGGAGGCTGAGAAAATTTAGATGACGATGTCGCAAACTGCAGTCACGACTACTTGTCCTTACACTACTGACCACAAAATCCTTTGTAAAACCAGACATGAAAAAACTCGCAACCGAATCCTTCAGAATTATGGGAGCAGTGTCTAAGCATTTTCGTAAGCATCGATACTCCTTAAGAAATTTGTGGAGGCTCTTGAGATAAATTTATAAACCACGGTAACTGAATGCTAGAAATTTTCTATTTGAGCTCGACAAGCTTACTGGGTCAACATCGACAAACACGGTGCGTGAAGTTTAAGGTGTGTGACTCGCTGTAAGTAATTGAAAACTCTTTTATTCTCTGACACAGACTAGCGCTTTCTATTTCATCTCTTTTTCATGTACGTATTCATGTTTTCCATCTAGGAATCCATGATAAAATCAGATAGCAGACTGAATGGAAACTACTACTTATCTAGCCTCGTCTGGTAAAAGTACAAATCCCTACTGTGAAATGCTTGGATATGTGATGCAAGAATAATTTTCCTTGAAATAAAAATAAAAATACGTATAAACTAATTACCTTTTTTCATTATCAGAGTTCATGTACGCAGTTCAGTAGACATACGATAATAACTGTGGTTAACTAACAGAAAATGTATCGATTTATCAAATTTTTAAAAACAGATGTAAGGATGTTAACAGTAATTATAATACGTATTATATAATATATGATTATATAACACACAGTGTACATTATATAATTTATACTGTATAGTATATAATATAGAGTATAAATTATATAACGTACACGTATTATATAATATACATGAAACATATGAGGCACTCTTATCCATTTTACTTATTAAAAAACCTGGATATCAATTCATTGAATTTACACTCATCTGACAACGATCATTCTAATTTGCAAACAGTGAATGACTATCAGAAGCTGAAGAGTTTTAAGTAATCTAAATGTAATACATGGATTTTTTTGAAAATGTAAGAAGAAATCTGCTTATGAAATGAAGACCACAGATTTTCATATAGATGACTCACAATCACATGATAATTGCAACTGTTCATTATTATGATGCAAATTCTAAAGAGGCAGTCAATTCTTTGCGAACTTCTGCTGTAATTTGATGATGCTTTTGGGCTTTGCACAAATCCAAAAGAGCTTCTTTTTGCTCATTTGATATATCCTTCTTATAATTTTGCACAAATGTCAAAAATGCCTGGTGCCAGAGTACTGGAAGCTCTCTGCTTTCATGCTGGAATCTGAATATGTAAGTGACATCAAGGTTTTTGAAATGAAAAATGAATTACATACCGTAAGAAGTGATAAACTACTGCATCAATCACCTGATACGGAAGTGCATAATGTTTATCAAATAGGATGCGCAAAAATATTGAATTAGCTCCACTATATGACATTTCAGCAATCCTCAGCATTGCTGCTGAAGCATGTAAAACTGGAATGCTATGTTTAGCCAGTACACTACCAATAATGATAGCTTCTCTCAAAGTACAACTTTGACTCTGCAATGAATTTCAAATTATTATAATTAAGAGTTGAATAAGTTTACCTCACACAATGGTATGAGGATTCCTTTGAAAAAAGCTCCTGGTTTAAATAAAGCTTTGTGAAGGGCTTGAAACAGATGAGAGTTCAAATGCTTATAATAACTGATATCATCTCGCACGCGTGGAAGTAAAATTAGATTGAAAAATCGCTGTGCCATATTTTCCTTCATATTTGATGTAAATATCCTTGTAGCTTGATACATGGCAGCTGCTGACCATTTATCTGGTTCTGGAAATAATAGAAATATTTTTTTCAATATAAAAGAAAAAAAAAAAAAAAACTTTCAATACCTGTCAAACTTAGAATCTGCTCCCAATTAATAAGCCTGGGAAGAATTTTGAAAGCCTTAGGCAGCTTACCACTTCTGTATTTGGATAATACATCTCTGACACCTCTATACAATTCTACAATTTGAGGGTCAAGATCCAATAATTGTATACCTTTGAAAGAGATAATTCATTTCTTATAATTCAGTCTTACTCTGTCGATCTGATAAATCTGAAGCAATCTCTGTTTGCTTTTCTGATATTTTTTCTTTGATTATATCCGTTAATGTTTTGCCACCTTTGTATTCACAATTTGTGAAATTTTCCAAACTCTTTTGAAGATCAGAACTAAAAACCTGTGTCAAAAAAAGACAGTAATTCACATGTGAAATTCCATAGAATTAATAAACTCAACTAAGTCATCATAAACAGCATAATCACAGTTCTCAGCATATTCCGAGTCCGAACTGGAATCAGAAGCATTCAAAGAAATTGATGAAACCTTTCTTCGATCCCCGATTCCATGTTCTTCTTCTAATTCCTGTTGTTGTTTTCTGGCCTCTTTTAGTATTTTCGTGGTCAATTCTGAATTAATTACCTGAAAAATTCGCTTATTAATGATACACTTAAACACAGACGAGAATGCAAACTGAATCACAATGGCCACAAAGGGTCAAACTTACAATATCGTTTTCTTTTACATATTTTCTCTTAGATTTTATTGGTTTCAACCCTTCTTCCTCCTGAAGCTGTTCACATAATGGCACATTTTTTGCTTTACTAACTTTAAGTTTTTTGAGCTTCCCCATTGAGAAGTTAAGTACGTTAAAGTTTCAAATGTATGTCTAATTCTTCCACATAACAAGCCTACAGAAAAATCAAAGTTTCATTTGTAAATCAAACTGAGGAACAAGCTTTGAGATTTTTCTGCACATATACTTAAAAAGCGCATCTTTTTATAACTCCTTCAAGAGCCGCTAATATTTTAAAAACGACATTTTTGATAGTTGTACAGGAAATTTCAATTGAAGGCACACTACCACCACTTGCGCATGGAACACTGGCAGCACCCTACTTCACCTATTAGCCAGACAGCAAGCTGACTCGGGAGGATACACACTCATACGCCCAAACTTTTCGTTTCAGTGGATACCAATACTTTTTCACATTATTTACCATAAATTCCTGAAAACTTCACTTTTGATTAAAAGCATTGCACACTGTTTTAAACTCACTCTATACCTCATTATTGACTTCTCACACGCTTATTGATAAACTCAACATCAAGCAGTACCTTCCTAGCTCTTATCAAAACCGCATTAGAAACGTAACATAAAATAGGTTCAATTTCAAACTGAGTAACCAAGGGTACTGATTTATAATATGCCTCCCTATAAATTATACAGTCCAAGTTCTGCGCAACACAAAACCATCACACAAGCAAAATGCCTTCATGTCTTCCTCGCCATGATCACATGAACAAGTCTTTGCATGTCGTGTTAATAATTCAAACATGCATGATGAATATTTTACTTTAAACAGTCTAAAATACATTCCTGAACATTACTGCCGTAGCATTTTAATTGATGAATTGTAAATTTCTATTTCAGTCTAAGTGGGATACATAATAGTATGACTATGATGGCGCTTGACCATCTTCAAGTTCTCTCTGCTTAAGGAAGCTGGGTGTAATTGCTGTGAATCTCCATCTTAGCCAGACGAACAAGAAGTGAGAAACCTTCTAAATCTGCAAGTATTGAAAATTAAAAACATTATCGAGTGATGCTGAAATCAACATTTTGAGAACAATGTGAAACATATTTGTGTCCGTATGTTTATGTGTTTCTACCGAGAATAGATTCAGTAGACGAATTAATGCCATGTTTACAATGGTAATTTCGTAATTTTATTGCAAATGTTATGCATTTGTCAAGCCAACCAGTGTTCAGTTGCTCCCTTGACTAATGTCCACCAAGTTTGAAGTCCCTATGAATGAAGTTCCCAGAGAAACGTAGTCGAAAGGTCATCAACAAAGCCAACAGCCTAACAAAATAATATTCAGTGATATCTGCATATTAATGAATATTATTGCACTTTTCTATTATTTTCATTTCTAAATTTGCCTGCGATTTCATTGTGTAAAGAAGCAACCTCGATTATCAGCATCTGGAAATAACTAACAACCCTATGAAATGTCATAGTAGCCTTCTTATATCTTTATTCACTAACAAATATTAAACCAACGAAAGAGCAATAAAAATGCCATCTTCTAGTTTCAATTTTAGTCTATTCAACATTTGGAACACTTGATCATTATGTGATATTTTAATTTCTGGATCTTGAAATCCTGAAACCCATGTAAAACAATATGATCAGTATAAAAATATACAAAAAAATTAAGAGTAGCGACTGGATTAACAACTAGTTTCAAGAAATATATCGTGTACTGCTACAAACCTACCAAAGTTTGCACTAAACTTGCTTTAAGACTGCTTCACTATCTTACGCTGACTGCAATTGTACTCTATGCTAACTAAAATTTTCGATACTGTTTCTAAGGACAGACACGTTGTTCATCGATGTTTGTCGTTTTGATATGGCTTCTGCTTCCGTTTTTGCTCTAAATCTGTTTTACAGATTAATAACAAGCCCTGAAAAATCTGACCAATTTTTAGTGGAGCAAGTAATAAATTTAGAACTAAATGCATTAACTTGCATCGTATCCGACAAACAGCTAAGACATTGTACTCCACTTGAATGAAAAGCATCAAAGGAAGCATGTAAACTTTTGCAAAAACCGCTTCCTTATTTAGATTTTCTTCCTTATATCGAATGCATAGTATTTTAGATGATATACTTTGCCAAATAGATACATACAATAAAAATCTTAATAATGCTCACGGAAACATTTTGAAAGTTTTGATTTTTTCTTTCCTTTATTTTTGTTGCAATCACTGATTATGATTTCAATGTCGTGAATCATCATCACTTGTTTACATGAAAATAATACCTTTACCATGTAGATGTCAACACACCCAAATATTCCAACTGTGCCTTTAAATCGCGTCAACATTATTTACATTTTACAACATTATTTCACGTTAAAAAAAAAAAAACGACCAATGAAAGATTCGAAGAAAGAACAAAGAGGTCTGAGCACAAGCTCTGAAGCACCTCCTGAAGAACAAGAGTAAGCTCCCACATACCCTCGACATCAGGGATGTCCTCGACGTAAGCATCAATAAACGATGGCATTGGAACATCCAAGGAGCGAACGTCATGTGGTGTTCGCTTATCAGAGCGAACCCCAGTTGACTGTTCCGCTCGCCAGTTGCTTCTGCAGTGGTCCAGCTCCATCCATCTCGTCGTTTACTAACGTCTACGCGGCGAGCGGAAGGCTGTGCCACAGCTCCTGAACGCAGTTTCTCTGCGACCTCGGTCAGCAACGGTTAAACTCTGCGAGCTCCGAAGCCGCTCACCTAATAGCAGGCGACTTCAACGTCCGTGGATCTCCTGCCGCCCGACGAACATCAATACTTGGCTGCAGGAGGCTGCTGAGTCCTTGGCTGCTTTCCAGGGAATGCGCCCTGAAGATCTTCATCCCCTGCGACATCTGTTACCATGACTGTTGGATGTGGTGATACAGGCTGTGGTGAAGTGGTCGACTCTAGCGGCCATACTTCTCTCCGCAGCTCTGTCTTTCCTCAGGGCAAGACATAACAGTAGCTTACCAGCAAAATGGGAGTTTTACTGCACCATCATGGAATAAAACAGACTCCTCGGCGTCTGGAAGACAGGCAAGCTGGAGGATGCTGCCACTTGGCGTTCTTTGGAGAAGAAACCCCTTCGGCAGACCAAATTTTTGAGTGTTTCCCCGAAGAGCTTATGGTCCCTCCTCATTGTTGGACATTTCGGTGTTCCCTATTTCCTGAAAACAGGCCGTACTGATCTTCCTTCACTAGAAATTCCAGTGCAATGAGCGTAGACACCGAGTTTCCTCGGGGATTGCATCCCCGAACTGTGCGAGGTGCGGCTCGATGTAGTCGATCCCGCATCTGCTTTTGGACTGCGATGCCCTCGAAGAACTGTGTCGGAGGCCAGCAGTAGCAATCCTGCACCAGGAGGACACCCCCGAGATTTTGCGACGGTTCTTCGTGCCGGGAGGACTCTCGACGGGCGATGTGATTGCAATCATGAGTTGCATCTGTACCTTCGCCACAACCCGCCATAGGCTGAGACACTACGCAGCGAAGGGAGGTCACCAGGATGGAAGCCGCCTACATGAGGACGGCTACGAGGTTGGGAACAAAGTTCCCAACTGGTTTACTTTTTTTATAAAATAAACGCCCCGGCGTGACCGGGTGAGGAACTTCAACGTCCACCTGTTGTAGGGTGGCAAAAGGGCGCAGGTGCATCGCGTGCAGGTCAACCAGCTGTGTGCATTCGTGAATGCAGCGGAAAATTTGGGATGCAAGAGGTTGTCGACCACGTCTTTCTCGATGAGCACCTGTGGCGTCGGGTGGACAGTCGAGGAAGAGTTGCGTCGGCTCTCTCGAACCATTCCTGACTCGAGTTCGAGCTGCGGCCTCCAGGAAAGGGGCTGCCCATGAATATGCGGAGGATGCCCCAAAATTGGCTTAGTCACCCGGAAGCTGTGGAAATTTTACGCGGCTTCCTCAGTGTCTTCACTGTTCACATACTCGAGGATTGGGATCTGTTGAGAGTCTGATCTGGTGTGAGAGTTTTGTAAGCGCTATTCTCTGGTTCTTTTGCCAACTGGCTTCGGAGAGGGAGTGCACAACAGCAGACTTTCTGCAAGTGTGCACCTTCTCCGGATTTCTATATGTCTGTCACCTCGTGGAATACAAAGCGAGGACAGAGCGCCAGGTCTTTCAGTCCGGAGTGGCCTGTCTCCTAGAGAATTGGGCCAGGAATGCAAGACTCAAGCTAAAATTTATCACCCGGATATGCCGGGGCATTTAGTATTAAAATTTTTTGCAAAAATTCTATAATAAAGTCTATGAAGTATGTTCAGGCAGAACACATGGTTCTGCCTGAACATACATCTTGGTACACCTGCCGTTACTGGCCCACACGCCGGTGAGGTCCTCTCTGTAGGCGATAGGAAAGGGAAAACCACAAAGAAAAACAAAAAGCTAAACAAAAACAATAGGGTAGGGCAATATTTCAGGGAAGGGATGACCGTTCGCCTCGGGTGGTCCTGTGCATCCGGTTAAGGATGCTGACAAGTGCTGGTCGTAAAGTCTGTAGCCGGGACCATCGGGAAGCTTTCTCCATGTTGATTGCAGCTCAGTGAATGGCGTTCCGGCTGTTGTGGCCTCGCATCGATGCAGATCACTTGGCCAGGATGCCGCGTATGCAACAGAGAACTGCTACACACGCGGCTGCTGGCAGGGTGTCCCACATCAGGAGGCGACGAAAAATGTCTTTCAGGTCGCCCACCGGAATGTTCAGGACGGACGACACTCGATTCCACATGGGTCGGAGGGCGACACACTCGACTATCAGGTGTGGGATGGTTTCCTTTTCCCTGCAGCCTGAACAACGGGCATCCACACTTCCAAGTGTCCAGTGGGAGAGGCGTGCTCTGCAAAGGAGTCCTCAATGCAAGAAGAGCAACGCCGTCTCCTGCCACTTCAAGGAAAGGGTGCCATTGTCCCAAGGCTCTGGAGGCCACTTAACCTCCTCCAGAGGTGTTGTGAGCAGCTCGCCCCAGCGCAAAAGTCCTTTAGGCGGGACGCTCGGAGTCTCAGTGTCCGCTAGCTCCCGAGTCGTCCACGCTTGTAACGGTTTTTTGCTGCCTCTGATGAGGCAGGACACTTCCCACAATGCTCGTTCGCTGATGTCCCTAACGTTCTTGAGAGAGGGCAGCACGGGGACAAGGAGAGTAAAAGAAGTCCACAGCAACTTCTGTAGGTTGCTGGCAATCTCCTGCAGGGGCTGTCGAGAGTAAGTGCCTCGACAGAGGTAGGCGTATTCCGCCTCGCTCGAGCCGTTGATCTTGGACCACGCGGAAACTGACTCTTGCAGCCAGGCAGTGCAGTTTGCGGGGAGGCAAGAGATCTAGGTATTCTCCTTCATCAGGGAAATCATCTGACGCATCTGATGGCCATAATAGCCCAGGCTGCGTTGGTATGCCACGAGGATCGAAGACAATTCTTCGCAGCGGGTCGCTCTGCTGGCGAGGAGGCGTGAGGGTTCGCACCATGGTGTAATCCAAAACTTCGCCTCAAGAGCGAGTCTTCTGAATTGGAGCTGCCGCCCCATGCGCTCCAGCGTCAGGAGGCCTAATCCACCGTCCCTGCGTGGAGCGCACAAGTCTTTCAAGCAGACACGGGATCTCGCTGTGCCCCAGAGGACTGTCCTCAGAAGGCCCTCAGTCCGTCTTTTAATGATGGGTGGGGCGGGCAAACAAAAAGTAATGGGCGAAGGAGGGGGGCTGCGAACGCGTTTCACACCGTGGCGCGTTCCTGCAAGTAAAACTTGCCGTTGTTAAGCTAAAATAGTATGCAGAGCGAAGCGCTACTGCTCCCCTCTGTATGCTCAGGCGCCGTCAGAGAGCAGTCCCTAGGAGATGCTGCTACCTGTCAACATTCCGCGATCGGTGAGGAGGAAGAGCGCGTCTCGACGAGCCCTTCACTTTGGAGGAGGTTCCCCCCGCCATCGAAGGGCGCAAGAGACGGAGGACACCAAGTGAAGATGGCCTGCCAGTAGAGTTCTTCCAATGCTTCGTGGCGGAACCTAGCGGTTAACTTCTCAACGCTGCGTCCGATCACGCCGAAACAGACATGTAAACAACTGGCGTTCGATCACGATAGTGAACTCTGACGTCAAGGTGTCCTCGAAGATGCCGACCGCATGTCTTGGGAGCGTTGCAGACTGGTAGTTCCAATGCATACCTATACTGATTCCACACGGTACATGGAGATCAACTTCCTCGCACGAACCTGGCTTCAGCTCAAGCATCGAGTGGCGTTCGACGGCCTCTGAGCAACAAGTGCTGCATTCGGCAACGGCTGTGGAGCACAAGCCACCATGGAGACTCCAGAAGCCTTGGCGGTTGTGGTCAATCAGCAAAGAACATTCGACTGCGTCGACCAAGAACTCCCTCTGGAGTCCTTCGAACGCCTCGACCTTCTTTTCCCCGGTCCGACTCGCAGTGGGATATATTTATTCCTTTTCCATTCTCGCATCTGCCAATCACACCACAGAGCACACGATCACTGTCGCGACCCGCGCGGGTACGACACTACGCCGTCCCGACCGCACAGTTCACTATCCGAAGGCAATGCAGGAAGGTCCAAGATTGAACTCTTCCGCGTGCCCGGATGTCAATCTCCTTCAGAAGTCCACGTAAGACGTCCAAGGCACTGCACACTTGTTCACGGCAGAGTTTTATTTTCCTGATCAGAATACTCCTCATGAAGAAGGTCACGATCACACGCACGGTGGAGTTGTAGCGGGGAACGCCGTTTTCGCCTTCGGAGAGTTCTTGCAGGATCTCCAGCGTCGGCATGTCCTCCATCTGCACAGCCTGCTTCACTGTGCTCCAGTTCCGGGAGAGAGTGCGGTAGGCGTAGATGTGCAGGTCATCTTCGATGGACCTGCATCCTGGGCATTTGGTCATCTTCGATGGACCAACATACTGGGCATTGGTCATAGTAGGGGTTCCCGGTCCAGTGTTGGAGCCTTGTGCCACACAGTATGCCTCCGTAGTAAAACATCAGGAGGCTGTCCTTTACGTCCGGTGGCAACGAGGACCTCCACAAGACCGCCCCGATCGCCCTCGAGTCCACGGCGGAGTTGCCTAATTTCGACATCATTTTCTGCATTGCCTCCGATGGCGATGTTTCCTAGGACCTTAAAGGGTTGCTGTTTAGGAGGTTTACCCGTGACCACTGGGTGCCCCGATCTTGCCAGAGCTCCCGTGTCTGTGGGTTATTCTCCCTTCCAGATGCCTTTTACATGCGACGACTCGTGCGTGGACAACCACGCTGTGTGACAGTCGCTCGCATGCCTCCATAGTCATCTTTCGGGTCTTCTTAAACCGAATTCCGGTTTCCCAAGGGACGCTGATAAACAACGGAATCATCTTAGTAAGTTCTTTGCCCCAGAGCTATCGGCTCCTGGGCACGATCTTCAGTTTCAGATTCCAGACGAGACGCTGCATTCGAGTCCAGGTTGGATCCACTCGGTTCCAGTCGCACGCGTTGGGCTCCATGGAGGACGTGAGGACGTCGGTTCCGTGCACCAATCTGGAGAAGGCGCGGTGGAACGCGAAAGGCCAGTCGTCCCGCGTGTGAACTATTCGGAACAGGTGTTTCAGGTCCAGTTTCAACGCCTCGACCTTCCTGTGCATTTCCGCCACTATTTGAGCCCTAGCTCTAGCAAGGTGGACAAACATTCCATTAAGTGGTCACAACGTGCATGGTGTGCCTTTGCGGAGGGGGATACAACAGCGGGAAAGTCTGGGACGTATCCTCTTCAGCATCTACTTTGAATTGGTTCTAAACGCTTATTGGATGACTCTAGCTAACCTGCAGTTTATCCAGCTCTTGCACGCCAGCCGTGGCAGCCTACGCAGACGAACTGCTTTTGCTGCTCATGTTCATACCCACGGCATCTATCGAGGCGTTCTTCGAGCAAATCCGTCGGGAGCAGGCATACATGTAAGCAGGAAGCAATGCACGGTTGTTCCTGTTGGGGTATTGCTGGAGGAGCAGCCGAACTGAATCCGCTTGAGGATCCTCCATGAGCAGGTACTTGAAGTACTTTGGCGTAAGCGTGGGTGACCTTAGCGCAGCATAAGCGAGGTCCGTCTGCCTTCAAAAAGCAGAGGAGACTCTTGGACTGTCATTTGAAGGCAGGTTCTTCCTGCCAGAGCGGACCTCGATCAGGGACTCTTTTTTGGTACCCCCCTCCTCCTACCCTTTCTTTCTGTGTGCTCCCTCCGGCTGGGGTGGAATAAAAGGGCCGATCGACTGTTGGGAAAGGACGTCTCTCGGCCTCATATCCGCCTCAAAGACATTGCAGTCCAAAGGAGACATCGGGCTCGGTATCTCGACGTTGGAGAGGATGGAACTGCAGCTCCATTTCCGAAGATTCACCCTCACGGAGACAACTTGGAAACCCAGCAGTGTCCCCCCCCCCCCCCTACTCACCACATTCTACGGTGGGCGGCCTGTTGCAAAAGACTTTCGTCCAAGCTTCCACGCAACCGGAAACGGATGACGTTCTTAAAACCTGAAGCAGCTTGCCTCCCTGCTGGAAATCAACGAATGGATTCTCTGCCGCTCTTTGAGCTTTTATGCCTGACAGCAGAGATCCGTGAATATTTTGACGCGTACAGCCAGTCCAAACCCGGAAGATCTCTTTCAGTTCATTGGTTTGGCAGGATTTCCCTGCAGAGGATTGTCGAGGAGCCGACGTTATCCCGTGCATGCGTCATACTTTTGGTCGCAGGACTGTCTTCCCTGTGGGAGAGCAGAGGCAGTTGCCAGCCGGCGAGGTAGAAACGGGTTCTCCTGCATAATCGGAGAAATGAAGAAACTTCTGGGAGGATGCTTCCCCAAAGAGCTAATCGACACAGCATCCAGGCTAAGGGACTGCACCGGTGGGTGGAGGCATTGACTGTGTCGCCGGCAGAACCATTCGTTCCTCCCCTGTGTATGGACACTTCCGTGTCCCCTCTCGGGTGGCGATACGGTGTGATACTCATCGTGCACTAGGGCTTCCCTTGCAACGAACGCATGCACTCACGTGACAAGGGAGAGCGCTTCTCCAGAGTGTAGCAGGTGCAGGGCGATGGAATCGTCCCACACCTGTTGATGAACTACGGCATCCTCCGTCGATTATGGAGGCGGCCTGGTTTCAGCGCTCTTGCATCTTGAGGATTTTCTGACTGGACTGCTACATCAACGTGAGGCGGTCTCTCGTTTGCTGCCGTGATCGAAACGCTATGTTGCATCTCCAGCATCGTGTAGGCCCGCTACTCGCTGGAGCTCCACCAGCGCCCAGGGGAAGCCATCTGCATCGCTATCTACTGCACGAAGAAGACTTGAAGGTGGTCTATCCTAAAACAGAATCAGCAGAGAGATCGTCAGTGTCCTGAAGGATCTGTAGGAGCGGAGCAGCAAATTCTCATGCCCTCTGCCCCTCTCCTGCCAAATGTTTATTCATTAATTTCCCCCATCCCACCATTCTCCAAACAGTTCCTGCAGCTGTCCCTCATATCGGAAATTGCTCTGGTCCGAACTCTTTTTTGCATTCTTTCTATTTTAAATGACAAAGAAAAAAGCTTCTTAGTTTAATCTTTCGTTTTATTTTTATTCTTCTTTATAAATAAACCCTCCGGAGTGACTGGGAAAAATTCGGTAGGAGACACACGTTCGCTGCGCGGAAGGAAGCGGACACATCAACACATCACCTGCTTCCCTCATCAGAGACGAGAGACTAAGTACAAGAGGTTCCAGCTTCTTCACAAGGATCAGACAGAACTCTGTACGCGGGGCATTTTCTCCCGGTGACCTTGGTTTCGCGAGTCCTGCAATGATGGGAAAAAACTTTCTCCACCACGAACGGCTCGTCGAGACTTAAGCGTTCCTCCTCGCCGGTTAAGGGAGCTTGTTCCAGCATTAGCAGCTCCGAGGGGCACCACCAGAAGGGTGACACCGTATAAGCGAGTAGTAGTAGCTCTCCACCTCACGTCGTGGGTCAGTCGGTGTCGAGCACTCCTGGCCCTGCTCGTCTAGCAGGCAAGTCGCTCCATACTGTTGCTAGCCCTAGAGCTCGGCATTCGTTTTGTGCTCCGCACGGTGTGGCAGATGTCCGCGTGTCAGGAAAAGATACGAGCTTGCGGTAAAGCTCTGCTGTGAGCAACTCGCTCCCGGGAGCACCCAGGAATCATGTTCTTTTGGTGTGCCTCGTAAACATTCGTAACAAGAACGTCAATCAGGTCGGATCACTTGATGACCATTCTACTTGTCCATTCTCGTTCAAATGGACGTTGTACAGTGTTGCTTTCACGCTGGACTGGAAAGGGAACGCGATTCCGCACAATCGTGCGGAGCCTCGACGCCAACGTAGCTTCCTGTCCGTGCCTCTCAACCTCAGCAGTTCCCTGGTCGATGCTATGAATCTCCTGCAGGAACACCCAGGTCGAATGGGTGCACTGCTTTAGCTAGGTCACGCTTCTTCTCTTGATTGTGTAGCCGAATCACATTCCAACAGACTACACTGAGACGACGAAAGGAAGAGATCTGCCACCCCCCATTCATTTTGGGAAGATGGCAGCGTGTTCCTCGCCCCGTCCGGTGAGTGGCCGTCTGGCAACAGGAGTGATTGGAAAAGGTCTTCAAGTCTTCTTCCATGCTGCAGTGCTTCGACTTGGAGGCATAATGACTCCATTTTCTCGGCCCTCTAGAAAGGCAGCTGGCTCGCGCCTGAGCATCTCGGAATGCACACTCCCCTTTTTTACGAGGAGACTGCGCTCCACCTTTGCTTAGTCACACTTCAGTTCGCCATTCGACTGTTGAGCACGTGATACGCGTCCCGGCTGACACCGGAGACTCTGAATGCCGGAGGTTGTGCCAGCACTTTCTTCTGTTGCTGTCTTCCGGCCTCATGCTCCGAGGCAGCTACAGTGCCGAGGGCTCACGCAAAGGGAACAGAAAGCTTTCCTCGTGCAATTGATGGCGAGCGAGCCTTCTTGCTTGCTTGCGTTTACCGTGAGGGAAGAAAGTTGTAGAAAATTCTTTTTCCTACTCTTCCACTTTACTTCCGTTTCTTGTCTCTCTCGCGCCGGAATTTCCCCCTTGTGTTAAGACAGGAGTTTCCATCGCAGTCAGTTTCGACTGTGTACGTGCAGGTGCAGGCTTTTTAAGCTGACGAGATATCGTTTTTTTTCCAGTCTGCTTCGTGCGCTTCGGGCACACCAAGACAGTGTGCCTGACCTCCCTGCAATAATGGCAACCAATCGGTGGGCGCCTTTCCATCTGGTGCTCCTCCTTGTCACAGTTTCCGCAAGTGTGCGGTTGCCCAATATACTGCATGGGTACCACCATGTTCATCTGCAGTTTTGAGGGCAGCCATTTTTGTCTCGCGCCTAAGCGAGCCCGCATTGACCGCATGGAACCCTTTCTCGGGTCAGTGCGTGGACGATGGCGAACTGTCCCAGGACCGCGATCGATTCGCAGATGCTAATGCGGGCTTCTGCCCCAATGAGTTGAACCAGAAACTGCCAGTCTTCTGAGGAGAGGGCGACATTCCACCTTTCGATGGTCAGCAATGTGCTTATTAGTCGCTGTTCCAGGACAGCGTCCTTGCAGGACAGCTTTCGATAGCCGCTTCTACTGTTGGATGTGAGGGAGAGGGGGTCCCTTGTTCCTCTCCCCCTCACATCCTCATCATGAGTGGCCTGACGCAGCTATCGCTGCTTTGTGCTGATACACGGAGCTGTGGCGGCAAGAAACCATGCAGGAAGGGGCTGGAACGACAGGAACGGTTCAGTTACGTTGTTCTCATCGTGTTCTCTTTTCTGAGGGTGATGGCCGCACCTCTGACGTCAAAAGGAGGAACTTGCCTCCATGTTGGACAGGATGCTGAGGGTGCCGAAGAAAGGAACACTGTGATACTTAACCCTGTCTCCAATCTTCTTGGAAGAATTCTTTGTTATTTATTTATTTATTTTGTTTACTCCTTCCTCCTTTAGTTTTCCTTCGTGGATCTCGTTGGGCAACGTGCTTGCGAGCAGAAACCTCTCTGGAGCTTGCACGAAGTAGGGTTGGACCCCACTAAGAGGGAACGTCTTATTACTATCACAACTATTATTATTATCAGTCTTAACCCCGAAAGCTTATCTGTAAATGTAGTTTTTGCAACGAACTCCCGGATGTGACCGGGTGAAAACTCCCTGCACCCGATGCCGTAGCTCGTCTCCAAGCTCGTGCCCAGCGCTCTTCGGGATAAGGTGGCTCGCCTTGTAGCGAAGAGAGAGCTTTTAGCCATGGGCTACATACGCCAGCTGCTGCTAAGGAAGAGGAGCATCGCAGGAAGCTCCTCTGCCTTAGCGGTAGCCACATCCGCAAGTGTTGCCGCCGATGTAGCGCGCGGAATTCCTGGAGCTGCCTGCCGCCGGTCCCTCAACGTAACGGCCTGTGAGGAAACTCACCTAGGAAGGTTCCTTGCAACTCCCTGGACGTCCACACCTCAGCAGGTGACCATCCTCCCGAATGCATCACCACGCCAAGATGAACAAACTCGCAGCTGAAAGAAGAGGGGGACATGTCCGTTCAGTTCTCACTCTCATGGGCTTTATTTCAGGCAGACGTCTTGCTGGCTTTCTCTGGAAGCCACTTTGCTCACAGGCCGTTAACAGTGCTTACGTTCCTCTTTTTTCTTTCCTCTGTTTTTCCCACTTTAATGTGGTCGTCGCCTCTCCTTGCTCATTCACCTGTTCTGAGGAGGGTTCGGCGTGTCTGGTGGTTTATCACTCGGTCACGCTGGAACGATTATTATTAAAAAATAAACAAAAATGTGTAGGGCCATTGGCCCTACATTGTCCGAAAATGCCCGGAACATGCTGAGAAACCGGCACGCAGACCGAAGAGGTTCCCCTCGTCAGCAAAGAGGGAGAGGGCAAACAAAAATGAAAATAAAACAAAAAATATATACAAAAAAATTGGGAGGGTCAGGGAAGGGATCACCGGGTGCTGGAGGGCATCCTCTGCATCCTTTCCAGGATGCCAGCAAGTTCCATCCGAGTATGCTCCAGGTAGAGTTACTTTGCTGCAGTCCACAGGAAGCGCAGGAAGAAGCAGATGGAGTCCCTATCGTGCCATCCTCCTCTCGCGTAGCTCCAGATCACCACAATTCCACGTAGGCAGCAGCGAAGAGCTGCTGGGGATGCGGCAGGTGAAAGGGCATCGCGCATGAAGAGGCGTTTTATTACGTGTCTGAGATTGTCCGTCGGTGCACCAAGGGCCGTTGCGTAACGCAACCGCGGGGGCCGGAGAGCAACACACTCTACAAGCAGGTGAGGGAGGGATTCCCATTCCCCTCACCTGCAACAGTTGGGATCCACAGACCACCGGGTTCGGTGACACCGGTAGCGTTTCACGGGAGACCCCAGTGCAAAAGCAGAAGTGCCGACTCCTGCCTTTTCAGGGGGAGGACCCGGTTGTTCTTCAGCGCTAGGGACCACTCGAGGTTTTCCTGTGGGATTCCTAGGAGCTCATCCCAGAGCAACAGTCCTTTCGGCGAGGCATTTGGAGTTACAGTCTCTGTGAGCTGAACCCTGGTCCAACCACCTAATTCCTTCGCTCTTCCATCGATCTCACATCGGATCTCCATCTGGCCAGCCGGTTACTGCCCAAGTGCTCTATGATGGAGGGTAGTGCCACAGCTAGGAGTGTCGAGAAGGGTGGCTAACTTAGCTGAGGTCAACGACTCGAGAGCAACTCAGCGCTTCCGAGTTCTTTGAGTCAAACTCTGATCGAAGAATAAGAACTCGAAGTAGATGGCTGTCTTCAAACAACAGCCATGCTCTGACCTTGAACCATAGGAGCGACGAAAACGTGTCCAATCGCGCGGTTGGCGGAGATCTGAACTGAATCTAAACTGGACCAACTGAATCAGAAAAACGTGATCACATCGGTGATTATACCCACCCAAACATGGATGGAGCTCGCAGGTCATACGTGGGAAAAAAAATGTTAAAAGTGCCTCAAGCAGTCATCAGATACAACCGATGATCATCGAAAGAGACCTAGTACTTGACCTCACACATATCCAAGAGGCTTTCGACTCTGTGGACCACATGATGCTGGGACTCTTGAAGAAGCTAAACATCATCAGAAAATTATGCGCGCATGCGGAGACCATCATGGAAGAAGACGTCTTTCAGATCTCCAATAATGAAGAAAACACCATAGATCCATATCCAACAGGGCGTTCCACAAGGCATTGCTCTTACCTCCAGACTATTTATCTTCTACATGGAAGCTACGGAAAGCCTAATCAATGAAGACACAGACTCAAGATCTGCTCGGTGCCATCGTTGGTTACGCGTCTAGAGTACGCTGATGTCTTCATGTCGGATCAGGAAGATCAGGAGGCGTTTCTATCAACCGCCCCGTTAGTGAACTCTGCACTCGGACTACAGATCAACGTGAAGAAATCAACGAGAGAATATCAGATTTTTCCATCCCGAAATCCGAAGGGTTCAAGATGGTCAACGACCTGAAATGTCTGGTCATGTACACATCGGTAACGCCTCGCCGCTGCCGACCCAGTGGGATAATCTTGCTCATGATTTCTCAAATGGAAAATGTAACAAAGAAAACGAAAAATTATGAGCTCATGCTTTAACACTAAGGAAGCTAAATCTGTGGGATAGGGTCCCTGATCTCAAGCTTCAATTTGGGACGGTTTTCTATCAACTCCCAAGAAAATAAATAGAAAATCAACCAACTTCTGTAAGTCCCTTTTTTATAGAGAGGGTACATCCCGGGTAAAGCTGATCTTTTGTACCGTCAAGGAGGGGAAATTGGCACTGCCAGTCCAACTGGCTGCATGACTTGAAACAGATACAACATACTGCCGGATGGGACAAATGGCTGTACATGTTGCACAGAGCCTGCTTAAGGTTCGTAAGCGGAACAGACGAGCTAATAACTTCTCTGTATGGAAAAATTGGAGAACGGAAGAAAGTAGGTCCTGGTACTAATGTAGAATCAATGACTAGGTAGCCATACAAGACAAAAAGCAGATTCTTAGAGCGGCGAAATATGGGACAAAGAGCTAGTCTTCATAACACACCATTGTTCTTTCTTATCCCATGGTCCAAAGGAACATTGGCTCCGGAAAAGACCTGGTTTAATTAGAACAGACTATGAACAGTTCTCGCTCAGCTCCCATGCCCACGGAATGCCACTGTTTCAATGCAAAGTCCAGAAGCAGAGAGGGGTAACCTACGAGTCCTGAGAGATCTGGCAAGCCTAAAGCTCGGAGTGGACTGAGGTGAAATTCCTGAGTCATGAAACAATTCCTGGACAGATCGACAAAGATGCCTTTAGAAAAACATGGGCCAAGCATGGATGCTGGCCCTCAAACCTTTAGGAATCAGGACTACCATTTAGAGATTTCACCTTCCACAAGATGCCGAGGACAAACTCCTGAAGTTTTATCATGGAAAAATTCCGAGTAGCATCATGGTCAGATAATGGTCGGGCAGCCCCGGCGATAATTTCTGCCTCGTCTGCAGAGACTCTGAAAACACGCACCACATCTTCACTTGCTGAGACCCTTCTCCCCATCTTGGAAGTGGCAAGGCAGACAATCGACATCAAGGGATGCACCAAGGTGGAAAGCCAGAGAGGACTCTTCAAAGGACAAAGGAAAGTCTCATTCCCTGTCCAACTCCATTCCCTGAACAACTCCGTGATGAGGTCTATCAGAAACTTCTTCATCCGAAGCATCCCTACAAGATGGACCAAAGATTTCGGGAAATACAAGTCGCAGAGAGCAACTTTGTGATGGGACTCTTAAAGAAGGAGACGGGCATCCAGGATGGCAGTAGGGCTCCTCCCCGGATCCGCACTATTATTCATGTGCTTCCTGGACCTACCATTATGTCTTGAAGAAGATTCAGGAACTCGACTAGTAATACCCTAATTACTTTCAGAACACTCTTTCAATGCAAAGACTCCAAGTATAGAGCAGACCAATAACAGGTTGAATCCTATGGCAAAGTGGAGCAAACTTTGAAGGTGGGACCAAACTTGGGAGTTACGATTGGTTGGAATTATATTCTTCTTCGTTATTTTAAATAAATTACCCCATTCCTCGCCACACTGAAGGGAAATCAATGAACGATTCCGCAAGCTAGAGAAAAATAATCATTATATTCAAGAACCTAGTCCAACTTCATTTGGAGTTTGAAATTCATTTTGCTGCATGCGGGAAGATTTTGAATTACATATAATTCACATAATGTTGCTTGTAGGGACGCATATTATAGTCAGTTTCTCCACAATACTCTTGGCTTCTCAGCTTGCACTGAACCTATTTTTACGGACACATAGAGCAGTCCATGCAAGTAGTTAATCAAGAGATGGTAACATCAGAATGAATAAGATGCTTCATTAAAAAAATCAGTGCAATCTCCTTCATGCCATTAATCTTCTGATAATGGCGTGTATTGATGAGCACAGTTTGTAAGAATTGCGACAATCTCCAATGGTTACTTACACACCATCCTGATGTATTCTAGGGAGTTCCAAGAAGGCAACCTATCATACCATTATTATGAATCTTCCTTATTAACGGAGTTTTAGAAGTGCATTATCAAAAGACAGCTTTTTGTATCTGCACTCCGATTTCAGGAGAAAAAACTGAGGAATTATTTTTTTTGTCCAAGAAAGACAAATAAGTAGCATTGTGAAATTGAAGAAGCCTTTCAAACATTAAAAAACTATATATAGAAGACGATAAACAACTCAAAGAACAATTTGAATGGGTTACTACAAAACCTAGCCATGACCCACAGTTATAGTTAAAAGAATGAAATAAACTTGATCTGAAAATGCAACGTTGGAAGTAGATTAAATATGCAACCTTTTCTATACTTTTATGCTAGTAGATAAATATTATGACGAAACCTTCAACTACCATTGCCACTAAATGAGCTCTTTGAAAAAAAGAATCTCTGGTAATTTCTTAATCTTCAACAACGAATGCCATTTGCAAATCCGAACAAAGTATTATTTTGTAGTGGTACTGCTCTTAGATTATGGTAATCGAAACAAAGCACCATAAGATCCGATACAGGTTCTCCAAACTGACCATCAAACGGTGGCACTATTGCTTTCAAACTTTTACAATTTTCAGGGCACTAATCTAAAGAATTCTATGAATTTTGAAAAAGTCATCTAATCATTACTTTACTATGGTATAAGTATAGATACTCCTTCAAAAACGCCCGCGTACGATGCGGTTTAGGAATCGATGAATAACCTCTATCATTAAGTCCAAGTGTGCTCTATTGGATGCTATTCAGATTTTGGTAGATGCTGCCAATCGTTGATGAGAATAAAAAAAATTTCTTTGAAAAACCAGTTCTTTAATTGCTTGTAGAACTTTACCACTTGCTAACACAGTAGCATTCTTAAACATTCTCAATTTCCGCAAATTCATTTCTTTCGGCAATGAAACGGTAATGCTTTTTAGAACACGATGCCGACATATTTTATTTCTTAGATTTTTATAGTTTCCCTAGCAAAAGATTTTGTTATTATTTATTTTGTTTCAAGGAGTCATCAGTATTCCATTAAACTTCTGACTTGCACACAACTCTATAACTTATGTAATTTCTTTCCAGTATAATCTCCACTAGTATAATCTTCATCTTTTTCAGTATAATACTAATCCTATTCCACTTTATTCCTCCTTGTAACAGTTCCGATAGAAATCCATGAACTGCATACATTTTTTCGAGCTCTCCCCATATCTAAGTTCTTGAGCTTGCATGGTTCACTGAAGTTTTCAAAAATAGCATTAATTCTGCTTGAAAATTGTAGTATTAAATTTAGGAAACCTATAAAGTCCTTACACGTTAGCTTGTTTCAGTACTCCTGATTGGACACGGTAGCATGAAAGCTCTTTTTCAGGCTTCGATTGGGAGCACAAGAGAAAGGACTCATGATCTAAAAACTGAAAGATACTGGTAAATAAAGTGCATTATTTACGGCTCAATACAACAACATTATGAAGTATCCTGCTATAATTACCATACATGATAATATATATCATGTGACCATCAACCCATATCGTTTAATCTTTTAAAGTATTAACAGAACACTCTGGAAATGCTCACCAACAATTGAAAAGACTTTATCCACAGAGTCTTATTATGTAATTATTTGAAACAGTCTTTGTAAATAAGTTTGTATTCGTCTTAAATGTTTTACTACAGCGTACCTTCACAAACATAACTCAGTAAAGAAAAAGTGTCTAACAGAACATACTCTGGTTTCAAGAGGAAAGATAGTAATATAACCTTTTACCACAAAAGCTTTTCAGAATTTCTTTCTGATTCACCTAAACACGTTTCAGTTTAAAATTTCAGGATATGATGAATAACACATAAATATGCACACCTACATGTTTGTGCACTATTTGACTGTTCATGAAAAGAAAAATATAAAGTGAGATTATTGCATACAGAGTATTTTCGAATGTCGTCATTCACCAAATGTGTTTAACAAATATCTAACTAATGTAAACTTTGTTTTTACTAATGTAGTTTTTTAACTTCGTCTGATCCCTGATTAAGCCTGAAGAAATGAAGCGATCACAACATATCACTTCAGTGAGCATATTACTGGTAATCTCGTTAAACTGGCATATAAGGACTTCATTTTTTTTAAACGTTCAGTAAGCATTGCTGTGGTGTGCTGTATGTAGGATAGTGTGGTTGTCAGTTCGCAACTCCACATGGTGGACATGTTTTACAAGTTGAAAAAACCAGTAAATTTTACCCTGGTAAGGGGCCAGATTTCTAAAGTTCAGTATCAAATTTGTGCTCCAAAGTTTATTGCAGCGGGCATTTGTATTGAACTTTCATTTTCTCTGTGCCTCTACCCACTTTTGCGGTTTAGAGAATATTTGAGTATGGAGAATTCTTAAAATTATGGGATTGTTCGATTATGTCAGTGAAAGATCTTTTCCTTTTTGTGTGTCAGCTTTAAATGTTAGAAAGAAACTTGAAACTGAGAAGTAAAATTGCATCAGTTTTTATACCTATTTCGGTAGCAGGAATGATAAGACAGATGGAGGCAATAAAATTTGCTAGTTCCTCATCTGTATCTTATAGAAATTCCACCATTAGCTTTTTTTTTTCTTTCCAGCGATAAATCATTCATTTTGTTAAATGAAAGAAAAAAATGTTTAGTCTCATTTTTTAAGCCAGAACTTATTTTTGTGTTAACTGTTTTTCGTTATTTGTGGATGCTACGATAGGGAACACTCAAGTTCACACATTTGCCTGTTTTTGAACCGTAGCTTCATTGAAATTTTTCGGGAAACCATTTCTCTGTGGTAAATATTTGTATTCTGAAAGATAATCCCACAAAATCACCAACTATCTTGGCGTTTGTTGTTGCAGTGCATCCTTATTTACAAAGATGATGTGCAGCTTTGCACTTGCTTGTAAGAGATCTCATTGATTTAAAGTAAGGATTTTTTAATTACTTTTATTTGGTATTAGGTATTATTGTTTGTGATTTTTTAATTTGGCAAACTGGTTTCCATTTACTAGTAGAAAAAGATAAAATGAAATGTGTTCGATAGTAAAAGCCTCTTAGTATGCCTTACCTTATCGTATCTCCTAAATGTGACATAAAATATTTTGCATTTAATTTATGAGTAAAACAGTGACAAACTTTAGCATTACATATAGTGCATAAATAATAAATCAATATTAACTGTTTCATTTGAAAACATTACGCATGTAAGAATAGCAGTTTAAGAGAAAGAGAAATGGAGAAGTTCATTTTAATGCGGTTGTATAAGCCAGTGCTTTTCGTTTTTATGCTCATGAATTTCACAGCATATTCAGGAGTCTATTAATGTATTTAGATGCTTGTCAAATGGTTATTCAAAATCCAGTCATTGCAAGTGTGGTAAGCAAACGTATGTTATGAAAGCATATGTTTTTCTATTTTTGATGTGAAGAAGTTCATGTCATTATCTGCAATGGTTAGACAGAATTTGAGATTCTTGCAAGCTTAAGTTCTAAGTTAAATCTTACAATTTTCTCATAAACCCATTCTTTGGATACTGCTTAATATTCTTGAAGTAATTTCTGAATAACAAAGAAAAGAATTAATCCGGAATAGTTTTCATGTAGTGCATTGCATAGATTCAAATTACTCTGATAAGCATTCATTATAGCTAAGAGTTCTTGAAGTATATGTTTTCAGATTTTTTAAAATTATGATGGTGATCCTTTATGGCGGTGTCTTCAAGAATGTAATTTATTTCACTGTTTTGTTTCATATGTAAATAATTATTCATGCATAATTTTAATCTTTATATTGCAATTTGGGAATTTCAGGTTTTTGTGATATATGATACCAAGAAGTATATTGAATTAAGTGAATGTTTTAGGAGTTCAAAATAAGTATTTTAAACCTGTCATTTCAGAAGTGAAGCTACAGAGTTAGCATGTAATTGTAAAGAACTGATGCTATTTCCCATTTAAATACCATTTTTTAGAAATTTCATTTTCATATTTTCCTATCAGGAATCTGTCACATAACATAAGTCTCATTAGACTATTGGCTGTCCTTTTTTCAGTCAAAGATTTGTTTTTTGTTTACAAGCTTATCGTCATCAATATTTCGTTTTCTGCATGTATTCTTTGTGTGTGTGTTTATGTATGTGGTTACATACAAGTCCCTCATGCATTCTTATCAATCTTTGTAATCAATGTAATTCAAATGCAGGATTTGTTTCTGTATACTTTGTATGCGCAGCATGTAAGTAATCGTAAATTGTTTACATGCCATACATGTTTGCTCCATTTATAATGAGCATCAAGAGTGAATGTGTAAGGTGAATGTGTAAAACTGAAGTAAACATTACAAAGCCAAAAAACATTTTTCAGGTAAGGGAGAGAGAAGGGGATTTTAAATTGTAGGGACGATTTTATTCCGTCGAGTTAAACTAATGTACAATTATTAGTATGTATGCAGCAAAGTATTTGTTTTTTATTTTGAAATGGGAACAATATGGTTTCTAAAAATTTGGGATCCTAGTTTTCAGATAATTTTTTCTGCCTAGCATTTCCTCAAAAGTTTTTTCTCAAAAAATTAGCTACATATCCAAATCATTTACTTTTGCATATTATTGTTTTTTTTTTTTCCTCCCGAATACAATTAAAACTATCACAAAACAGGACATCTCATTGCAGAAGGATATTGCCAGAACTGACAAGTGTCCTTTAAAATTGCGCGTTTCCTCGAAATGAATTTTCTGTAACAGGTACTTGTGAGAAAAATCGCTGCCAAAATTGACAAGAAAATTGAAAGTATTAGTGCTACAAATGGTTTGCTAATATAAGCTTAAGATTTGAGAATTTTGAATATTGTTTTAAAAAATAATTTTTGTTTAATATCCCTGGTTTGCTTTTCCATTATACATTGTTGTGTTGTTGCAACTGTATGAAAAAGAGGTATTACATAGCAAAAGCTGATAATTTTTTTTGCTCATAGTATGAAGGAATTCTTGCAACTGTTTTTGCAAATAAGTATATTGAAGGCATTTCGTGACATACTTTGTTATTTTTCAAAACGAAGGAACATAAAAAAATATATATATACGTAATTATTGCTGAAATTAAGAAACTTAATTAACAGTACTTGCTCTTGTTAACACGAGTAATTATCTTGGAAATCATTGAAAGTTGTTTTTCTAAGTTTGTGTGCTATATGGGTTCTTACTATAGCATTAGCATGCGTATTGAATTAATTAATAGTATTCCTTGCGTAATAAGTAACTTTATCAGTCTTGCAAAAATGGGTAATTTTGATTAATTTATAGATTTGTATTTATAGATTTAAATTTGGAATTTGTTCGTGCAATGTATGGCATTTTTGGATGTAATGTTGCTTTGAATGTAAAATGTTTCTGTTAAAAATATTTTGAGAAACTCAAATAATTTGATGAACTAAGAATTCTGAGTAAAAATCCATATCCTGTTGAAGAAATTTCCACGTATCGCGCTCTAGTAAAACGGTAAATTAGTGAAATGGAAGAAAATATGTTCAGTAATAATTTGGTACGTCTTGAAATTTTCCAGGGGACGGTTCACATTATAATGTATCTCTTTTCATGATACAAATTTGTCTAGGAGTCCGAGCAATAAAATGAATACAATGAAATCCAAAGCCTATGTATCCAACGTTTCATCCCAAATCGTGAAGGCATTTCCTTAGATTTTGCAAAGGCTAAAGTTAGCCCGAGATCATTTCTGATTTCTTCAAACAAAAATGTACTCATCTCTCGTTATTATCTGAAAAGAGGCCAATAACTCTGTATAACTGGACTGTGTGATCCTTACAAAGAGTGAACTGTCGCAGGGTAAAAAAAAAAGCAGCGAACGTGGGAAGTTCCTTTTCCTTGGTGTGTGTGCCTTCTGATCATTCGAAATTGTGGTGAATGGGCTGCTCTCGTGATGAGGGACTCCATCAGGTTGCGTTCCGTGGTTACTTCCGCGTGAACGGAACAAGTCTTCAGCACACGAAGAGGCGGAGTAGGAGGAACAAGCACCGGAATTTTCGAATAAATCAAAATTATGTATGGACACCGTGTTTTCAATGTTTTTTTTCCTTTTTTTTTTTTTACTGGTTGCTTATTTGTTCTATTGACGTGCACAAAACGGTTGCAAAGTCAGAATGGGCTCTTGAAAAAAAACAAAAAAGAAGGAAAGAAAACGTTGCATTTATTCTTATTTATTTTTCCAGATATCGTATTCCCTAGTCATAGCGAATGAAGTTGGAAATAACAGATGTAATCATAACGGGTGTTTATGGATTGGCAGTCTTTTTTAGATTTTTTTTTTTTATAGAGTTCATCAGTTCAGCGGTGTACTTGTGGTCCCAATGTATTGTGCTGTCGTGTTTTTGCTTAAATGATCAGCCACCGTTGGTATTCCTTTCTTCCCTCCCCCAAAATACAAAGTGAAACACGTAATGCTTTGATATCGTCAATGTTTGGGTTCAAATGCTATTTAAGATTTGTTTGCAAACCTTGCTGATTAAATTTCCTCGCCATGATGTTTAAACCGTGTTCTGATATGGAGGCATATTTCGTTTTATTAATGAGAGAACATACGATTCCCGAATTCGAAATTCGATATTGCTGCCTGCGAGGCAGCAACCTGAATGAATTCACCGTGGGTGCGATCCGCTAAAGATTTTTCAAACTGAAAGATAAAAGTAGAATGAAGTCGGTCAGCTAAGGTTATGTTGTCAAGTTGGCAGACAAAAAGAAAGAAAAATGCAATAGAGAGGAATCAGCATATGTGACACTTATATTTTAATACGTTTCAGTGGATGGCAGCACGCTTTTCTAGATCCAGTGGGGAATGGTGTTTCCCCAGTTGCAGCCCGTTCCCGAAGGAACGAAGTGCTTAAAGGGCGTTTATAAAGGGATACGAGCAGATAAATGAACGAAAGGATCCGAGTCACCACCAAAAGACAAGCGTCTGATTGCGTGATTTCGAGCGAATTTGTTTGTACGTCATTTTAAAAGACATTTTGGTTCCGGGAAAACTCCTCTCCCCCTCCTTGCTTCCTTCAAATCAGGCGTTCACACGCAGGAATTGTAAATTTATCGGCATAAGTAATTTGCTCTCAGCAGAGGCAAAAAAAAAAAAGTGGACGTTATGTCAACCATTGGGTAGTGAATCTGTTGAAGGGGTTCGTGCAGTTTTTGGACAAAGGAAGATTTACTGAAGAATTTTTTTTTTTTTTTTTTTAAGTGGTAACACTCATTTACTCAGCAAAAAAATATGAGCGTGCGATTAAATGATTGCCTACGAACAGATAAATCTTACTTTTTCCGTATGCTAAAGGGTGTGGTTCTAGAAAAAATTAACCTCTAACCAACTTCAGTAAGATTAACTAATTACGAGTTCATTCTGTCTCAGCAGGAACGCAGTCAAAGAGTTTCAAGATTGCGGGATATCAGAAGTTTACTGAAAACCGTGCACTTATAATTTGAATGGCATTCAGAATTTCTTGTCGAAATGCAGCTCTTAAAAGGGCTGTCGCATTTTTTTTCCCATGCTTATTTCTAACAAGAGTTTAGTATTTAAATGTACAAGAACGTACTACCAGAAGACGGATACGGTTTTCTGCAAACGCAGATTTTCCATTTGGGTTGTTCGAAAAAATTAGCGTAGATGAATGTGATCCAACTCCGATGCACTTATTTGAAACGAATGCATACGGAAGTTGCCACCGATGGCAAAATTACATCTTCCTAGATAATTCGGAACCCCATGATCATCATTGCGAACTGAGTGCCCTGTGTGGACCATAGGGGACGAATTCTGTCAGGATTACACGTGGTCAGGTGGGTAAAGCATGCGCACGTTGTTTCAGGATCAGTGAAGCACTTTTTTTGTGATTCCCACTGCGTTTCGGTGCTGCTCTCTTCATTGCCTTTATTTACATCTTTTGCGACAAAGTAGATTGTGCGTGACTTTAAAAAGCAAGGTGGAATCGGAATTTTTTGCATGTCGCATTCCATATTGCCCGTGCAGAGTTGAAGCAGATTTTTTTTTGTGGACACTGGGACGCTGATGGATACCGATGATTTTAAGTGGTTTGCGCGGTGGCCTGCTACTTCGAGAAAGATCATTTAGATCCTCGGATGCAGGGCTTGATAGGGTGGAATGTGTACGTTAAAGGAAACATCCATAACATATAGAGGCTTTTTGTTGGTCAGTGGAAACAGTGGCGAGTCGTATTTGTTCCCAGTGTCGTGAAATTCGAATCAGCTGTAAAATGTCATCGAATGATGATTTGGCGTTGTTTTCTGTGGATTACACTCACCTCCCCCCCCCCCCCTCACTGCTTAGCTTGTGAAGCAAAGTTGTTACATATTTCTAGCTTTTTGTCTTACGAAAATGCATTCCGCTTTCCGTGTATCATTAAATTCGTTCCCGAGTTTCGTCACCAGCAAATTGTTATTTTCGCAAGAATCGTTTACTGCCACGTTTGCTTTTTCCACTCCTTTTGTTTTCTTCTTCCTGCAGTACATTGCTTCATTTATTTTCGCCGTTTCCCGGTTCGAGACGGTGGGTGATTTCTTCTTCCCACCCCCACCCCCACCCAGCATGGCTTCCTGGAAATGTAGAAGACCTCGCGATTGTTGATTCTGTGCAGATGGAGGCGGGCTATTGGGTTACCAGGAAAAGGACGTTCCGTTCATCCTGAAGTCGGCAGGGGGCGGCCGGGAGGGGGGAGGGAGAGGGAGAGAGGTTCGTTTGATTGTTGTTCCCTCTTGCATTCAGTGGTGCTCCTGCACTCTGTGTTGAGCAAACCACGAGTGTTGTTGCAGGGGCAGAGCGTGCACGACCCACCCCTTTGCAGAGTTTTACATTTCGTGTGTGTTCGCGAAGGAGCGTACATCGGACTGTGAGAGTAAAGTTTCCCTTTCGTGCGGGCGACGTCGTTCCCGAAACGATACTTCTAGATGTTAGCAAGTTGCATCTTTGCATCCTTCGAAAATGGTTGTCAGGACCGCCAAACCGCGAGGAGAATTTTTTTTCCCCTTATAGATTGATGCTTTGCTTGTGCTTGTCGTCAAGTAGCCTTACGCGATAGCTGCAACTTCCATCTGCAGGGATCAGAAGTATATAAGTGCGCCTCCCATTCTTTCGACATCGCGGGGAACTTCATTTTGGGGGGCAGTTTTTCGAGGGTCCCCTCTTTGGACGCGTGTCGTTGCGCTTAGTATTCAGCCGTGCGCGTTCAATTAATGGAAGGAGTTTGCAGCCTCCACCCCAAGCATTTTTATTCTGAAATTTTGAATCGAACCGGGGATTTCATTTCCTAGTGATTCGGGCTTGACCTCTTTTCGCATGCCTTTTTGTGTGTTCTCCCAGTTGCACGTCCCGTCATGTGTTTCCTTGTACTGTGAGTATGTTTAAATTTTCTGCTCGCGAGCGTTGTGTCTTCGGTCGAAATCATTCCGAGTGGTGTGCGTGCACAGTTTGAGGATTTCCTGTCCCGTCAATTTGGACCCTGCAGATCGAAAGGTGTAGTGTTCTGGGTTGAATGATCGAAATTACGGGCACATGCACACTCCTGCAGCCATTGCAAAATTGGAATACGTATAGGGAAAGGATTGCACTTAACTCTTAAAGCTCAGCAAACGTGACTTGGTCGGAATTCATCCTCCTTCAATGCTTGTTTAATTTTTGATTTATTTCTTTTTTATTTTTACTTTTGTAATCTGAACTGCATTTCGTGATGGTTTTCAAGGTGAGAGTTTATTATTCTAGAAGAACAGCCAGATGAGAATCGAATGCGCGGATGCAGAATCATATTTTTGTTGTGTTTCAGAAAACCCAATGCCATGTTGCTAATCACCTTGACGCAGTAGCCAGAATCTTCGCTTTCGAAGCATGAAGAAGCAGTTTTTGCGTGTGAAACAAGTAGCAGACCAAACATTTGGTCGGTAAGCAAAATATTTGTTTCGTTACGTCGATACAGCAGTACAAGTCGTATTCAGAAGACCCTAATACAGGGTGGGTTCCCCTCCCCCCCCCCCCTTTTTTTTTTCCTTTCTTTCTTGCTTTTCTTTTCTTCGTTTCTCTTTTCTTTTGTAGTGTGCGCGGTGTTCAAGATTTGACAGTGTGCTAAGTGTGCCGGGTTTGCGTTCCAAGAGCGGTGCCTGGATCAAGTGTTCCGTAAGGTTACGCATCATCTCCGTTTTCCGTGTGTGTGTCGGCTGAGGACGACTCTTTCGGTCCAGGCAGTCGTTTCCAACTCTCTCGGAATATCATTGCAGAGCGCAGCAGCAGTCGTCGAGTTTCGGATTACTGGCGCCGTCACGAAGTTCCCCGCAGCTTTTCACCCGCGATTCACGTCGATTCTTCGCTGTTTATACTTTGCATCCCTGTAGCTTTTCTTTCTTGTATCAGTAATATTTCGTACTTCAAGGAAGAATACTTCATGGAAGCAGTTGTCTACGAATTCGAGGTACAGGTGGCAAGAAGTGTCGAATCTACTTGCACTTGATTACTGCGAATGTGATTCGTACTCGCCCGTATTATGTATCCGTTATTTTTTATTTAGCAACATATTCATTTGTGTACGAAATCACGTGTGGGAACAGCTACCTGAATTCGTTCTCTTGTTTGAATATTATATCATCGATATTCCTCTATTTATTCCTGCATTTGTGAGTCTCGTTGAAAAGTTCTTCTTACACTTGTTACCGTTCAGTTTTATTCCTCTTTTTTTTTTTTTTTTTTTTGCCGGTCGTTAATGTACACTTTTTTTTTTTTTTATTTCCCGTCTGCTTTTGGACAGTTTTTTTTTTTTTTTGTTCCTATATCGTCATTCGTCCCTTCACATTCCTTCTTTTTTTGGCTTTGCAATCGTCTGATCACGTAATTATGCTGGATATTCTTTCGTTTTCTTTATTAGTTTCCTTAGCTTAGACTCCCATTAGTTTTCTTTATGCTTAGGCTTCAGTTATTTCCGAAGAGAATCCGTTGTACGATCAATCGAAACACTTGGTGCCTGTTTGCAGATCTTTAATTGATCCCATTTTGAGTTTCTCTTCTCTGTAAATCCTTACTTTTCCATCAAGATTTTAAAAGCACGCCCTTCGCCTCACTTCGATCCCGAGTTTTCGATCCAAATGCTTGTGGCGGTCATTACCGAAGTCATCCGTCAGGCCAACGTCTGAAGTTTCCAGTTCCAGTTTCCAGTTTATCATTGCCACAATTTTTTTCCTTTTAGAGCAGAAAAAACTGAAGCCATTCCTGAGGAATTAGTTGCTGCTGAGAAGCGTGTTGAAGCTATAAAACATACATGCACCAATATATCAAAGCGCCTTTTGAATTATTTGCAAGGACAGGGGACCGATGGCCAGGCTGTGGATAGGAGACTCGTAAGTTTTCATTTTCGTCTTCCTCTTTGCCCATATGTGAAAGAAATCTTATTGCCCCGGATTTCTGTAAAACCATGTGCGAAACCATGTAGCAGTACAGTCATTATGTATCTTCCCCAGTACATTACTTAATACATTCAGTTAGTGACGTGCTACTGTAGGGGTACATGTGATTACTTTTGATGATTTGTGTGTGCAATATTATCGAATAATTTTCTTTTTGCCTTAGAAGTTGGCTAATTAGTGCGTACCCCGAACGTTGTTATTATAAGACTCTTTTTCGGATGGCCTTTGATCTTCGAAAACTCTCGGTGGAGTTTGAGGGGGGGGGGGGGAGCGAGCCAGGAATTGGGTTAGCCTTCATCCCTTCGTGGACTCGAAAAATGCACGGAGGTGGTTTGGCAAAACATCCATCAGTATAGGGACCAATTTTCTCTCAGGATAGTTGAACAAGCCCCACACGTACTGTTTTCCATTAGTATTGGGTTGCTAATACATACGGCAGTCTCCTGGAGTTTGCAACGAAGCCCATAGGGTATGCTTAAAAGTGTGCTTCATGGGACTGCTTGCTGTACATCTGGAAATGACCGAAAGCTGTCAGGATCCGAGTTTAAAACTGATTGAGCTGTCTCGTTTTCACGTTATTCACCATTTTAAGACTGGGTAATGGATTCTTAAAAAGAGTTTCGTTGCATGGAATATATATTTTTTCTATTAGCAGGAAACCATTTTTTTGCCGATAAAAAAAAAGAAAAAAAAAATCGGAACAGCACGAAACTCGAATTCTGACGCTTTTCCATCTCTGCACTATTTGTGAACCAATGTAAAAGTCCGGGTCAAGTCAGTATCGGAACACGCTGATACCGAGGCAGATATGCCACGTAAAATACAACGCAGACTGTCAAATAAAAGATGACAAACACAAAGAAACCCCCCTTACGTTGGGTCGGATGCTGGAAGCGACAGGTCGAACAACTTCCTTAATTACTGATTTGCAGTTGTCGCTACCTCTAATGGTTATTAGTGTACAATAAGTTTAAAGGAAGACCAGCCAATTGCTGTCGGAAAATTGTTTGGTCTTCACATTCGATGGCAAATAAGAAAGACTTGGAGTGATTCCAGCTTTCGCTTCAAGACTTCAGTCGGATTCTTGAATAGGTTTTCGAGGCTTTCGTTTTCAGTGTACGTTAAGGCAAGTCACCCAGAAGGGCCAGAAACGTTACTGGGAGTACAACTTGAGAATCCCGCTTTTTCGAATATTTAAGTACAACTTTTGTTTAAATTTCTCCCTGCTTTTAGAGCCCTAATAAATGTTTTTTTTTTTCTATAGATTTTTTTTTTTTTTTACTTGCTCGATATTGCAGTCAGTCTTATTTCCAATATTTTAGAGGAAAATGCCCGATTTCCAGCTTGGAACTAGCATGAAGGAAAGTGCTATGATTTTTAGTGATTTTTCCGTCTTGGCGTAAGTGTCAAATTTTTTTCTTTTAATTTCCCGATCATGTTTCAGATGACTTTTTTTGAATATCTAAAAATACTGGCTATTCAGTTCATTGTTTTATTATTTAATATGATTTATAGAGTATTACAACGTACAACTTCTTGATCGTCGGGCAAGCAATCGAAATTTCCATTCTTTGCTACTCGTTGCCCCTTTTCGTTTTTTTTTTTTTTTTTTTTTTTTCTTCCTCTTTCTCCCCCCCCCCCCCCATAAAAGAAGATTTCTTGCTTGCTTAATGAAGGAACGAATTTCATTGAAAATTTTTTCCGAAATCGTTTCTAGCTCTTGATGGAATAATTTTCATTACTGTTTTCAAGATCGGTGTTGTCAGAATGCGGAAAAACACAGGTGAATATAGGATTCGAACTTCTTGAATTTGAACGCAAAGTTGAGCATGATGTTCTGGAACCTCTCTTGAAGATTCTTAATAATGATATACCTAGTATTAATAAGCAGAAGAAGTTGTTGTCAAAACTAGTGTTAGATATGGATTCTGCAAAATCAAGGTAAAGCTGTTTTTAAATTTCTCTTGAAAGTTCTTTTTTCTTTTTTGTTATCCTAACAGCTGTTCAGGTATCCACTGTGTTGATCTCATTTTTTTCTTGAAAGTTTTATGCGTTTTATATTATCTGTTTGTTGATAAATCAGTGTAACAATAAATCATTTGTGATCAGTAAACTAGATGCTAACATGCAATGATCATGTGTACTATATTGATAACGTGCAGTAGTTACTTGGGTTTTTGGAGACTCCAATAACTCATGTTTTTCTTGAGGCTCACTTTGCTTCAAGGGCTCCGGAAACCACCGGCCAATCCCAAGGATGGTTTTTAAAATTAATTTTTTTGATTGATTTTCTTGGATGTATTTTATTTCTGCCACGAATATTGATGCTGAATTGCCAAAGGCAAATTCGAAGATTTCATCCCTCTAGCTATAAAGAGAGAGAGAGAGAGAGAGAGGGAAATCAGTCGTGGGTCTTATTTCCCTATACTGCAGCCATATCTTAAGGTTTCGGTTCATCGTTATCTTCGTAGTATGTGAAGACATGAGGAAGTCTGTTACGATAAGAACTACTTTAGCAAAGGTTTGTCTCGAGGTCGTATCGGATTTTAAGTGAAGCATTGATACTCGACATTTGTCGCTACGAATGCCTATGGAAATCGGATGACATACAGCCATATGATCTTTAGTGATAAATTCATCATTGTCCTAACCATAATCCGAATTCCAAAATGTATCCTCGTTGTTCTTATTTGAATGAATCATTTGCCATCAGTAAACCAGATGATGCGATTTCATTGGATCTGCGTTGTATCGTTTGGAAATATGTTATAAAATTTGATGTCATATGTTGACCACCATCGAGTTTTCATGAATTTAAATTGAAAACGGCATGAAGAAAACCATCGCACAACCTCTCGTTAGTTCTCCTATAAGATTCTCATATATTGTTTTGATTGTCACTTCCTCATTAGAATGTGGAGCAAGGATGAGCGAGTATCTAACAGTGGGAACCACCCCTGCTGCTCCATTTGCTTTTCATCTTCGTCAGCTGTAAATGTCGGTGTTTTGTTTTTTAAGAGTTGATTGAAGAGGATTTTGACTCTCATTGATCCTAAGCCTGTTTTGGGATTCCACCGCCCATAATGTGGTCTTCCTGTCAAACTTTGCAAATAGATCGAGATACCGTTCTCATCGAAGATCGTGTAACGTTCATGCCCGTAGGGTGGGCTGAAGTATCTTTTACTCATCATCCTGCAAAATGAGTAACGTACACGGAAGTATCTTGTCGTTTATTTGCTCAGTGTTTTGATGCATCTTATTGTTTTGCTTTTCGGGATTTCGTTGGGTAATGTGCGGTCACTTCGTGGAAATGATGATGATGATGAGAAATGTTTTCGAATGTTAAAACCTTTCCAAACTCCATAGTTTGGTAAACTGAGCTTTAAATAATAATAATAATAATAAAAAGTAAAAACGCATGACTTCGTGGTTTCTTTACCATTGTGGCATCATCACTGAATAGGGAGCCTTTACAGGTAGGAGATGCATCATAAGAAAAAGAAATATGTGGCTAATAGAAGCCCCATCGGGCTACAGCTTTTGAATGTTATGTCGTTACCGTAAAACTTGTAAGACGAACAGCGCAGGTTTTGTAGAAAATAATCAGATAATCATTGCACTTGCTGCAGTTTGTAAAATTGATTTATTTTACTTTTAGACTTCAAAGACATTCGGTGTCGATCCCAGTTAATGCGGTGAATTCTAGAACGGATCCTCTTCGTGAAGAATTAGAAGATGCGCAATTTAAAGTAGATTCATGCCGGGTAAGAATTGCTGGGTCAAGGCTTAGTAGCATGTAGTAACATTGAATAGGATGCTCTTGCATATGAAATGTTACAACTAATATCTTCTGAAATACAGTTAGCTCAAGCGTTTTATAAACTGACTGTATTACAAAAAGAGTATCATAACAGTGCATTGACTAACCTGAATCAGTTATTGCCAATTTTGGAAGAGACTCTGGGTAATCCTGATATATACTTCTTATATACGATTTCCAAATTATCATTACTCTAGCAAATGTGTGCCATAAACGTGTGTTTGGTTGCAGTCTGGAAGAGCATTTGCGAACAACTGATCGTTTAATCGCTCTTCCACTGGAAGTATGTGTTTGCTATCTTTTAGAAGAAGGGATGGATGAAGAAGGCTTATTTCGAGTTGCAGGCGGTAGGTTTCCATAATGGATTTCATTGATTTATTGGCTCCATACCCTTACAGGTATAGCCAAAGTAAAGAAGTTGAAGGCAGCATTTGATGCACATGTGTTTCTGGGTGAATGCAAGGAACCTCATGTGCTGGCTAGTTTGCTCAAGCTGTATTTACGTGAACTTCCCGACCCACTTCTTACACATGCTTTATACAACAATTGGATTCAAGCTGCGAAAGTGCCTGATGTGCATAAGTGTGTAGAGATAAACAAAATATTGCAGCAACTTCCACATTGCAATTATAACAATTTATCTTATCTAATACGCTTTCTTGTGCAACTGGCCAAAAACAGTGATGTAAATAAGATGACATTTCAAAATATTGCCATTGTGATTTCGCCTACTTTGTTGTGGCCTCCACAAGCAAATGAGGACTCATCTGTACTTGGGTATAACATAATGCTAATTATAACAGAAATTACTTGTTCTTTTAGGGTTAACATGGTGGAAACTAATTATTACAGTATTCTCGTGGACTGGCTGTTAACACATTCCAGTTTGTTTTTTCCTGAAGGTACTTTATATCAGTTGTTGTGGTATCAAATTGAATTGAAAAAATGATATTAGATAGTGATTTTTATGTAACGCTTACACGTCCATTAGACTGCAATTTGCAAGAAGGATCTTCCACAGATTCAGATTGTGCTCCCACACCCAAACGTACTTCCAGTGTGGAAAGCAATAGGTTTGTGGAAATGTTTGCAGGTCATCATTGGTTGATACTTGGTAGTCCTCCAATAGGTAGTCCAAGACCTACACTGAGAAAGAAGAAGCCAGCACCTACGCCTCCAGCAACAAAAATAATTCCCCAGTCAGTTGAAGCACAATCTGTAGCTGATAGTGATCATGTAAATGAAATAACGGAACCACAAAGTTTTGACAATTCAGTCATTCCCAATAAGACACCTGAAGAAAACTCAAATACCAGTCCAAATCTAGAGTCTTTATCAACAGCAAGTCAGATGTGTGCAGCTACTGAAAGAATCAAACCTGCAATTCCAGAGAAACCCACACAGCTTCGATTGTCGTTTGAAAAGAAGGAAGACGATATCCTTACAAAACAGGAGCAAGATGCTCCAATTCTAAAAAAGATTCAGTATTTTTCCATCAATAAGCAGCAAGCATCTCTGGTGCAAGTTGCAATAAGTAAAACAGGTGAGCATACAGAAGCAGATGCTCGTACTCTTGCCAGCTCATGCATCCACTGTCAGAAAAAGGTTTAACTAAACCACAACTTCCTTGCACTTCATCTTCAGGCGTCACTGCCAACATGCAACAGTCTGTGATCCCTTTTGCCGTGCCCAGTCGGACCAGTGAGAGCACCAATCTTTGAGCTCCATGTGTACTAAATGCTAGTCAGAACGATGAATCGATGGTAATTGTTGTTCTAGGGTGTCCTTTTTGAGGGAACCTGCTATTTTTAAAGAGTGAATCGGGTGCAGTTTAACATTTTTTTACCAGTTGCTATTAAGTTGAAATTATACTTCATAACATTTACAGGACACACCATCCAGGGATGTGCAGCAACAGTAGTTATGTTTGGTCTGTTTCTTGGTTCCTTATCCAAACACTTGCATAAAAGATCGAGAGCGTCTACAAAATGCCAATAATTTTATATTTGTGGTGGTGCTTACATTCTGATAATTCCTCAGGCACATAAAAATTTGCAGAAACAACTTCTTCTTCTGTTTGAAAAGGATTTTCTGAACATAAAAGAACATACATCGTTACACCCAAACTCCAAACATCACTTTCTGGTCCATCATATCTGTGGCCCAATATTATTTCAGGACTACAGTACACAGGGGTCCCACAAAAGGAAGAAAACATTTGTCCAGACAGGATATATGAGGCAGAGCCGAAATCAATAAGTTTAACATGAAACTGCGAATTGATAATGATGTTTTCGTCTTTGATATCACGGTGCACTATATTATGATTATGGAGGTACTCAATGGCACTAACCACCTGCCTCATAATGTAACTTGCTAACTGCTCATCTAAACTAGGATACTGGTTTATGAATTCAAATAAGTCTACTCCGTCTCCATGCTTCTCCATTACTAACTGAACAAAATTGTTATTTTGGAAAACGTCCAGAACTTTCACAATATTTGGATGATCTAGAGAAAGCAGAATACTAGCTTCCAGTGGTAAACAAACTCTCCCTTCTGTATTTTCCATCCATTTCTGAGGTGGCACACGACATTTGGGAATGAATTTTGTCACAACCTTAAAAGGGATGATCTTAGGAAAACTTTACAATCTTACATACATGCAAATGGTCTGTTTTCCGATAGGCAAGCTTCACATAGCCAAATCCCCCTCTGCCAATCTCTTGTGCAGGAGTGTACAGTCGTTCAAAATCTCCTTCTACTAGTTCTCTCTCTCTGCAGCATATGGTGTTGTTTGATAAATTGTTTTGCTGGTTCCAGAAGTTTTTACTATTCCATACCCACATGTACCAACAGACTTGGCCATTTTGCAAGACTACTTTATGGGTTTCAAATACGATTCCTATTCACAAGTGTTTATTCACCACTGTGATAAATCTCTTTAAGTACTTAGTTGTTGCCCATTTTTGTGAAGTCCAAAACCTTGTAGTATGCCTTCTTGCATTGTATTAGGATGCTGCTTCGATTTTGCATTGGAAACGGGAGAAAAAGTGCAACCAAGAAAATGCTCTTCTTTCACTTCTCCTGAATGCCCTACTTTAGTCACTGGTGTAGATGTAATGTTCTTTTGTGTAGAAACAAAGTCACTCGAGTATTCTCTATTACCATCCTACAAGTCAACTGGAATTCAAAATGCTATAGTGTACATTCCATACCTCATCTTCATGAAGCATTCGGTTTTCACCCATTTCAGATGGAATATTCTCATTAAAGATTTGGGGAATCAGCACGGTAATTGGCTAATCAAAATGCAGGATTATTGTTGTCTAGTTCCTGGTTACTTATGCTCACCTGCCCAATCAAATTCGTACTTTCATCATAGCCAAACAGAATCTGGGCAATATTGTCATCACAGTTTTGTATTGTGTGATTAAAAAAGTCGAGAACAATTAATCCAGTGATGTTCCAAAGTACCTAAATGTTGAAATGATTAATTTATAAACGTAAATTAGAAAAAAACTAAACTAACTTTTATTTCTGCTCTGTAAAGAAGTGCTTTGTTGTTGCCTTCTCGAGATAGAATTTTTAAAGACAATGGGAAACAGGCATTTGCCTTAGTGACACCAGTTGTATGTTTCTCTTTAAACTATTTGGAAGATATTACTGTTTTGTGAACATAACGGGTACCTGTTCCACGTTATTCATAGAATCAAGCCATGGAGTCTGAATTGAAGGAATCAGGATTGACACTTGCATGCTACTCAGCTCCTCATCTGAGTAACCAAATAAGTTGCAAACTGCACTATTATGCGATTTTAGAGATCCACAGTTATCAAATGTAATCTATACTGTACTTTATTCTTAAGAAAATGCATGAAACCTTACCTGTCCAACTGTAATCATGATGGTTTCTACAACAGCCAAACACACATTGCTATTGTGAACTTCCTGTTTCATCCAAACTGTAACAGGTAACTTACCACCATTACTTTGCTTCAGATAAAACTAACGAACAAACAAGGCTTCATAAAAGATCAAATGAGCTTACCAATTTTCCCGAGACTGGCATTTCATTTCTGCCAGCTGCTATCAACAGTTCATTTATTGCGGGTCTGTTACAACATTCAAACAGACTACAGAAACTTTTACCACAAACGTTTTCGAGTTCACATTTTAATATGTACTTGGCTATGTTGTTTATACCTGTGATCTTCAAAAACGATTTGATATCAAAAAAACAAAAACAAATATCTACTTTGAATGTTTTTGTGCTGATAATAAAAACTGCTTTAAATGGATTATGTCCCATCATCAAACTTGGAAGACCACTAACATGGTACAGTGATACTGTGGTGCTTAAGGAACTATTGTTTTCAGAATCATGTTTCGATGAAAACACGTAAGAGCTCAACTTGTGTCCTGAAACGAATCATTTTCAGAATTTGTTAAAACTTGGGTATTTTCTTACCAAATTTGCAGTACTTTGACTTAGATGAACGTCCACTATTGTTTGATTTGTGTTGAATTTTTGGGAAACTTTGATTAGCTTCAAAAGATAGCTTGTGTACAGAAGTTGGGTGAAATTTTTGGGACTGGGAAAGTTCATCCACACAAGAGACAAATGCATACCTCTGATTTTTATTTCCTTTTAAAGCTTTAAATGTTGGCATCTGTTGACAAATGATTTGAATAATTATAATTAGTCCAATAAATTTTGAAATTAAATTAGGGGAGAAAGTGCACCAAAGATAAAATAATTTTGAAACTTAGTGTAGCAAGCACATCATTTGCAAAATAGCTCCATTTGTCAGCTGACTTCATAACTTTAAAAGGAAACTTTCATAATACAAACAGTTAAGAATGCATACCTTTGATTCGAGCTCTGAAAGAAACGTGCTTAAGACGGAAACTAAAATTCAAATTTGACGCCAAAGTACAGAATGACCAAGTTACTATAATTACTGAAAATTCTATTAAATAATAGAGCATGGTTGCAAGATAAAATTTGATCAATACGAAGGGTAGTAATCACAAAAAATCATTAAATTTCTCAACAGTGGAGAAATAAAAAAAATCAACAAACAAATCGTTTTGACCTTCTCTCCGTGCATAGTTTTAATTTTATCGTAAGTTTTCGAAAACCTCTATACTTGTTTCATGACAAATAGTATCCAAATATTGAAATGCCATAACTGACTTTTCAGGAGCGTATGATTACAACCGAAACTTATTATTTTGCTATGCGTTGTAAGAATTTGAACACTTTGATTAATTAATATGTAAAGCAGAAAAAAATTTCTCCTAAAGTATTTTTTAATTATAACTGTGACAATAAAATAAACATACTTTAACAATGCATATTTATTTTATCGTCACATTACATTTTCAAGTAAATAATTTGAAGCCTGAAAAATTAATTCACTGCTTTTTATGTAGCATTATAGCATTAATCATAGTTTATGTATTTTATCATTCTTTCATATTCATAACTCCCGAAACTGGATATTTTTTTCTTTGAATTCTTGTTGCTCTAAAAAAAGAACAGACTTATTTTGATTTTTAATCATGTAAACAGAGCAATTCCAAATATTGGAATTATTTTACTCAAATAACGTTTGCCGTTTATCGACTGGTGACATATTGAGAAAGGAACCTCCTCTAGCCACCACGTGAGAAATGTTTGAAGAGCATCGTAGATGGAAATATGCTGATAAAGAGCAAACAAATATCGCTAGTTTTAAACAACTTCGGACATAATCTCAATGAAAAGACATAATCTTTGTTTTGCTCTAAATTATTAATATCATTTTGAAAAATAGTATGGAAACGTAGCATTTATGAAATGGATGCTTCGAGTAAGAAACCGAAATGAAATCGTTCAAATTTTAATTTGGTGGTGTCTCGTTTTCTGATAGTGAAGACTAATCAGAAAGGCATTTTTTATGTAAAACTATTCGAAAATGCAGTGAGCACCTCTGCTTGTCACGATGCTGTATAGTGAGATGCCTTGAGTTTATTGGTATATACTTTAATGCATGGGTCGATCTGTGTGTGAAAGAAGTGATAATATCGGTGTTGCGGTGTGCTTGGTAAATGCTAAACAAAGCTGATGTCTGTTCCATGTTATCTCTTGTCGAGTGACTTGAACACATTTGTGAAATAGTGATTTGTGGTTTTCAAGTTTTTCTGAATCCATTGGCGTGGTTTATTTTTTTTCTTTCTAGCGGAAACTTTTGCATAGACTTAATTGACCCCTTTTTTTGGACTATGGAATAGGAACATACATGATTGAATTGTTGATATTTTGTAGAATACTTACAGATTGTTAACCGGAAGGGATTCTCAGTTTATTCTTTTTGCTTAATGATTATGTTTGTTGCCAAGTTAGAAATAACTTTCAGGAATGCGTACGTATGCTGCACAGAAATATTGATCATCTCATTGCTTTTGGATTATGTTTTACTTTGGAGGTTTCTGAGCAAATATAGGCAAATAATTTACAATTTTATTATAGGTTTTGTTTTTGCGGGAACCTAAACAAATTAACTTAAAGGAGGAATGAAACCATAAGTATTTGCTTTATCAAGTATTTGGAATATTGTTATGCGTAATTTGATAACTTTGTAAAGATCATATATTTCTTGCTTTTTAAAGCAAGGGAAATAGTTTGCACTTGTTCTTCACAGAAAAGGTATGTAGGCTGCTACCAGGGATTTGGACAGGTTTTGGAATTAAAGTGAAGATGTAAAAATCCGTAAAGGAGTTCCAGTTGTGTTTGTATCACCTTCAGAACCTGGAAAAGGCAGTCAGGTTACACATCTATATCTTTAGTTGTGTACATCCTTTTTTACTGTAACTGATAAATACTCTGTCATGTAAGAAATTTGGTTCAGCATGATGTTACTAATATCATTGACAAGAGTTTGAAACAGCCAGAATGTAAGCTCGGGTTTATTCATAAGGAATTTTCAAGAGTGATGATTCATGCCCAAAAGGTGGAAATCAAATCAATCAATCATTCGTCCTTGTACTAACAACTCAGGAATTGTTTGCATAGTTTTCATATAGTGTAGATTTCTCATGCTAAAAATACTGTATACTGTATGTCAATTACTTTTAATATATTCAGGTGACAAGTACAGCTTTCAAGAATTTTTTTTTAAACAGACTAAACGGTGAACTTGATCATGTAATAGAATCCACCAAGTCTAAGTCTTTTTCAATAATGCTCATCGGTAGCCTGTTAACTCACTCAGAATCTGGGTGAGCTTATCATAGGCAGTTTATGCCTCTGAAGATCTCCATCACGAATGATGCCTCAAGATAAATATGATTTCATAACTGTATCACAGTCTGGAATAGATTACAAGATGCCATTATTACGTAGATCTGAATGACAGTGCTACACACAGACACAGCCATATAGAATCATGTACAATTATGTAATGAGAGTGTTGCAGTTTTGGAAGAGTTTTATGCTTCTCATGGTAAAAGCAGCCAGACAAGGATTAATGTGGTTTATCAGGTGGTTATCAAAAGTAAATGCTACAAAGCATCCAGATAAGCCTTTTCCAAACACAAACACATTTTACTTGACTTGGGGGGTACGGGTACCGATCTTGTTTGGGTTTCTCGGCGTCGTAATGCAGAAATATGTGTGCGGATCGGTTTCCTCGGTTACTTTTTTAACTCATCTTCCTAGGAAGTGCTTGGAACTGAGTGTCTCGCATTCGAGTCCTCCCTGCTTGCCGATAGTAAGAAAGGGTTGCAATAAATTCTCGGAAGGAAATTTCATCGCACTCACATTTTGCTCATTCGTTTTATAAAGACCGTGCTTTTTTGTACCAAACATGGGTTGTCGACTTAATTTGCTCATTGTGCTTTAATCGTCGGGAAAAGAAAAGGAGACAAAATCACTTGCATAGATTATCTCTGGGTATTACATCCCTTCCTACAGAAAGATTGTTTGTCGTAAATAACCATCCATTAGGTAGGAATTTCCTTATGAAGATGATAGAATAAACAACCGTTCCTCCCCCACCCTCACCTTTTTTTTTTTTTTTTATAAAGAAACTGATATTTTGTAGAACATGAAAATTTCACGTATCTTCTGAAAAATTGAAACGATTCATTGTCTAATGAGGATAACAGACTTATGACCTACATGTGGATAAGAAATTCACTATCAACTCTTATCGTGAAAGTCGTGGATCGCATGTATTTTTTCCATCTCTTTTTTGCCGCTCAGCTTCCTGTGTCGAGGAGCTTTTTCAAAGTGAGCCTTTCTGATCAATTTTTAAATACATAAGTGGATAAATGCTCCAGCAAGGGAGCAAGGGATGTTCTTCATTTCTAGTTGTCTTTTCACGATGGAGAGTGAAAACTGGATCTAGTTGTCCATAATGATTATTTATCCTGTTTTAATGGCACACCTAATAATCTTAAACGCACCACAACACGAAAAGTTCATCTGAAAGAGTAAATTTTTGTGCATGCAGTACATTTTACATCATTCATGTGTTCTTTCGTTTTGCTAGTACTTCGTGATGATGATCTAGTGGTATACACACGTATTTGTCATTACTTTGTTCCCTTTATGGAGAGAGATCGTTTCACGAGTAAATCATGAACTACCTCTGTCTACGCTATGATTCTCGATATTTATGGAAGCATCAGCTGGGGTGTCGCTATAGCTATCTCCCGAGCTCTTATCGAAAAGAAACTAAGATTTAGGTAATATTTAGTAAGTATATAGAAGAGTCAATGCAGTGACAAGGATTTTTTTTTTTTTACATGTGCCTCCATCGATACAATCTTGTTCGAATGAATCTCTGCGGGTGGAGATGTGTGTTGTTAACATGAGGAATCAGCAAATGAAGTTGAAAACCGCCTCAGAGAAAATCCCACCAGAGTCTCTCATTATGCGTTCGCAAATCAATTCCTCGAGATTTGGGATGCAGGCAAAATAAGTTACCATCGGGTGACCAGGATTTCTCATAGAATTCAGGAAAGCAAATTTTTTCATTCTCTGCAAGTCTTGCTCTTGGTGAGAAGAATACGAGATGCTTCAGATCTGCTTAACTTCGTTATGTATGAGTATCCTTGTGGCGCCACTCATACCGAAGTCCTGGACTGTTATTCTAGAAGTAATGGATGCGGATCTTCTAATGGCAGGTAGTGCCGCAACGCTACCCATGAATCTACCAAGTGTTGCAGCTATTTTCAGTCTTCGCTAAATCAAATGGATTTTGACAACGAACCCTTCTGGAGCACGGTGTTGCTGTCGAAATAGGAAACCCAAGAAAAATTCTTTGTGATTTTGAATGCACCATTAGAAACTGTAAAGGCTATTCGTATAGTGCAAGTGATAAAGCCGCAAGTATAACAGGTAAAACTGTTCCATTCACGAGTGCATTAACTTACAAGTGACGAAGACTAGAAGGAGCTGCATCCTGTTCAGTTGGCCCTGACGTCCAAGTGAAACACGAAAATGGTTCAACACGAAAATTCTTCCCGTTTTGCAAGTTGTAAGCTTTATTGGCAGGGTTTTTTGGTGGCAAGCTATTTCCTACGTTTAAAGAAATAGCAGCTTATTTCAAGAAAGGTAAAGATCTCAGGATAGCAGAATTCTGATTGAGCATCTTTCCAATCTTTCTGTTTAGGAGTAGGAGTCGAAGAAACTGTTTGATGACCTTAAACAGTTGTCGAAATCGTCCTGCTTGCGAGAATCCTTTCCTCTTGGAAGAAAACTGGATTTTGAGTGGTAAGGGATCAAGAGCTCTTTGCTTCATTGGATGCTGTGACTACACATAACTCCAGAAGTCTCTGTGCTTACAATGAGCATCAAAAAACGGCGACCGATGATCGTACAGAAAATCCAGATAAGCTTTTTCCAAACATAAACACATTTTGCTTGACTTGGGGGGTATGGGTACCGATCTTGTTAGGGTTTCTCGGCGTCTTAATGCAGAAATGTGTGTGCGGATTGGTTTCCTCGGTTACTTTTTTAACTCATCTTCCTAGGAAGTGCTTGGAACTGAGTGTCTCGCATTCGAGTCCTCCCTGCTTGCCGATAGTAAGAAAGGGTTGCAATAAATTCTCGGAAGGAAATTTCATCGCACTCACATTTTGCTCATTCGTTGTTTTACAAAGACCGTGCTTTTTTGTACCAAACATGAGTTCTGCCGGTCTGTGGTCAGCTTCAGTTCGTGTTCGTATAAGGTGGTAGGAAATCTATGCTCGATGAACTTGGAAGTTCGCAATTATGACGAATGATGCATCGGATCTCTCTCTCTCCACGCTCCCACCTCATGTTGGAGGAAAAGCAAAATTAATTAATCAAATGAAACAATATATGAAATTATTTGATTGTACCTTTCCAGGATAAACGGACTCGATCGATTTGTCCTCTTGAGAAAAATCTATACTGGAAAAAGAAAAAAGAAAAACAAAAAATGAAAATTCGGTTTTCTAGAGGGTTCTTGTTGAATCTCTGAACTCTGAATAAGAACGCATGGATACGGTTGATATTTCATCCTCTCATGCAAGATTTAATAATCAACAACCCAATTTAGAAAGTACAATTATTTTATCATTGACTTCCTCGGAGAAGGATGCGCTTATATGAATCCAGATCTTTCGAAAGTTTGGATATAAGCATGGGAACCGTCCCGCATTCCCGACTGCATGTTTGTGAACTTTCATCAATGATTTCAAACTGGGATTAGCATACAGAAAATGGGAAAGTTTTTAAATCACACAAATTGTTCGGAACAGGACACATGCTTGTACATTTCTAGTAAACAGCACTTTCTGAATACATGTCTGTCGACGATCGCCCCTACATTCTACGAGCCATTCTAGGTTGAATTGTGAAATGTGATCTTTTTGTTTTGCCTAATTCAAGGAGAAAGGTTTGCAAACCTCTGACCTACATCGACAGCTCAAAGATGCAGTGTTTCTGAAAGCAGAAATTTCATTGACAATAATAATTCTGCAATTCTGCAAGTACTTCGTTCTTCATATTTGCGTGCGGTTTTTGCTGTACCATTTCACCACATGCTAAGAAAATCCTGAAGGAAATTCCCTATGAGGCGTTTCTGCATAAGCTGTTAAGGAAACCATCACGAGCGTTCTCTTGGAAGATTTCTTTTTTCCTATCCAGAGTGACAAAAAAACCTTCCTAATTGGACGGAGCCGTATGTCGCTGCATCCGAACTTTATTCAGTGCATTTTATTTTTTGAGAGAACGAGAGAAAATGCCTTTGCTGCCTGGACGTCAGACCAGGCAGCCAAGCAGAGGCAGCATAGCATTTAGTGCTGATATTTAACAACATTGCGGGTGTTGCAGACTTCTTGAGGCAGATCAAAGATTTCGTACAATGGTTCCTGCAGAAGTAACGTCAAGCTGGTGATGGAGTCCGAACTCACAACTCGCCGAATGAGGACAAAGCAGAGAATCAAATTTTAATTTGCAAAGCCTGTGCAATCAAAATGAAAATTTTTCCTTGGTAACTCCGGGTTTGCAGCACAGGTTGACTCGTCGAGAACTCGGCTCTTCTTAAATCACAAGGGAAACCGCACACCTAGTTTCTGAACATGTATTGATCCTCTTCGATGGTTCCGGCTCGAAAGATGGAAAGATGCTTTCATCGGACAGGAAGTAGAACGTTGCGAAACCTCTGCTAGACAAGATGTGAAGAATCTTGATACTCGAAGGTGGATAGATGTGTGGAAAAACGTGAATTTTATTCTGGGACGCGGTCCGAGGGAAGCAGTCAATCTTCCAGGTGAATCATTTGCATGCTCCATCATGTTCCTGGAGTTGCGGAGAAGTCAGTCAAACTGGTCTTGCGAACGCTCAGAAAATGGACATTCGAAAAATTCAGGGATAAGGTGCACCCTTATCTCTAGCAATTTAATCAAACTGGAAATGGTGCTTCTCTTTTCGCTCCTAGGGAACGAAAATCTGTACATGCTTTTCCATGCTTCAGAAGTCATTTGTCATGTGGGATCTTCCTTCAAATGATCCTCTGCTCTGATTCACAAATGTGTTTCTTACATCCAGACAAAACCCGTTTTCGTGTTCGGAAGTTTCGGCCTCCAACGAACTCTTAGATCGTTGTTTCTTCGTCTCATCTCCTTCCGCATTTCATTGTTTCCTGGGTAACAGTTATCATGTGCATGTTCAGGAAGGCTCTCTCTGCATCTCGGGAAGATTCATTACACACTGTAATGAATCTTCCTACACAGAGGCAGCAGGTCTTTCAGAATCCGAGAGTTTTGTCAAGAATCTGGATCCATCGCGAATTCCGAGGTTGAAATTCGACGCCACATTCCAGAAGCTGCTGCTTTGTGCAGGTTTCAAGCTCCATGTAACTCTCCCGCCGAACATCACTCATCCTGCGTAATGACCGCTGCGCACGCTGTCGAGTCTATCCTCTAGTGGTTGACGCTTGTATACAAGTTCCCAGCAATGATTCTGTTTCACTTAACGTTCTCACGCGAGAGGTGAGCTGCCCTGACCACCATCATCAGGAAGGGACAATTTTTCACCCATCTCCATCCTTCTGAAGTATGAACACGGGAACAGATTAATTTAAACACTCCTAAACTAGGGAGAAATCAATTAAAAATCTCGTAAGCGGTTCCGGATTCCCTACGATTCATCATAGGTGGACTCATAGCAGCCGTTGGCAGGTTTCTACCCTACTGTGGCTCTGCAGCGTTCGGGAGTGGAAAGCAGAAAGTGAGCAGTGCATGAGATTTAGCAATTTGAAAAATGGCCAATTATTTGCACGAATATTTTCTCACGTTCCCCGCATGGTCACTGCTGTGGAGTAGCTGAAAGATGCTCGAACCGAGAGAACAGTTGCAGGACAGTCCTGTGGAGGATCATTTTATCTATCTCTTTTGTTTCTTCTTGAAAACGAGGCGTTGGAAACCAGTAATGAAATGCAAAGAATCAGCACACATCGAAGGATGGTGATCTTTAGGGGAGCGTCGGCTGCCCCGTCTGTACTTTTCTGAGCAGCGCTTACGCCCCAGGCGGACGGGAAAAGGATTGCTCATTAGGTTTCTGAGAGGATTCCCGTCAGCCTGTGTCCACTGGATCCCCAGGCAACCAGGCAAGGAGATCCGGAAGCGTTTGGGGAAACGCGCACTCGAGGCGTCCTTTCGGTGCGGAAGTCCCCGCGTTCGCGTTTCCGCTCGTCTCACCAGATAGCAAGTGTCGACCCGAACCCCCTCTTTCGTGTAAGAAAAGAACAGGAGAAGAGAGAGAGAGAGAGAGAGAGAGAGAGAGAAAGGAAAACATCCCTCCTGATCCCTCCTAAATCATTCCCAAATCTGCCGTATTGAAAGAGTGGCAATCACGTGTTGAGCCCAATGAAACGGAAACGTTTCCTGGTTCTGCTTCGATCAAACAGTCGTCGAGGGAACAGCTGCCAGCTTTAACCTCTGGTGACGTCAGCGTTTCACGGGGAGCGCCTCACAGAGGGATTTGAATTCATCAGTCAGTCTCCGGTCGAGTGAAACCATCAGCGGCATCTCGTAGTCCCTCCGTTCCTCCACGGGTCCATGTGGCGCAGATTTTCCGGGATGCGCGTGGTCAGATGCCGGGGAAAGAACGGGGGGAGGAGAGAGAGAGTAAGGGAGGGAGGGTAGGAAGGCTTTCCGCCGTGCGGTGGTGGAAATCCAGGAAAGGTCCGGTGGGGGGCCTTCGCGCGAGATCTCCTCTTGGGAGCGCGCGCGCCTCTTCCGACGGCTGCTCGTCTCGAAGATCATCTCCAGGTTCGCGTCCAATCGCAGGAAGCCGCCGCCGCCGCCGTTTGACTCAGAGCTTCATGACCACGTGCGCTTCTTCGTTCCCGGAAATTCAAATGACCTCTTCCTAATTACATCTCAGGATCCGCTGCTGCAGCTCTCCGAAGAGGTTGGGCAATTTGCTTTTCCATTAAACTTAAGCGGAAGTTACGATTCCCAGAGGCGCCCTGCTAATTTCGGATTTCTCCGGCGATCTCCCGCGCCCGTTATTGAAACCCGAAGTTTAGGCCTCCGCGCATCAGCGTGATCACCCATCAAGTCAAATTGACTAGATCGACAATAAGTGAATTCAATATCCCAGGGCTGGGAGTGGACTCCCCCCGGGTCGATCTCCGAGGCGACGGAACGGTTCCGCACAGAAACTTCTCATTTCCTGTATTTCGCGTCGGGGACTGCGGAAGACAACCCGGCCCCCGGGATCCCCTTCTCCTCCCGTCGGTCTTTCGGAATGCGCGAAACGCCTTCGCAGTGAAACATCCGACATGGAGCTTCCGGGATCGATGCCTGGCATAGGGCATCTCGGAGGTCCTGGCTGCGGCCGCGGATAGCGCTCGGATCCGCAGCTGAAAAGGAGGAGGAGGAGGAGGAGGGAGGGAGGGGGGGTCGTTGTACCTGGAACATTCGTGGCAAGAAAACCCGCCCAAGGAAAAAGAGTTTCGGAGCGCTTCCTTGGCGGGACCAGACTTCTCGATGATGAAGCCGAGAGCAGGCAGACGAGTTTCTTGTCCCGGATTCTAGGAGAGTTCGCGAAGAGCGGAATCCCCGAAGGGTCCGTGAATGGAGAAACAAAGGTGGGGGGTCGGGATGGAGTAGTTGAAGAAGGATGCGCTTAAGAATACCCATGGCTTGAAGAGACGTCCGTTTGGATCGTCGCTCAAATCCACTCTTAGCCATCCCGGTGTCTGGCATCGAGGAGGGTTGAAATCTGAGTAGGAGTCCAGGTTCCGCTCTGATGGAGCATCGAGGACAGGGATTGTCTTATGGCAAGGAGCCGTTCTTTCGAAGATGGACGCAAGGTCCCCGAGGGTGCCATGTGAAGTTCCGCTCCCACCTTGCAGACAGCCTCCCGAAAAGCAGTCCTTGGCACATCATCGGTGGTGGAAGCCGGCGAGGCAGCGCAACAGCAAAGATTGACTCTCGCACGTGCCTTCCGATGCAGCCAGGGAAGCGCTCATTCGGGGCAGAATGGGTCAAGGAACGTTTCCAAGGGACGCTGTCAACCAGGTGAGCTCCAGTTCGCGTCCTGGACTACAAGCCAACAGGATTCCCACTTCCGCGTTCCACCGAGGAATGCAGTCCCTCGGAGAGATTCCTTGGCTACGGGAGAAGGCTATTCCCTGGAGTTTCGGGAAAGAAAGGTTGCTGAAGTCGTGGTCGCGGTCCGGAAGAGAGGTCTACTGCCTTTTGCGATGGCCAAGACCATACACCTGACGGCTCCTGAGCTCCTGAACGGCAACAGGGGAACCGAAAGACGTTTTCGCCAGCTGGATCTCTTCTCGTCCGTTCCTATACTACCTGGGTCCATTTATTTCCCTTGAGGACATCCTCCTTGGATGTGCTTTCGGAAACCTCTGCGAGAAACGAGAGAGCAGTGACCACTACTAGGTTTCCGAGTGTTCCGGAAGATGCTGGACTCGCTGCGCTCAAGGCGCACTCAAGTGAGGCACCAACTGCACTACCTATCATGACTAAAAGGAGCGCATTGTAGGCTCTTCTTCCTTGCCTGCTGCGACGTCACGCTGGATGATTGTCACCCGGTTATGATGAGGTATTTACCACGGCAAGCAATGAAAATGTATCGGTGTGGTGGAACCCTTGGTTCTACCACCTTCTACCACGTGCTTGGAACCTGCCGAAGAGCGGAACGCAGACCGGCGGGTCCGCTTCGGCGTGGTGGGAAGGAAAACAAAAACACACAAACCAGGGAAGGGAGAAGTTTACACAGAGAAGGGGGACCGAGGAAGGGATCACAATACGCTGCCAGGCGTCCTCTGCATCCTGCTCAGGATGCTAGCAAGTTACGTTCGTGTCTCGTTCAGGTGGGGCCATCTCGAAACGTTCTTGAGGACGATCTGCGCCCAATGGATGGAATCCCTGCCATTTCGGTCTCTTCTGGAGTTCCAGCCACCACCGTCCTGCGAAGACAGCAGAAAACTGCGAGGGACGAGGGCGCTGGCAGAGCGGCACTCACGAAGAGGCGTTTCCAAATGTCCCTGGGCCGCCCGCCGGGATTCCTAGGATCGCCACGAGGCGGTCCCAAAGGGGTCGGAAAGCAGTACAGTACTGTACAACAGCAGATGCGGGAGTTCTCCTTCTCGCACCTGTCGCACTCTGAGCATCCACGCTTCCCCCCCGTGTCCAGTGGTAAAGACGAGCTTTGCACGGGATTCCCCCATGCGTCACCAGCAGCGCCAACGCCTGCCACTTAAGGAAGAGGGCACCAGCACTCTGGGGGCCGCTTCGACTCCTCCGGAGAGAAGTCGAGCAGCTCGCCTCAGCATAGAAAAGTCCTAGGGGTGGGACACTCGGGGTGGGAGCGTCCGTCACTTCTCGAGTTGTCCACACCTCAGAAGCTTCTTCTTTGCTGCTATGCAACATGTTATTCTCTACATTGCCGGGATTACGCTGTCCCTTGTGTCCCTTAGGGAGGGCAGCATTGGGGAAGGGGGTAGACAAGGCCCACCGCGTCTTCTGCGGGGATTTGAGATTGCTGATGCCTCGCTGCAAGGCAAGCGCACCCCGCCTTGCTCGCTCCGTGGATCTTTCTCCACGCGAAGACCAGAAGCCAGGCAATTCGCAGTAAAGCAGGAGATGCAGATGTTCTTCTACCAGGACAATCATCCGGCAAAGCTGGCATCCGCAACCCCTTAGCAGTCACACTGGACGATGAAAATCCTTTCGGGTTCTTCCGCTTTCACTGCTTTCCTTCCGGTTTTTTTTTTCTTTGGCTCTCAAGGAGTGCCCTGCCTCCCTAGGGGGGGGGGACCCAAGAAGTTCTTTGACACCGGCCACGCCACCCGGGGGTGCGTGCAGTCCTTCAAGTTATCGGGGGCACCCGGGAGGGTACCATCCTATGAATCCAGAAAGGTTCCGGAGGAAGGAGTTCGTTCCTCTTACGCTTGAAAGGGAACCTCTTCCTTGTTCTCGGAGGGATCTCCTGGAAAGGATCCGCTCCTGGTTTCCCTCTCCGAAGAGAGAGGCCCGAAGGGATGCTTCCCGATTTCTTTGAAGGGCTCTCCCCGAAGGGAGCAGCGCGCTCCTGGAAAATCGAAGACGCATCGTCCAGCTCCATGAAACGCGATGGAGGGAACCCCCTAAGGAAGAGAGGAGGCAAGAGGAAACGGCTCCATTTTTTCATGACCGGAGGGGAATCCCGCAAAGAACCGGCTCCTTGGTTCCTCCTGAAAGAATCCCGGAGGGTCAGCTTCCAATCCCGGCCAGTCAAGGTCAGCGTGGGAATTCGATCACCGCTTCCTCGACTCTTCCCGAATCTTCCAAGCTGCCGCATTGAAGAAGCGGAAACTTCGCGATGGGAGCCACCCTTGGGGTTGTCGGAAGACCACGATCAGCTGGTCACCGATTCATCGGTCCCTCGGGAAGAGAAGGAGGAGTAGACCACTCAGGAAGAATAGGGCGAGCAGCAGAGGCGTGCGCTCTACTCCGTCCTGCGCTATGGAGCATCAGCGGTGGAGTCTCGGATGTTTGGATGGACCGCCCCTCCCCACCAGATCGAAAAGAGTTCCTCCAGCCTCCGCTGCTGGAATCCGAGAGCACCCACGCTTGCCACCAGGCTTACGTGCACCGTCGGAGGTTCTGCGGACTGCTGAGAGCCCTCCCACGCGTTTCGCAAGAAGCAGCTGCTTCGACGACATCGGCCTGCCTTCATCGCACGGCGCGCGCGCGCTCCAGACTTCCACCCGTCTCTGCCCCCTCTCCCGTGCGACCTACCTGCGTCCAGTCTCTTCCCGTGTACCACTCCCTCCGCCCGCCTGCCTGGGATCGTGCCGATCCCGGATCTCGGAGTCGACATCGGTCCCGGTTAACCAGGGGGTTCCTGCCGGGGTCAGCGCCAGGAACAAGAAGAGCTCCTCGCCCCCGGCGTTGAGTCCCTTCTACAAGTCGGGTCAGTCAGAATCTTTCGCGCTCCCAGAGTGCTGACCTCTACAACTCAAAACTCCGCCTCCAGCGGTCCGACCGACTTCGCGACACGAGTCAGACCTGCTCGCGCGTTTCCTGGAGAACGCGTCCTGAGGGCGGCTGGCTCCCAAGGAAATAGGGAGACCACAAAGCGCGGGTAGGCGACCGAGGAAGTCGTGGTCGAGCGACCTCGGCTCCTTCCTTGCTCCTGGGGAAAGGAATACGCGCGCTACGGGCCAGCCACGCTGACCCAGAGGCCCGAGGTTTTCCTCGGTCTACTCGCTGTCCAAACGCCCACCTGCTCAGGGCAGAGTTGCCCTGAGCAGATGAAGAGCAGGCGCGTTCCCACCTGCCCAAGATGAAGAGGAGGGTCTCCTCTGGACCTCTGTTGGTGACCTCAGGATCGCTGCTGCTGCTGCTTGCTCCCCCTCGGAGTAGGCGGGTGCTGCACCGTCCGCGGAGCATTTTCGGTGCTTGAAGAGAACCGGGCCGCAGGTGTAGTTCCCAGTACTGGCACCTCGCGCCAGGCTGTAAGCCTCCCCGTCATGTGCGCGTGCACATTCCGTCCTGCGCACTTATCTTAGCCAGAAGGCCGGGAAGCCGTCGTCGCTTGCCCCGAGGGCAGATGGCACTGCGGCAAGGGGTGTGACGACGGTCAGGAGGTCGACCAGTCGAACCACTCCGTCCTGTCCTGAGTCATCGCTTCTAAAGGCGAGGTGGAAAGTGGTCCAGGGCATTAAATTTCCTCCGGGAGCATTACCTGGAATGCTGCCTCCTCTGGAACAGCCTATTGCCTCCAAGCGTAACGAGATCCTCGGATGGGTTTCCGGGAGGGAGGCGAGTTGCGCAAAGATGCGCCAGCCGCGGAATACGCTCTCGTCGTTAACGGGCAACCGCTACAGGATGCGGAGATTCGACTTCCCCCCGGAAGCTCAACTCGCCTCCCTCCTGGAAGCCCATCCGTGGATCTCTTCCCTCCTGACGGAGTTCCACACCTCGCGGCAAGAGGCTGTTCCAGGGGAAGCAGCATTCCAGGAAATGCTCCCGGACGATCTTTGCTCCCTTACGGCATCCGCTACGGGAAGTGGCGATGCAGGGCACGGCAAAGTGGTCAACCCTGGCCGCTGCACCCTCTCGTCCTCGGCGCTTGCCTGCCCTCAGGGAAAGAAACGACCGGCAAGGTGGGGAGTTTTCCTACACCATCACGGAAAGGACGAAACTCATGGGCGGCTGGAAGGCGCTCGAGCTGGTGGATGCTGCGTTCCCGCTCTCTCGGAGGCAAGGCTGTGCTGCTCTTCCTCCGATGGTGATTCCAGCGCGACGGGCGCCGCATCCGCGTTCCCGCAGGGGCTGCTGCATCCCTGAGCTGCTGCTTGAGGTGCAGGTCGCTGGGACTTCCCCGGCGCCTGAATCTGGACTGCGGCGCCCTCCGGGGACCGTGGCGGAGGCTGGTGTCAATGCTCCTGCACTAGGAGAACACCGTCCCGCCCGAGGGGGCCTGCTGCGACGGTTCTTCGCACCGGGGGCAATCTCGAGCGACTCAGAGACCGCGACGACTCGGAGTTGTGCCCACGCCATCGTCACGGCTCGCCGTCACGCTCTGGAGGCGACAGCTTAGCGAAGGGAGGACACCGGGACGGCAGCCGCCTACGTGAGGTCGGCTGCCAGGTGACCTCTCCTGGAAGAAGCAGTGGAGGAGTAGATCATGGGCATCCGGCGCCGCTTTTGAAATGGAGGAACGGCGGATACCGGTGACCTTTGATCCTAGCCTCCCTTTTTTTTTTTTTCATTGACCACTCCTTTCCGCTCCATAACTTTCCCAGTCCTTTCATGTTGATCCCCGGTGCATACGGAGCGAACCCAAAGACCCCAACCCTCCGTATCTTCACTTTCCTTTTGTTGTCCTCCTCCCGCTCCCTCGATCTTCTCTTGTCGTCAGTTGGGAACCGGCGTCTTGTCAACTGGTTCCTTTTTCATAAAATAAACGCCCGGAGTGATAGGGCGAAGAACTTCGGTGCTGCCATCCCGCTAAAGGAGGGGCAAAGAGCGGCGCTCGGTTACCCCTGCCTTCGACCCCCCCTCGGGGGAGCTCGCATCGCTCCTGGGGAGTCGGAGGTCGCGCTTGCGTTCCCGCGCCTTTCCCTTCGTGTGCCGAGCCTCTCGCAGCTTCCGAAGACGTGGAAGGTGGGAAGACTGCCTGGGGTCGAGCGGCGAAGGGGACCGAGGAGGGGACGCAGGAGGCAAGGATGCCTGATCCGGCGGGGCGAGCCAGTTTCGGTCCGACGCGGGAAAAACCCCACTCCCGGAAGCACAGTGCGCTCTCCCGAGAGAACCCGTTCGCTCCTCGATCTCTCCCGCTTCCGCGGCACCTCCCTGCGGATCTAATCAAATTTAAATGGAAAGTTATTGAAACCCGGGATCATTCTGGAAGACCGAAGATTTTTCCATTACCGAAATCACCCATGCGTCAACGATCCTTCAGGAGTCCTGTCAACACGGACGTCAGCCGCGGGATGACGTGCGGATGATTTCAGTCCAGGCGAAACTCCATTAAATCGGATAATGAATGATGCTGTGATGAATCGCTCTCATCTTTCCCGATGCCGAGAGAAGTGGGTTGGATCTAATTGAAGATAAGTCGCGGACCGCAATCCCCGGATGAAATCCGATTTGCATTTTCTTCTCCTCTTGCCATCTTTTTTTTTTTTCTTCTTTGTTTCTGCTCCTGGCCTGCTCTTCCCCCCGCCTCCTCCTCCTTCCCGCCTCTGAGATGCAAGTTTCCAGCGGGACCACGGTGTGTAAAAATCCAGACGGCCAGAGATCCGGAGAACAGTATCCACCAGGAAGAGGAAGAGGAAGGAAAAGGAGGAGGAGATAGGAAGAAAAGGAGGAGATAGGAAGGGAGGAGGAAAAGGAGGAAGGGAAGGGGAAGAGAGGAGAAGGAAAAGATTCAATTGACTCATTGAAATTTTGGGCGTTTGTCTGTCCCTGCCTGTTTCCGCCCACCATTGGCGAAAGGAGCCTGGGAGTCCGCAGACGGGGCCCCGAACGGGGTGTGGTGGGAGCAACAAGCGAAGAGAAGAGTTCCTCGCGGCCTCCTATGGACCGACGGCGAATAGTGTGGACGCGGGGCCTGCTCCCTCTCCCTTTACCTTACCACTGTGGGCGAAGGGGAGGGCCGCCGACGGCTCGCTAAGGGAACTTGGGGAGGAGGTGGCGATCCCTCCCGCTTGGTTCCCGGCGCTTCCGGCAGCCTTGCTCACCGCAGGGAAAAGGAGAGAAGGAGGCCCTTCGGGCTCTCCTAAGCGGGAGGCCGGCAGCAACTGCGCCGCGGGTCGAAGAGCGGGGCGACCAGTCGGTTCAGAGAGGGGTGCAGCGGTCCCGCCCTGCTCTGCCGGTCGATGACTAGCCTGTTCCGCTAGCTGCCTCGGGAGCGCCTCCCAGATTGTTCGCAAGGATGCGCCCTCGCCGGCCCCTTGAGAGGCCGACGGGTAGGACCGCCGGGCTGCATCAGTCCTCAATGCCTCCGCCCCTGTCCTTTCCCGGGCGTGCGGCACGGCTACGCCTCCGTGAAGGGGAAGCGCGGAGGAAGGGGGAGGCATCCACCCTGGAGGGGAGCATCCCTCGGGGAATGCCTCTGGACCAGGCTTGGTCATGGAGGCTTTTGGCGGGGGGGAAGGCAGAGGCGCGTGCTATCGCCCGCCCACTTTCCCCGGCCGCGCAATGGCCCATCTCCTGGACGACGGGCACGGACCCGAGGCCCCTCTTTTGCCTGCGGGGGAAAACCCTCTGGTCAGCGGGGACGGTCGCGTTCCCGGGAGCGCCTCTCAGTCGGAAAAACGCTCGAGCTGGCTGCTGATAGGGTAGGCAGGAAATTCCGAGGGTCTCCAGGGTGCGATGTGGCTGGGGATGGTGGCTGAAGCCTCCCCTTCTCGCGCGCGGGTCACCTCCGGGAAGCAGAGGGGGAGGTGCGCCAGAGGGAGGGAGGAAGCGGGCGCTATCCGAGCGCCATTTTGCCTTTCTTTCTTCTCCTTGCTCGCCTCTCCTGAGAGGCAGGGGCGAAAGGGGAGAGGAGATCGCGGGGAATGGGGGGAGGAGGGGGAATAATCCCGGGTCTTATCGGGAGTGGGACGCTCGCGGGCCATAAATCTCGCGGTTGGGAGCCGCCGCATGCTCGCGCTGCAGAGGCGTCCGTGCGCCAAGCGACCGCGCGCGCGTCTGCCACCGCTACTTCTCGGAGGCGAGCTGTCGGCCGTCCAATCAGCTCGGCCGGGGATTCCGCCGCCGTCCAATTGCGCGCAGCCGCCGCCGGAGAGCGGCGGCATTCTGGGTAGCGGAGCGCCCGTCGCCGTGGCAGCGCTCCTGTTCTCGCGGCGTTGCGTCTCCCCGGCCGGCGAGATCAAAGAGTGGCGGCGAACCTCTTTGGAGAGGGAGGCGGGGGAGGGGGGGGCGACGACCCGATAACCCATGGACCCCCGCGGACGTCGCCCCAGGAACCGAGCGTGCGCGAAGGGCAGGGGGGGGGGGGATGGGGACGAAAGGAGAGGACCAGTAAGGAAGAGGAGCACGCGAGATGCTTCCCAGGACCACGTCCGTCCACAGGGCTTTTTCTACCTCAGTGGTCCGCGGACTTCATCCCCCGTCTCTCTCCCCCTTACCCGCCCTCGTGTCTTCCCCCGCCCCCTTCCCTAGAGGTCAGTCAGCATCAGGTCGGAGCCTCTAAAAGCGTGGCATCACCCCCTTCTCAGGAACCCGGTCCCGAGAGATCCCGAGCAGTAGCCTCAGGGGGAGAACGGGTTTCACCGGCTTCCTCCCTATCCCTTGTCTCATCCGGAGAGCATCCAGCCTGATTCGATCCCTTGAGGATCGCAGGGACCAAACCACATCGTCTCGTAGGGAAGGAGGAGACAGGGAGGACCTCGAGAAAGGAGGGACGCCTCTGGAGCGCTCCCTCTCGTCCGAGGGTCCCTATAAAGAAGGGGCAGGGCGGCCCAGCTTCCCCCCACCCCTTTCTTTCCTGCGAAAGAAGGGGGGATGGGGAGACCTCTCAGACCTCCAGACTCCTCCTCGCCGTGGGGCCGCTCCCCTTTTCCCGTCGTCTGGGAAGACCAGGAAATAGAGGCGCACGGCGGGGGCAAAGAGGGATGGGAGAGAAGGACTCCCCCCTCCTCGGAAAAGGCTCAGAGCCTTCCGGCTGGATGGAGATGTGGGAAAGTTCCTCGGGAGCTCCCCAGGGACGCCTGCGTGCCTCCAGAGCGACCTCTGACCATGGGTCGGGTCGGGAGCGGGAGGCCCGCTGCTCCTTCCCCTCCCTGGTCGACCAGCCGACTCGTGGGCTCCGGGGCTGCTCCGCGGGGGTCTCTCGTTGCTGCCTGCAACTCGGGGAAGACGCCATCCACTCCTTCCCGGAAGGAGGGGGGAAGGGAACGGGCGCTTCTCCACACTCCCTCAGTCGCGTTAATGCAGGAGGACGATCCCCGGGAGGCCCCGCGGCTCCTCGCTTGAGCCCGACTGGTGGCGCTCCATGCGGAGCCGGCTGCGACGATGCGCCCGGTGCCGCCGCGTCCGTCGGCGGCCTCTCGGGACTACCCCAGCCAGAGACTGCACCTCTGAGTGCCGCCGTGAGCGGACTGCCCCGTTCTCGGAATCCTCCCCATTCTTCCATTGGGCACGTCCCCTTTCCTCGAGTGTGTGCTCGAGGTGGATTTCTCGCCCCCCCAACCCGCCCAGCGAGGAGGTCGGGCAGGTCAACTCCCCGTCAGCCCCAGAGAGGCGCTTGATGGTGCAGTGAAGTGCAACTGGAAGCCCTGACTTTTTTTCCCACCCTGGGCCACTTGGCATCCCCGATTGGCAACGGAAGCGCCTCCAGGAGAGCGCGCGGAGATCCTGCTCCCAGCATCCTCATCTCCGGACCGGTGAGGCGACAGCTGCTCTTCGCCACGCCCAGTCGGCGATGCCCACTGGCCTCTCTAGGCACTCGTAGGGGAGCCGGGAAGGCTCTCTGGAGGAAGAGCCTTGCCTTCCCAGACTGTCGCCCCCTCATGTCCGGTCCTCGCGATATCTGCCTGCCCGTGGGTCCGCCCAGGACTCTCCTGGAAGCGGGGCCGTGGAAAGCGCCTGGAGCTCCCGAGGACCACGCGAGACAGGACTGCGGGGGCGCGTCCACGGTGCCCCGACACCAGGTGCAGTGATGACCCTGAGCTAACTCGGAAGGAGGGGCGAAAGGAGAGTCAGGCGGGCGGACCGCTCAGGCACTGATGACGCGAGCCCTGCGGGTGTCTCGGAAGAGGGATTGGGGCCTCCGCTAGCGAGCGCGCCCCGGAGGGCTGGCGCACCGCTGCGCGACCTCCCCACAGGTGGGAGTGGACCCGCCAGCCGTCCAGGGCTCGACTCCCTCCCGAAAGGACGACCTGAAGAAGATCCTCCCTTGCAGGATCCCGGAAGGAGATGCTCCCCTGGTCCAGCCGTCCTCGGGAGCCTCTAGGAGCACGCCCGCCGGCAGTCGCTCCCCCCGCTCGCCGGATGGTCTTGCCGGATGAGCGTCTCCTCGGAAATGGGCGCCTGCCCTGCAAGCAGGGGAAGAACCGGGGCGTGTGGGGATAGGGGTGGGAGGAGGAGGGGAAGGGGAAACCGTCCACCGCTGACCTCTCGGATCTCGCGGGGCCGAGAACGCGGCTGGAAGCTGCGGCGCACCGCGCTCACAACTTCTCCGAGGTTCTCGAGAGGTTCCTTCCTCGGAACACTCCTGCGCCCCCGGCCGCGGAAAGCTGCGATGCGGGATCGATCCTTCTCCCTTCTTTCGCCTCCTTCCACGCAGCTTCCGCGCACCCCGGAAGAGTTCCCGCCCCGTCCCGGTGGGAGCGCTAGCGGCGGCACGGGAATGGCGGCAAAGAGCGCTCCCCTCCCCTCCTCCTCTCCCGCGAGCGCCTCCGCCGCGCCCTGGAGCTCAGGGAGGATCGCGCGCACGAGTCCCGAAATTCAATCGCGGGGCCGCGCTCCCCTCCGCCCGAGCGGGGCGCGTGTCCAGTGGGAGTCATGCTTCCAGGAAGGGGGGAGGGGGAGGGGAGAAGAGCTCTCCCCGCCGCCGCCATTCCCACGCGGATCGATGCTCCCTCGATGCCACCTCGCTGCTCCTCGCCGGGGCTGCTGTCCGCGCCCTGGCGCGGGCCGGGGGACTCCTCCCCTGAGGGGTAACAGGTAATAGTGCACCTCCCCTGCAGCTCACCGGGAAGTCACCCCGCGATCTCAAACGAAGGGTGCTGGGGAGCATGGAGTCGTCGCTTCCGGGGCCTCTCCGGGAGACCCACTTTTCGGGTTGCGAGAAGACCGAAATGGCTCCGGAGGCTACCCCGCGGGGGTCCACCGTGCGCCTCCGAGAGAGCACCTGCGCGGAGAAGCTCCTGGTATCTACCGGTGGGAGGCGAAGATCAGCGACCCATAAGAGCCCTTCCTCTCAATATAGGGTCGTCTGTGCCGAGTCTCCTTCCCGTGGCGGCCTGGGGTCTGCTGCGTCGCAGATCGTGGGGACCCTCCCTTGCTGGGGCAGGGGGTCGCCCATGGGCCGGATGTCGCAGCGGTTCAGCTGCTGAGAGGACTGCAGGGACGTGTCTTCCCTCTTCGTTTTTCCTGACTTCCTGTCAGAGACCTCCCTGTTTCCATCGAGAAGGCCCCTCCCTGGTAGCGGGACCGAAGATCAGACGCCAAGCTCAGGTGCTGGAGAGGTTCGCTCGCCCCCCTCCTCTGTCCCCCATCTCGGGCTGCCGGCCCACCAGGAGAAATGGGCGGCGCGGGAGGTCCCTCGAGGGAGCTGGGCAGAGGCTGTCGCCTCGACCGGGGCTCGCCGGGAGGGTCCGGCGACCCGGCGCGCCGTCAAGGTCACTGGCTTCCCGGTCCGTTTTAGCTCTGCTAGTAAACCTCCAGAGACGGAGCGGGCACGAGAGGCGCCATCGACTCCGCGGCGGCGTGAACGCGCGCATCCCTCTGGAGCGGGGCCCCCGAGGGAACAGCCGCTCCCTGCGACGACAGGCAAGGACGGAACTCCCGACGAGACGGATGGAGGCGCCTTTTGTCCGACGTCGCTGCCAAGAGAAGTTGGGAGAAAAGACTTCCTGCGAGGCGGTGTCCGCCCCAGGGATCTCCGAGCTTCCGGGAGCACGTTCGAGGGTCACCACCTCACCCTCTCGAGCCAATGGTTCCACCGACACCAAATTTTCTTCCCAGGGAACTGCGGTTGTACAGCCCGGACTCGATCGGCTCACGCTGCACCGCCACAGCGATGCCCGCAGGCCACGTGGAGCGCCTGCCAGTGAGGAAGAGAGGCGGAGGTCCTAACCGAGAAAGCGCCCGCCCGAGGGGGGCAGCTTCAATAAACGACCCAACTGTCTCGCCGATATGGGAGCGCTCTCGAGGATTCCGAATCCGAACACCGGACTACGGAGCTGGAAGCTGGGGCGCCATCCCGTTAACGAGCGCCGGGTGAACCTCCGGAAAGACGGCCTCGGAGACGCGGCTGAGGCGACTCGCAGATGGCGAGCAGGGGGAACATCCGGGAACTGAACCCCAGGATGTGGATGTTGCCGTCGTCCAGCATCCGACGTGCCATTGTGGACCAGGAGCTGAGGCTCCCCTACGAACTAGTAATGGAGGCGTCACTCGCCTCGTTGCAACAGGCAAGCGGGCGCAACCCCACGTGCCGGAAGACGGAGCGCCGAAGGGGGTGCGGAATTGCACTCTTCCCTCCATGAAGGACCTCAACAAGGAACACTACCTATAATTGACCTCGGTCCAACTCTACGCTGGCAACGAGGAACCGGGACAGACAGAGTAAACCACGAGAGATGAGGGAAATTCCCCTCCCCCTCCTCCCGAGTTTCTCCACGTAAACCGCTTCGGAGAGGGAGGGAGTAGTAAGGTGAGACAACCCGGGAACTAGTGGCCCTCTCCAGAACCGCGTGGCGTCGCCGCCGCGCCCCGGAAACCGAGCGTGTGAGAAGGGAGGGGGGAGGAGGGAGGGATGAAAGGAGAGGACTAGGAGGAGACGCATCTCAGGGAGGAGGAGCACGAGAGATGCTTCCCGGGGCCGCGCCTGTCCTCCGGACCCTTCCTACTTCAGACGTGGTATCTACGTCACTGGATCAGAGTCTGACCCAGATGAACCCCATCCCGTTACTCAGCATGCCCCGGTCCATCTCCAGACGCGCCAGCCTGGCCAGCGAGGCTTTTGGCCTTTCTATTCCTTGCGCTGCGGACATCACCGAAGAACTCCCCCTGGTCTGTTAAAAGGGGCCCTATTGGAGCTCCGTGGCTCCGCCTGATCCGTCCTTGAGGTCTCAGGAAAAATGGGTCAGCGCTCCAGTTTCGCTGAGAGGAGCGACCCTTCCCTCGCTCATGCCCCGCATGCGCGGCTCATGATTCTTGCAACCCTTCCGCGTCAAGCTGTGAAACTGGTTGTTGCGATCCCTGGGGAGCGGCGCGTCAGCGCGCGCGCCTTCATTCCTGGGCGACCTCTCCCTCTCTCTGGGATGCGTCTCACTTTCCTGCTTCCGTTGGGTGCCTCCACCGTCCTCGAGATTTTTCGGCCAAAGGACGGTTCCAAGAAAGGCAGCGCCGACGTCTTTCGTCGCACAGCGCCCGGATCGAAGGAAGATCGTTCTCTACGTGGGGAGGCACCGCGTGCCGGGACAACCTTCCCGCCCGATGGAGGAGACCTCGGATTCACGGCCCACCGGTTAGTTCGTGCGTGACCCAAAGAAAAGTGCTCTCTGCCTACCAAGGATGGCTCTGACTGCACATGCGCAGGAGGCACGTGGTGAGAGGAGGCCATCCTCAGCCGCCTGCATCAGCAACATCGTCGATTCGTCATAACAAAAAGGCGGGTCAAGGGAGCTGCCCTGAAACACTGGAAGCTGATGGTCTCCAATCAACTCTCCTGGCGAAGGACTCAGACCTGGTTCTAGGCGGCGCGAGGCGGGTGGAAGGCCATCGCAGGGGAAGCGAGGCAGAGAGAAGAAAGGAAGTATCCATCGCTCTGGATGGCTCCCAACTCCCTCCAAGGTGATGGCCACCGCAACAGCAAAGGACTTTCGTAGACGTAGGTCTTCTCTGGTGGACGACGGAGCGACGACGAGAGAGTCAAGGATTCCGAAGAGTCAGGAGGCGCGCGTCAAAAAAAAAAAAAAAATGGAAGTGGGATCTGCTGTCCGGTGCTTCCAGGAGGAATGAGACGACCCATCCCTCGAGGTCGATCACCTCTCGTTGAACCTCGAAAGTGCTGCTTCGTTAAGGAGGTGTTGGGGAAACATCCAGGCTGACAACGTGGTGAAAAACTCCTCCATCCTTTCTGTCCCCTCTCCTACTCCCATGTGAAGGCATTTAGATCTTGAAAGCATGCGAGACCACTGCCTCCCTGGTGCTCGCTTCCATGAGCTTTCCCTCCCGGGCGATCCACTCGAAGTTATGGTCTTGCAGGAGGAAGGGGCGGCGTTCCACGCACAGTGAATGGCAGCAGTCGGTCGTCCTCGCTTCTCGAAGTAGAGGCGCTTTGCTTTGCTGGCGGTATGCGGAAAGCAGGATGGTCTCCCAGCACTGGGGCGGCGTGCCTGAAAACACGAAAAAGCGCGACAAGAAGCTCAACGTAACGGAATTCTGCTGAGCTGCCGGAAGCTGAACCGGGAATTTCTGGCTGCGACGTGTCGCGACGCGATGCTGGAAAGGCAGGCGTGCTCGCCGTGACACGAAACGCCGAGGAGGGCTGAATCCAGGATAGAAAGAGGGAGTCGGGGAGAACTGAGTGGCTGCTTCGACCAACATCCACCCGTCGCTGTTGCATCTGCGACGAAAGGCCCAATGGCCGACGCTTGGGACCGGAGGAAACTTGGAACGAACACGCGAGTCACGTGGGAAGGCTGCCTTGGGTTCCCGACCCCACCCCGCCTGGGGTCGGGAACGCTTTCTCCGGAATCTATCCCAACAAGTGCCTTGGTTCCGGTTTGCAGGATTCCGGTCTCTTTTCGGAGCTGTTCTGCGTGGGAGGGGCCGATATCCAGTTCGAACCTGCTGGCTCGCGAGTGCTCGTAGTGGGGAGATGAAGGGGGAGGGGAGGAAGGAGGAAATGGATGGGAAAAGAGGTGGGAGCATTCAGTCCGGTCTCGTACTTCCGTAGTCCTCCCAACAATCAGTCGTTTCCTGGAATCCCACTTCCCGAAATTCCGGGGGACTCTTTCCCTCGATGCAATAATAAGAGGGGACAACGAAGAGGGATTTCCTCGACTCGAGATCCAGTGGTCTTCCTCACTCACAGTCAGCCCAAAGTAGTGGCCTACGGATGATGGTGGTAGCTACTAATCTGAGAGATATGCGATCGACGAGCAGCGCGCGCTCTGGGCTGGAGGGATTCCGTCTACTGCTCGCGTTTGACTTCCGCGTGATGCAGCCCAGAGGAGCGCGCTTTTGCACGCGCCAAGAAGATGCAGATCCCTGACCCGTCTCTCAGTGAGAGATGTGGCTCCGCAGCCGATCCGAAGGACCTCGTCTATTCAAAGAGAGCGGAAGGAAAGGACTTCACCCTCCGCGAATCCGTCCTCCGCATTTACCGCGGGCGGTGGCGGCTCCAGTCCTCATCACTCTCCCTCACTCCAAGCGAACTTACTGGGGATCTTGGTGACGTCAGAACTGCAAGCCCGACTTCACCTGGAAGTCGAATTCGTTGGTATCCTTCGGTCCCTTGTGCTCCCGTCGGCGGTCGTTGGCGCACTGGCAGTTTCGATCTTCGCTGGCTTTGATCCTCAGAGCGCTGACGGACCCCTGCATTTCTTTCCGGAGGGACACTCTTAGCGAGTCTCCCCATGAATCCGGACTGCCGGAAAGGCAGAAGAGAGCACGGTTCTTCCGTCCTCTGGAATTTTTGGGAAGTCCCTGCGCTTCCCCTCCGCAGGGCAAACTTCGCTTTATCCCGAGCACGAGCTACCTACGCAGACTTCGAGCCTCGCGTGCAAAATCCGCATTCCTCGTGATGCACCCTTCCAGCTTTGGCAGCTAGAACATCGGACCGAGTGCCGTCCAGACACGAGCGTTGTCATCTAAGGTTTGGGTCAGATTTGCTGCTTAAGCAACCTTCCTAACTCCCTGGAGGCCTTCCCAGAGATGGAACGCACGCAAGTCGTTTGGTGGCTGTTGCGGAATTCGCAATATGTCGTCCTCCGTCGGCCGGTCTGCTGCTCCTGTAGACCACGGTGCGTGAAGGGAGGATAATCCTGGAGGAACAGGCATTCAGAAAGGGAAGGTTTTCGCTCGGAAAGGTTTGCAAGCTCGGTCACGGACGACGGCTCTCCGTCGAAGCGCGGGAGGCCCCCTCAAGTTCTCCCTTTTCAGAAAATCTTCTCTCTTCCTCTTTCCCAGCAGCTTCCTCCTTCCTCGACAGTTGGTTCCTTGCTCCTGGGCTGGCTGCAAGCGGCGCGCGGCCCAGTGACGAAGACGCAAAGCGTCCCTGGATCCGAAACGGAGACTCGGTCCCGGAGACTTCGGTTCCGAGTCCAGGCTGGGAACGTGGAACGACGGCACCCTTCTCTGCTTCGTTTGCCACGAGCCATCAAGAGGCCAATCTGCATTCGTTTTCCCCGTTGAACCGAGAAATTTGACTCGGAAACAGCAGGTGGATGCTGCTCCGATTCTTCGAGCTGGCAAATGAATTGATAATGAATGATTTATAATGATGCGGAGTGGTGCCGATTCGCACGAGTTCCCGTAATTGGTCCGAACGCTGATGAGAAAATCCCTTCGGGTCCCAAGGTGTGGATCTTTGAGTGTTTGTTCTTCCTCCCACCGCAAAGCGGTTTCGGGAAAAATCCATTTCCCTGGACTCCAATTTTCAGAGTCAGCGCTCGCCCGCTGCTCTGGCAGGAACTGCCGTGGATGCGCGGAGGAGGGACCGCTGAGGTCCATGGTTAGGGCCGTGGAGAATGATGGATAATTCGCTTCGTGGTCTCATCATTAGACGAGAAAGATAATCAGAATTCTCTTATGAATCCCGCGCTGTTGTTGCGAGTGCACAGAGAGGAAGAGAGGAGAGTGGCACGGGAAGAGAGAAGGAGAGAGGTATTTGCTCTCCCGTAGGAAGAAAATAGGAGGAAAAACAGAGTCGCAACGACTATAGGCATTGTCCTCCATTTGTGTTTTTCGAGCTCTCTTGATGGTCGTCATTGTTCTCGCGGAATGCACACATTGTCTTTTCTGGAGGGAAAAGTTGCCAGGTAGGATGAGGTAACAACAGTGGTGGAGTCTGGGGCTGCACAAACGTGAAGCCGCCGTCACCTGCCGCTGTTCTTCACTTGGGCATGTGAGTCGGGCCTTCCAGTTCACAGCAGAGAGGCTGCGAGCTGGTCAATGTGGCTGGCAGAGTGGACAGCCAGAAGGGCCGTGACAGAGAAAGTGATAATGCTGTAGTCAGCAGCAGAGATGTTTGGAGAAGGATAGTGGTCAACCACATGCGGGAGCACTTGCTGGCGACCGTGCCAAGAGGAGAATTTTCTGCCGGTTGGTATAGAAACAAGGAGCAAGAACGCGAATCTCGGAAGGGTCAGAATACATGAAATTGGGGGAGGGGGGGGGAACATTACAAGAATCCCGGATACGCTCTTCCAGCTGAAAACACTAGATATTCCCATTTTCCTGATAGGGAGAGCAGCTAAGTGGATATGGTCATTCTGTTCCGATCCTGCTCATGAAGAGTCACTTTGTGACAGGATGCTGGAGATGGCATGTTGGTTCAGTCTGAGCCGAACCGCCAGGTGAAATGGGGTACCCAAACTTCACTTCATTTGGACCAGGTATCGGGAGGGAATTTGACCGATAGAACAGGACCTTCCATGACGCGAGATTGAAATGCTGGCTGGACTATGGACGCTTCCCTCTCTTCCCCCTTAAGAGTGGTCATTTCATTCCTTTCGGATATTTAGGCACAAGGGAAAACGAAGATGGAAAGCGGAGTTCGGAGGCTGGAGGGATCATCATTGCAAGTGGCGCCCACCGAAGGAGGAATGTGACCACGTTATTCGACTTCCTCCTTTACCCTTCTTCCTCTGGGATTCTGAGGGAGGCTGCATGTGTTCATGTGACGGGTCTGTTTTTCCTGGGCACGATGGCACATATCAGAGAAAGGCGGTCAGGTGTTCTCCAAGTCTCTCACCACCGTGAAGTGCGGCACGAAAATGGCCAACGATCTCCCTTCATTGGCTCCAATTTTGCAAATTATTTTTCCTATTGTTCCTTTTTTCCCTCTCTTCCAAGGAAGAAGTGAAGCAAAACGGAAACGAGGAAACATTCGAGTGATTGGTCCGAATTTGCGTCCTTGTCGGGATCGACAGCCACTGGAGTCTTAGCTCTTCTAAAGCGGTTATAGGTGGGTGAAGAAGCTGGTTGTCTCACGGGCCTGCGTACCTCAAGACGAAGTGAAGCCATCCCGGCAGTTCCACTGCCCTGGAGCAGCAATCGGCGACTCAACTGTGGAAGGGGCCAACTCTGCTCGGCTACCTTCCTCATCCAGAGGGAGGAGAGGAGGTCGCATTAGATTCGGGAAATCTGTCTCCCTTCTCCAGGAATTACCGGTGACTGAGAGAACTTTTCTCCGCTGTTCAGTTCAACTTCCACCCGCAGCAAGAGGCGGGGTTGCCAGGAAGCAGCTCGGCTCCACCCGCGCGCGCGTTTCGCAAACTTTGTCTCTCGGGCGATTTCGAGCCGCCGCAGTCTGCGGCCCGAGAGTTGCCCTGAAAAAGCGCTCCAAAGGAAACAAAGGAAGGGGGAGGGGGGAATTGGGTCTTTCTTCAGCCGGACGCTCTGAGATCTCTTCCTGTTTGAGGAATGGCTTCTGCCTCAAAGAGGACAACCACCAATGGCATGGCGAGTCCTGCTCCAGTGAACCTCCTTCTAGCATCCAATGCCGTTCCCGCTCAGTAATTTTTGCTTGTTGCAAAGCGGCGCTCTCTGAGATCGAGCAAGTCCCCGCATCTGGAGCATGAACCACACGACAGCTCTCGAATGACAAGAGCAACGGAAAAGGTGAAAACCATCAACAAACCATTCCTCCAGAGGGAACGTTGCAGGCACGCAGTGCAGAATCCTACTGCCTTCCGTCTCGTCGACTTTGCGGAGCCGGAGAGCAGTGCTCTGTCGACATTCTGCATGGAAACCGGGTTTTGGGTTCTTCTGTTTCGCTGCTTTCCTTTCAGATTTTTTTTTTTTTTTCCAGGATTTTCCTTTCTTTTTTGGTTTGCTGAGGATCCGCCTGAGGATCGCCACAAGCCAGTGCTTAAAATACTTGGGCGTTCCGTTGGGGAACTTCTGTTCCGAAGAAGCCTGGTCTGGCCGTCTTCAGAAAGCACTGCAGACGCTCAGCCCGTTCCACGAAGGCAGGTTTTATCTGCCGAAACGGGCCGCGGTGTGGAACACGGGTCCCCCTCCTCTGCCCCCTTCTTTTTGTTTGTCCCCGCTATGTAGCATTATAAAGCCGACGAAGGACCTCCTCCGGATCGCCCTCTGGGGCAAAGGAAGGCTCCGAGCCCGCCTAAAGGACTTGTGTATTCCGAGCAGGAAAGGTGACCTAGGCCTCCTGACGCTGGAGCGAATGGAGCTGCAGCTCCAGTTTCGGACATGTAAGAATTCTGGGCACCACCAGATGCCAACCTGCACGTCTTCTCATCCATCAAGCCAGCGACAGCGTGGGACTCGAGTCCTTCCTTGCGTGCCGTCCATGCAGTCTCATCCACGGCGGACTGCAACTGCGGCAGATGGCCACGCGGGCGAGAAAAAACGGATGGATCTCGTGCCGCCTTGCGAACATAGTGCCTGGTCGCAAGGAACCGTGCGCACATGGACGAGCATCCAGGAGCCAAGTGTGGAATAGGTGCGGCGTTTCCTGTAAGCGCGCAACAACAACTGCACTCTCCGGGAGATCCTGGAAGATCCCGTAAAGAGTGCATGGACAAGCAGAACCTCCCTCGCCGCCGCACTATCCTCCTTTAGGGAGCCCATGGACAGCAGCCTTACGGCTAAATGGGAGGTTACTGTGGAAATCTTCGGGAGAAGGAAAGGATTAGGCGAGTAGACGACAGGACAGCTCACTAACGCTGCGACCCAGAGTGCTCGACCTCGTGGACTTTTGCACTGGAACGTGTTACTGCGTATTCCGGGAGGAAGCTGCAGTGGTCTCCGGTGCCCGTGAACATCCGCACCTTCCCCTTAAAGTGGTTGGAGTCGGCGTTGATGCTGTTGCACTGAGGCCTCCCGTGCAAAGCCCGCCGGCATCACTGAACACAGGGGGGAGGGGTGGACCCGAACTGTGGCAGGTGAGGGCAGCGGGAATCCCTCCCGCACCTCCTTGTGGACTGTGTTGCCCTTCGGTCCCTTTGGGACGCTTTGCCGCGATCCTCGGAACCCCTGGCGGCAACGCCAGAGACGTTGTAAAGCGTTCTTCCTGCGCAATGCCCTCACGCCAGCCTCATCCCTCCCTAGCAGCACTTTGCTGCCCACGCGGCGGCACCGCAAAGACATGGGGAAATGTCAGAAGAGGCCAGAACCACAGGAACGCCATCTATTGTGCTGTCCTCTTTATAAGGACAAACGTCAAGATCTGGGTGTCCTGAAACAGGAACTTGCCAGTATCCTTACAAGGATGCAGAGGACACCCTCCAGCGTAGAGTGATCCCTTCTCGAATCATTTCTTTGACTGTATGTTTTTTGTTTTATTTTTTTTGTCTCCCCTTCCCCTGTGCTGCCGAGGCGAACCACACTGGCCTGAGTGACATCCCGGCAGATTCCTCCTCGTGGTTATAAGTTACGTGGCAGGCTCAAGTGTCTTGCCACAGACGTGTATCTTGATTTTTCATAAATAAACGCATCAGCGTGACCGGGTGTTAACCAGTGTCACATCCGGAGTTTTGTAGGCTAGCCAGCGTCATCCTACGGGGGAACACTCGAAATCCACGACGTACTTGCTTCTCGGAGTCCATCCTTCCCCGGGTGGGGTTGGAACCCACAACTCTTGGTGCCACGCTCGGAGACCGTGTAGCCACACCGGCCGCCAGCGCAGGCGGCTCTGAAAGAGTAGGAAAACTTCAAAATTGGGCGAAAGGGGGGAGAATCGGGATAGGGGAAGGGATGGAAATGGTATCCTTTACCTCCTTCCCTCATCTCGAGAGAGATGAAGACGTGTGACCAATGCAAGTGGAGACGATTACATCGCTGTCAGTGGACGAAAAAAACATTTCGCGTGTGGAATGCAGGAGGTGAGTAGATAAATAAGTAATGGGAACACATCGACGCGGATTCCCTCCTCTCCCCCTTCCCCTACGAAAGCACTGACAAAGAGGGAAGATGATTTTTTCGCTCTGAAGTAAGCTTTTCGCTTAGCGCGGACTCGGTAGGGGTCTCTTTAAAAACATCAGCTCTCGGTTTGCTGGAAATTCGTCTCGAGCGCCCAGCGACGAAAAAGATGGCACCTTCGGAAGAAGTAGATACCAAGGAGCCTATGTATGCGATGCAGAAGGTGAGTGTTCTTCTGCACGCTGCGAAGGATGACTCCCGACGGACGACCAACCGGAGACATTGATCCAAGCTCATCCGTCATGATCTCCCGCTCAGACGCTGGTACGGAAAGGACCTCCTCGATAGGGAAGGTCGCAAAACCTCTCTTTTTCGAAACCCGCCTCCTTTTCCGGACAGTCTGCCACTTATCAAAACTGCAGGTCATCACGCCGATGACCAACAGTTGGCTCTCCGATCAGCGAGGACCGCTTCTACGGAAGACCTCGGGCACCTCTGAGTGAAGTCGACATCCCGAGCGTTCTTTGTTCCTTAGAAGCTGCCATCCTGAATGAAGAGCAAACGGATTGTTCTGGAGAAGCGAAGTTCCCCGATGGACGCGCAGATTCCATTAGAGACAGAGGATGAGAGTTTCGGGACGGACGCGGTCATCGGCCCGTTCGGTCTCCTTCGCCTCGATTGCGGGACCAAAGTTCCATCTCTGAGCTGCTGCTGGTGCTCAACCCAATGCCTCCCGTCCGTTCCCTTTATTAATTGTGCTGCTTCTTTTTCTTTCCGCCCTTTCTTTCCTCTCCCTGCAGTCTTCGTTCGTTCGAGGTCCACTAAAGAAGGTGGTCCACAGAACCGAACGAGGCAGGTCCGTCAGTTCCCCAAGGCGTCCCCATTTCGGATGCATGCGGAATTTCCACATCGTGCCAGATTTCCCTCCAGAAAAATCTCCCCTGCAACGGTTGCATGGAGGGAGGAGGAGCGATCTTCGTGTGGAAGGGGGGGCGGAACGATCGAGGGAACTCTAAGAGTCGTAGCGGATGGCGGTCGTTTTTCTCCTTGCCCGCGTCATCCAGAGATGCTTCAGGATACACGGCGCTGCCCGCCTGCGAGAGCACGGAGAGCAGAACGTCCCGCGCTCCATCAAGCAGAAAAAAAATCCCTCGCAGGTCTCCGGGTTCACGGAAACCATGGAGCGCGCCGCGCGCTTCCTCTGCCGCATCCTGAGATACAGGAGCGCGAGCGCGCACGAGACCGCTACTTTCTTTTCTTTTCTTCCCCCCCTGCCTTCCTCTCTCTCACTCTCTCCTCTTTTGCACAACATGGAGGTAACGTCTCCATCCAATCGTTCACGCTCGCAACAAGCCGTCTCTAAGCGCCTCTGCCGTTTCCCTCCGCCCGCGGAACCGCGCCGCGGTTGCTGTTGCCTTGTTATCCGAGAGCGCCAGCGCGAAGCGACCCGCCTTGCTGCGAGGCGCGGCAACTCGCTGCCAGGGTTTCTTCCTTTTGCTGTCCTATAGCGGGATTTCATTCTCGGTCCTTCCTTCCCGATATCCCTTTCCGCCGGTCGCGGTTCTCGGACCCGAGGCGCTTCCTTTTCCCGCCGGGAAGCGCGCGCGCCCCGGCATTTTGTTTTTTTCCCTAGCACGTCTCCCGATGATGGCAGCATGGGAACGGGCAATGGATAACGCTCGAGAAAGTTCTCGCTGAACGCCGAAGGAGAATTTCCCGATCTCTCTCTCCGAGGGGAGCATCGTTGCTATGCTTCGCAGCCTTTCCTCTGAACCCGGAAGTCGCCTGCGAGGCCCGCGCACTCCTTCCCGTGGGCTTCATCCTGGAGAAAGGGGGGCTGGAGATCCTTGGTTACGCCCGATTCCTGACCGGGATCCCGGTTCTCGGGGGGCCTCCTGGCGTGTTTTTTTTTTTTTTCCAATGGGGCTTCTGAGCGCGCACCGAGCGCTCAAAGTGCCTGACGGACGCGTCTCCTAGGAGAGTCCAATTAAGCAAATGAAGTCCGATGAGAAGATTCGTCTCCTTCGTTCCCGCTGATGACAAACCCGCATCAATCGCGCTCGGGGGCGAGCGGACGCCCTGGCTTCGGGGCGGCGGGCGGCAAAAAGCCGCAATCCCGCGGTCGGACGAAGCAACCGATGTTCGGGACAGCGGGATGGCGTGCTCTTTCCCCCGAAAGAGATTTCTCACGGATCCACGCGCGTCGATCGGGGTGAATCCGTCGCGGGAGAACACGATTTTCAGGAGAGGACGATGGCGAGGGAATACCTCCTCCCTCCGCATCCTCACCTCTGGTAAGGAGACTCCCATACCCGCGAACGGACCGAAACAATCCGCCACCTCCGCTCACCGCCGGTTCCGTTGAGAAATACCGCGGACGCCCCCGGGAAGAAGAGTCGCTTCTCGGAGGCATCCCGACGCATCCTGACCTCCGAAAGTCCTCGCCACTCCATTTCAAGCGGGAGAGTTCCTGATATCTCATCTCGAAGATATAGATAATATATCAAGCAGGGAACGGAATCCCCTTGGTAATACTTTGATTCGGGCGAAAGGACAATCCGAAATGGGATTAGGAAAAATCTTCCGGGAGGATGAAGCAGTCACATTTAAAACGAAAGGATACGGGAGAGCACTCCGCAGCGCCTCCCTGCCTCCCCCTTCAATCAAGGCTGCATGTTGGGCGCGGAGTGATGAAAATTCCTCTCCAGTATTCGGAGACCTTGGCGCAGGCGGCGGCGGCAGTGGCGGAGAAAGAGCACCGAGACTTTTTCCCGCCTGTCCAGCTTTTGGCGAAGCACCCCCGAAAGCGCCTCCGCGGTCGCGGGCGGGGTGCGAAGCTGGTGATGCTGGAATCGGGGCGTCTCGCCCTCGGTCACGCGCTTGAGTGACCAGGAGACCTGCACGTCGGCTACCCTTTTCGCGCGGGGTTTGTGCTATCTCTCGGCCTTTGAAAGCCCCTCCTGATCAAAGCCGCAACGCCGAGGCACCCTACGCCTTGGCGCGAGGCGAATGATGGGTCCGTCCCTCGTCCACGACGGAATCTGTGAAACCTGGAGGCCCGCGAGGCCGGCCATGTGCGGCTCGATGGCTCTCCAGGACCTCTGGCGTCCAGCTCACGTAGGTCTCATCTAGGTGTTGCTGCCAGGAGAAGAGGTTCGCGGTTCGTTCTCTACTGCATTCTTGGATTGCAGAGGCACCTTAGCAAAGTCGTGACAGTCCCCCCTCAGGGTGCTTCCCGAGGTATCCAGTGGATGCTGCGTGGGAAGAAAAAAAAAAGGGAGATGAAAGTTCTCGCGTTACAGGAGGAACGGGGACGACACAGGTCAAGCACAACGAATGGGGAGTGAGGCGGAGAGAAGGTCTGTCACACGCAACTGCGGATCAGGTGAAAGCTCCGGGTCTGCCGTTGTTATGGACAAGGACGCTGCTTGTTCTTCAGACGGCCGTCGACATTGGCAGCCACCTCTGGGTTTGAGTTTCCAGATTGGCGCTCCTTTCTTGCGTCCACTCTGCTTTTCCACTCCGCGTTTCTGTGCGACGACCTCACCCTTCCTCTTCGGAGGCTTCCAAGAACCTCACCCCACGGCTCTCAACCAGAGAAGTCAGAGCATACATCAGGGAACATCCGACGACGAGGAGGTTCGCGCTTCCATGGCAGGCTGCAAGAAAACCATCTGCCCTGCGTTCTCGACTTCCAGGACATCAGAACGAGTCCCCTCGCACGTCCAGAAGAGCAGAAGGGATTTGAGGCGTGTCATAAGAGTCAGATCGCTCCGCGTGGTCCACCCGCCGGCATGTATCTCAAGCGTGCGCGCCTTTCCGACAAAGGAGTGGGGAGGGGGGAGGCCCGCTCTTCGAGAATCCGCGGGGCTCCTCGCAGCCGCCGTATCCACCCCCTGCTTTGTGCCCTTCCCTTTCAGCCCGTCACTCTTTCCCTGTCAAAGACCCTGCTCGCGTGAGCACTTCGTAGAGTTCGGAATCGCCCCCGCTCCACCCCGGGAATCAGCTGCGTGCAGAACAAGACTTTTCCCGCCGCGGCCCTTGACGTCTTGGCAAGAAATGGTTCCATGAAATGTGGAGACCCGAGCGCCTCCGTCAGGCTGTGGGGGGGAACGTCCCCTTTCCACAGAGCGTTCCTTCCTGAGGAGCGAGGCAGGCCAAGGATACTCCCACGCTGGCCAGAGATGACTTCTCGCCCTCGTGCCGACTGAGAGGTCTGAGAGGGCTTTGGCACCTCAAGAACCGATGTAGGGGCTTCGATGCCAGAGCCACTCTGAGCCAAGCCCGCTGGAACCTGTTCCCGCCTCTCGAGGCCGCCCCACCCTGGACATCGTCTCGGACGGTTCCGGCGTCTATCTCGCGGGGACGGTCCCTTCCAAAAGTGGTCCCGAATCAGCTGGAGATTTCTAATCGGGACCAAACGACGGAACTCTGGCATCCACGGAGGACCTGGAAACTCTCATACGAAACCCTCAAGAGGCTCGATGAGGATCCAGAAGGATCGCGAGGCCTTCGGCTTTCCGGATCGCAGAAATGTTGTCCGAGGAGCCCCTCCCCCACCTCAGCCCCAGAGAACAGATCCAAGAAAGAACGGCAGAACTCTGTGCGGCCTCGGACGGACTAGGGAAAGCAGAATGCGCTCTTAAATCTGGAGAGAAGCTTTCGGAGGACTGAGTGAGGAACTCGGGCAAGAAGGACAAGGGATCCGTCGGACTCTGCCACGACGCCGCTGGCGCACAGTGAGCGAAAGGACCACGCCCCCGTGCCGAAAATCGGGACAAGATGGGATGAGCGATCGATTTTCTTTTTTTCTTTTTTGGCTTCACGGCCTTCCGCAGCAGATTGAGAATCCTCGGCATGCGAGGACGCGCCTCCCTGCTGGTCACGCTCGTTCTCGATCGTTCTGACTTCGGCGATGCAATGCTCTCTATCCGGGGAAGGTCGTCGGGAGGATTACCTTCCTCCTCCTCTGCTGACTACTCATGAAAGTTTGATCGCGGGGAGGGATAGCACCCAATTTCGGCCGCAGAGGACAGGAGGAACTCAGGAGAGACGCTGAAAAATCGGTACATGGAGAGATCTGAAGAATTCTCGTCGCAGCACGAATACCTCTGGCGAGGGACAACATCGCTAAAATGCCCTCGGCATCAGGGTCGCAAGAGGCGCCTTACCGCCTCCCATCGCTCTTTCGGTGTAAACTTTCTTGAATTCTGGAAGAATGAACAGAATCCCTTCCTGTATTCTCTCCTTCAGAACTGCTGGCCGCGTTTCGGGCCATTTGAGGGAAGGAACTCCTTCGTCCGAAGAGTCCTGAGTGCAGGTTTCATGGGGCGGGCGAAGGGAAGTCGCTCCTGTGCGCTTTTGTGCAGCCCCATCTGCAGTCGGGTCCCATGCTCGCCATTTCCATACCTGCTCGGAGATGCTGCAGCAATAGAGTGCTCCTCCATCGGTCCCATCAGGGAAGATTTACAGTGTTAGTCCCGAGACGCGGCTTCCGCTCGAATGAGACGCCGTTTCCAGGGAAACCTTTGATGAAACCCGCCTCGGATAATCCAGGGTTGCACCTGTGTGTAAGACATGGAATAAGGTTGGGAGCAGCATGTCCTGTGGGTGGAAGTCACGAGCTCGCTGACGCCTCTGAGAATACAAGGCGTTTCGGGAACCCGTAACGAACGGCGACCTCGGGAATGGTGCCGGATCGCTCCTGTCTCTGGGGAGAGAGGTGGGATCCTTGCCGGAAGAGTCGGCGGTACCCCTAGGTGAGCGGCGATTCAAGATCACACGGCAAGGGAGGAGGTTCCGTGGAAAGGACTTCTCCTCTCGAAGAGGGCATGGAAGCAACGATGGACTCATCTCATCGCAGCTGGCACTGCAGTGATCATGGTCCGCCGATGGACAGACCGGCGACACTAGGTCACGCAACCATTTTACCACTGGGTGCTACCTTGTTTGTTGTTTCACAAGTTCTAAGAGTCTGGGGTTTGGTGAGCGGAGGTTCAAGAAGCTAGGGAGAAGGCATGCACGCTGCGAACTCCTTCATCCGGGAGGACTCAGGGGCGAGATGCTGCAAGCGACGGAGCATTCGGCAATGTCTCTGCTTCCCCAAAGGCCTCCGGGATTCTTTTTCTGTCAAGCGAAGCTGGTCACAAGCGGGACGGTAATCTGTCTTTCCTAGTGCCGAAAAGCACACATTGGCGCTGTCTCATGGTGCGAGGTTCCATGCTGGACAGTGTGGCCTGGACAGGTCTTCTTCCAAGTGTTTTCCTGTCTTTCTAGGAATGGCGTTGCCCTGGAAACGGCAGTAGAGATGTTCTTTGTTTATGTTTCCCTTGTCTGCCGCCTGTTGTTCCGGTTAGCGTGGGCAGTAGCGCTCCTCTGTAAAGAGAAAGCTTCTAAGATAGGGAGCAGCCATTATCTTTCTTCTTTTCGGCATCTCTCTTCCTGGAGGTCTCTCGAGACCTACGGTGGACCAAGACGCGCTTGTGAGTTTCCGGCTCTGCATGTCTTCGTGCTGTTGGCTTCGGATCGTTGCAGATCGCAAGGGAGGCGGCAGGGAACGCAGTATTTCGAGTCGCCGCTCTTTCCAAAGAAGAAAGAAATGTAAGGGAAGAGGGGAAGGTATGGGGGGGGGGGGAGAATAGGAAAGATTGACAGAAATTCAGCGTCATTCGGTATTTCGCAAGCCAAGCCTTTCCTTTGTTCTTCCATCTCTTCGGAGCAGCAGCCGCACGGGTCTGGACGAGCGCACCGGGGCTTCTAGCGGGGTCCCCTTCCGCAGCGTCCCTCTTCCCGGGATGAGGGGCTCTGGAAAGGGAAGAAAGAGGAGAAGAGGAGGAACACAGCGGGCAGCAGGAGTTCTGGAAGTTCGGAAGGGGGAGTAGAGTTGGACGCAGAGAACGCCGACCCAAGAGGTCCTTCCTGTAGTCAGACGACGTGGGGAGGGGGAGGAGGAGGGCTGCTGCGAGAGATGGGGAGGGAAGGGCCTCCCCTTGCGCCTCCCCTCCCTCGGAAGAAGCCGACAGTCGGTAGGGCGTACCGTCTCCTCCTCCTCCCCCACCGCCGTCAGGCCGGGCCGGGCATCCCGTGCGCGGCCTGCCTCCGCGCGCGCCGGCGAAACGCGGGCCGCAAGGGGAAAGCGCGCAACCCTTCCAGACCCGTCCGCATTAGGCAAACAATGAATTTTAAGCGATCCGCGCATGAAAATTTATGGAATAATAAAGCGCGGGCAGTTCTTCGGGGCTTCGGACGGAGGTCGTTCGCTTTCTTCGGCGCTCCGCTCCGCCGGCAACCTTTGCGATAAATCATCTCCTCCTCCGTCCCGGCTCGATACGGGCGATGCCGCTTATGGGCTCGCCTCCGTGATCGGGATACCAAGGCGCGGGGGAAAGGCTCCCTCAGAGCGCTGGCGGCGCGCGCGCTCCCCTGTTTTTCCCTCACGATTACTGCAGGAGTGCCCGGAGAAGAGAAGCAGGAGGCGATAATCCCTTCCCCCTAGACCTTTCCCTCTTTCCCCTTTCTTCCTTCCTGCGGAGCGCAGGGGAAACAGAGGGAGGGATTTTCTCTCTACCTCTTCGCCCCCCTTCCTCCATCCATTCTCTCGGGAATCCTGGACCCCGAGCGGCCGATAGGACCGGATCAAGAAAACCGCAATCACCCGGCGTTGCACGGGGTGGTTTCTGTGCCACCCTCATCGGCGCCTGCCGTCGACTCGGGTCATCCGTTGCGTCTTGAGGCTCCGACACCATCCTGACGCGCGGGACGGTGCATCGCTGCTGCCCTCCGCGGCGAGAGGCAGTGGTGTGGCTGGGATTCGGCGAATCCTCCCCAATCGGCCAGCCTGGAGGAGTCACGGCCCAGGGGAGGCACGTTCCATGGAAGGGGAGGGCCTCTCGCGGGTCTCCGCAACGCGGTCTCGTCTGGTAGCTCGAGCCGGATGCTCTTGAAGAGCGGCGCTTCTCCTTTTCCTCTTCTACCTTCACTTCGCGCGGCTTCCAGAGGTGCAGCCCCCCGTGACTTTGCGCGGAGCTCATCCAGAGGCACCGGAATGCTTGCCTGGTTCCAGCAGCTCGGGTTCAGTGACGGGGAGGTAGGTCGGCTGGATCCCGCGGCGCGGCGGAAGACCTACCGTTGGACTCCGGGAGTGGGGAACGCAGGATCGTGGGCAAAAGACATTTACCGCGAGATGCAGATTCGCCGATGTGCTTACCGGGAGGAGGAGCCTTGCCGATCCTTGCCCTGATCGTTCGCGAGTCTCAGAAGCTGAAGAGGCGACAAAAACGGACAGAGGGAAAGAGGCAAAGAAGGTAGTTTCAGGAGCTCATCGGTGCATGCGCGGACCTCCGCGGAACTTGGGGCGTTGATCCGAACTGGCACGCCTTGGGTTTCATCCTGGAGAGAGGACTTCCTGGAGGATCCTGGCAGCTCACAGCGTCGCGCGATGCCGGGGAAGAAAAAAAAAGTTCTGAGATGCGAAACCATGCGGTCTAGGGACTCGTTCCGAGTCTGCCTCCCTCCCCCACACAAGGCAGGTGGGATCCCGGCTTCTAGGAAGGGGCGTCCGTAGCGCCGCTACCGTACTCAGAATGGTTCGCTGCAAGGGCGGATCTTCAAGGTCCGGTCAAGCGTGGTAGCTGCGAGTGCGGTCGCATTGCATCTTCCTTTCTTCTCCGTTCGTGGAGGACAGGGAGGGCTGTTGGTTGCTCAGAGGCGCTCTCCGGCTGAACCTCCGAGTTTGGACACCCAGATGGCACTGGTGCCAAATGCCAAGATGCAGCGATGGCAAGACGCGGGCGGAGGAAGATCCCTTTCCACAGTGGCTGCACTTTCTCAAAGCTTCGAACACGATCCAAGAGGCCGGTCTATTGGACAGAAGAACGCGAAGGCGGTGGCAGCAGAGCGCCTGAGGGAGAGAGAGTTTTCCTGAGGTTGGCTGCGTGCCGGGCAGCACCAATCGAAGTGCCAACAATGGGCAAAGATGCTAAAAAGCCTAAGGAGTCGAGCATCTGAAAGCAACAGCGTTATTAAAAAGCTTCTAGGTACTTGTCCCTCACCCTGTTCTCTGGCTACTCTCTCCTGCATTGGCCCGATGAATACCAGCAACGCCACAGGGCGTGATGGTCTTTTTTCCCTTACCGGGTCCACTGGGACAGCGAGGGCTCACATGCCGCTGGCGAGAGCTGACGGGAACGCCGAAGAAGAACGTGACGTTCGAGGAGCAAGGTTCGTGCGCTTACGGGAAGGTGGCTGAGACAGCGGTGGCGTTCTTTCATCTTCCCAAATACACGGTGGTGAGGGAGATGCAGTTGCGGGGAATTCAACTCGGTCCCGGCGTGCCCGCCATGCAAGGAGGCGAAGGAGCGTTTGCGTGCCGACTCTTCTCAGAGATTGTCCCATTCTTGAGCTTCTCCACTGATAGACGCTTCAAGCTGTTAACTCTTCTGTACTCAGCCGTTCTGGATCTCTTCTGAAGGACTCTGAGGGTGGTAATGGCAAGAAGAATCCAGCTACCGTCCCATGGGTGGCGACCTCAGGAGGATTCATGTCCGAGGACATGGCAGGGACGATTAGCAGGCCAATACGAGATACAAGCGGCACACAAAAAGTGTCCGCAGGCTTCCAGTCGCGGGCAGGAGCTCTGGAGCTTCGAGCAAGAAACCCAACTAATTGTTGCATCTAAAAACGATCGTCAGAACGCAATCTGAGGAGGATGTTTGCCTCCAGCTTGCACATTCCGGAGAGGGAAGCACGGATTTCTCCTGCGAGGCAAGCGTACCGAGTCAGGGGAGCTCCGCTCTCTGCGTTTTCCTGGTGCTCCCCGGAGAATGCCCGGGATTTGTCGGTGCTGCCGATCGGTGCGCCAATCTCGCATGCGACGCACCCGGCGGGAACGGTGTGGTCCAGGGGAGGTCGCTCTCACGCAGCCCCCGATCTCTGTGCAGGGAGAGGCACCTGGACTCTACCCTATCTCCAGGAGCACAAGCGATCCAGTGAGCCAAACGGGAAGGGCGACTCGAAATCAGTGAGGAAAGCCGGTGGTCTTCCAGCCGACAGGAGGAGCTCCGGCTTTCGTGCCCGGTGCATCTCCTTCTCCTAGGGTGCGTCACCAGCAGTCCTGGAGGGAGCAAGGCGGAGAAAGGAGCTCTGGGCTCCAAGAGCTGGCAGGCTGCCTCCTATGCACCGCTCTCCACAAGAGTCCCTGTTTCGGTGCCTAGAGCTGGTCGCGAGACACCCTGGGAGGATGGGGCCGAGCATCCCCCCGGCCCTCATGCTCTCCAAGGAAGAAATGGTTGCGCGTCGGATCTCCTCGTTCGCGGGCCGGAGAGTGGGGCGTTCGGTACCTCCCCAGATAGCAACGAGCCTCTCCCTGAAGTCGCCAAGTCCCCGACTTTGTCCTTCCCCCTCAGCTGGACAGCTGGAGGGTTGGATGAGCCGAGGGCGCAGAGATGGCATGGTCACGGAGAGGGGAGAGGGGCGATCCGTTACTGGCGGTGGTCTGGAGTAGGCGGAGGACAAGGGCGAGATATGCTCCTTATTCCTCTTCCTCGTCCATGCCGGCCCCCGTTTCCATGCTTTCCTGGGAGCCGGCTGTGGCTGCGATGCTGCCCTTGCCTTCCCCCGGAGCACGCAGAAGTCAGGAGGGTCCGAGATCCCGGGCATCCCTCTTGCGAGCGATGCGGATGCGGGGGCGCCACCCCGACGTGCAGAAGAGAGATGTGGAGCATCCCCTCGGAGAGTCTCGTCGCCCCCACTCCCACGTGCCGGGATCGCAATCTCCTGACGGCGGCGAACTCTGTCATCTTCTCTCTCCATGAATTATAGAAGACATCTTCTTCAAGCTTTTCTATTCGCCTCACGACTCCATTCAAGCTGATGCCTTCCGCTACAGAAAGCAGCATCATGAATGCGAGATGCGAGCTCGGTGATGCGGCGACCTCGGATTTCTTCCCGGCCGCCGGGAAAAGCCTCTGCTGGGCGAGCCGAGGGGCGCTGAGATTCATGGGAGGGCATTTCGCTCCGCGCGATCTTTCCGTCGCCCAGGCACGGAATGGGCCAGGAACCTTTCGCCTCTGATTCCTTGTGGCGGCCGCTCGCCTCGCCGGAAACGGCACCGCGCCTAGAGGACTGCTACGCGCGAGACAGCCCTCCCCGAAGGGGGGATGGGAGTAGGGCGCTTGCTCGCAGCCTGCCCGCTGAGTCACTAATGCCGCGGCGACGAGAACGCTCAGTGCTGCCGAGGGTTGCAGCTCGTTTCGCGGGGAGGCGCCAGGTCCTGGCGCGGAAAGATACGTTTCGCAAAAAAAAGGCTAGGAGCGGGATGGAGGAGGTTGCCAAGACTCCCGTGCGAAGGAACACTCACGGTTGAGTCCGCCCGCCTCGGGGCGGAAACGGGACCCGACCCCGCGCGCTCGCCACGCCTCTTTGCCACGCCGTGCCTGCGATCCGGCGCATCCTGCGCCGGTCCGCGGACCTCGGTTCCGTGACCGCGACAGGAGCTCCCGTTCGACGAGGCAGTTCGACCTCAAACACCACCCGCGGCATCGCGGGGATCCCCGCTCCACTGTGTGAGATGCGCGGAATTCCCATGCGCGGAACCTTCCAACGCGTCGTCACCTCTGCGTGGCCGAGGAGCGCAACGCGATCCATCATTAGCTCACCTTCCCCTGATTGAGATGCAGCAGCAGGAGGACTTCGGATGCTGCCCGTCTTCGCGCCGACGGCGCTCTCGGCGCGCCGGAACGGGAGGCGGGGAAAAATCCTCGGGAGCTGCAGGCGAACCCCCTCCCTCCTCCTCGCCCCGCCTGCTCGCCCGCAGGAACCAGGATCCCTGAGCTCGGTTCCACGACCACCACTACCTTTCAGCCGCCTGGTTCTCTCGCCTTCCTCCCTCGCGAGGAGGCAGAGGGGGTGGGGGTGGAGAGGCGGGGAAGGGAATCTGCTTTCCCTCCTCCCGAGGGGGCGCGCGCGCGTGAGCCTGTTTCAGCGGAGCACGCGTGTATGCGTGCGTGCCCGCAAGGCAAGGAGCAGTCCGTGCGCCCGCCGCCAGAGGCCGCGCGCGCGGACTACCGTTTCCTTGTTCGGCCAGGCGTCCGCGCGCGCGCCCCCGCGCACGGGGCATCGCGAGCAGCCCGGCGCGGCGAAAGGATTCGTTCGACAGCCTACCAGAGTTATGGAGACGATTCCTGTTGGCGGGATTCCGCGGCTGTCTCGCCGCCGAGCGGAAGGGCGCCTGTCATAACAAGCCGTCGGGACCGCGGCCGGGCGAGGAGATGAGAAACAGCGATAACAAAGCCGGGGAAACTGCGGGACTTTATTAAAATATTTCCATCTGATTCCTTCGCCGTCACTCCGCCCCCACTTCTTTTTTTTCCTGCTCGCCCTTGGAGCTGTGATTGCTGTTGGGTGATTTGCTACGGAAGAGAAATGTCCGCCAGCGAGCTCCCATCTTCGTTTCGGGTGTTTGTCTCGTTCCTCGAACGCTGGTTCCCTCTAAGTAATTGGAAGAGAGGAGGAACCGATCGCCGCAAAGATACAGCGGGCAGCATCGTCCGATCTGAGTTATGGCAGCTTCCATGCGAGAGGACCATTCGGGAAGAATAATGCAACAGAGTCGGGAAATGATCACCCGCTCGTGCCGTGCGACGCTCCCCCTCCCCCAGCTGGGAGAGGAATGCGGATGCCGGCTAGAAAGCGTCCTGGAGCGCCTTGCAAAATCGGAGGTGTCACCGGCTGGAAGAAGGGAGGGGAGGTGGGGGGCGGTCTGGAACGGTTGTTGGCGGCGAGCGGAGGGGAACGCGGCATTCCTTCGCGTCTGGATGCTGCTTCCCCGCTGGACATTTCACGACAACAGGTCTTCGCGACGTGCCTGCCTGCGGAGGGCAAGGAAGAGAGAGAAGCATTTCCGGCCTTCGGGAGCCCCTAAGTCCTGGATCCCGCAGGCGCACTACCGAAGGCGGGAAGACGGACTGGATCCAGCGGCGAAGGACGTCATCTCAGGTCCCCTCATCCTGGGAGCGCTTCCTCCGGGGGCAGATCGGCTCTCCACCTTCGGAAACGAGTTCGGGGCCTTGCTTCCGGACTCGATTCTCGGCGGCGGAACGCGCTGCTGCTGAGCGGAGCCCACGCTCTTCGGCGTGGGCAAAACCCCCCCCTGACCTCCCCTGAGAGAGAGGATACCTCCAGTTTTTTCGGATTCCCATTCCCACGCTGGTCGGCAAGCAGGGCGGCTGAGTGTGCAGCGGTGGACGAGGGACTGCGGGAGCGGAAAAAAGTGCACCACGCGTGGGAGATGTCGTGGCTGAGTCACTCTCGATCCTTCCCCGCTTTTGCTCCCAGTTGCCGCTCCGGTTCGGCCTTACCTCGTTCCCTGGGCAACTGCTCCAGGTAGACTGCTGCTGTCGAAGCGACGGAGGAGATTGGACAGCACGGCCTTTCCCAACGCTTCCAGGGGTCCTCCAAGCGGACGAGGAAGAGATCCAGGCGATCCATGGTGGAAAACCTGGACTCTGCCTCGCGCCAGATATCTCAGATCTCCAGTAACTCTCCTCTTTGCCCTGTGTTTCTTACAGAGTCTGTACACGAACACGTGAATGTGCGTATAGAGGCACACCAGCATACGCGTCCACCAACGAGGCGTGCTCTGGGCATCTCCGCGAGATGAAATGCAACCTACTGTTTTTTTTTTCTTTTCCCTTTTCAGATCCACTGCACGCATTTGCCGCGAGTGGACGGGGAACAGAGCGTGAGCTAGCACACACGTATCACAGCACACCTGAATTCTTTGCAGCGTGCACGCTTTTTGCACGCGCAGTAACCCATGGTGCGCCGTCAGAAAGGGATCTGGAGCGACCGCTTGGCGCGGGGTGGTGGAGCGCCGTGCAGGACCGGAGAGCCATCTAAGAAGCGACCCGTGTGTCTGGGAAGCACACATGATGATGCACACGTTGTGCAGCAGAGGTGCACAGTCGAGCGTGCTGCCGCATAAGGCGCCAACCAGCGCGACGAGCATCCGAGGGAGCAGGAAGGACGAGAGCGCAGTACGATACGAGCGATGGACGTGGTACGACGACGCGAAAGTGCACCGTCATCCACGTCTCACTGCCGCCGCCACCTCGTATGGCGTGACATCTCTGGGGCGTTTTCTTGGGAAACGGTGTGGCGCAAGGATGGGTCAGAAAGAAGAGCAGCTTGTCGGAAGGTGAAGGACACCTTCCGCTGCCGAGGATCCCGGCGTTGCGCTCTTGGATCCGTCCTTCCTGTCGGAAAGCAGGATGAGTTCGTGCTGGACGATCAGAGGGGGAGGTCGAGGAAACGGCCCCTTAGGGCGAGCAGCAGAGAGAGGCGTGAAACTCTTTGCGCCTCTTTTCGACCGTCCGCTCTGCCGCGGGACGACGCCAGTTCCAGGGGACCTTCCCAGACGTCCCGTGGTCTCCGTCCCGTTGCGTATATAGCTCGTCGCGAACCTTCCCACGTGCGGTCCTCCTCGGAGTCGGGTGCACTGATACCAGCCGCTCGTGCTGCCGCGGGCGTCGCGGCCAGAACGCGTCCCGCTTCACACGGACGTCCCTCTCCCGGCGCCGCTCGCGTGCGACCGACTTCACGGCTGCGGATCTCCGTTTGCGCTTCTCCCGCCGGATCGGATTACCAGGAGATCAAGTGGGACGCACCGCTGGGCACTTCCTCTCTCCTGTCGCATGGTCGTTCCTTCTTCCCACGCTGAGGCCACGGCGCCTTCGAGAGCCGGCCGCCCGTATTTGCTCGCGTGGCCGACCCCTGTTGCTCCCCCTCTTCCCTTATCCTTGTTTTTCCGGCGCGCGGTCCTCCGAAGCTCGGAGGAAAGGCGAGAAGTCAATACGCAGCACGCCTGCCAGCCTCTCCTCCCACGCATCTCGCGGAAGAATCCTCTCCCACTCGCGGTCTTAGCTGGAGCCCGGGGGCCACCTCGCTTGCTAGGAGTCACACGAGGTCCCCGGGCGATCGGGGAGGGGAGGCGAGTAGAGAGCTCCCCGGATCTCTTCGAAACCAGAAGGACTGGCGAACCTCGTTCCTCCAGTCGCAGCGGCCGGCTCCTCCGGGCAGCTGCGGGGCGCGGATCAAAGGTCGCACGCGAACCTTCCCCCTCGTGCATGAGAACACGCTTCAGCCCGCTTCTCGGTTCCCGGGAGGGAGACGTCGAGGAAGGGTTCCCGAAAAAAGGAAGCAGACGGCTGCTCCTCCGGAAAGGATGATGCCGTCTTCAGCGGCTCCAGCCTCACCGCAGTCTTGGTCCCCCGGGGAGAAAAGAGGAGCGAAGGGCTGCACGCCTCTCTCTGCTGCTCACTCTGCGGGTCGCTTCTTCAAGCTCCCCTTCCGATCGTCCAGCATGACCTCATCCCTGCTTGCCGACAGGAAGGACGGATCCAAGGGCACAATGTCGGTTGCGCCACAGCGTTGGAGAGTCGTCCACGCTTATCGCGAGAGTTCCCATCTTGGAAGGAGACGGAGGAGGTCGTGGTCGGTGGGAAAGGAAAAGGGAAGTGACGTCGGGATAGTTGCAGGGAGGGAGGGTTGGAGGATGCAATTCACTCCGCCTCGGTGAGTCCTGCATTGAGCACGGCGGTCAACTGGTCAGGATCACCCTATCTGGTGCTGTCTCGACAACGACGCTGGCGCGCTCCGTCCAAGAAGCCACTGTGGACGAGAGTGCTTCACTCGGACGCCACCCTCTTCGTCCTCTAAGCTTTCTGCCCTCTCCTGGTAGCAGAGCAGCAACTCGGTGCCAACGCAAGGGCGAAGATCGACCCCACCCACGCCTCCCCGTGCATCCAGAGAGGTCGGGACAGCGGCATGCATGAAGGGAACTCAGAAGAAGGAAGAGGAGCAAGGTGGTTCCATCTGCTTAATCCTGGCCGGCTGGCGGCGCGCAGCTCGCTGCGGTGGACTCCCAGCATCCCGAGTTCGCGAGGGACTCTCGGAATGAAAACCGGAGGTGAGCCCGAAACCTCCTTCTCGACACTTCCGGAAAGCATCGGTCGGTGGTGACTGAGGTTCAGGCAAGTCAGGAATGCAGACCGGTTTGTGGCTGAGGGCTTGCGGCTGTATTCCTTCAAGACGGCGATCTTCAGCCAACAGCAGCGCCATCATGCGCGGTCTCTTCCAACCATCTTCAAAGGTCTGATCGCCATTTTGCCTTCCCTGCGTATGGCTCAAGGGGAGGAGGGAGACAGGGGTTGTCTCGCACGTTGCTGACGTCCCCCAGCAGCGACACATGCGAAATTACGTGCCGACGCCCCACCCCCTCTTTTTCACCAGCTGACTCCTTTCTGATGGGAGGCTCCGCCCGGTTCCCAACTGCAATCCTGAAGATGGATGTGGCGAGGGAGGGCGTCAGCGAGCAGGAAGGCGAGGTGGCTACAGAGGAGAGGCTCTCCTGCCTCTCTCTTTCCTGGAGCGGACTGCGCCGGAGGAGGAGGAACGGGAGGGAGGCAAAGCCGCTCGCACCTTCGGGAGAGGCATGACCAGCATGCATGCTGCCCCGCATCTGAATCTCGGTTGAAGAGAGGGACGGGCGGGTTCGGCACGCGCGCGCGCTGTCCAAAGTTCCTACCGGTCCCCTTGGCTAGAAAAGCCCTCCCCCGCGCAGTACCTCAGCCTCCTTCTGGGTGCGGAGCCACATCACGGTGACGGCCGCTCTGCTAAACTCTACCAAGTCTTCCTGGTGGCGGCGTTGTTACTCCTCAAAGCCCGTGGTCGTGGGAGGAGCACTGTGACCCCTATCCCTCCGTCTTCGAGGATACAGTCACGTGCCACTTTGGAGCCGCCTTCTCGTCGGGGCGGGCGGCGTAAACGCTGGCCGTAGCGGACGCCTCCCCTGCATTCCTCCTCGCCATCTTAGTGGGCACGGATGGATGCTTTCTCTTCCTGCCCCTTGCACCTCCCTTCTTCCCTCCTCTTGAATCCCTTCCCGCTGTTCCCGATGCGCTTCCTTGCGCCATGGACAAAGCTGGATGAGACGTTCAGCTCCGCGCGCGTGAGAGGCGACTCGAGTCTCCAAGGCAACAACTCTCTGCGAAAGCGCCTCCTGGATGCAGGCCGTCCAGAGGCCAATTGGCAGAGAGCAGATGCCGCCTTCCCTTCCCTTCCTTCTCCTCCTCCCTGCGTATTCCATGGCTACCGGTTCTTCCTCAGGATGCTGCGGCGGCGAAACGAAGGGTGAGAGCGCGCGTCTGGGGACGCGAACAAAGGAAAGAGGAGGGAAAAGCACGGCACGGAACCGGAGGGGGAGCAGGTGGGGCGGGGAAAAGATCGAGTGCCCCCCGGCCTGCATGATTACCTGTCGCCGCTCTCTTCCGGTCACGGGTGCGTGGCCGACCCGTGGTTGCGCGCGGAAGTTCGACAGGCAAGGTGCGTCCTTAATGACCAGCTTCGCCACTATCCATCATGTCACAAAGGTGTGAATTCACCGGAGCCTTCGGGTGGCATCGCGATCCTGCAGGCGCAGAGAGGAAGGGAGAGGTGGGATCCGGGAGAGGGGTGGAGGAAGAAGGAGAGACTTGGATCTGATCCGAGGGGGTGGTCCTTTTGGACGGCACGCGTAACTCCTTGAAGAGTCGCTTCCCCTCCTCATTCCGGCGCGCGCCCATCCTCACGCCAGGATCGACTTTCCCGAAGGTTCCCAGAGGAAGGTTTATCCCACGTCCCAGCGACGCCTTCAGTCTTCGACCGCGGCGACGGGCCACTGGCCGCTGCGGTCTTCCTCGGTTCCTCCGCCGCAGTCGAGGTTCCGCCGCTGCAGATGCGCCACGGACGCCGACGGTCGGGCTCCGGTCAAGAGCCGGCTCCCCGGCGTCCTGCAGCATCCGCAGCGCTCCAGGGCACGCCGGGCGGCGACCCATGCGGATTCAATCGCCGCCAACTGGCTGGAGCCTGGAGCCTCTCCTCTGCTCGCGGCCGCTTGCGTCCTTCCATGTCCCACGACTGCCAGATCCGCGGGCGCACGCGCCTCGCAGGCTTTCGTCCCTTCGTCCCTTGGCCCTCAAGATGCTACAGAGTCCCCTCCAGCTTGGATGCCGAGAGTGGGAGGGGAGGGATCAGCTCCACGATCGTGCGCCGGTTTTTTGGGCGGCAAACGGCCCCGCCTTTGGCCCACGATGCGGACAGGCGAAGGGAGGCCGGACGCCGAGACGATTGCCTGCGGGACAATCCGCAGGGACGGCATGCGGACGGCGTTCCCCCTCGGAGGTTCGGAACACTCTGAGCGATCTTAGCGCCCGTCTGGGGCAGCGGAGGCGGCGGAAAACTCGCTGCCCCCGCTAATTACAGAGTGGTGGCGGCGGTGCGGCCATCAACCGCGCGGCAGGTTCATGCATCTCCCCCCTCCTCCCCCCCTTCTTTTTCACGCTCTTGAACCATCTTCTTTCTCTTTCCACCCGGGAACGTCCGAATGCTTCAAAGCCTTGCAAGAAGAGGGAACACGCGCGGGAGGTCTCTTTTCCCCGGGAAGGGGGGGTCCCACGTGTGCACGGGTGTTCGAGTCGGGTCTCCCCGGTGCCGGGACAGTGCGTGAGGCAGTATCGTCCGCAATTTCGGGAGCCCCCGAACGCGTTCCAGGGGTGCGCGCAGCGAGTCCTAGGCGCCCGGCGGCTGACGGCTCAATTGAATTGCCTCCCGTCATTACGCCCCCGCAATCTCCACAGCGCTGCAGAGGCGCGCCCTTGAGGCTTGCATCCGCGGGGCGCCTCCATGCTTCGTTTCCTCTGTTCGCCCCGTGGAGTGCTTCGCTCCCGGGGAGAAGGGGGGTGGAAGGATATGGCTCTCGAGAGAAAGCAAACCGGAAGTGCAGGTTCGTCCTTCGGGGGAAAAGGAGGAAGCGACGGAAGAAGGAGAGATCCGGCGCCTCAGAGAGGACGGCAGCTCTCCCCATGGGGAGAGAGGGAGGAAGAAGCCCCCTAGGGTGTTTCGGCGGCTCCTATCCTGAGCATCCTGCTCCTCCCTCAAAGCTACCCCTCATCCTACCAGGCAACCTGATCGTCGGGAACTCGTGCGGGATACATGGAAACGCTCTTCGAGGTCGCTAGCGCCCGCTTCCCCCGTGCAAACAGGGAACAACCGCGCACGCGTGAGGTGGGGGTGAGAAAGGAAGGGGGAGTGGGGAAAAGAGGGAGAAAGTGGGACTCGTGGAAGTCCCGCTCTCCCGGCCGTCGGCCCCGCGAGCCACCGCTCGATGCGCGCGACAAGACGTGCTCGTCGCCAAGAGAGGGAAGGGGACAGAGAGGGAGAGATGGAAAGGGGGAAGCAGAAAATCTCCGGGAGCGCTCCCTCCTCCACCCTGAGTGTGGGAGGACAGTCGTGAGTTCGCTGGATGAGGGCAGCATGGGCAACAGTGGTACCCCAACCAAAGGGAAGGGAGAGAGGGTCCAGAGAGTTGGTAGCGATGGAGAAACCATGGCTACCAGATCTTCCTGCTGGCTTCGTGCTCCTCGGCAGGAGTAGTACGGTTGGATGTTTTCAAGGGTCTCCCTGCCGCGCCCTGAATGGAAAGGACAGATGGGGCTGCGGATGGGTGTGGATCGGACAGAGAGTTCATTCCCGGTTCATTTCCTTCGGAAGGAAAAGGGGTGGCAGGGAGAACCTTGAAAGGAAAGAAAAACCTTCTCTCCCTCGGAAGGGGGGGACGAGAGAAGCCTCGCATCCGTGGACAAGGACGGTTATGTAGGAGGAAGGGGGAAAGAGTAAAGAAGGAGGAGGAGGAGGAGTCGTAGCATCAGCAGGGAGCGACGGAGAGAGGGAGGGAGGGAGACGTTCCCGTGGGAGATCAGATAACTCCTCAAGAGGGGGAGGGGACCGGTAGCACGGGGGATTTTGATTTCCCAGAATTCTCCCCGTCGATAAGCCAGCGGGATCGTCCGCGCGCTTCCCCTCGCCTGGAAGGCGGTAATCCTGGGGATGAAGCGGCGGGCGGGACCCCGAAAAAGCGACCGCCGGTCCGAGGAGGAACAAGGGAAGAAAAAGGGGAGGAGGCGAGAGACGAGGGAGAGGCAACGATCCTGAGCCTCTTTCGCGCTCACGTCCCGTACGCTCTCTCTCCTCGCCCCGGAATCTGGAGAGAGGGGAAGGGGAACCAGGCAGGGAACTTCCGCCTGGGCACCTTATCCTCCCGTCTAAGGGAGGAAAGAACAAAGAGGAGCGAGGGAAGGGTGGGTGGACCCCTCCCATTCTCCTGAAGCTGCCCTCCGAGTGAGAGCGCTCCGGCCAACCTCTAGGGTTCTCTTCCGAGAGGAAAGGGGAAGGAAGGCGAAAAGAGGATCCTTGAAGCCTCCCGTCTCTTCCCTCTCTGGAATGGGGAGTGCCAAGAGGATGGGGCAACGAGGGGGTGGAGTAAACTCCCGCAAGATTTTTCAGCACTCCTTGCTGCGCCTCCGTGGGCCTCTGGAATGGTGAAGGACCTCTCCTGGGGTTTCGACAGGGGAGCAAGCCAAGTTCCCCGGAGGAAGGGGCGGAGGAGGGCAGGTGGAAAGGGGAGAAGAGAGAAGAGGGAGCAAGAGGTAACAAGATTCCGCCGAAGAGACAGAGGAGTTCCTTGGATTGCGGCTTTCTCCCTCCTCCATCTTCATCATCTGGAGAGAGGGAGGGAGGAAGATTCTTCCCGTCCCCTCTCCTGAGCGTACTTTTGACTGTTGCTGCTGCTGCAATCAACCCCTCCACTTCTCCCAGCAGCACCCTTCGGTCAACACTGACTCAGATTGGGGTCTACGGTGGCCGTTACCTCAACTCCTGGAGGGTGAAGGATTATCCCCCCCTCTCCCTTTCCCCTCATTGAGGAAGGGTTGGGGAAAAGGCATGTGGCATCTTAGACGACGGACGGTTCCCGGCTCTTTCTCTCTTCCTCTCCCCTCTCCCCGAGTCTCCTAGAGGATGGAAGGACGGGAGTATTTAGTGTCTCCGTGGCGAGAGATCTTCCCGGGAGCGACCAGAGCTCCAGCCTCGGGCTAGGAGGGTAAGAGGTCGAGACGAGACGGGACTCGCCGCTTCCACGCCCCCTGCTGACGGTAGGGTGGGACTGCGAGGCACACATCCCGGATCCCTTCCCTCGCCTTTTGCTCTCTTCCGCTCCCGGTCTTCCCTTCATCCCACTTCTCGTTCATGGAACACGGGGAACGTGGGTCTTCTCGGAGTGCGCCCCGCGCGAGCTTCGAGACAGTCGCCTAGGAGCGTCCTCCGAGAATTCCGCGAGATGCCGCGTCCTAGAAGAAGTCCTCGAGCTAGGACCGCGTGAGGGAGGACGGCGAGCGGTGGTAGGGAGGGGAGGAGGGAGCTCCACGGGGAACCCTGGGACTGGTTGAGGCCGGCCGGACGGGACGGCTGGGAGCGCTTGTTCTCTCTCCCGACCACGCTGCCTGCGAGCCGGGGAAGGGGGTCTGAGGTTGGAAAAAGGAAGAAGGAAAAGGGAAAGTCTTGATATAGGGCAGCTGGAGCTAAGGACAGCAGGAAGCGAAAGGAGAGAAACCAGGAGGAAGGACGATGCGGAAGAGAGGCCCACGAACAGGAGGAGGAAGAGACGAGAGCGAGGACGACAGGAAGAGAGCCGAGGGGAGACGGTGGGAAAGGAGGAGGGGAAAACGACGTAACGGGCAGGGAAAGAAGGGTGGGGAGAACCCGGTTGCTGGTGGCGACTGGTTTTCCAGAGGGATAGGAACTCCCTGGAAATGCGGGCAGTTCGGACCGTGCGCGTTTCCTCCTCCTGGCCTGCTCGTTTGTCCGGCGGCGGCGTTCCGCGGGGAACCGCGGGCCGCCGGCCAACCCGTAACGGGTGGAGAGAGAGCGAGGGAAGGATCTCCAGTGACTTGCTCGTGTGTTCCCGGCTCGGAGGCATTATCGCGTGCGACGGCATCAATCTCAGAGCAAGTGTCGCGATGGTAACCGGAATCCAGGGAAGCCCGAAAAGGTCCCCCTTTCCTCCACCCCGTAATCTGCGCCATCTGTTCCGCCGTGTCCTACTCTCCCGTACATCTGCTCCCAGAACAATCCAGCATCCGAATAATGGTCGAGTACTTGCCAGAACGACTTTTAATGATCCCGTGCCCGACCTGTCCCGGAACCTCTCCTGGGCGTCGTTTCGTTCCCGTCGTGTCGAGTGGCCGCGAGCGGAAGGATCGTTCCTTCCCCCGGGAAGGGGGGGAGCAGGAAATTCCCCGCAGAGCAGCCTTTTCCACGTCTTTTCCTTTGTTCCTGGAGCAGAACGGACCGGGATCGAGTCCTCCGGGACGGCCGGTCCCCCATGCACCAGCTGAAGGAGTGTGCGGAGGGCCGAGGACGCTCCTCCCTCGTTGCCAAGGTGGGGGGAAGGGGAGGAAGGAGGGAGGGCAGAGACGCACGTAGAGGTTGTCAAGGACGACGCGGGAGGCGCCGCTGGCGGGAGCTCCGCACCTGCCTGGGTTTTGAGGCTCTGCTTTGGTCCTTCCACACCAGGTAAGAAGACGCGCGGCCCGGTAGCAGGGAGGACACGCGCTCCCTCGCCACAGGAACTCCCTTGTCTGCGCGACTCGCGCATCCCCCTGCTGGGGCTCCTGGAGAATCATACTACGGAAAACCAAGAGGAGGGGACCTTTCCAGGACGATCCCAAAGAGCACTGCAAACAGAACGAAGCGGCTGCTGCCCTTCCCTGTGCGCGTGCTTCCTAATTGCCTGGAGTCCCGAGGAAGACACTCAAAGACTTCAGGAACCAAACTCGTAGAAACGGGGGATCTTCGATGGCTGAAGGGCTGAGCAGAGGAAGCAGGACTGGCTGGGGAGGTAGTGGAGGCGGCTGCGGAAGAGTAAAGGGCGGGGCCGGCTGGCTGTTGCCAGGGAAGCTGCATTCCGTCCTTCGGAAGCTCCCGGGAGCGTCGCAGGCTCCTGCCTGGAGGTTCCCCCGGGGCGAACCATGGCAAGCCGAGCGAGACACGCCATCGTCGCCTCCATCGCGCTCCCTCCTGTCGGGGAGGCTGCTCGATTCTGGGGAAGTGCGCGATGCACGCGGTCGACCGCTTCGTTCGGCCCAGCCCCGCGAGGTGCAGGGCGCGCAGAAAGTCTCTGTCTCCCTGGGCAACAGCCTCGTTCTTTTGTTTGCCGATTAATTGCTTCGGGAAAGCACACAGCATCCGACGGCGATGATGAATGTCGTCTGCTCAGTGTTTTCGCGATGCGAATCCTGAAAACATCCCGGGAATCAAATTGAAATCCGCGGACGGGAAAAGAAAAGGTCGTGTGCAAAAAAAAAAATGGAAAGAGCAAAACAAAACAGAAAGAATGAAAGGAAGAAAGGGCCTCGAAGATCGCTGACATGGAAGGAGGAAATTCTGAGGAGGAAGATTCATCTCTCCGATGGTATACGCAAAGGATCCGGTCCGAGGAGGAGAGGGGGAGGAGGGAGTGGCAGGGTGCGATAAATCAAAGGTTTAGAGGACGTCGCAGGAGATGGCGGTTGCACTGCGCGAGCAGAAAAAGGCCGTCGTCGGCGGAAGAGGGGGAGAAGGAAGGAGGGGGCTGCTGCAGAGGACGTCAGCGTGCGGCTGACGTCCCCCGCAGATCGGGAGGGAAGTCCACGGGCCGACCGAGAGGGGGAGCAGGCCAGAAGCACCCCCAAGACGTGGGCAGGGCATTCCTCTCTAGGAGAACTATCTGCTGCAACCTCTGCTACTGATGTGGTGGCAACAAGTTGATCCCCGTCTTCCTACGTTCCTCCTACTCCTTGTCCGCTCCTCCTCTTTTCTTCTCTTCACACCTCTTTCCCCTCCTCCTCTTTTCAGAAAGATCGCTCCTGCATAGCCTAAGTCCCTCCCCGCGGCTGCTAGAGCAAGGGGTGTCCGCGTAAACCCGGAGCACACGGGAACCTGCGGTGTATCCGGGCGTCTCCTGCTGTCCAAGACCTTCGTGAGCGTGCATGCACGCCCTCCCACTCGAGCAACTTATTTCTGACGAGGAGACCAGTTGCATCGCAGCCCGCTTCGCGACCAGGGAGCTCTTCCCTGGCTTCCGTGGTGACGGGGACACGCAGCAGCGTCACGGAAGGCGCAGGCATCCACGTCCATTGCAAGCTCGTGGTCCTTCCGGATGCAGCGGCCGTTGCCCCTTCTCACAGGAGCACAGCAAGACCGAGGAGTGTGCAGGAGCCTCTGTGGGAGGCGTCGGTCCTGTGCCTGAAGCGTTCCCTGAGCTTTTGGGTCATCGGGGCGCAAGGAGCGAGGGAGGATGCACCCGACCATCTTCTCGCTCGCACTCCTCTTTCGTCGAGTGTCCGTCTGAGGTCTTCTCTCCCTGCGGTGGCCGGAAGAGAAAAGCGCCGAAGGAAGGACGGATGATCTTCACCTTTGCACGTCTCAATCCTCATCGAGGGGTGCGCAGACGCTTCGGTGCAGCAGCCAAGAGGGAGCGGGAGGAAGTCGCCGAGTGCCAGCGGCTGGGACAGACGGGAAGGGGCGAAATTCGGGCTGCGCTGTGACCATCCAGAGCAGTTGGGGTTAGTCCCTTGGGGAGGCCGCGTCTACGAGGTGGCCTCTTCGGAAAGTGTCTTATGTTTTCCTCTTGTTCTCTCGCCAGACTTGTCTGAGAAGCAGCCGCCCTTCTTCCAGGATGGTGCTCCCTCCTTCTGGGAGTTGCGGATCCAAGATACTCTTCCTCCTCTTCGTGGTCAACATCTCTCTTTCTTTCTCCTGGATCTGGGATGCTGTTAGCCAGAACTCAGGCAAGGCCCCTCCCTCCATCAGGCAAGGTTCCTACGTGTATAGTAGGGATAGTGGGGATCCGTGTGCACGACCGTGGCGCGCTCTTCAGGAGCCACTCTCCTTGATGGGCGTCATCCACATATGAAGCCTTCATGGAAGCGTACCCGTTTGGAGGCAACAGAAGAGGAACTGCACCCGTCGATTTACAGAGTGAGGGCAGCCTCGCGGTCGCGCGATGCGCCCTTGTCTGCTCTCCAGGAAATTCACCCTTATGGTGGAAAATTTCCAACCGGAGAATCTGGGAATGGTTCACATCAGGGAAGAAATGGTTCAGAAGTTCTTCAAAGTTTCTTCCCTTCCAGAGGTTCCCGGGAAAGCGAGAGCAGGGAGGGAGAAGGCGGCGGAGACGCTGCCAACAACTGAACTCCTTTGCAAAGCATTCCTCTCCCACTGGACATTAAGGAGTGTGGATGACAATTGTGCAGGGTGCGAGGAACAAGAGACCCCCCACTTCATCGAGTGTGTCGCCCTCCGTCCCATGTGGAATCGACTGTCGTCGATTCTGAACATTCCGGTGGGCGATCCCAAGGATATTTTCCGTCGTCTCCTGATGCAAAACGCCCTGCCAGCAGCCGCGTGTGTAGCAGTTCTCTGCTGCATACGCGGGATCCTGGCAAAATGGTCTGCGTCGAGGAGAGGCCACAATAGCCGGAACGCCATCTACTGGGCGGCTCTGTACGTTGAGAAAGCCTCCCGATGGCCCCGGTTAAGAACTTTGCGACCAGCACTTGTACGCATCCTGAACTGGATGCAGAAGACCACTCGGGGCGAACACTGATCCCTTCCCAGCCCTCCCCTTCCCTGAAAACATTCCCGTCCCCTTTAGTTTTTGTTCAACTTTTTGTTTTTTCTTTGTGGTTTTCCCTTCCCCATCGCCTGCAGAGAGGACCTCAGCGGCCTATGGGCCGGTAGTGGCAAGTGTCAAGACAGGCAGAACCACGTGTTCTGTCTGAACATAATGCTTACACTTTATTATGAAATTTTTCTTGTAAAAATTTCAATAATAAATGCCCCGGCATACCCGGGTGACAAACAACAACTGAAGGGCACTCGGAGTCCCATGGTGGATTCCCTTGTTGTTCCCTCTGGGGGGAGCCGAAAGGGACAGGCTTGTGAGTGTGCGGTGGAAAGGAATTTGCCACCTATGCGCGCCAGGAACGGTACGAGGAGATAAGCAGCACAGCTGGGCCTCCGCGAGCAGGGAAAGCAGGGGAACTCCCACAGAAAACATGAGAGAGGCAGGTGGAGCAGAAGCTCCAGAGTCAGCGGAAGAGGTCGCAGATGCTGGGTGCGCAGCCAGGAAACGCGGACGTCGCCACCATCGTCGCTGCTAAATCCTAAGACCCGTCCGCGCGCCTCTGTCGGCGGCAAGAGGAAATTCGAAAGGCGAGGAGGACTGAAACGTTCCGGCTCGGCTTTCCACCTCGCCTGGGACACAGAGGATAAGGGCACTTGCGGGATGGAGATCACAGAAGACCGTCTGGGTGCCGCGATCTCCCTGAATACCTCGGTAAAGCCTGGTGAGCGGCCAGCCACACTCAGAGGACCCTTTCCCGTGTAGCTGGTGGACTGCTGGCGGACGGAGGAAGGGAATACGGCCAGGGAGATGAAAAGGCGAATAAGGAGAGGAAACAGCATCCTCAAGTAAGAGAAGAGAGGCGGTCCCCACCCCTCCTTCCTTCTTTCTTCCCTTCCTCCGAACGAAGAGTGGGCAAGGTTTCCCGCTCTCCCCAGATGGGAAAAGGCCCCTCCCTCTGACGAAAGCCGCAGGATCGGGAAATCTCTCTCGGATCCTCTCTAGTGGGTTCGGACCCCACGCGCGGCCCCAGGATTACCATGATCTCCTGGAAATCGAAAGAGGAGCGGAGCGCATGGGCGTGTGTTTGATGCCAGGGGCTCGGGACGTTCCCCCGATCGCATCATCCAGCGGAGAGGGAGAGACGTCTCGGATGCGGAGACAGGAGGGGAAAGCTGCACCTCTTCCCCGACGACGATGAAAGATCGGGATGAAGACTGAAACGCACCTGGAGTCTAAAAAGCGGGAAGGGAAGGGTGCAAAAAAGAAAAACGAGGATGACGGGCAAGGGGGGTCGCCATCTGGTTGCTGGGGACCAGTGAACAAGGGAAGAGGAGAAAAAGGAAAACAAAATACACACACAGAGGGCTGACAGATGATGATGATCATTCGGTCAACAACTGAACGCACAAAGACTTTGATCTCGAGAGAATTTTTACTGCCTCTAGTATCTATCTACACGAGCCATTCGTGGTCTTCAAAGCTATGGGTGATCTCCAGTCCAGAAGGCGCGGGCTGTGCGATGGCGCTGAGAGGCATCCTCCTTCAGTTCTGGCTCCGGCGCGGCATCTCAAGGCGCCTGTCCTCGGTCCGAATGCCCCTACTACGGGAGGAGCTAAGACCAACCAGGTACTCTTGATGGGTGAGTCGCAGCCTCGGTCGCCGCGCTGCGCATCACGCAGCCTCCCGGGCGACAGTTGCCACTTAGTTGCAGTCGCGCGGTGCGCCAGAAGCAGGCGCTCCGCCGCTCGCGGGATGCAGTTGTGCGCGACGGCGGGCGTCCCCAGCAGGGGGGCGACGGGTGGAGTTAGGCCTGTCTGTTGTTCCCCCTTCTCACCAGGCGGCGCGTGCCCGGAGATCCGACGCACAAACGCCAAGGGGAAGAGGCTGTTGCGCTGCTGCCGCCGCCGCCACCGCTGCTGTTGCCGCAACCTGTGCGCGCGCGCGCGTCTCGGCAGCGGCCATTGCTGCCGGAGCCGGAAGCCGACGCCCGCCGACGCAGACACGCGCGCACACGGCAGCGCGGCGGGGACCCTTGCATGACCTGGTGCGCCGCAGGGCACGGACGGGCCGTCGCTGCTGCTGTCCGGCACCCAACGAACGCGCGCGCGCGCGCGCTCCGGCACGCAGCAAGAGATTCCCGATTTTCGTTCTGTCACCCTCGTGCACAACGGCAGCGGCGGCGCCACCTTCTGGCACCCTTCCGGGAGAGTTGTTCCAAGTGGGTCGAAGGACGCTGGAGAGGGCGCTCGGCGACACCCCCAAGACCCCGAGGGGGACGAATTCCGGAATGACGAGCTCGGGCATCTCTCCCAGCTTCCGATTACGTCCCCGCGCATCTCGGGAACACCCCGAACGAGGGAAGGGAATACCCGCTGTTGGCTCTCGAGATTGCGAATCCCTTTCAGCGGATCAAGTATCAATAATGAAAGCAAATTTCGGGAGGAGAGCGATACCATGACAACGCGCCGCGGCATCGGGACTGATTGGATGCATAATCTCTCGTGTATCGTTCGGTTAATGGAACCGGCGCGCTAACGGAAGACCGCGCGGATGGGATTAACGTGCGCTTAGATCGGGAATCGCTTCAACTTGTGGCTGAGGACTGTTGAATTATATTCCAGAGCCCGCTGGCGTCCCGTTGGGATGCGAGCGGGAATCCATCATCGAGAGAAGAATCTCCTCCTCTCCTCCCTCCCTCCCTATGCCCGTTCCTCTCTCCCCGAACGGCGAACGCGAGCCCGCCGCAGGCGCACGCTGGAGGTGCGATCTCTCCCCCTTTCGCTGCTGGTGCAGGGAGCGCGGGCTTGTCGTACGCGGAGGAGGTGGCGCCCTCCATAAGAACCTCGATCGCTCCTTCCTAGAAGACGGATCCCCTTCCCACCGGAAGGAAACCACCTCGCCTGCTCGAGGTACGGGCCGGGGAAAATTTTTTCGGGGAGGAGGAGGAGGATTAGAGGAAGGGGTGAGGGGGAAAGGACTTTTCCCCTATCCCACCCCCTCCTCCTCCACACCTCTTGAACGGTGCGTTCCTAGCTCTGCGCGCGCCGGAAGAGAACGGAGCTCCCCGCTGCCGCCCGGCACCGTCCCGCCCGTCGGTGCGTCCACTCCCCGGGGAATCCGGTGGACAGCCCGATGAGGAGAGGGACGGGAATGCCTCAGGTCGCCTCCGGCGATGTGTTTTCTGCTGAGGGAAGGAGAGAGAGAACGATGTGGCTGCTGCCCCCGGCCAGACTGGTATTCCTCCTCGCCAGTGCCGCGCTGGACTGAGTGTGTTTTTCGGTTGGCGTCCATTCTTTCCTTTGACCTTCGCCTGCCGATCACTTGATTGGAAGTTCTTCCCGGGATTCAATTGTTTATATTGTCTTCTTTGTTCAGCATGTTGTTTAAATATTTTTATCGTTTTCCTACCGAAGGGATGGGGCAAAAACAATCGAAATTTTTTCCGTTGCGAGGCAACGGAGTTCTGAAACACATCCCACTCCAGCGCATAAATCTTCGCTACTGTGCCGCTTGTTTGCCTCGAGAATCCGGAGGAACTTTGCCGGAGCAGAAAGGGGAGGGGGGAGGGGGAGGAAGAGGAGGAAGAAGACGAAGACGAAGAAGAAGAAGAACGAGAAGGAGAAGGGAGCTGGAGGGAGGAACAAAGGAGGAGGAAGCAACGGCTTCTGTTGCTCCGCTCAGTGTACTGCCGCCACCGCCGCAGCCTTCACCATCCACCCTCTGAACGGAGAGTTTAGCAGATGGAACCACCTTGCTCCTCTTCCTTCTTCTGCGTTACCTTCGTGCGTGCCGTCGTCCCGACCTCTCCGGAACGCACTGGGAAGCGTGGGCGGGGTCGATCTTCGTCCTTGTGTCGGCTCCGGAGCTCCTGCTCTGCTACCAGGAGCGGGCAGAGAGGAGCTCAGAGGCCGCCAGAGACCTCGCCGCAGCGGTGGCTCGTTCGGGAGGGAGGTTCAGCGAAACGGCCTCCTCGAGTTTCAAGAATCCACGACGTCCTCTCCGGACAAGCTCCCTTCTGGAGGCGACGGTTGTCGGGGGGAGAGAAAAAAAAAAAAGACAGGGAAAAGAGGAGTCTAGAAGCTCTACAGCATCCCTCTGTGAAGATCATTAGGGGCATCAGGCAACCATCCTCCTCAGAGAGGGCAGTGAAGGCGTCGACTGAAGTATTCGGAGGCGTTGGATGAGCAGTGGTGATTCCTTTGCCTTCCTTTCCTGATCTGTGTCCAGAGGCGGCTGAGACGGCCAGCAAGAGGTGAGGAAGACACCACTGTTGCCGGGGCTCCGCCCTCGTGCGTCCGGCCGGCTGGCTGCTTTCCCGCAGAAGCAGAGAAAGCAGTGCCGCCAGCAGAGGGAGCGACGCAGCCGGCCAAGCTGATCCTTTGGCTGTGGTGGCCACAGCTGACCATCCGCCCCGTCTCCTAGTTCTCCGCAAAACCGTCCTCCCTCCCCCCGAAGCGAGGCGGTATTGCGCTCGCCGCTAGGCACCGCCGTGAGCGGCGACGGCGGCGGGATGTGCAAGAACTCGGAGTCCGCGCGTGATCCGCGCGCGGAGACGCTTCTCGGGGGACAGGGGGACTCTGCCTCGGGGATCGGATGCTTACCGGGTCGCCCTTCCTTGCTTTTCTTCCCTACGGCGCAGCGGCGAGGGACACCTGAGGAGGCGCGGCTTTTCACGAATCGATTAAAAATGCAGGATGCTGGATGCGCGCAGAGGCGGATGATGGATACCTCGGGGAATCGCTAGCGTTTCCGTGGGAACGAACGTACCGCGGGCGAGGGTGTCGCTTCCTCTCCGGGGCGCGCGCGAGCGTGCCGAATTTCACGCTCCCTTCCCGCGGAGCTTTGCCACGCAACCGCATTTATCATGGCGAGTCCCGCGCCGCCTCCGGGAGGCGCGATGGCAGTGGGCCTCTCGGAGGGAGGGAAAACCGTCGCGCCGGCCCCTGGCGCAAGAGGGCAGCAGCGCTCCCACCACTGCCGTCCGAGACAGCGGGAGCAAGACTGCGACCCTCGTCGCCTGATGCGTCATCAGCCAAGGGCTCCATTCCAGGGAGAGAGGGGAAGAGGAGAAGAATAGGGGGGAAGGGGCACTTTTCTAGAAGAGACGAAAGGAGGAGGTAGGGAGAAAGAAGCGGAATGTCGGAGAACTCTCCTTTTTCCTATTCCGCGGTCAACGCCCCGCGTTCTCGTCGGTGGACGCCCAGCTTCCGGATCGCTTCCGAAAAGGAGCGTGGATTGCTCCTGCCTCTACTTCAGGGGAGGCGAGGGCCTCAGCACGGCGAGGTGGAAGGAGAGAAGGCTTCAGGAAGAGGGGCGTCCCGGAGCACGACGCACGCCTCCCAGAAGGGGTAGCAGGAAGCTCCTCCTCATCTTTGAGCGCTCTCGAAGGCGTGGCTGTCCGCCAGGCGACCGGCACCTACGGGGGAGGAGGCCTTGTGGCCCTCCCCCTTGCTGCTCAGCGCTGCCCATCCCCTCCCTCAGAAAACCCCACAAATCATCGTTACGGACGATCCCGGTCCTTCTGCCCGAGTAATGAGTGGATCCCGGAAAATAAAGTCCGTCGTAAAACGCGTCGTCCCGGTAATCCGGACAAATCATCGCGCGCGCATTATCTCTAACGGCCGCGAGTGACTCGTGAGAATCGGGAAGTCCGGGATATCTGCAGCGCGGGGAGGAGAGGAGGAGGGGGGGAGGGAGGACAGCGGCTTCTTTATCAAAAGGCTCATCCCGAGGAAGGAGGGGGGGGAAGGAGAGGAGAGGTTTAGCGGCGGCGTCGCGATCCGCCGCGGCCGATTCGTTCCGCCCGTCCGGCAGTCTCCGTTCCGCGCGTGCGCCTCTGTGGCCACGCCGCTCCCGTGGCGTCGAGCGGAGGAAAAGAGAGGGAGGAAAGGCAAATCGCGCTCGCGCCCTCTCTGCTGAAGCCACGAGAGCACAAGCGAGGAGCGCACTGCGCCGGGCAGCGAGGGGTCGCCATGGAGACGGGAAGCGACGGCGGCGGCGGCGGCGGCGGCTCTCCCTCCTCCCCTTCCTTCCCCTCCCCATCCCCTTCCGAGCAATCCCTCTTCCTCCCCCCCCCCAGCTTTTCCCTCTCTCCGCCGCCGCCGCCGAGTCGCGTGTCGGGAACCGCTCGCTCTCCCCGTCTTCCGTGGAGCTAATCTGGATGTTGGCCGATTCCAGCTACTCGCATTTAACGCCGATTAAAAGCCGTTTAATGGCGCGGAGGAGGGGGAGGGGGGGGGAAAGAGGAGGGCATGGGGATCGAGGTGAGCGTCGGTCTCCAGAGTCCGCATTCGTCTTGGTAGTCGGATGAAGGATGAATTATGGTGGGAGAGCGGACGACTAGAAAATTGCCTGTCTCTCCACCAAGAGAAGAAGTGAGGGAGAGGAGAGAGAGAGAGAGAGAGAAAGGAGAGAATGCTCGCGCGCGTGCCTCAAGAGGGGGGAGGGGAAGGTAGCGCTGCAGTCCCTTGCTCACCGCCGCCCTAGGTGCTCAACAACACTCTGAGCAACACAACGCTCTCGCCAGCCCTAAGCCGCTCTTTGCCACGAGAGGTCGCCGCAGAGAGGAAGGGGGCAAGGCGGGGTCTCCGGGAGACCTGACGAGTGATACAAAGTGAGGGTGGTCAGGTCGGGAGACGAACGGGGGACGAAGGGAAGAGAAGGAGGAAAAGAGGAGGAGGAGGAGGGGTTTTGTTTTGTTGCCGATAGAATTCTGGGAGTTCCACAGGCAACCGAAGAGCACTGCGGGCCGCGGGCAACCAAAACTCCTCTGCAGCTGCCGCCGGAACGAGGCTTCGATCTCTCGCAGCAGTGCCGGCGGATGCTCGTTCGTTCTTCCGTGCCGAGCCGAGCTTCCTCAGGAGAGGCAGAGGGGATGCCTAATGCCTTTGGGTCAGGAATCATCATTCGCTTCCTTGTTCTCCCTTCAGTGAAAAACTCCCCCCTGCTCCCCTTGACCCGCGCTGCCCTCCCCAGGAAAGCGCGACGAACCTCTTCTGCCAGGGCATGGCCGTCCTGTCCGGGTGCGCGCGCAGGCGCAGTTGCAGAGTCCGTCCGTGGCGCGCGCTTGAGGAAGGTAGGGCCGGTTCGAGGGCGCGAAGGAAGAGGCGGGAGTCGTCTCCATGGGGCGCAGACTTTCTCTCCCCTCTCCTCCCCATCCTTCCCGAGCTGCCTGGATGCTATGTTGCCAGGCCATGAACCCCCCTTCGACAGCTTCTGGTTGCGCAGCTCCATTCCCTGGAGAGGCGACAGCCTGCTCCGTGCCCAATTTCCGAGCGGAGCGCGTAGACCATCCGCGTTGGCGGGGGCGACATCGCTTATGTCCGCGAGCGTGACGTCACACAAGATGAAAGATCGCTTTCATTTAGCTAGGGCCGCGGTGCGGGAGATTCCCGGGGAGAATTCCATCTGCCTCCTCCCTAGCCGGATCCCGCGGCGAAAATGGGGGTGATGCCGGTTCTCTTCGCCCTGTGGGAGGGCACGGAGGTGCGCGGCGGCGGGGCGAGATCAGCGAAGGACGGCGGCCTTGACTCGGGACACCACCTCCTTTCCTTGCTGTTCCACATCTCAGGCAGCCTCATCGCCCGCCCCCACTCCCCGAGATGGTGGAAAAGGAGACGCTGTTGACGCGCCCGTTCGGCTGTCTCCGTCCGCCTGCCGTCCGCATCCGCACCCGGACGCTTCTTAGGGAAGAGGACGCGGAAGGACGAGGAGCTTTCCCCGTCCCATTGGGAAACGTTCGGGAGCGGGAAGAGGAGGGGCAGCCAGCTGGGCAGGCACGTGGGCGAGGCGAAGACCGCCTCAGTTTTTCGGGGATAGCAGCAACGGCCGCTCCCTCCGTCGCGTGACACTGAGCCCGCGGTCGGCGGCCTACGCCGTTTCCCTCGGCGACCGCTCCCTGAGCGCGCGCGGTCGGACCTTGCGGGTTTCCTCTTCCGCTCAGCTGCCTGGCAGGACGAATCGAGAGCTCGGTGGGAAGTCCTGAGCGGCATCCCATTCCTCCTCCTCCTCCTCCCTTCCGCCGACCGGCCAAAGGAACTCCTAGGACCCGCGTGCGGAAAGAACTCTCCTTCCTCCTCCCCTACCCCCTCACAGTTGGCAGGTAGCGAGGGGGCAGCGTCCCCCCCGCTCCACGGGAGCGAATGGCGGGAAAGTGTCCTGCAGAGATGCGAGGAGCCGCTGTCTCTGCTGAAGCTGCTGGCTGCTGCTCTGCGCGCTCCCGGGGCAGAGGAGGAGCGCGCGCGCGCAGCGAGGTCGGATTTCCCGCCGATTTGGGCACGCCTCGGGCCCTTTACGGCCGCCTTCGGGGCGAGGGGGAAGCCTCCCGAACGGGGAGCGAGCTGGAGGCGGAAGGGCACCGACCAGTGCGTCCCACGTCGCCCCCGAGGAGTCCTCAGCAGCCCAGAAAGAGGGCCGCGCGAGCGCAGGGAAAAGGGGAAAGGGAGGGGTAAGCGTCCCGAGCGGTTTCCCACGCGGCAGGCAGATTTCTTCCCGTGGAGGTGTAGGCGCGAGGATGGACGGAGATGCCTGGAGGCTGTTTCGATTCCACCGGGAAGTCTTCCCTCTGCAATAGGGCAAAAGGGAATGAGAGTTGCTTCCCTTTCCCCCTCGGGTTTTTGCGGGCCTCCTTCCTCCCTCCAATCAGCTTCTCGGAAGCTCAACGGCCGCCTAGGGGCCGCCACGTGGAGCACTCGGGCTGCTAGGATTGCCCGGCGCTTTCCTCCTCCTCCGAGGAAGATAAGGAAGAAGAATGGACCTACCCCCCCCCCCCCCCCTTGCCGGTGCACTTCCGATGTGCGCACGCGCGAGCGAACGACCGTCGTCCGTCCCCGCGTGTTTTCCCGCCCATGTTTTCTCCTCTCCCCCCTCCTCCTCGAGCACCGGTGGTTCCCATGCCGGCTGCGATCTGCTCGTCGTGACCTGAGGGCCTCCTCTCGGGATCAACGGAGCCGCGCAAGAAATGATTAAGCTGTCAGGCCGCCTTCCCGGAGGTGCGGATGAAGTCTTTAAGGGAACCAATTACCTCGGATGTTTCTCGCGCCTCCAATCATCTCTGTTTGGCCTGTGGTATCACTGACAACCCATTTGGAGCTGGATTTATTGAAAATTCCCGAAGAGAGGAGCGGGGGAGGAGGAGGGGGAGGAGGAAAGGACGGACGGCGCGCACCGGAGAGAGTGCGGAGAATTCCTGCGTGGCAGTGGCGGCGGCGCTGGTGCAGGCGGGGGAGACAGAAGGTTGCAGGGACGGTGCCGTTCCTCCCTTTCTATCCACCTTTCCCCCTTTTCTCCCTCTTCTCTCCCTCTCTCTCTTTTTTTTTGCCATCTCTCGGCTCTTCTCGCTGCTTTGCGGAGCCGCCGCGGGTCCTCCTGCTCGGCTCCCGGGACTCTTCATCTCCGCAGGGAGATGCCCCTGGGAAGAGCGGCAGGGAAGCTAATCGCGGGTCGCGCGCGCCGGAAGGATGGTGCGCGAGAGGTGGCTGCGCCGGGAGCGCCGCTGCCGCCTTGCGGGAATTCGGGGGGGATGGTGCTTCCGGGCTGCTGACTGACCACTGCCACCCTTCCCATCCCCTTCCCTTCGCACTCTCCCGACGCGCGGCAGCGATACGCGCCGAGGGGATAAACAACGCGCTTGGCGCGAATGGCAGCCAAGGAGGGTGGTTACCATGGTGAATTTAATTTGCAGGTATCTCCCGTGGCAAACATGGAACAGCTCATGCACTTGAATTATCCTTTCCGCTGTACCTCTCCGCCTATGGCTTTTCTCCACCTCTCCCTCCCTCCCTCTCTCTCGCCCCGCGAAGGTGCGTTTCCAAGGAACGAAACCCGCACCGTTCGGGCGCCCTTCCGATCTCCGGCTCCGCCTGCTGCTGTTGTTGTTGTTCCTGATGCTGCCGCTGCTGCTGTTTTTGTTTCTTCCCCTCCTCCTCCTCCTCCTCCCCTTTCGTTTTAGCCCACGCCCCGCTCGGGAAGGAGGAGAAGGAACCATACACACACAAATCGATAGAGGAAGGACCGCAACCGGGTCTCTAGAGCAACCCCTGAGCCCTCTAGACCGAAAAAAAGGGGGGGGGGGGGAAACAAAAAAATAAAGGGCGAAAATTCAATTCCCCTCCGCTCCGTTTGCACCCCGGTAATTCCGTCCCTCGCGTGCGTTTCTCCTTGACTACCTCGTTCTCGGGGGCAAGCCACTTGGAAAGGGGGGAATCGGGCGGAACTCTCCCCCGGGAACGCCCCCCGCCGCTGATGGCTACATCCAACGCCGTCTCTTAATTGTAACGTGGCAACCTCCTCCGCTCCCGGCAAGCTGCTGCTTGTTAGGCGAAAACAAGGCGCCCTGGGCACCGCTCCCGGCTCCTGGGCAACGCACCGTTTCCCGTCCTCCTCTTGGGGCACAGAGGGAAATGCGTTCCTGCGAGGCAGCAGGAGGGAAAGGAAGGAAGGGAGGGAGGGAGGAGCGACAGGAAGAGAGCTGCGCGGTTCGCTCGAATCGTCAGGATCGGTCGCCTAGAAACCGGTCGCCGTCTTCTCGGTTTCCAGGCGACTGAGAAGACCTTTGCCACTGCTGAAGACGGCCTCAGCTGCTGCTGCTGCTGCTCAGGAGGACGACGGCGGCGGCACCGTTTGAACCCCTAGGCCGTTGCTTGGAAACCGGGGGGTGTTTTGGGTTCTCTCGCGGCCGGAGAAGGCCGAGAGCGTCGTCATCGCCATCGTTATCAGCGGTAGCGGCCACGCTCCGCAGGAGCCGTCGTCGGTCTGGAGACCGGGCGTTTCCGAGGACTCGCGAATCGCGTGGCTCCCGCCGTTGCCAGGGGTGCAGAACAAAAGGGCTGGGGATGCAAATTGAAAACGACCGTCTGGGTAATTGCTGTCCATGTTGACCATCTGATGCGTCCGTTGCCGAGGGGAGAAGCTCCATCCCTCCCCTTCCACGTCCCTCCGCCTCGGCGGAGGAGGTGAGACGCCCTCTTTTGTTCGGCCTCCTCCTCTTCCTCCTCCCCCTTCGGTCCCGCGCTTTGGAGAGGTTCTTCCCGGAACGCTCCTGGTGCGTCCGTCCGGGGAACGAGGAGGGGGGAAGGCGGACGGAGAGAGCAACAGGGGGGGAGGGGGGAACCGGAAGAAGAAAAAGGTTTTGGCTTGTTGCCTGCTGCGCACACGCGCCCCAGAGAGCTGCGGATCCGTCCGGGACGCTGCTCCGACAGGCGGGATACCGGACTGCCGGGCGGCCCGCATTCCCAACACTTCGCGGACCGCCGGTCCGCCGCCGCCGCTCGCACAAAACGCGGGGCCGCCGCCGCCCGCAGCGGGAAGCGATTTCCCTCCTCCTCCTCTTCCTCCCCCCCTCCTCAATTTTTCCTCCGCCACCGCCCTATTTGCATCCGCGCCGTGTGAAATTTTAATTTGTCGCGCGCGGCCCGGGATTGAATTCCAGCTTTGCTCGGGTTCCACCTCTCCCGCCTGCCCGCCGAGGGTGGACGAGACGGGCACCTTTTGAACGGAACCCTTTGAACGACCCCTCCCCTCCCTTTGACCTTCTCCCCGCTGTTGCGTGTGCTCCTGCCGAGAACGAGGGCAGACCGGACGCGTCCGCAGGCCGCAGCGAGCCTTCGCGTGGGCCAGTCGCTGCCGCCGCCGCTTCGCTCAGGGTTCCCTCCTGCCCCTCTTCCCTTCTTCGGGTGGGAGCTATGGCGATGCTGCACGGTCCTCGCAGACTCCCTGCTTCCCTCCCCCATCTCCACCGCTGCACCGCGAGAGGCGACCCCTTCGTCGAGCGTCCGACTCCTACCATGCGCGCGCGCGCAGAGGGGAAGGAAGGGGCCGCGCCTCAATACTCGCGACTTCGGGCAGGGAGCAACACCTGCGGCACTTCCGAGTCGCGAGTACCTCCCGGCCGTCCCGATGGTAGCGCCTCGAGTTGTTGCTGAACTCTCCCTCCTCACCTTTCCCTTGTTCTTGCTGCCAGAGACCCGCCTCCAGGAGGGCAGCGGAGCTCCGCAAGGCAGGAGGAAGGGGAAGAAGGAACACGAAAGAGGAACGCAAACGAGCAGGCAAAGAGCGGGACGAAGATGCAGAAGAAGGCCCAAGCGACGATGAGGCGGAGGGGAAGAGCAGGCAAGGCAGGAGCCGAGGGGAGACGTAGGGTGGGAACCCCGAAGGGAATTGGCTCCTTGGTTCCTGGAGTGAGCCCGCAGCAGTCCTTGCCAGTCAACGGAGACATCCGGTTTCGGGCTTCAACCAGTGCCGCAGCCGAACCCTTCAGGACAACCAGGTCATCTTTCAGAGGGAACTCGAAACCTACGACGCATCCACTTCTCGGCGCTTATCCTTCCCCGGATGGGATTCGAACCCGCATTGCTTGGCGCCACGAGCGGAGACCTCAGCCACACGGCCGCCAACGCAGGCCAAGGCACAAGTAGACGGTGAGGCGAAGAAGGGCCAAGGGACTGCGGGGAAGCGAGAGAAGACAGTGGGAGAGGTGAAGGGCTCAGAGGAGGATGCCTCAGATCCCGTGCCAAGAGGGCGCTCCCTGAGAGATCCTGCCATTAGGTAGACTCTCCCGAAACAAATTCGGCTAACAGGTTCGGATTCCCCAGCCGGAGATCAGCAAGATTAATGGCCTCCTCGTAACGGCCGTACCCTCTGCTGTGCAAACATCACGGAGACAGCGCAACTGATACCGCCGGCGCTATAAAGATCTCGGCAGGCCGTAACGCCTTGCAGCCATCAGATAACTCAGCTATACGGCGGGCGATAGCGTGGTCCCGATGAATGGAGGAGGCTGCTTTGGATGCAAACAAAGGCTCTGGTGGCTCCGGCGGCGCGGATGCAGTTCGTCGCTCCCCCGCCTCCCTCCCTCTCCGCGATCCCTGCCGGCCCGCAGACAGAAGCGTGGTGGGACCCCGGACCGGGATGTGGCAGTTCCTCCCTACCCTTCCCCCTTCCTCCATGGAGGAGCAGCCGGTCGAGGAGCCATTCCAGGACGAAAGAGCAGCTCAGTCATGCCACTGCTCCTCGACCCCCATCCCTTTCTCCTCCTCATCAGGAAGGAAGGGGGTGGGGGACACGCGCGGACCCCCTTCTGGGTTTCCGGGAGGAGCCCCGCGTCTTCTACCGGGGTCAGGTGCGCGGACCCCCTTCTGGGTTTCCGGGAGGAGCCCCGCGTCTTCTACCGGGGTCAGGTGCGCGTGCGCAGCCCCCTCGGGAACGAGCGTAAGGGCGCGGGAGGTCACGGCATCTGCGGGACGCCTGCCAGCGTCCCTGCTTTCGAGTGATCTCAGAGACGGCCTCCGTCCCCTCTTCTCCCCTTCCGGGAATTTCCGACAAAGTTCACGTGGTGGCGAAAGCCGCGTCCCGCTGGAAAACCGTCGAGCAGCGGGACATGCGCGCTCCGCCTTGTCCGAAACATCCCACCACAGGGAAGGGAGGAAAGGCGGGGAAGAGGAGGTGTTTGAGACTCTTTGCCACGTCACGGGAGGGTTCGCGCGCATCCCAGAGCGCTCTCCTTCCTCGGGGAGCGGCGGAAGCTACGTGGGAGGGAGAGAGGGGAAGGGAGCGCGCGCGTCGTCGTTCGGAGTCGCTTCCTCCCGTCCGTCCCTTCCCTCCGGATGTGGCGGAGTCCCTGTCGGGTTCTCGCCTGCGGGACTCCTCCGTCATCCGAGGAGACCAGCGGAAGAGGGGGATGGGAAAGAGTGGGCGGAGGGAGGAGGCGGGGGTGTGCAAAGGGAAGCGCGCTCGTCCTTCCCATTCCTCCCCTCCGGTGCGCGTGCGCAGCTCCTGCCAGTTCGCTTGTCGGAGCGCGCGCACTCGCTGGATCGCACGGACGGGTTTCTGGGGCAACGGAGGATGGGAAGCGCGTGCGCGGAGGAGGAGGAGGAAGCGGGCACTGGAAAACGGACGGCCGGGAAGGAGGAAGGCGGGCGGGACTCCCGGAAATACGGAGAACCAGCCTCTCTTTGCTCCTCTTCTTCTTGCACACAGATTTATTTGCCTACGAAGTCTCTCAGTGAAGACCAACTTTTTTCTACCGGTTCAGAGCTTCTGGACCAAGGGCCGCTATTGCACTTTCTCATCCCGCTCGGGTCGGGGAGCACCGGCCGCGGGCCGCTTCCGCGGGCACCGAGGCCGCTCCCTTCCCCCGCTACTCGCCCCCCTCTTCGGGGGCTGCGTGGAAACGACGACCGTTTCATGGTCCACCGCACTGGCGCTGGAGGAGGAGGCGGTGGCGGTGGTTGGGAGGTGAGGGAGGAGGAGGGAGAGAGGGAGGGGTCAACTGGTCAGTGCCGTGCAAGGCCCGGCGTCCGCCGCCATCCCGTGGAAGAACGAAGGTCCCCTGCACTCCAGCCTCTGCCCCAGGAGGTCGTCGATGGTGAATGAGGACGGCGGCCTCTTCCTCTGGACGGCCTCCGCACTCCTGGGCGCCACCTCGACCGCCACTGCCGCCGCCGCTTCGCGGCAGCGTCCGACGGAGGATTCTGATCCACTGTCGTTGACCACGTCGATGTCCTCGTTCTCGGACGTTGAGGCTGCCGAGACCTTGCGCCGGGACGTCCTCTTCTGCTCCCACTCCTTGCGCAGGAACTCGATCTCCACGTGGACTCCCTTGATGGCCAGCCGCTTCTGCTGCTTCTCCAGCTGCCGGCGCAGCTTCTTCTCCTTCCTCTCCTTCTCCTTGCGCTCCAGCTCTTCGGGAGGGATGGGGTCGCCGCTGCAGGTCTGGGGCTGGGAGTTGTGAGCAGGCCTGCCCGGCCCTTTCTTCGTGTGCTCCTTCTTGCGCCACTTGGCGCGACGGTTCTGGAACCAGACCTGAGCGCGGGTGGGTTCCTCCGGGCTCGCCGCGCGGAAGGGGGGGGGGAGGGAGGGGTCGCGGCGGGAGAGGGGGCGGCGGGGGACGGTACCTGGATCCTGGACTCAGCCAGCTGCAGGCGCATCGCCAGCGCCTCTCTCATGAAAATGTCTGGGTAGTGCGACGCCTCGAAGGCCTTCTCCAGCTCCTCTAGCTGCCAGCTGTTGAAGTTGGTCCGGCTGCGTCGCCTTTTGCTGTCGTCCTTATCCTCATCCAATTCTACTGGGGCGGGGGAGATAAAGACGTCAGTCAGCAGTAACAACGCACCCACCTCCGGCAGTGGCGTTCGACCGCCGCTGACGGCGGGGAACGGGAGGAGCGCGCTGAAGCTCATGGGTGGCCTCCGGGAAGCCGCCCGGACTATTCGCTTCACCCCCAAGAGACAAGGGGGTTGAACTCGAGGGCGCGCCCGTCCCCCTCCTTCGCGGAGTCCGCCTCGTAACGCGGCGAACCCCGCCGCGCCCGCCTCCCAGGAAGCAGCGACGGGAGTCGCTCGGCCGGAGGAACACGGATGACGCGGGGTCATGCGCTTAGCAGCCGCCTGGCTTTCTTCTCTTCCGGTGACCTCTCACTGGATCGCAACTGCTAGCGCACGCGGGGCTGGGTGGCTGAGGTATCGACCCGGCACGAGTGGCAGGTCGAAAGGCGAGCTACCGCACCGCTCTTCCTGTGTGCTGGATGGGGCGGATCCGGCTCCCGCAGGCGACGGCGCTGGCCTCCCCCCCCCCCCCAGGGTCTTTACCCCTTCCACCCACCGAAGAGTCTTGCCGTTGTCAAGGGAAGAATAGGGAAAAGATCCCCCCTCCCAAGCTAGGGAGGAGGGTTGCCCGTGCTTCTTCTGCCCTCTCCCCTTCCTCCGGAGGCGGGGTAGGCGCTTCAGCTTCCCCGATGGAGGACTGCGGCGTCTCCCGATGATCTCCCGGGTCTTCCCTGACTCCTCTGCTCTGTCCGCGGCAGCGACGGCCCTCTGGAAAAAGAGGAGGCAATCCCGTCGCGGCCAGGTGGAGAGCCCCTCCCTCAAGATCCTCTGGGACCGTCCCTTGAGGGCCGCTGCAGCAGGAGCTCTCAGGCGCGTGGAGGCATCCCCGGAAGAATCACGGGCAGGGGGAACGAATCGAGCGCCACCGCAAGGAGTCCAGGTGTGCATGCAACCCCCGAGACCACGGCCCTCTTCGCCCCACCTCAGGGCGAGGCTTCATTCCAGAGGGAGGCGCGGTGCTGGAGTTCCCTCCCACGGTTCTGCCCCCGCTTCAAGGGCCTCGGAAGGAAGGGCCGTCTGGGGAGCACTTGCGGCGCAGGGGCCCGCGAGACGGTGGGGGGAGGCGCCGTTTCGGGGTCGTCCGCACGCCGATCTTATGCCGTCTGCCACGCGCTGGCTGCTCCCCCCTTGCCCCTCTCCTTCCCACCGCGACCCGAAGGGAAGCAAGGAGTTCGTATTCATGGAGACGACCTCTCTCTCTCCGGGATGGACGCGCGTCATCTTGGATGTGGGTCCCCACCGGGAGCTCGCACCCCCAGGTTGTGGCACAGCTCATTTTTGGGCACCCAAGAAGGCGGGACGCTCCCCCCAGGGCAAAGTCCATCCCCTCATGGCCCCGAACTCTTCCTCGGATCCCCAGGATCCTTTTTGAACCACTGCAGCTCTGGAGGGAAAGAGACGTCACCGGGACGCCACGCCTCATGAGCACGTCCCTCCTCACAAGGGGGCGGCAGCGCATCCCCTGGGGAGCACTCCGGAGGGAGAGAGGGAGGAGGTGGTGATGGGGTCCCGGCAGCCTCCGCGAGGGGGTGTGATGGGTTCATCGGGCTCGGAGCGATGCGTGTGCACCCTGGAGGAAGAGGAGGATGAGCTCTGCAAGGGAAAGGAGAGACGCCTCGAACGGCTCCCGGGGCGGCCCTGGCGAAGGAAGAGGCCCGGATGGTGCCGAATGCGGAGGAGGGACGCCTTCACGAGCGCGCAAAAAGGAGGGGGCGGACGAGGTGCGGTTCTTCTCTCCTCCCCCCCCCCACTCTCCCCGTCCCTCCCCCTTTACCTTTGTAGTCGTCGGACTTGGGCGAGTCCGCGGCGGCCAGGAGGTGGTGCCTGGGCAGCGGGCATTTGGGCGGGCCTCCGCCGAAGTCCCCGACGTCCGGGACTGCCGCGAACTTGACGTAGGGCGCGGCGGCGGCGGCAGCCAGGCTCCAGAGGGGCATCCGGCCCTGGCTGAAGAGGCGATACACGTGGAAGGCCTGCAGGCCGGGGCCGCCGAAGTAGCCGTAGGGTCCGAGGGGGCAGGCGGGCACGGGCTTGAGGAAGGGGGGGCCTCCCGGGTCCATGGCTTGGCTGGCCTCTCGTCGTCGTTCGTTGTCGTCGTTGCGGCGGATCACGGCGGCGGCGGCGGCGGAGGCGTCCGTCCGGCGCGGTCCGACGGGAGGGCGCGCGAGGCGGCGCGCATTCTCTCGGGCCGACTGATGCGAGCCCGCGCGCTTCCCCCGGAGTGCAGCTTGGCTAGGGGGCGGCGCTCCGAGGAGGCGGCGACCAATCGCGCGCTCCCGCCGAGGAGCGCGCGGGTCGACGGCGGCGGCGGCGGAGCCGCGAAGGAAGCCGCGGCGGCGCCCGCCCGTTCCCGTCCTCCCGGAGCGGCGGGGAGAGAGGCAGAGAGTGAGAGAGAGAGGGGAGGAGGGGTCACTCCCGGGAGCGGCGGTGGAGTCTGTACCTTCCCTTGGGGAGAGGGCAGGACGACCTCTACTGACTCCTCAGGCTCCGGACGCTGAAGGGTGCTGGGGACCAGCCCGGATGACCGACTTCAACCCCACTACTCCAGCCTTTCTCCTCTCGCCCACCTGCGAGCGCCGAGTAGCCGGCGCCTACCGGAGGCGTGAGACCAAAGAGGGGAGGAGAGAGATCCGGGATGCCGTCCCCCGCGCCCTGCGAGGGACGACAGAGGCCAAGGGGAGACGGCGGGAAGGGAAGGAAGAGGGGATGTCGCCTTGGAAACGGAGACGTTAGGAGACGTTACGTTACCTTCCTTCCTCCCTTGCGCGCACGCGCTCGCGCCCCGTGGCAACGGCGTGTCGCTGCGGAGGCGCGCGCTCTGCTTCGTCGCTCCCATCCGCGTGGAGAACAAGCGGTTCGTTACGTCATCACACACCCCTCCCCCTCCCTCTGCCCGGCGCCGTGTCTTCTCGCAACCGTGCCGAGTAGCACCCATCGTCGCCCCTCGAGCCGCCCCCCTTCCCGGAGACACCACCCGCCGACGTTGACCCGGTGATCGTCCACTTGCCTCTGCTCTCGGGGCAGGCAGTCCTCGGTGCTCCCCTCGCGAGGGCTGCCTTCGGGCGGGGGAAGATCAAGGAGGGGAGAGGCGATCCGCCTCCACCCCCACCCCACCTTCGACGAGGAGGTGGGAGGACCGCTGCTGCTCACGTGGGGTTTCTGCGCGTGCGTGTTTTGTTTTGTTTTTTCCTCTCCCGATGCCTGGAAGCGGCGGCGGCTTTCCTGATAGGGACTCCCTGCCCCCCACCCTCCTCCAGGGATGCTTCACTGTGTAGGCACGCTCTCTCAGCACGGAGCTGCCCCCCCCCCCCCCGCAGCCGCCGCTGTCGAGCGCAGGAAGGAAAAGGAGGAGGAGGAGGAGGAGGAGGGGGGGGGGGAAGAAAGGAACGCCGCGCTCGCTTGCTCGCGCGGATGCCCTCCCTCGTTAAGCGCGCCGGCGAGGAGGAGCGGAGATCCTCGCAATTAATCTGCTCCGCTCCTGACCAATTGGCTCTCCCGACTCCATCAACTGTTTGTCCTCACTCGGGGTCCATTCATCACTGCGAAAAGGCGCCGCCTTCATCCCGCGCGCCGTTAATTCCTGCCCATTACATCTTCGGGTCGTAAAAGCGTGACGTCCGCATTGTGCGCGCCGACCCTCCTCACGTGCCCGGCCGCCGAAGACACCACCGCCGATGCCGACGCCGACGCCGCATTCTTCCGCGGCCGCTGCCTCGCTCCCCTCTCCTCCTCCCCCCCCTCCCTCCTTCCCCATCCGGAAGCGGTGCAGGATGACTAGCCGACCCCCGTCGGAGGAACATGGGGTCCCGGCCAAGGGGGACAGGAAGGTGGGGGCGTACCCATCTCCCTCCCTCCTGCGAGCGTCTGCGTCCCCTCCCTCCCTTCCTTCCGTGGGAGGCGTCCCCTCTCGGCCGGCGGCTCCCGGAACGGGCCGGTGCGTATGGCGCCCCGCGGCAGACAGCCCCAGGGTGCGGAGGCACGGCGCGCGCACGCGACCTTTCCATGCGGTCAGTCGTCGTTGCAGCGGCTCCTCCCCCCTTTCCCCTCTCTCTCTCGATGGGACTCTCGTGCCCACCTAGTCCCCTGATTCTTCCTCCTCCCAAGGGGTGGGAAGCGAACCCCCAGTCCGCCTGGAAAACTGGCCGGCTCCCTTCCGGCTCCCAGAACCCCCTCCTTCGTGAGGCCGCCGGGTTGTGCGCACCTGGGGAAGCATCGCCTCTGGGCCTTCCGCAAAGCGCGAAGAATTCCCTTCGATCGCGCGTGCCTCCTTGCTTGAGAAATAGGGAGGAGGAGGGTTGCAGGGCCTTCCTCACGCCTGACCACCTGAGGGAAGGGGCGCCTCTCCTGCTCTCTGACTCCCCGGAATGCGAAGCACAGCACTCTCCGCTTCGGGAGGGCTCCTTTCTCGCGCGCTCCCTCTTCCAGCCAGACGCAGTCTCCGCTGACGGGTGAGCTGCGACTCCGCTCGCGAGAACCGGAAATGAGTCCTCCGTTGCCAGGCGAGGGTCGCCGCCTCTGCTTCTCCCTGGCAAACCGTTCGGCAGTGCGACCGGCGGACCCCCTGGACGCAACGGGAGAGCGTGACGTCTATCGCACGCGATTCTCGACTACCCCCTCTCCTCCTCCCTTCCCTCTTCCCATCGACCTCTTCGTCTCCGAGAGAGACGGGAAGCCGTCCGAAGAGAGGACGCGGGGAGAGATCCACGTGGGTTTTCGCGGCCGAGCGCCATCTATCCCGACCGGGACAGAAAGCTAGGCTCCAGGCAAGCGCGACCTGGAGGGTCTCGGGAGCTCTCCGGGGTTCCAGAGGTCTTCCTGCGGACCCCCGACCGATCTGCAGCCGCGTCAGGGAGACATGCCAGAGAAGAGTAGAAGCAGCAGGAAGACATAGTGAAGCAGGGAGGAGAGGAAGCCGAGGAGCATGGCGAGGGAGGAGGAGGAGGAGGAAGACGAACAGCAACAGGAAGAACATGAAAAAGACTCGGAGAAGGAGTGTGCTGGCCGACCCCGTGACGCAACGGAGGGCGCGATGTAACCCGGGCAGGAGAGCGGACAGAAGGAACCTGGAAGGGCAACCGACAAGAAGACGGGAGCAAGCACGAGCAGTCAGCAGCGGAAGAGGAAGGATCACGGTGAGGGAGGAAAGGCTGCAGAAGAAACCTGCGAAGACGCACGGCAAAGGCAACGAGAAGTGGCTGGAAGAGGACGAAGGGCAAGAAGCGAGATGAAGAGGTTAGGAGATCAGAAAGAACAGACAAAGGGCCGATGAGGGCAGATAGGGAGAAGAAGAAGAAAGGGAGGGGAGAAGAGGGCATCGAGGGAGAGGAAAGCAGGAAGGGGGGAAAAAACCTGCAGACACGAGCAGTCGGAAGAACGGAGAGGAGCGGAGAGAACAGGAAGAGGAACAAAGAGGGGGAGAACAGGGAAGAGGTGGAACAAGGGGCGAGCGACTCTCTCCATCGCGCCCCCACCTCTCGGGAGGGGTCGCTGATCCCGCGGCTGGAGTGACCCGTCGCGGCACCGGCACCGGCAAGCCAGTCTCCCCCCCGTCGCAGGAAGGAGGAGAAACTCCGCTGGCCATTTGCGGCTGGTCGCCTTCCGGGAGCTTCTGGTGCGCTAATCCGCTGGGTAAGGGCGGCGGCACCCCACGGGAAGCATGCGAGGTGGACTTTGGGCGCCTGCGACTTACCCATCGGTCGCCGTCAAACATGGTGGGGCTAGATGGGGAGGCTCATGCCACCATTGGGAGACCAAAGACCAGGTGATCGTCTCGTCGAGCGGGAAGTCAAGGCCGCGCAGCCCGCCTCGAGGATGGTGCGTTCCCCCCCCTTTCCCCCTTTCGTAACGGAGTGCGGGGAAGCATCGCCCCTGAAGCGCTTCGAGCTGTCGCTAGGGTGCAGCCGCATTCCGCGGCCGGCCCGGAAGAGGAAGATGGGGGAGGGGGGGAAGCGAGAGAGTCTCAGCAGTCCCAGAGAGCTGCAGCAGGTCTCCTCCGGTCTCTCCTTCCCTTCTCCGATCCGTCCGGGGAGCAACGAGATCCCAGCATCCGGCGGAGCAGCATCAGTCCGTCCCGCGCAACTGCCTGCGAAAGGAACAGGGTGACATCTGGGGCCACGAGCGCGCAGGAGGTCCAGGGGAGGACGGGGCAGCAGCGCTCCGAGAGGACCCCGTAATGAGGAAGCACAAAAGAGGGACAGCAGGTTCTTTCATTCGCACTTGCGAGCCGTGATGCTGCGCAAGATATCAGGCGGAAAATGGGATTACGGCGCGCGCGGTAGCGGAGGCGCAATTTGTATGCGCGCCGGCGGGCCTGCGCGCCGACGCCCCAACTGCAGAGCCGCGGCGATCGAAAATTATAAAAAAAAAACTTCTAAAGGGACCACGGGTCCTTTGGGAAAGGGGAATGCTCGGTAATTACCGGGACACTTTTCGAGCGGATCCGACCAAAGGGTATCCATCAAAGATGAGAAGAGAGGAGAGAGGGGAGGAAGGGGGAGAGAGAAAAAACAAAAACAGAAAACAACTCGCGCCTTTGTATGGGGCGCGTTCTCTTGGCGCGGGCTCGGAGGGATCACCTGGCAAACACCTGCATCTCCTTCTGAGATGAGGCGCAGCAACTGCGCTTTCCGGAGCCGCTTTCGGGGGTGCAGCAGCAGCAGCAGGAAGGACCACCTCGCTCGCGCCGTGCGGAGCAGGCGGCATGGAAGGGGAGCGACGGAGGAACGGAGGGGGAGAAGGAGGGCACAAGGGAGAGCAACGGAGACTTGGAGGTGTCACCGCAGTCGCTTCCCCACTCCTAACACGTCCCTCCCTCTCTCTCTCGCGCGCGTGCGCACCACGCACAGGGGGGTGGGCAGGAGGGAACCATCCCTTCGCGGCGGCAGGTTGCTGCGCGCGCGCTCGGGCTCTTGGAACGGAACAGGCTACCAAACCCACCCTTTCTCGGCAATGTTCCAGCAGTGTTCGCCTTCCCGGGAACGTTGTGGCTCCCACCCCTTCCCTCTGGCGGTCTCGCGTCCGGAAATCGTGTCGGCGTCGCGTCGGACGCGGAAGCAGCCGCTCTTCTGTGTGCCCTTGGCCACGACGACTGAATAGCGAACTCTTCTTCCCTGGCATGCTGCTTCCGCCCCTCCTCAGCACCTCGAACCCGTTGACCCGAGCAACTCGTGGGATTCTGGGATGCTATGCTGGCTCGCGCACCTTGCGGGAGGACACCAGAGTTCCCTGAAAGAGTTTACGTCGCTGCTCCATGGGCGCTCGCTCGGCTCCCTGCTCGGCTCTGAAAGCGGCGCCTACGCCCCCCCTTTGTCCTTCAAGAAGAACAGGAAGAAGGCCTAGCAGAATAGGAAGAGGTGCAGGAGGTACCAGTGAAGACGAACAATATCGTCAAGGATAAGGGGGAGACAAGGAGGAAGAAGAGGAACGGAGGAGGAGGAGGAAGGGAGTGACACCGGGGGCTATCGCCGACCGCAGCTGCCATCCGCAATCCCGCGTGGGCGCAGATCGAGAGCGCACGCTTCCTGAGGGATAAGGCAGCGTTTTCCCCTCCCTACTGAGGACATTGCCCGGACCAAGGAGCGGCGCTCCTGATGCGAGAAGCTGTACCCGGGAACAGGGACGAGGCGCGGTCTCGCTGCATAGGCTTCGATTGTGCGCCCATGAGAGGCTGAGAGAACTTTGATCCACTCGTGTGGACCAGCACTGCCCTGCCCACGCTGCTTGAACCACCACCTGTTGAGCGCGGTGTGTCCCATCTGGCAGACACGGGACACCGCTCTGGGTTTTTCCGCAGGAGCAAGAAAGGCATTTTACCAGGAGGATTCCTCGCAAAGTCCGGGACGAGAGGACGGCGTTCATCGTTCGGAAAGACAAAGGCGCGATTCCCCCTCCGAAATCGACGGAGATCCTAAAGACACCCGCAGCATCGAGAGGCTAACGCGGGATCCACAGATTGCGAGCGCCCGAAACCACGGATAGACCGGCAGCTCACTGAGCAGAGCCTCCACGCGGTCTTCTAAGGGTCTACCTAGAAGTTTTCTCGGATTCGCCTCTGGAAGTAATGGGCGCGATTCAGAAAGGACTGGAACGTGACCACTAAGGAATGCTCGCATCCGCATCGCAAAGAATCCGCGATGAAGGCGCGCCTTCGGGTATATCGACATCACGTTCCGCGTCACCAGTGGAAAAATGCTTCCAGTTCTTCGCCTCGTGCCCTGGTGCCAGGACGAGACTTCCCCGAGTTCCACCAAAAGAGTGTTCTCTTTTGGCTTCCTTGAAGGAAGCAGTGCAGCCATGCCAACCGTCTCATGGGATAAAGTTCTGCCACATAGGAGAGGAATTGTTAGAGGAAGGCTCAGAATCTGTGAATAACCATGGTTTGATTATAAGGGGGACATGAGTAGATCAAGAGAGAGGGACGAGTTTCCAGTTCCCCATCCCTCCATGTCCTCCTCCTCTTCCTGACTCTTCTCTCTCTTCAGCTCCTCCGAAGAAGCTCCGGAGGTTCTTCGTATTGCGGACCGCGACCCAGCCGACCTTTACCAGCACGCATCTCAGGAATACCGCACGTTCGAGAGCACCCTCTCTTCCCTGGAGACCTCTTTCCCCCCTTCCTGCTCCTTCGGTCCCCTCCGCACTCCATCGCTTCCCAACCGCAAGATGGCGCGGGCGCTCCCAGGGAGGCCGGCCAGCCAGAGAAGCGATCCTCCGCTCTCTTCTGTCCCACCGTCGACCCGACGCCGTCGGCGGGGCACGGCCGTATTTCCCCTTACCCTGGAGAGGGGGCCCTGGATCCAGCTGGACGGGAAGCGTTCTGGTTGGCAGCCGCCAGCTGCTGCTGCCAGAGCTTCGGGGCGGCCTCCATCGATTGGGATCGTCAGCTCGCCGGGCCTCTCCGTAACCGCGGCTCGGCTCGCTGGCACAACCTGGCGGCCCGTGCCTGTCTTACGTGGGCAGCGGGTTCGCGTTGAATCCGCCACCAGCCTGAGGATGCTCGCCGTGTATCAGGGAGCGCCCCGACGTCGACTCCCGGCTCAGGGGTCTTGGTCACGCTTTGCAAGGAAGGAAGTCTGTCTCTCACGGGATCGCGCTCGTGGACGCTAGGCGACCCTCCCTCCTCATCTGCTGTATTATGTGAGATGCGAATTTTTCGAATGAGCTGAGCGTCCTGTGAACCATCTTCTGGTCCCGAGTTTTGCCGCGAAGGGGATGAAGCGCGCATTGACCGGAGGCTCACGAAAAGCCGTCGTTTCCTCTGCTTCCTTCTATCCTTGCCATGAGCAGAGTGCCCGTCCAGGAGGTGCGAGTGGCCTCCGAGGACTTGCCGCTTTCCCTTAGTTCGCCGTTGGAAGCTGCGGGTGTTTGTCTTCGGACCGGATTGAGAAACTGAGCAGCGGGAGCGCAGCAGCTGCAGACTGCTGGCGGTGCATTCTGTTTGGACCCTCCGATTCGATTCCAGGATGCCCGTGTTTGCCTCTCTCCTCGGCGTCTCCTCTTGCCACAGCTCTCTTCACCACTTTTCCATCGGTTTCGGCAACCCGACGTCGGCATTTTGACCATCAGAGAAATCGGTATAAGAGAGAGGGGGAGAGGAGAAGAAAGGAATGAAATTGAAAGGCGAAGATGCAACCTTGAGGAACAATGCATGGACAACAAAAGCAAAAGATGATGGAGGTTTCTGTCAGACGTGGCAAACACCGGAGCTTCGACTGCATGAGACGCACGGATCTGATGGTTATCCATCCCGTTTCCGTGGTCCGGTTTCGAGCTTCCATTCCTGGTGGGAACGAGGCAGCCACTTGGAGATGGTCGGGGAGACTGGTAACCGGCTGACATGGAGAATGTACCGAGGAACCTTTCGAGACGCATACACCTTCGGATGCCACCTCTGGATGCTTGGGGCGGCCAGGCGGACGACCTGTTCCCAGCTGGAAGTACCTTCTTCTATCCTTTCGGAGATCGGTCTGAGAGGATTCCAGATCCCATTTATTTGCTCCGCGTACTGTTGCCGTGGTGACGTGAGCCGATGTGGAAGTGGAGCAGATACTTTCGAAGAGGAAAGATTTCAATTATTCTTCCGGAAAATCCGAGTGATGGCAGCTTGTGTGTTTCTCTGGAAACGCAATCTCAAAGGCCACGTGCAGAGGGAAAAAAGATTGATCTTCAGCGCCGCGGAGATTGGAATGAAAGAATTTGCATGGATTTCGATATCCCGGGACGGGGAAAAAACTTGTTGTTGTGTCAGGAGGTTGAGAAACTGCGTAAAAGCATTTGGAAATTTTCAAAACACGGCAGGAGCGCCTCTCTCGAGCTCGTGACGTCACCGCCGCCGTCGGAGCATCGCCGTCAGCGGGGGACGGCCTCTCCGTACCGAAAGAGATCTGGGACGGACCAGGGAGGAAGTGAAATGATCTTGGAGGCTGCTTTGCATCGTGGGATCCATCGCCCGAATCCGGACAGGACGAATCCCACGCCTTTTGCGGTGGGTCGAAAGTCACCAGGGAGACCCCGAGCCGGTACCTGGAACCTGATCAGCTGGGTTTGGACTGACCAAATTTTTGCAGATTGCAGCGTCTCTGGAGCAGGAACAGAATTTTGGGAACCGAAAACGTGGCCACGGAACCCACGTTCTCTCTCGAGGAGGATGGGATGGTGGGATCGGCCGCAAGGCAGCCTGCCTGTGGGTGGGTTTGCAAGTCGGGCGAAAGGCAAAGAGGGAGAAGGAGGGAGGGGTGGTGACTGGCCTGCGGTTTGCAGGGTGATGCAGCTGCAGGCTGAAAGAGAGGTAGGTCCATTCCGAGCACTCCGACCAAGGCGCGCGATTTCGTGCAGCCCACGACGGTAGCAGGCCTTCCCACCACTACGACCAGTCGAGGTAGTGACGACGTCTATCCCGTTGCCCCAGAAAGGCCGGAACCTTTCGCGCCTTCTTGCGGAACCGTTCCGACGTCCACCATCGACCCACAGGCGAACGGCAAGGAAGAAAGGAGCAGCGCCGGGACTCTTTCCGGAAGACTCGCAGACACGGGAGGATTTCAAGTAGGAATTCAGACGGAAGAAAAATCAGGGAGTACCGCCGAGAGATCGAATTTTTCGGTGACGAGAGATCCGAAGCGATCCTCCTAGAAATGAACTTTTTCCTCTTTGGATTCGTTCTTCCGTCCGGATTAGAGCCGCAACCGAAAAAGAGATTCCTGTAACAGGAAGTGATCGTCTCACATCACGCAGAGCAGCATCCTTCCCTCTAGGTCCAAACCTTTTGGAAGAATGGACGAAACAAAGCCTACGGAGGCACGTGCGAATCGTGGATTCTCGCGGGAGGAAGACGAGATAAGAAGAAGAAAGAAAATCTGCGAGATGAAGGAGGTCCGAGAAATGTTGTCATGCCGAGGATCTCGGGAGCTGTCCACCGGAAGCACGACCAGACATCCCCCAACCATGCAGCTCCATAGAATGGTGGTCTTACGCTCCGTCGAAGGAGCGAAACGAGCGTTCCGCTGCCAAGCACCTCGCATCATCGTGCACCGCCGCTGCCGACTCCCCTCCCAAGGGGTTTCGCTCCTTTCCCCTTGAGAGAAAACGCATCTTCCCTTTGAGAGAGGCGGGGAGCGCGCGTCCCCGTCCGAGGGAGTCGTCTGCGGCTTCGGCGGCTCCACGGAAGGGTCGGCACGGCAGCAGCTCTGAAGGCTTCTCAATCCTCCCCCTCGACTGCCAGCGGAGACAGCTGGAACGCTGAGGGATTCCCGACAGCGAGGCACGCGCCTGTCGCTCACTTTCAGGACACGCCTCGCGGGCTCATCCGGAAACGCACCTACACGCTCAACCTCCGCGGAGGGCATCGCTTCCGTGGCTCTTGGGAGCATGCAAAAATTCGCGCACTTGTTTTTTCTTTCTTCCTTCGTCATCTCTATGGAAACAGGCGGTAGCAGGCTGGTCTTCCCAGCGCCACCGGTTGGGGGAGCGACGACCTCGAACCGGCAATGTACTGAGAGCGAGCGGGTCTTCTCGGCTTCCAGGCTCTGCTCCTCAGGGGTGTCTCGCGGTCTCCCGGAAAGAGAAGAGGCACGGAAGTTCCTGTTGGGCTGCCCGCGTTTTTTCTCCCTCCTGACCTGCGCGAGCGTTCCGTGCTACCGGCGGGAGTCACGTTCGTCCAGGAGCTTTCGGAACTCCACCTGAAGATTTCGAGTGGCCCCCAGCGCTCCGAAACAACCGCACCCTCCTTCTCAAATGGAGGGAGTCGGCGCTTCCGCTGTTGGACTGTGCAACGCCCACCGACAATCACTGGACCCAAGGTGGAGGGGGGGTGAGCCCAAACTGCAGCAGGTGCAGAGAACGAGAATCCCTCCCGCACCTGCCCTCCGGCCCCTGTGAGAACGTTCTGACACGACCGCAACCCACCGATCCCCGACGGCAACTCCAGAAACGGTCTTAGACACCTCTTCCTACACGATGCCCTACCTCCAGCCGCATCCCCAGCAGCTCTTTGCAGCCTTCGCGGGACTGTGGCTTCTTGGGGAGCCGCCAAGGGTGGCAATGACAGAGATGTGGCATCCATTTTGCGGTTCTCTTTCTGAGAATGGCATCGAGACGGTCCCATCTTTGAAGCACGCAGTATGAACTTGCCGGCGTCTTTGGAAGGATGCAGAGGGGACTCCCCTAAGAAGACAGAAATCCCTTCCCGAGCCCCCAAAGTTTCCTCTATTTATTTTTATTTAATTTTCTTTATTTTATTTTTCTTTTCGTTAGTTCTTCACCCCCCTGCTGTCGAGGCGATACTCGCCGGTCTGCGTACCGGAGTCTCTGCAGCTTCTCCGAACAGTGCACTACGTGGTTGGAGCGACAGTCCTACCACTGCCTTTGCACGTTCATTCATTGCAAGAAACGCCCCGAGACAACCGGAGAAGGCTCTCGCTGTTCTCGACCGAGTACTAGAATCCTCCCAGCTTCGGGGACTTATAAGCGTGGAAGGGGGCGTGGGAGGGCGTGGAAGCGAGCCCGAAAGTGGGTAGCTGTCGTCCTCGATGGGAAAGGAATCCGAGGACACCCTAGTGGAATCCCCCGAAATGCCCTCTCTCGCCGGATGGGATACAACGGATCTGGAGCAGCCGGGAACAGTCACTCCCGCACGGAAGCTGCAAGGCATTCTTCCTGGCTGTTCCCCTCCAGCGCCAGCACAAGCAGCAGAAGCAGCACCGAGGACCCGAAGACCGGGTGCTCGAGAGAGCAGCAGCAGCGGCGGCGGCGGCTGGAAGAGAGCGGAGCTGCTCTCCTCCCCCTTCCGCTCCACTTCCCTCGCATGAGAGGAGGAGGCGGGCCGATGGGAAGGGGAAGCTGGCGCGGCTCGAACCCATCGCGGGTGCCGGGTATCCCGTCTCCGCGCCCGGGGCGTCGTTAAATTGAGTTATCCGATGGCGCGTCATCTCCGGCGAGGTCGGGTGGAACACGCTTTCATCTCGGGCTGGGAGGCAGATCTCCGTCCTTGCGCCCGCGCCGCGCGCTGCGATGAAAGTATCGCGCAGCCTCCTTTATCCGTGATTGATGCCCGGATGGCTCTTCTGCGTCGGCTCGCAGGAGAATTGAAAAACCGAATCTCTCCCAATTATGGAAGAATTCATCAGGCACGATCACCTCTCCTGGCAGGCCTGGCGGATCATTACGCAACCTCATCAACGAATTACATCGCCGTTGCCTCCTCTTCGGCGTTTCCATGTATGCGGGGACTCTCATAGGCGCAGTCGGGGGGAGAAGGTGGAAGAGAAAGAAGGGACGAGGAAAAGGAGGAAGGGAGGAAAAGAGTGTGAGAGGCCACCTCTCCACACACACACGCAAAAACGCATGGTCTCTGGAGACCGTCTAAGGGGTCCTGTCTGGAGAGGACGCCAGAGACGCCAGAGAGAAGGGAAGGGAAAGGGGGAATTTTTGCGCAGTCTCGTGCAGTGTTGGGAGCGCAGAGGGAAGAATAGACAGCCAGCCGTGCCCCTGGGTACCAGCGCGGTCCATGCAGATGTTTCGCCCTGTCTCGGCGAGACGGACGTCCGCTGAAGCCCTGACATCCGGATGGTTTCGACTGGGTCGCGCCGTCACCGCCCAGTCGTCCCGGGCTGTCTGTCCTGCAGAGGTTCTTGGGAGATGAAGACGTGGATGTTCCGGAGCGAAGCATCCCTTCGTTCTCATCTCGAAGCACCTGGTCCGGCGCCTTCTTCCCACCTCTCATCCCGACCTGCAAGGCGAAACGATAAATTTCCTCTCTTATCTTCTTCTCTCGGTTTGTCCCAGGGAGATCCATCACTTGGAAACGGGATGAGGCCGCTCCGGAATCGCAGACTGACGTGGGCACGTGAAAGCAAAAGAATAAGAAAAAAAAAGAAGAGAAAAGCTCCACGCTGACCGCAGAATTTATTAGCTGCTTCTCGAAGGACTAATAAATAAGGTAATCAGGGAGACTAATTTCCTGTCTGGGAATAAAACGCTGACCGTTGTCATGGAAAATAACTTCGAGATTGAATTTCCGGTAGTAAATTAGATTGCCCGGAGTAAGAGGTGTTGGTTCGAAGAGCGTAATGGTGGATGTTATTATTTTTGATCACACTGGCTTTGATGGTTCCTCGAAATTAATTCCAGATTCGCTCCTTGCTGCTGCACCAGGGCACTAGGAAGGAAGCTGTCCGCCATCCCGCGAACGTGTTATTTAAGAAGATTTATTCCGATTAGGCGGCGCTCGCAAGATGCTGCGTGGGAATCGTCTCTTGGAGCCCTCTCTCCTCCTCTCCGACGAGCGGCCTCGCGGCCCCCCGTTCCTTGTCATTAACTCGCCACGGACGGTGCGTCCCGCGCGCGCGCATTCCAAGCTGAAGAGCGCGCGGGCAGGGCAGGGGCGCGCAGCCCCTGCCGGGCCAGTGCCGCGGGAGGTACCGACGCCCCGAGGCGGATCGCACGCGGGAGGCTGGCTGCGCGCTCGAGAGAGAGAGAGAATGAGAGAAGGATGGGCACTCCCGCGTTTTTCGCGCGAAGGAGGGCGCCCTCTCCGATAGGAAACGGACACGGGATGCGCGCGCCACCTTCCGGGCCAAGGCGCGCGCGCACGCCGGTTCTCGGAGGAGGAGCTGCCGACCGCGTGTTTGCCCAGTGCGGACTGTTTCCTGGCTGCCGCAGGCGCCACCCGGGGCACCGGCAAGCCTCTGGGCGGCTCGGGAGATTCCGGGGTCGACCTAAGAGAGGCGACCGGAACTCGACCTCGCCTGTCGGTCAAAGGGAGTCGCTTGCCATTGCACGGAAGTCCCGAAAAAGCCTCTGCGGAGATGGCGGCACTCTCCCCTCCCCCTCACTTCTTCCTCCTCCTCCCTTCCATCGCGTGCGATCCAGCGACCCCTTTCAGCGCGGCAGCGACAACGCCGACGGTTTCCTCCATTTCCGAAGAAAATCATCTCGAGATTTATGTCCTTCTCAGAGTGGATCCTCCGCAGCTTTCTCGATTTCCTCCTCCTTGTGGATCTCGGAAACAGTCAGGAGAAGATTTATTTCTGAGCGCGTCGCCAGAAGAGCGAAAAGAGAGAAGGAGGAAGACGCGAGCTCACGGCGAGATTCCAGATGACTCCCGACTCCGGTCTCTTCTTTCCGTTGGCGGCTCCGTGCAGGCCGCAGGCTATGCACAATGCCCTGCTACACCCGAAAAAAAATCGAAAGCCGCGCCGCCGTCGCTCCTTCTCCGCGAACATCCCCCCCCCGCAGAGTCTTTTCCGAGTCTCAGAGCCGCGCGCACCGGCCCGAAGACAGCGGCGAGGTGACGACGGCCGCCGAGTGGTCCTCGGACGTCACGTGGATCTGTGACGCATCGCCGCAGCGCGGAGGCCACGCGTGCACGTTCCACACAGTCGCGCGAAAAGCGTACTGGGGCACGCGAGCGCGGCCACTAGGTGTGCGCGGAATGCGTGGTTGCTCGGCCACTTCCCCGGCAGGGCTCTTCGGCACTCCCTCGAACGCCATGTCTTCTCCGGAACGATGCACGCCTGCAGGGAACCAGGAGGACTCCCGACCCGTGCGCTGCTCGGGGGGCGTCCTCCCGAGCATCCGCCCTCTCTCTCCTCGGATTCCCGGAGCGCTCCCTAGGATCCGGGAATCCGACGGCGGCGACGTGTCTACCCCACGGCGGATCGCAGCTGGAAAGGGCGAACCGTGCGGTACAGCCCACAGGAAAGGGAGGAGGAAGGGAAGAGGAGGAGGAGGAAAGAGGGAGGTGGCTGAAGAGGAGAAGGAGGAAGGAAGGAGTGCGAATCGCACAGTACAGTCCACAGTGGGCAGCGGCGGCGGCTGGAGACGAAGTGACTCCCGGAGCTGCTGCTCGTTCTGAGGGCACCCCCAACTGACGCACCCTGCTGGTTGGTGCTCGTCTCTTCTGAGGCTGGGAACGCAGTCTCCCTCTATCCCTTCCCTCCTTCCTTCTCTCTGTCTCTCTTGCGCGCGCGTGAGCGTGTACGCTTCCCAGATGTCGTGTGGATCACGTGGATCGATCGGGGTGAAGCCACGGCTTTTATGACCCCCGCTCAACCCGCCTTCTAAGCGGCCAGCCTTCTCCTGCCCCTCTGCCCCGACCTTCCGAGAACCCTCGCTCTACACAGGAGTCTCCTCTTCCGGAGAGTCCAGCATCCATCCGGGCCGCTCTTTGTTCTCCCTGTTGACAAACATCACGTCATCCTACCTTGGCGGTTCGCGCGCCAGACAGCTGTCCCTCTGCGATTTCGTTAATGATGATCGGATGCGGATCCTGCAGCCCAACCCCGGGATGCTCACGTCCGGCACCCGTGATGGATTTCGCCTTTTCGGGTTGGCGGCCATCCCGTGACTGAGGCTGGGAACCTATGCATCAGGAAGCCGGGGACGAGGTAATTTTTCCCCGCAGGGCGGATCTCCGGAGCTCCACGCGTCTTCCTCGCGTGCTCCAGCGCGCGCGCGCTCGGGGGTGGGGCGGAGGTCGTCGTACGAATCCGTGGTCTAGAGGCTGCTTACTCGCTCCGGCATGCCGGACCATCCGGATGCAAACAGATGGATGGAAGATGCAGCGCGCAGGGGCGTGACGTCAGCTGTCGGACAGAAGCGGAAGTGTCCGAAACCCATGAGGGGACTCGACTGGAGGATGCGGCTCTGGAGAGAAGATGCTGCCATCAGTGACGACTGACGATCCCATCTGTCCACAGCTTCCCAGAGACTCCCCTCCATTCCACCTTCCAGGTCGAGTCGTTTCTCACGCCTGGAAGGGACGGTGGTGGACGGCGGTCGCTCTCCCCCTGCGTCCTCACAATCTCCCCTCCTCGCACGGGGTCGACGAGGCAAGCAGGGAGGGGCTAGCCTTCCTCCGAACAGGCTTCGACGGCATCGTTGGGCAGCTGGAGGGAGAGACTACGGGATGAACTTCCAGCCCCGTGGGGCACACCGATAGCGCGCGCATTTCTCGACGATCCTGACCCACGGGAGGCATGGCAACCACTCCTCGTTGCGGATGAGGTTCCAGCACTCCACCGACAAGGTGGCGGTGCGGACAGAGGAGTCGATCAGGAAACCACAGGATCCCGAATTTCTCCCAGGGAATCCCCCAAAAATGGTATCAACCGCTGCGAGTTCCCTGAGCATGGCGCTGTGCGCCATTCCAGATGGACACGGATGTGGAATCCCCCACTTCCCGCCCCTGACCATCGGGCCGAGAACACTGGTTACGCCGGGGAGTTTGCCATATCCTCTGACCAGAAAAACGGGAAAAGAAAAAGACAGGTGCCATCGTGCAGATTCGGACGCTAGAACCCGAGGGTCCTGGATGAGATGGACAGAGGCCAGCTGATTTGCAAACGTGACCCGCCACGGAGAAGGAGCATGAACAAAGAAATGAAAAAAACAAAAAAAAACACATGTACGTATCCAGCTGTTTACGTGGGGAGGGAGGCAGGAAAGAAAGGACCACCGATATTCCCCTGGACTCTCTTGCACCAAGTCGAGGGTGCTGGCAGATTCCACCCTCAGATCCACCATCTTGCTGCATTCCTCAAGCAGGAGCCCCTGTGGCGGCGGCTTTCACGTCGCGTTCCGTTCTTCGGGCCGCACTCTGCAGCGCGACTCGGCCACTGAGGCAGCGAGCAGCGAAGCTGAGCACGCACGGAGGCAACAGCAGGCGGCACGGGGGTGGCGCTTCCCTGCGGTTGCCTACCAGGAGTGGGAGGGCTGCCACCCACTCGTCGGAGGCCAATGCAAGCTGCCGGCGTACGCGGCAAGGATTCTGCTCCCTCTCACCCTTGGCGGGCCAATCGGCTCCGCACCGGTGGTGCGGGCGACGTCAGAGCTGCGAGGGACCCTTTTGCTCTCGACTGCACAGCGACCCATTGTTTCGAGATCTTCTCACCAGTAGCCGCGCGTGATGACAGTGGCGCCGTCTCGGAGACCCTCCTCGCTCGTGCCCGCAACATCCAGTCTGGTAGCATTGGCGGCGCACATTAGCCGAGTCTTTTGCGTCTCCATCGTCGTGGGTCGGCGTGGCCATTATGCTGCATAGGCTACCGGGGCGTCCACCTTCCGCGTTCCTTTGAGGCGGAGATGCCGATGCCGGCTCAGTCTGGCGAGAGAAATGGAGACTCTGTCTGAGCCCACCTATCTCCACGTTCATTTGGACCTAGCTGTCTCTCCGACCGCTGCTGCTTTCCTGCTTTGCTGCACTGGGCCCTGCAGCGGCTCTCAAGACAAGCTCTCAGAAACGAGAGTAGGCGCAGTCTTTCAGTCAGATGATCGCGTTTCCAGACGACGATGCTGTAACTGCTCCCAATTCCTTTGAGGTGAACGCCCCGTGCACCTTGATCTTCCAAGGGAGGATCCATCCCCCCCATTCTCGGGTGAGTCTGGGACCCATCGATCCACCCATCTGTGGAGCTCTGAAGACCAGCTCGACGTCTGGTCCGCGGCTGGGAATTTGTCTGGCCACCGAGGTGTTCCGTTTCTCTCTGAACGGGAGAGAAATCCCTTGGAGACGGCCACGAGTATCTTCGATCCGAAGGTTCGAACAAGACCCAATACGACCAGCAAGGACAAAAAAATTTCGTTCCTCCGACTCCAAGGACAAAGGTCACGAGAAAAAAGGACCACCACGTTTACTGCTGCCGAGCGACCGCCATCGGGCTGCAAACGGTGGTGGTCGTAAAAGGCAAGTAAGGAAAGTAGGAAGCCGTCATTTTGGAAAAGCTGTCAAGGCAGCCATGGAAGAGTCGAAGTAATCTCTCCCTGGAAATTGCACGGCAGCCGTCCAGAAGCAAATCAGGAGAACAATCAGCAGCTCCAAGATGTCGCCAAGAACATCGGAAGGAGTGCGCATTGAAAGGTCCACGCAGAGAAGAGACCACTGAAATCACGTGAGAGGCGGAATCGACACTCCGCAAGAGGAAGGAGAGAAGCAGTCTGCTTCTCCTCACCCATCCGCCGGAGCTTCTGGGGCACCCCTCCTCCCCTTCCTCGCGGAGAGGATGGAAGCTGCGAGTGGCGAAGGAAGAGTTCCAGTGAGAGGGGAGGACCTCCCTAAGAAGCATCGACTTGGGGGGAAAGATGGGACAGTAGTTTTCATCCCTCTCGGTCAGTTCCTCTCCGAGAAAGAGGGCATGGAACGACTGGAAGAATGAAAATGGGAAGGCCGTGATTTGGAGGAAGCGCAGGAGAAGACAGCCGACAAAACTCCGGGAAGGTCAGATACACATCTGGACTCCAGTAGGAATGTTATTTTTTTTCTATCTCTCTACGACGGAGGTGGGGGCTTACCCAAGATGTACTCGAGGAGGGGCCAGATGGACCGGCGCATGCTTGCACGATCCGCGCATGGGGACCTTGGGACTTCCCATCCGAGACACCTCTCACTCCAGCAGGAGTGACTGACAGCCAAAGCACCTGGCCGTTGCTGAAATCACCGAGGTTTTCTCTCCCGCGAGCGCTCGCTTCACGCTGACCAACATAACGCGCCGCGGAACATCGTGGGTCGTCGCCTTCGCTTTGCTCCTCTAGGCACGCATCCATAGATGAATCCAGAAACCCCAATGACCAAGCCGAACCGCGCGGGCAGAATCACGAGGACCCAGTGAAGGCAGCTCCAGCGCGGGAACAAGTTGAGCGAGTTACGGTCCAGTCGCTTCGTAACCAGGCAATGTGAGGACGTTCCCTCTGGAAAGGAGGAGCACCGACTTCTCACAGCTAGCTGCGTCTTCGCCTCTCCGGAAGGCATTCCAAAGATTGGAAGGGGAAGCGGCGCGTGGGAGGGAACTTCTTTGATTCTTTCTGGAAGGGAGGAGAGAAGAGAGTGGTTCTTGGCACTCTTCCGCCGCACTCGTGCTCAGCTGCTGCCAGTGGACATTTTCCTTTGTTCTTCTGGTGGGTTGCTGGGCGCGCTACCGCCTCTTACGCGCGCTTAACTGAGCTGACAGCGCAACCAATCACCAAGGAGTGAGAAATTCCCAGGGGTGCCGGCAAGTGGAAGGTGGATCGCCACGACTCCCTACATGTCTTCGTCCTGCGCATGACTTTAAACGCTCTCACCTTCTCCCTTTGTCCACAGGGATAGGCGAGCGATGAGATGAGGCTGTAGAGATCTAGAAGAGGAGAATAGGGAACCATCTCCCTCCTCCGTTTAAAACCTCTTGTGCTCCTCTCTCTCTCTTCTTGGCTGCTTCCTCAGTTCGGAGAAGACTCGTCTGACCCCCACAGCTGCCAGCCGCGATTTCTCGCTCTGACCATGGGGCGAGTCGTCTTCGTGGTGCGGGACGCGCCACTGCTGAGTCTCTGCTGGGATCGCTGGCAAGGGCCACATCGGAGCTCCCACCGTCCATTGGCTTCCGGCTGGAACACGGCCCCTCTTCGGACCCTCGGGTAGGATGAAGTCGTCTTCGAGCCCTCCAAATGGTCCAGGCTGGCAGAGAGCTTTCTGGCAGGTGTTTCACCAACAGCCTGTTTCTCCTTCTCTCCCGATTGATGATTCTGCGGCTCGTCCCCCCCTCTCAGGATGGTCACCTCTCCCGGAGGGAAAGACGAAAGAGGAGGGGCGGATGGACCACGTCGCCGCCGCTCTCGGAGGAGTGCTCCTCCCTATGGACAGGCACAAGACGAGAACACCCCTCTTTTCCTGAAGTTCTTGGGGAAGCCGAGAGAGGAGAAAAACGGGGTGACGAAGAGTCTGGATAAGGAGCTCTCAGTGCACAGAACGGAAATGTCGTCGATGCCCGGACGCTCGAGAAGCAGGGGCGGCACATAAAGTGGTGCCCTCTAACGTCGCCTCCCGTGCCAGCGCGTGCCACTGCCCTCACATCTCACGTCTAAGAGCGCACCTATCCCAAGCAGGAGGGTCCTGTGCAAGGAGGACGCTCCCCACCTTCGGGTTTGCTTCCTGCTCCTCAGCGAAATCGCACCAAAGGAGCAGGCGAGAGAGCAGTACGAGCCTCCCACAGAGGCGGGGAGGGTCCTGGAGAGCTTAGGGACGCGGGCTAGTCCCGGGGAGAAGAAAGGACCTCTTCCTCATCCGTGGATCTTTCCATCTGGGACCATTTCCTCACGCCTGCCTGGAATTCTCCGCGACTCGGCCATGTTTCCGGGAAACTCCGGGGAAAATCCGGAGTGCCCGCGTTTCCCTCTCTCCTGCCCTGTTCTCCAGGTCATGAACGGGGGCACCTTTCGGAGGCCGGAAGCTAGGGGGACTTTGAGGTTTGACGGAAACGAAAAAGGCAAACGCTCCCGCATAGCCAGAGCGCAAGAAACCTTTGGTCCGTCTTAGGTTTCCGGAAGTGGAAGCAGCTTTCCAGGTTTCTCCTCGAAAGACCCACCACATTAGCCTCTGCAAAGAAGGCGGTGTTGGTGGAAAGGGGGAGAGAGAAGGGAGAGAGAAGAATTTCCGCATCCTTCCCACCCCCGATGTTCCGTGCAGGAGCTCTTTGATCGGACTAGAGCGGGACGGATGCGCTCAATGGCGCTTCAGTCCGCGGCGGCGGGACCGCCTCTCTGCCGATGCGAGCGGACGAAGGAGCAGCCAATGGGACTGGCAGGGATGAGGAGACTGGGAGGCTGGGTTCGGGACGCCTCTCCTCCCTCCACTGCGCCTTGTGCTCCCGGAATCTCTAAGCGAAATCCGTTTTTATTCGGCCCGGTACCCCGGCACTCCGCAGCCCCATCTGTCGGTCGGTGCACGGAGCTACCCTTTTGGGAGAACCGGAAGGAGGGCTTACATCTTGAGGTGGCAATTTCGACCGGGTGGTGTGTGTCCGGCGCCTCCATGGTCGGCCCGAGAAATCCCTGCTTCTCGATCACTGCGCGCGTTCCAGATGCCCTTCGCTCTCAGTCACTACCTCCATGCAGAGCTAGGACGAATCTCATCTTTCCGCGCGCTCTTCTTCCGTGGGTGGAGGGAATAGCAAAACTCCGGGCTCCCGGATCGGGTAGGTCCCCCGCCCCCTCCCCTCTTCTCTCTTTCCGGTGCAGAAGTCGGAACTTAATCAAACCGGCGAACGCACCGAACCGTCCAAAAAAGTCTATTACTTTCTATTAGAAAAGAATCCCTACGCGGGAACGAGCGTGATCTGCTATCGGGCCTTCCCCTGGAGATAATTTTACGGCCTCTGCACACGGTTTTCCCGTCGAACACTCAATTGGCACATATTAAATAAGGGAATTGATAAAATCTCCATCCTCGGGAACTTCTTGCCGATCAAACACCGGAAGAAACGCACAATTTCCAGCGAGGATTGCGCAACGCTCCCCAAGGAACTATTTTTGCTAAAGTGCGTTCCCGGTACTGGCTCTCGTGAAAGACCAAGATCGAAATTGGCTTCATACGGCTTCTGGTCACGTGACTTTTCCATCCATTGATCAATCTGTCTGGAGTGTCAAACGCAATGCTCGCTCTGGCATCTTAAATCATAGCACTCACATAAAAGAGAAGTTACACGGGTACAGGATGAGGCTGCGCGGCGATCCAAAATGGATTCCCAGATGGCGCACAAGAGGCGCGGGAGATTCTCGTTGGGGAAGGCAGCCGCGTCCAGGAAAAAAATGGGGGAAAGATGAGGGGGAAGTGTTGCCGCGGTGCCGATGCCCACCAGGAAGCAGGGAAGTCGTGAAGAAGACTACCGGCGCGGTGCCTCGGGTCGGAATCTCCACGAAAAGCGACCTCTACGGGAAAAAGGAAACGCCAAAGCTGGCAGCGGGACAGAAGGACATCTTGGAAGTCGAACGTGCATCTTCCAGCATCTTGTCTCTCCCCCTCTCTATTTTGTTGGGCGCTTGCTTTCGCGACAGCTCACTTTCGGGCTTCAGGTCTCCTTCGAGCACAGAGGTCCATAGAGGTTCCCCTCTCGAGATTCCAGGGCGGCCCATAACTCAAAAGCTGCGGAGGGAGATCGACAGCCACCAATTTGTCTTCACGGTGGCGTTGCGGCCGATGGAGATTGTGGCCAGCGAATTCTTCGAGGTGCTGAACGGTGACCTCGTCTGCGTGGAGCTCGGTGTCTGTTTGGGACGGGGAAGGGGAGAAGAAGGGAACTAAACATTTTCCCTTTACTCAGACCTTTCCTTCCACCCGTGCATGCTGCCGGGATTTCGATCATGAGATCTCGAGCAGTGGCTTCCGGTCTCCGAAGTGCACCCACCCTCCATAATTCGGTAGGAAACGCACCCACGTAGAAAAGGCGAGCCGGAGCGTCACGGATCGAAAAAAAAGCCGAGCCCTTGGTTCTCACTCAGGGCGTTTATTTCAAAAATAAACAAATCATGAAAACTGTGGTTGGACCGCCTGTCCAACTACGCGTAATTTGATGGAGGCATGCCGGGTCACCGGTTCGCAGACCGTCGTAGTCCACCACGGCAGCGGAGGAGAGGGGACATACAAAAAGAAAAAAAATACAATTGGAGGGGTGCGGGAAGGAGTCACTATTTGCTGGTGGCGGTCCTGTGCATCCTCTGTAGGATGCCGACAAGACCTTGCTATATAGTTCTGTCCAGGTGGGGCCATCGCGTTGCCATCCTGATGAAGAGGACGGCGAATTGGATGGCATCCCTATCGTTGGGCCCTCCTGTTGAACCAATGAACCGTTGAACCATGCAGAGACGATCCCGCGTAGGCAGCACAGTGCTGCTAGGGAAGGAAGTCGCTGGTCGAAGGGCGTCAAGAACAAAGTGGGGTTTTAAAGCGTCCCTGGAGTTGCCTCCTTGGGAACCCAGGGCCGCGGCAAAGCGTTCCCAGAGTAACTGGAGTTTACTAGTAGGTGAAGGAGGGATTCACTCTACCCTCACCTGTCACAGTTGGGAGCCACACACTCCCACGCCTAGTGATGCCAGCGGGTGTTGCACGGCAGACCCCAGTGCAGCAGCAACAACGCCAAATCCTGCCACTTCAAGGGGAGGGTGCGGATATCCATGAGCACCGGGAGCCACTTCAGGTGTTCCAACGGAGTATCCAGTAGCTCGCCCCAGAGAGCTGAACCCTTGGAGAGGAAGCGCAGAAGAGCTGGAGCTCTCAGGATCGGGGTAGCTGAGCCACAGGGGATCGGGAGGCGTGAATTTTGGATCCCCCTTGAGAGGGAAGCAGCCAGAAGTTCCCGAACGGAAGCAACGAGCGGAGATCTGCGCCCGAGTGCCCTAACGGAAGCAGGGAACGAAACCCACACCCGCTCTGGAAGGGAGGAGAAACTCACCCCTAGGGTTTGCATCGTCAGGAAAATGAAGAAGAAGGAGCAGGAGATCGCGTGTGCAGGCACTCGCCCTCTGCCTCCGGATAGGGGATGAGATCTCTGAAGCAGTCCTTCCCTCCCCCCATCTCATCCACCAGGAAAGCAGACGTCACGCCACCAGAAGAGGATCTCGCCGAAGATGAGCTTTTGGGCAGCAGGAGAGCACACCAGCGCACGGACTGGCAGATCCCCGTCACCGGCTCCCCCCAAGACTGCAACCGGACTGGGATGCGCGAACGGAGTAGGCGCTGTGCATAGACCCTCACGAGGATTTCTCTTCGCGCCGCTGCTTTGGGCAACGAAGAGACTGGTGTTTCTCGCGCACGCGACCGGATCCTCACGGAGGTTTTAGCACGAAGCGACGGACGTCAGCGGTGGCATTGGAAGCCGGAAGAACAGATCGGAAGATTCCCGGATCCGTCCGTCGTCGAACGCGCGTTCTGGCGAGGGAGTTTTCCTTCTTCGGATCCGAAAGACGCCCGTTCGGGACGAGAGAGTCTCTCCAGACAGCTCCACGGAACGTGACGCAGGGACGGTCCGCAGGAAGAGAGAGAGGAGGTGGAAGGTTTGCTTCTCTTTGGTTGAGCCACGCAACCTTGGAGGGGGCTGGTCTCGCCCGGTTACGAGTCCGCCACCGGAGGGTATCTCGGCGGTTGCAGCGCGTCCAGGCAGCAGAGTCTCCTGGAAGATCGCCTCCGGCAGCCAAGCACGGACTGCCAGACTGTGAGTCCTCCCAGCCAGGGTGGTCTTTGCCCCTTGTGAGCAGCCGAAGGGGGTAGGGGGATGAGGGACTTGGCATCGCGAAGATCGAGCGTATCCCCTGGATCCAGGAAAAAATTCGAAGACCTGAGCACCGTGGGACGGGTCCTCGGAAGGATCTCGTCTTTTCCCAAGCAGCTTCGATGGCTACGGGCGGCTATGGGAGCGTGCATCTCCTCCCCTGCTTCAGAATCGGGTGACTCGGGTCTGGTCGGAAGCCCTCGGAAAAGGACGTCCTCTTCTCTGCCATCACCGCTGGCTGGAAGGGCAGCGATAGAGATCACGGCCCTCTTGTTCTGTGCACTGTACACTCTCAGAACTGTCCACTCGGGCGTTGGCGCATTCAGCGCACTGAGCCGGGTCAACTGAGCTCCCGTCAGGGACAAGGAGTCCCGCCGAGAAGGATGGGCTCTCCATCGAGGGGGGAGGAGACTGGCCGTGCGCTCGTCTTTCCGCGAGCAGGTGCCCAGCTTTTCGGAGGCAAGGAGCGCGCCTCGCGTCAGTAGCATCTCATCAGCAGCGTGCCAAAGTAGGCGTCACCACGGGTGCGAAGGTGCGTGTCTGTGACGTGCGCACCGCACCCAGGCTCGCGTCTTAGAACGCCCCTCGCGCGAAGCCTTTAAAGACAGTAATTAAGAGAAGGGAAAGAAGGAAGAGGGGGGAAGAAAAAAAAGAAAAGGAAAAGAAGAACGGATGCAGCCGGTGGTGACTTTGTTCCAGGGACCGGCAGATGCCGAGTGGAAAGAGCGCTGATCAAAGTGCGGAAGCGACGCGAGAGATGGGGCTAATGGCGACCCGGCTGCCCGCGAGAAGCCGAAAACCTTCCAGAGGCCTTGCGAAGGACCGCCGGGCGCGACAAGCTCATCCCGTTGGGCGATCAAGGTTGGGTGCGAGGAAAATGCGCCCAGCCAGAGGGTCAGCCATCCGACCCGAAAGTCCGGAACCTCCCACTCCGGAAGTCGGGCGACGCAGCACAGAGTTTTTAAGAAAAGATCCTCAGGGAAGCGGGTCCGGAAAGCGCTGTAGGCTACGGGTGGATCCCGCTCAGGACGCTATCCGCCGCAGCAAGGAGGAGCACGATGATTCCCTGAATGGAAACAGGGTACGCGCGGGCCCCGAAGAGCTCCCGCGATGCTCATCCCGGATTTTCGAAAGGAAGCACCGGGACGGGAAAGCACTGCCCGTGACATCAACGGAAAGTGTCCCGAATTCGAGACAGCAGCAGCCTTCAGTTTCCTCTTCCCTTCTGGAAAGTAGCAACAGAAATGGCGGCAGAGGCGGCGGCAGCAGAGAGGTGGTTCCAGCACCCGAACTGTCTGGACAGCGACTTTTTCGTGCGTCAGAGCAAAGGCAGCAGGAAGGCGCGCACCGCAGCCGGCCAAGGATTGGGTCAGGGAAGGAAGTTCTTCTGCCGAGTGATACCGAATGACTCTCCCCAATCCCGCTGCATCGGGATACGAATGAGTCGGAAGGAACGGGACCATCCGAGGAAGCCACGCCCGCGCGGACGTGACGCGGCTTAGCAGGTTCCTCCGCTCACCCTCCTCCACTCTTCCTCCGTGCGTCCCTCGCCGCCAGTGCGCTGCCAGCGCGCCCCCAGCAGCCTCGAAGACGAATCGCCTTGGGACTGCTGCCTGCCATGCGCAAAGAGGCCCTCTGCAAGAGCGGCTGCGCCTGTGACCTCGGACCACGGAGTTCCAAGTGCCCAAATGCCTCTCAAGGGAGGCGGACCCTGACTATCGAAGGGACGGACTACAACGAGGGCCCCTTCCTGCCCGACGGCAGTCCCGGGTGAGTTCCGTGCTTCCGACCTTGTCCTCCTCTTCCAAAAGAAAAGGCGACGGGTCCCTCCGTGCTATTGCTGCCCGTGCGACGAGGAGGCAGATGCTGCTTCGTCGCCTCTGAGAGGAGGAAGGTGCTGGTCTCCAGGTCCTCCTCACTCCCTGGAGGCCTTCCCTTGTCGCCAGGTCCGCCAGCCCGTTGATCCCCGTCTTTGCCCTCGTCTCCCTGGCAGCAGCCATCCCGCCCACCTCCTTCATTTTTTCTTCCCCGCACGCTGCTCGAGGCGCCTCTGAAGCCCTAAACGACCGTCTCGTGTCTTCGTCCACCACTACTTCAGGACCAGTCTCTCCACATTTTTCACTCCACCCCCCCTCCCCGAGGTCTCAGGCCCTTCCCTCAGGAGGAGAAGGAGGAGGTCAGACGTGAACAGCTCTTCTTCCTTCTGGAAAGTTCAGTACAGTACTTTGATTGCTATCGCTGCTGGCGGGGCGGACAGCGATAGAAAACGCGACCCTCTCGTTCCGTGTACTGTATACATTCAAAACCGTCCACTCAGGAGTTGGCGCGTTCGACGCACTGAGCCGGATCAACTGAGCTGCCATCAGGGCCGTTCCCTGCTCCTTCTCCCCCAGCCATATCAGACGAGCACCCCTGTCCCTGAGACGTCCTTCAGGCTCTTCGAGATTAGTCTCTCTCGCCTGAGGTGTCTGCCGAAGACCTGGCAACGTCACGGCGAGAAGAACGCTTAGAAACGGTTGGACAGTAGGCGGATCATTTTCCGGAGGGAGGGGGAGGACAGAAACAGCAAGACAGCAGCGGCACCCCAGACCTCGGCGTGCCCGGAGTCCGCTCGCCTGTCCTCCAGAACATGTCTGCTGGTCGCCTGGCAAGCGGCCGTCGGAGTGAGCCGCCACAGACCTTTCTTCGCTGAATTCCCCGGAACTCGTCTCGGATGGACCCCTCCTTCCCTGGAGCTTTCCAGCTGAATCAATCTCAATCAGCATTCCCATTTGAATTTTCATCTGATGAATCGATGCAGCCGGATTCCCTGTCTGGGTGAGTGAAAGGGGCGCCACATGCGCCCGTAAAGATGGAGGCGCGCACGAACAGAACTCCTCTGCTCGCTCCCCTCACGAGACGGAGACGACGGAGAATCAGGAACTCTTCCCAATATGAGCCCCGCGTCGATTTCCTTCGCGAGCGCCTGGAACGCGCGTCCGGAATCCCAGTCCAAAGCAGTCACGTGACTTCCCCCCAGTTCCTCTTGCGGTTTATGCCCGCGCCATAAGGAACGCCCCGGGCGACTTTTTTAAAAAAAGTAAATAAACAAATAAATAAACTCGAAACAAGGAGAGCAGCGTCCCCGAAATACGAAAGATGCCAGAAAAAAGGAAGCTCGTTGGGGATAACCACCATCACGCAGACCGGCTTCAATAAAAGTGGGAAACGGGAAGGAAGGAACAATGAATAAATAAAAGACGAGAGGGTAGGGACAGGGTCCTTGGCATGGAGAGTTCCTTTCTTCCTAAAAGAAACTGGATGGTGGCGATCTCCCTCGCCACTTCCCCTGGAAGGTGAGGTACCACCTCTCAGCCGTCCTCATCGACGCGGCTGCCATGCCGGCGACCTCCCCATTCTTCGCCTCAAACGAGACTCCGTGACCACGTGGACTGTCACCATGGCGCCGATGCGACAGACCTTTGCAATCACGGCGCCCGCCATCAGCTCGCCTTCAAAGTGTAGTATCAGCCCGCCTTCTGTGAAGAAGCTCCGCAGCAAGTCCGGAGCGGGGAGGGTCCATCGGACGGCGGAGCATGCCGAAACTGGGTCTCGGCCACAAGTCCTCCGGAGCACTACGGTCCAGTGGGGACAACTCCGCCTCTCTCCCTTCGCTTTGCTCGCGGACGCCGCGGATTTCGCGAGGACTTCCGTTCCTTCTGCCGCCTTCATCACAGAAGGGAGGGGTGAGGGGGGAAGGGGAGTCTTCCCGTCCAAAATCCGCGCGGATCCTTTTCTTTGAAGAAAGACTATTGGAGTAGCCGATGGTCGCGTGCCCGCGTCTTCCGGATCTTGATAGACGCGCGCCCTCCTGAAGATCTTTCTGAAATGGCGGGTTCCGGACGCGCTGACTTCAGGGTTGCTTTGGCGCCGGTTGCATTCCCTCCGGAGCAGCAGCCAGCTGGCGATCCGCTCACGAGCACGCATCGCTTTCTCAGGACGAGGTGCAACCTGTTCTACACTCTTATCGTAGGAATGGGGAGGGAGCTCGAAGAGGGAGCACGAGACGAAACTTAAAGACTTTAGGGAACAGGAACCTTCAGAGGAGTTTGTTCTTAGCTCATCGGAATGATGGAGTTCTCGCTTGACTCTCCGGATCCGAGATCCTTCAGCAGAGGAACCAACCTCCGGGACGGATCCAGGCAGTGCTCGGCGGTACCTAGCCGCATCGAGTACACGGGAGGCCAAAGACAAATGCAAGCGCGCTCACCGAAACAAGTGGACCAACGGACCGACTTTTCAGGCAACGAGATAATGCTCCGGTGGTGCCCTCAGTAACGAGATAGTGCTAAGATCGATTTGCCAAAAAGGAAAGCAAAAAAAAAGATTTTCATCGTCGTCACCTATGCTGCTGTGCCATTCAGGGAGGTTGAACTTGTTCCGGATGCCCCTCCCCTCAGTCCACTTTTTCGGCGAAAGCACAATTGGTTTGCTAAGCGTGGAAAGTCGATGTGATGTCACAACCGTTCGGTCTTAGTAATCGGGCTGCATTATATTGGATCGTATGGTTCAAGTGGGTCTTCGTGGAGGAACCGAAAATGATTAGACGTCGTAAAAATTCTCACTGATTAAATCCTTGGAAAGAGCACGCAGTGAATTAGCTTGTAAGGCATTTGAAGAGCCATCAGGGAAGTCGTTTCCGAAGCGCCCTCTAGGCGGATCTTGGTCAAAGGAGTTAGGGAGGTGGCTCGATCGAAAACAAAGCCAGTCCCTCGATCCGGAAAGATGCGTGTTCCGACACGCTGTCGTGCCTACCGAGACTCGAATGAGAAATGCCATTCTGTAGAGCCAGTCGTGTGCGAGTTCCCTCCCAGCCCTGCGTCTTTTACAAAATGGGGACTCCTCGTGCTTCTTCTCGTCAGAGTTCACCTCCTTCGCCGTTTTGTAGCTCGGCGCATTCGGGAGCGGATGGAGTTTCTGCGTAGAGAAGACGTTGCGATCCGACCCTCTGGACTTTAAAGATCTCGAAAGGCTTGCAACCACGCACGCAGGGGTGCTGAGAAATAGGTATCGAAAGGGGACGACAGTCCGTTCCACCCGTTCAGGCCGCGTCGCTCGTCCTCCGGAACTGTATCAGTCCAAACCAATGACATGACTTTCCCATTCTGCGGCTTCCCGAATTCAGAAGATACTCCTCGAGGAGATGTGGTCAGGTGAACTCAGAAGCAGAAGGGTTCTTTCTTCAGTCCTCCGCGGTGTCCAAGACAACCGCCAAATGGAGGGTGTTTCTCCTCGAAGGGTCTCTAATCCATGGCAAAATTCTCACTCAAGAATAGATGGAGGTCTGACCTCTCCACGGTAGAATGGGCTGATTCCAAAAGACGTGCAGCCTCGAAGTTCAGTCTTCATCTCTTGTGTGCCGCGAGGAACTTCTCATGGGGCAGCGCGTTAACTGGGAGCAGGGTTCTTGCACTTCAGACCGAAAACAACTATTAAGATTCCCGAGAGCGCAAAAGAGCAGATGACCAAAGCGAAATGTGCGCGGTTGACGAAAAGATACAAGAGGCAACAGGACGATGCTGCGGACTTTACCATCATCGTTCGACCGTGGACGAGAATGCATGGGGGTACCACGGCGAAGTCTGCGGGAAATCATCGTGAGCGAGATCCCTCACTTGCGACAGAGCTGCGGGAGCGAGAAGGTGGACCATCGCAGGGAGGGCACCAAGAAGTTCATCCAAGGACGCTGGTGAGTTCAGGACCATCTTTTTCCCCGGGCACAGATGGATAATTTCTCTCGGAACTCTTGTATACCCAAGAGTTTCTAGTGGATCTTCTCATTGTTCCAACGGATAGGTGAGCAAGAAGAAAAGATAAGCGCCTGCAGAAGATTACAAGATGGATCGATGACAAAGCAGCTTTGACCGTATGTCATCTTTGTTTTCGTTTCAGCGGACGGAACACATACGTCGACTACTTCGAAAAGAATGGAGAAATCTGGTTGATTCATGGATCCGAACAGGAGCGATCACGAGTCTGCGGCTAATTTTGACTGAAAGGAGCGCAGAGACCCAGCGTTCGAGGTGCACCCCCCCCCCCCCCCCCAAGCGAACCGAGAGGATCGCCCCGGAAACCACTGAAGCCGATCCGCGCTCTCGGGTTAAATGGATCCAAGGAGCGAAGCTCGGGAGGAAGGAATGCGCGCCCTCTGTACCCTGCGAAGTTTGAGAAACAAGAAATGTGATTACGACGTTAGCAGCACCTGAGGGGACGTCGGAACCTCCCCGTCGAACACAAATAACTTGACCCGCCGATCGGGAAAAAATTCGACCGTAAGCATTGAATGGATGGATGGTCCTGCTTTCCGAGTCGCTGCTGACACGCCACTGGGTAGAGGAATCCTTCGGTAAACAAAGGGCGCTTTTCCGACGGAGGGGTCCGACCGCGCGGACTCTTTCAACAGCACCGGAAATCATCGTCGTCCGCTGCACCTCGATTTGGACACGATTCCAACCGTGTAACGAACGACCCCGATTGGCCACGCACGCACACTTTCACGTTCCTAAATCTAGGAAACCACAGATCCACAGTGGTCCAAGAACACAACCCCTGGGGTCCGAACCACGCGAACGGCGAGCTGCTGCTCTTCGGCAAGCATTCGAACGGTTAAATCAAACAGAAAAAAAAAAAAAAAAAAAAAAAAAAAGGCACCAGAAACGAACTGCAAGCGACGCAGCTTAGATCGGGAGGATTAAAACACCAAAGAATTCCGGTGGCTTGAGATTTATCTTCCGAAGATGCACAGAAGAAAGCAATTATTTCCTCACTCGACGATTCGAGAAAATTGAAAATCCTGATTGCCTTTTTTTTTTGTGTGTGTGTGTGTGTTTTTTTTTTTTTGTGCGCGCGCGCTATAGCAAACGCGAGCACCATCTCTTCCTCATTCCGCCGAAACGCCACGTGATGAATCCATAAATCTATCAATCAGTTTCTTTGTTGCCATTCTCTATACTGTCCTTAAAAGATTTATTGAACGAAAGGAGACTGCGGTTTCTCTCCTTCTTTTTCTCCTTCTTCTTCTTCTTCTTCTTTGTTCCCTTCCCTACCTCCCCCTTCTACTCCTCCTCCTTTTCGCCAATTTTCATACATTTTCCGTAAAATGAGGCAACATTCCCATCGTTGATTTCAATCATTTGATGCGCCTCCGTTTAAGCCCAACTCAGCGATTCATTTCCAAGAAGAAGAAGAAGAGGGAGGGGGGGGGAGGGGAAAGGGGGGGGAGGGAGAAGCAGCATTCGAATGCCAGAACATTCGATTTATCTCCAGCCTATTGTTCCTCCGCGCTATCCCATCTTTCCATTTGTCGTTACTTTTCGACGTTGATTCCCGCTTTCGGCGTGCGCGGCATTCGGCTCCGAGAGGAGAGTTCTCTGGATGCGTTTTATATTTCATGAATTTTCATCATGCATATTTCATCCCGCAAGGAATCCCCCCGCATCGCCGCGGCGTCACCCCGTGCTTCGACGGGGAAGCTGACACTCTTCCGCGCACGGGGTATCAAACGATTACGCCGCGGCCATCACGATGTTTTTAACGCCGGGTCGGTCCCTACTCTCGAGGCGCGGTGATGAAATTATCTGTCGCTGCCTGCCCGCCTGCCCCCGCTCGATGGGCGGAACCGGGGAGGGGGAGGACTCCGTCCTTACCCTACCGCCTACCCCTACCCCTACCCCTTCTTAGGCTCTTGCTTTCCTCCTCCTCCCGCGCGCGCACTTGCCGGAGTCTCTCGACCAGTACGGCGGGATCTCCGCGACGGACCGTGGTGGGGTCCACGCGCACTCCCCGAAGCGGAGGGGGGGATCCCGCGGTGGCGTCCGCCGCCGCCGTCGCCGCTGTTTGCCGCAGACAGCCTCGCCTCCCCGTCTCGGGGAAGCGTCTCACAGAGAGGCCTCATTCTCACTTCGAAATCGAAATGCTTCGCAGTCGCCATCGTGGACTCCAGACGTTCGGTCGGTAACTTTATAAATGGCTACAAAAAAGGAGAAGGAGGAGGAGAAGACAGCTCAATAAATCTGGATGGATGCATGGATCTTGTTGCCATCGAGGAAAAACTGGCTCGTAGGAGTTGCCAAAAAAGAAAAAAAAACACTCCTCCTCCTGCGGATGGAGGATGGCACAGGTGGAGTTCCAAATCAGCTGGTTTCGAATGGAAGTCACCTTTTTTCGTCCCCACCGGCTGCTGCTGCTTGGAGATCCAAACGCCTCCCGTGTTGAGCACCTCCTCTTCCGCTCCGCCTCGTTTTGTCGCCCACAAGTTCGGGCAAGCGGCTCTCGGGAACAAGGTTCCTCGGTCATCAGACATTCCTGACCGAATGACGGAGAGGAGCAAAGGGATCATCCCCTCGCCTCGGGATTGGAATCCGAACCATCCACCGGCACCCTTTCAGGAAGCAAGAAGTGCAAGAAGCGCGCGCTGCTCCCTTTGGGGGAGCGCCCTCCTGTGTTTTCTTCGGAGGAGGGAAGCAGGAGCGGTTCCCTGTCGGGATCTGCTGCTCTCTCCAGGGGATCTTTCCGGAGAGAATGAGGGAGTGGTTCCCTTCGGAGACAACCCGGGTTTGGATTGTCCTCCCAAGAGTAAGAGGGACGGACTCCTTCCTCCGGAGCCCTTCCTGGATCCATACGGTGGTCACATCCCGGGGTGACGCACTATAACTTGAAGAGTCAAATTCACCCTCGGGTGGCACAGATAGCGTTAAAGGGTTTTGAAAATCCCTCCTTTCCTTTGCTTGCCCCCTCCCCTCTTCCTTCCTAAGGGAGAGTGCAGTTCTTCAGCAATTGGCGAACCAAAAAGAAAAGGAAACCCTTCGGAGTCCGCGGGACGTTCGGTGGAAACCACGGGCTGCTCTCGTCCCCGGACGTGCAGGCATCTCGCTCCTCAGGCTGTCCCCACCCAGCAGCCGCACAGCGCGCATCTTTTCCTTCTTGCCTTGAGCTACTTTCTTCTTCTAGCCCGACCGCCCTCCTGCGAGGTTCGAGTTGAACTCGCTTCTCCCTTCCCGAGACCAAGTTCGGGAAGGTGAGCTGCGAGTGTCACCCTTTTCAAGTAGCGCCTGGGATGGCGCTCAAGAGAGGTCATGTGGGACCGTCTCAGGTGGGTCAGGGAGGAGAGACCCTTCGCGCCTCTGCACAGCACTCGGGATCAGAGAGCGGACCTTGATCCACCTTCGGCAGGAGGGTCACTGGGCCGCTCTCCCTGAACGTGCGGTGTTCAGAAGCAATCGATGTCTCAGGAGAGCTCCTGGAAGCTGAGCACACATCTGGCGTGTCAGTTGGGAACGTGAACCTCCCTCCGAGTTTTCGCCCTTTCCTGGTCGAGGTCGCACTCCATCTCAGGTGCGCCCGCGAGAGTGGCAGCTGAGTCTTTCCCGGGGATCCGCAGCGATTCGAAATTGAATCTCAGCTCTGCGTGCCCGTAGCAAAGGACAGGGAATGGGATGCCTTGCGGCAGGGAGGATCCGTCCAGGGACGGCAGCAGTAAAGGTGGTTCCGCACAGAACTCCGGTGACGAGCGGAAGACACGCTCCAGGGTCCTCCTCCTTGGTTTGCCTGCGCAGGATGCAGGAATGAGTTGCATCGTTCTTTCCTGCAGGGAATGCAAGAGGAACGCAGGTGCCATGAGGTGAGGCTGGAGACATTCGACGGACCGCCACCTGCCGAGACTGCAGAGACGAAAGCATCGACGAGGTAAAGAGAAAAGGGGAGAACACGAGGCCAAAACGGGGTGTTTTCCTCCGGGACCCGAAAGGAGGACGCAAGAAAAACCTGTCTCAGGATTCATATCAGCGTCAGAGGTTCCGGCATCCCTCTCGCATAACCCCCTCCTCCCCCGAAAAACCAATCACCTCTCTCCGAAGGATTTTCTTTCCTGCTCTTCCATTCGCCTACCCGAACAGGTCCATCCCTGCGTGCCGGGAGCGCGTTCCTCTTCCCTCTTGGTGCGAGCCTCTCGCGTTTGTTCCTCGCCGACGCCTCCACAAATTGTACCAATTAAGATGCCGGCTTGAATTCCGGTCCTGCGTGAAATGTGGAACGGACACCGTGCACGCGTATCCAGCGCGCGCAGAAACACTCGCAGGGTACCATCCTGGTGTCCACCACACCCTTTCGTTCTCTTTCCCCTCTTGAGCCGCCCCCCTCATCTTGAAACGGCTGCAGGCGGGAAGCATTCGACGAAGACTACGATCACGTGGACTGCGCGTGTGCGGAAATGATGCACGTGTGTGTGTGTGTGTGTGTGTGTGTGTGTGTGTGTGTGTGTGTGTGTGTGTGTGTGTGTGTGTGTGTGTGTGTGTGGGTGGGTGGGTGGGTGGGTGTATATATGTGTTCGCAAGAACCATCATCTTAAGCAGCACTTTGTCGTTCCTATTCTTACGAGTAACCGGGACGAAGGAAGAAGAAGCAACAGCAAGGGTCGAGAAGATTCGGAAAACTACACCGCGTCTTCCACGAGGAGGAGAAGGAGGTTTTCCTCTCGAAAGGTGAGCTCGCGAACGAGAGGAATGCGTCGGAGGGGGAAGAAGGAAGGAGGGGAGGAGGCGAAGGGGGTCGCTACGATGAAACGCGGACGAGACAGGCGCGCATTGATCCAAGCTCAGAACACGGGAACATCAAAAATCTTTCCAAGGTTCCGGGATCGCATCAGCTCCGTAGAGCTCCGGACGAAGAGTACACGCGGGTCCTGATGGTTCTCCAGAAGAAATCGACTGATTCCCACGCAGGCACTCGAAGACCTCGGAACGTCGGGGGACAGGGCGAGCACGGCCAAACCATTGACACCTATCGCAGGATGAACGCTCGCAAGTTTCTCTCGTCTCGAGCGACCTATGAGTGACTAGCGGTGGAGAGGCTGCCTAGTTATTAATGAGATGAAGTGAGTCGGGAAATATGAGAACGTGCCAATACTTTTGCAGGGAAATCATGAATTTCTAAGAGGCCCAGGATTTTTAATATTAATGCGTGGACATTCTGGAAATCACGATAAGGGTGAACCGGGAAGAATGAAACAAACCCGGCATTGCGATAGTGAAAAACGTGCACGCGTGTTCCCGTGTGTATTCGAGGGGGATGAAGGTCGGTGGTAAGAGAGAGAAACGGGTGAAGCAGCTGGGCGAAATCGGAAGAACGCAAACGTGCCCTCGAGATGAGGGATCGAGGCAGAAAACCCCCAACTTGTAGGGGAGGGGGGAGGCACCATTTCGTGTTCATCATCACCTTGGCACGTGCGACTTAAGTGAAACTCCTCGCCGATGAACGAAAACTCACCGAACTACACCGACACCCCGTGTTCTGAAAATCGATCGGCTCTTCCCCCTATTCGAGCAGCACACCAATTTTCCATCCGACCCCCTCTTTCGGAAGTGCCAGTTCTGCCACCGCGTCGTCTCCTTGGGAGATTGGCCTCCTCCAGGCTCACCCATGCACAGCTTCCTGATCACAGGACACCGCAGGCAGCTTGTTCCGCGACTGTGAAGATCAGAATCAAGGGAGAAGATGACGGGGTTCGAAATCACTGCTCCAGCACATTCCGAAACGAAATTTCGTGGGAAACATCTGTCACGAAATGCTTTTAGACGAAACACTTTCGTTTCTAGACTATCGGTTTTGCTTTATAAATAGTTTAGAGTTGCGTTTTCATGAAATATTCATGACCATCAACCAGGACAAATCACCTGGGTATGTCTTACATGCTGTACACGAAAGCAAAACTCCTTTGATAAACGTTTAAATTGGGACCTTCATGGAAGTAACGCAGCCTCTTTGTCGTCACTTCTGATACTCTTTCCATGACTACTTACCATGCTTTTAGGAACAGGCGGAAATACTCTATGCAAATTCAATAGCCTGCGCGTAAAGACGTAAAGCTTTTGCAAAAAAGATGAGTTTATTTCATTTCTATGAGCTCCATCGGATGGCTGTATCTACAACCAGCGCGAAATGGGAAAGGATCCACAAAATGTCATTCATGCTAATAAACTGTTTTGAATCTTAAAGAGGGAGGAGGAAAAGCTCCTTTGCCAGAGTTCAGTAAACTCACGAAACGGCTCATAGATGGCTGCGCGTTTCCTTAAGAAAATGGCGCCGACAGGTTCCTGATGCAAGGCTTCACGCAAACCAAAAAAAGAAAAAAAAGAAACATTACGAGCGAGACCATCCTTTTGATTAATGCAATGGGATTTTCAGGCATCTTCATTGACATCGGACCTTACCAGCCCAGGTAATCCACGTGTTTAGCACAAAACTTATGAAAGATCCAGATGGATTTTCCGAGATGAGGAAAGCACAGATGTGAGATGAATTATACAAGCACAGATTTCAAAGGGCATGATACGGTAAAAGGAAAAAAAAAAAAAAAAGAGGCGGTGAAAGAACAAAACGAGATAATACCCCTGAATATCTTATTTCCAGCTAGAAAATGATATGGCAATTTATCTGAGCTCACCCCAAGACTACTACGTCTTCGTTAAATTAGTGTGAATAATTTTTCAATATTCTAAGGGAAGATATCTTAATGGCTCAGGAGGGGGGATGAGATGAATTGAAATTCCCACCGATATAAATTTGATTTGTGACACACGCACTGCTCTTTTTTCCAAATCCCTCGGATGTTTCTGAATTCCTGATCAATCCACCACCGACTCGTTTGACGTGGGCTCAGAGGTGTCCTTGGGATACACCGAATGACTTCGGATGATCTTCCTCCGCTGCACCTGTCCAGGAATCCGCACCTTTAGACATTCCTTTGACCTCCTGCGCAAAGGTGAAGATTCCCCCCGGAATTGGGTTGGTGGGGCTTCTTTCTGCATTCCCCTCGTGCGATGCACGAAGGGATGTGCAGATTAGTGTTCTGGTCGCGTACCACGGCGAGGTGCACTGTTCAGGACGATGTCTCAACGCTTTCAGCCCACCATAAGGCAATCCTTGATCGAACATCCAGGTTTCAATAATTGCGAACCCAGGAGACCAGAATGAAACTTTTCTCAGTAGAACTTTTGATAGATTTCCTTCCTTTTAGACGCTGTCTCGTTGGGAGTTGTTCTTTGATTTCTCAATTCTTTACATCACGAGGGAGTCTAGGAGCATCTTTTGTTTTTTTGTTTTTTCTGAGCCAATGAACAGTCCTAAAATATACCCGAATCTCACACGACGTCTTCAGCAAAGAGCTTCCCTGTAGCATCTTTAGCAAGAGCCAGTGCATTCAATTTACTGGGCGCGGAAGAAACTCATCTTCACCCAAGATTGCTTTCGGATCTATCTGTTCCTGGAAAGACATCGCAGACGTGCAAAACCATTAACCAAGTCTATCATTAGGGGCTACTTGTCGGGGGCGTTTTTCGTCAGAAGCCCAGCCCTCGGTGATGACATCGCTGCGGAAATGCCACGTCACGGAAACGTTTCGCTGAGCAACCTCCATTAATTTCCCATACAGCTGAACGCTCATATTAAAAATGCCACTGCTTGTCTTCAGTCGACACCTACACCTTTTTCCTTTTCTGATCCCATCCCACTGGCATGTCTTTCACGAACCCTGAAACCCATTCGCGTCCGTCCAGAGACCAGTTGCTAATCAGACGCTGCCAATTTTTCGATCTCAAGGCATGCGTCGCCTGTGGTGTGGAATTCGATTCTCGGAAGCATCCGCTGGAGCACTTTGCTACCCCTCTCCAGAATCTGCGACCTCGACGTGGAGGAGGAAGCCTTCCACGCGCTTTGTGGGCTTGAAGACGCCCTCATCACCGACTGCAGCATGACCAGCATCACCTACCAGTGGCATGGCTTAGTTAGAGGAGGAGAAAGATAGACGCCTCTGCAGCTTAGAGTCCTGATCATCGCACACGGAAGCTGAGTTGCGGGATCACATCTAGATGACTGCTGCAGCTTCGCTCATTTACTGTGTGTGTGTGTGTGTGTGTGTGTGTGTGTGTGCATGTTTTATTCTTCAAGTGTGCGTTTCTTTTGTTTGCGACTTCCCACCTCTCTCGAAAAGATAGCAGGGGCTGTACCGTTCTTCAGCTTTGCAACGAAAGAATGTACAAGGTGTACAACTACTATGCATGAATGACACCGCCGCCGCTTTCATCAACACTTTCTGCAGCGCACGCAGTATGATCGCTTGCGGTTCCGTGTTGCCGGCCAGCCGCGAGTGACTTTCACCCACGTTCTCAGACCCCGAAAGTGGAGCTTCTTGTGCAGCTCTTTGTTTCGGGTTGTTCTCTCTCTACCCTCTGTCCTCGCCCGTTCTACTTCCAGATTTCCAAGCATGCACGCTAACAGGCGGGGACACTGGGATCCACGAAGACGTCTCAAGGTCTACCTGCTGCATCTATGGAGAAACGCGTGCATTGCGGGCTGTTTTTAGAGCGTTTCCATAGAAATCGTGTTTCTCGCTTGCTGCAGCTGCAGTTCAAGTACTTTTAGGAAAGCCTCAACTCCTTGTTGATGAAAGGGCTTTTTGGAATCTCGTAAAAGGGAAGCAAGGGAAGGAAAGATGCTCGGTTTGACGTTGAGGTGAGGGAACAGCGGATGGAGCAGTTGGGAGAACCCACAACCTCCGAGAAAACCTTAGCAACCGAGTCAGTTCATTCCCTGATTTTCTCCATGTTTTCCAAGGAAACCCGATAAGATCTCAGAGATTAGCTGCTTTTCAGATGGGACCAGCAGTGGCACATCCGCATCCAGGATGCAGAGTGCTGTCTAGGCGGGTCAGAATTCCGTGGTCGGGAATCCCTGTAATCGTGGATCTCAGGTCATCAGTCGCTTCGAGACTTGAAGGTTTTCGGTCGTCTTGCAATCTTTGTCACACAAAACGGCATCTGTCACGCGTTTTCCTGGACGGAAATGAAATCGCCCTTGTGGCAGCGCAACACAAGAGTACCATGGATAATTCCAGCCTGAGGAAAATCCTTCCTCACTGACAGCATGCCGAGCTTTCGATTCCAACGCATGAGCTCCTTTAATGTTCCCACGCGACCATCTCGGTCCTTTTGCGGTCTGTGGACGCGTGGTATCCGCATTGGAGAACGACATTTTCCGTCACTCAGAATGTGAATGAATAAAAAATATATTTTTCGTTTTCTTTCTCCTTTTTTTCCTCCCGGAACTCCTAGAGTGCCAGGAACTCGCAATGCTCTTTGATCAATTTTTTTTTTTTTTCTCCCGGAACTGACTGGAGCAGCAAGGGCGTCGTTGGGATTTCCTCAGGAAACTTGGGCTGTAGTGCACCGGTCACGATCCATCTCATGTCCAGCACGACGGTTCCATCCGCTTGTGCCTGCACACCAAGGAGAATCGGGCAGTCCTCGGGTTTGTTTACCTTGCTCACAGGAAAGCGAAAGTGAATCTGAATGCGATCAGTCTTCTTTCGTGAGAGATTCTCTCGTTCCTCAGACCAGACACGCATCCAGAAAAGAAGATCGTCTGATCCTACTGTATTCTAGCGCAGCTTGCGAAGCTGTTTCGGAAGACCTTCCAGCTTCTCTGTCCTCCCAATCCTGATGCGCACGCTACCCATAAGGGAACTCAGGACGAGTTACATCGATCGCCCTCTCACCCCACCATTTGCAGCCACCTTGCACACCTGCGCCATCTCACCTAGTTTGAATCTACTTCAACTCTTTGCTTCCTGGGAACTTTTTCCCTCTCAGACGCCAATTGGGAAATCCAATGTCTCTCTCTCGTTCGGTCGCTTTCTCGCAAAGTACCTCCTCAAATCCGATTTCCGTCTCCTGGTTGCCAAGTTGGTATCTGAACGCACTGCTTTGCTGGCGGTCTTCGCTCACCTGCAGGTCTGTTCTTCGGCCAGACACTTCTTGGAAGTGTTCCTTACGAATTGCCGATAGCCACTCGGAGACTCATCAGGACGCGATTATGACGCAGGCAAGCGCGGAAACCGGGATCACTTTGCAGCTGGCAAAGTTAAGAACAAAGAAATTCCCAGGAAGGTAACAGCAATGCACGAGCCATTAGATTGTACTTAACCTCTGAGTTCTTGGCAGCCAGCTTTTGAGATGAGCCCCACCATGCATAGAAGGATTTTCCAGGAATTTCTTCTCATACTTTTCTACATGTCGAGGAGAGCGAGGTTCCAATTATCTGCAGCACTGCAGAATTCTTCTTTTGAATTTTGAAAACAAGTAACAGAGGGACACTGAGAGGAACAAAAAGAGAAACAAGAAAGGAAATGCGAAAGTCTAATCTGCGAAAACTGGCTTCGAAAACAGACTGGGAGGCATTTTGTAGCCAGGAGATCACGTGAATCCTTCGCTTTCATAAAATAATAATAATAATAACAACATTATATTATGACTGTTCTTCTCTCGCTTTGAGATCACCGGCAGCTATGAAAGAATGTCCCAATGGCTTTTTTTCGCTCTAGGCACTTTATGTTCTTAGGATAATGAAACGGTGAATTATTTCAGATATGATGTCTCGTCCTAAATTTAACGATGGTTGCGAGTAAGACAGGAAAGTCTGATGGACGTTATCCGCTCCACTACCGATGTGCTTTATCTTGAAGACAATGTTCCCAAACATCAAATTATTAACGCCATGAATGGGACGTTTGCGTTTGTTGATAAGGAAACAACAGTTTAAAACAAAACTTGGTACTAGGTGAGGACATTAATTCGAAAGAGAGAGAGAGTATTGGATTCAAGGACGCTGACTACAAAACTAGAAATGTGCTATTCGAAATATTGATATATCTGAGATATATATTCGATACATTTCATTGATGAGGATGTACACAGATTCCCGATGAACATCGTCTGTACCTCGCTTTCTTTTTTTTCTTTTTGATTCCGTTTCCCATCCCCAGATGGCACCAGAAAGCTGCCATCTTGATAAGAGTACGGAAGCTCTGGTAAAAATTTCCTGCTGAGGCCCGTCGGCAAGTCGAAACATTCAAAGCTCAAGTGTTGAGTAGGGAGTGAACCTTCACTGATCTCATCCTATCTTGTCAACTAAAAATCGAGTGCCCCAACGGGATAGCGTAGATACGACCATTTCGGTGCCATGGATGTTCGCAAATCTCTCAAAGTACTAAAGCATCTGAATCATCATCTCTCGATCAGAATCGTGTCCTGCAGTGTCATCTGATCTGATGGTTGGTTGGATAGCGCACGCCCACGTCCCGAGACACATAGAACAGAAGAGTGTTCTACTGTCGAGTGAGATCGGTGGACGTACGGATCGTTTGCGGTTGCATCTCAACATCCCATCGCACTCCCCTTCACTGAGCAATGCGTTTTCAAGCGGCTTCGACGCCCAAGGCGCAGAGTCCAACCCTTATATTCGTGCATCAGAAGATTCTCACCACACCAGGCTAGGACTGTAACGAACCGTAGAGCAAGAGCAGCAGTGAAACACCAGCAGCGTCTTCCTTGTAAAACAGCATGTATGCATCTGTATGTGTTCCACTTCATGCGCGGGGCTGTTTCATTTCCTTTTTTCATCCAGAAGCCGCACATCGTAGAAGTACAGATGCAGGAGTTGGCTGAAGCCTTTGGTCTTCGGAGCAGCTTCCGCTGGGAGCAAATACGTTTCTTTTGCAGCTGGAGGCTCCGGACGGATTCGGTTGAAGACGAAAGCTGCAAACTCGGCCTGACTTCATTCTCATCCCTTTGACAAGATGCAAAATTTGGAAAGAGGAGAAGAAATATCTGTACACGGTACCAGCTCAAGAGAACTTGCGGCGTCGGTAGCATGTGGATTTCACTTTCCATCTGCGAAACGTTCCGTGATCACTCACCATTCGTCTAAGACATCGTCGTGTTTGGATTCCGAGTGGCTGTCTTCTTCCGGAAAACTTTTCAAGAATTGGTTTTGGTGTTTCGGCCATCTTCTCTCCCGAACTTCCGCAGCGTCACTTTAATTATCCTACAACCACGCTGTTCCTAATTCCTATCAGCTTCATCTCATTGCATTCCCCTATCCAATGTTGAAACACGAAATACTTTTCTGCGCCTTCACCGGCTGCACGAGTAATTACTCTTGACTTATTAATATTTAGGAAAATAATGTAGCACTCATTACCCGCTTGAACATGGCTTGCCAATGCTATTCTCTAAATAGTCTAAATTGCTTAAAAAGGTTCTACTGTGGAATGAGTGATGCCCGTTTCGGTTTTGGAACAAATGGCTAGTTGTCTGATACTGTAATTCCGAGCCCGTATCTTAGTAACGAGCCTACAGCCCACGAGCGAGCGAACGTGTTTTTGTAAAAGCATAAACGTGTAATGAATATGGCGAGAGCCCCATCTTTCTAATTGCTTCGCTAAGTGCGATAACTGTCGTGTGTTTTGATAATCATCCTACGCTTTCCAGATCTCTGAAGTATAATTATGCCTATTCCGTGGAAAGTAGGAAATAGGCTATCCTTTGAAACCGAAAACACAATTCACTGAAGTGTGTGTGTTGCTTCGGGAAAATTTCTCTCATTGCTCGATATCACGAGGTCAACATGAGCCACATGGAAAAACTATATCTCCTTACACGATCTATCATTATCATTATCATGATTTTTATTATTCGAGATGGCGAGTTATTTTTCTTGAGGAAAAAATTGCCCCGTACGTTTAGATAGGGAAGCTCAGAAGGACTTTGTTTCATTTGATTTTCTTTGGAGATGAAAAAAACATCGAAATTCTGCTTAGTTATCCGGGATGAGGAACCTCTGACTGACACCCGCCGAAGCCCCCACGGATCTGTGGTATCCGTTTCAAGAGTTCTCCAGAGAAAATCACGCTAGGATGCCCTTCGAATCGGAAACTCGCATTGCAAAGAGCCATCTTAGGGTCGAGCATTTTCACCAGGTCACGCTGGGGAGTTTATTGTCAAAAATATTTGTAAAACACGCATGCAGACAGTCATATACAAGATAAAAAATATCCTTCTTCGTGTTCGTTTCACATCACCACTACGAAAAGAAATGCCTCGGAGGCGCTTGAGCAGCCCTCCCCCGACGAGAGCCGTCCGCACAAGAGAAGTGCGAGAAGGGGCAAACACAAAGAAAAAAAACAGAAATTCAGTTTAAAAATGTGTTTGGAGGGGGGTGGAAGGATCATAGATTTCTTCCTGGCGTCTTGAGCATCCTCTGGAGGACGTTGGCAATTTCCTTCTTTTGTTGGCAGAGATACGGCCATCTTGTTGCCTTCCTCATGAAGGAGCAGACGATTGGGATGACCTCACCGTTCGGCTGGCCTCTTTCGGCGCGGCTTCTCAACGCTACAGTCCCACGAAGGCGGCACGGAGCTGCTGCAAGGGAAGCTGCAGGCGCGACATCGAGTCGCGCGCGAAGAGGCGCCGCAAGACCTCTCTGCCGTCGTCCATCGAGAGTGGGAGGACCACAGCAACGCGCGCCCGGACACTCAGGAGGGCAACGCAATCCAAAAACAGATGCGGGAAGGTTTCTCATTCCCCGCACCTAGCACAGTCCGGGCCGCACTCCTCTTTGCCCAGTGGTGGACTCGCGCGTTGCATGGTCGAGCAAGGACGCACCGTTACCGCCTGAGTGGCGTCGGGTCGCAAACTCATCCCGGCAGGAGTGCAAATCCTGGAACATCACGCTGCACTCCGTTAGGATGGATGCGACGAACGAGTGCTGCCCTTCGTCGAAAGCCAAGCTGGTCCTCTGGGGTTCAGCTTGGCGGGAACGAGGGCACAATCCGGGAAGACATTCAAAGAGCGATGCCTGCGAACTGCTGAATCGACTGAAGGACGGGAAAGAGAAAGAGAAGAGAGAAAACTCAAGGGGGGTGCGAAAATCAGTCGGACTTCGGTAGAAAGGGAACTCGAGATCTCTGAGGCGGAAGGGTCACCATGCTGACTGCCTCCATTAAAGGCACTCCGATGCCAGGATACCCCTCGAGGAAACTTTTCTTCCTTTGAAGTGCGGAGCATTCTAAATCTATACAGTTCATGGTGGCAATGAGCGAGTTCTCCTAGAAGCTTGCAAAAATGGCCCGCAGGGACCACTGTTTTGCGGCTGGAGGAGTCAAGGAGGATACGCCAGGTTGCCTTGGAGATTAGATGAGGTGTCTCTTACGTTGCTTCCTTCTATGGAAGCCCTCTCTTCTGTGCATCCGCCTCCGAGGTGAACCTTCCAGCTCGTCCTGCTCCGTATCCAGGCTCAACACTGCCATCTACATGGAGACTGACTTCTTCACCGACTCAATTCCTCCCTCTTCCAGACAGGCCAACTCGGGAATCACCTCATCCTTCGTCTGCACGTGGCTTCACTCTCGTTTCCCGTTACGTTTGGAACCGGGAAGGCTCCAAACATCCCAAAGTTCGCAGGCCCCTCGCGCAAGGGAGCTCGCAGCAGGAGCTCGCGCTTTACACGGACGTCCCTTGGGTGGCTCCGAAAGAGGACTGCCACTTTGCAGCGCCATAGCGACGTCCGAGTCTGCGATGCCTGGACATGTCGCAGGCTCTCAGGGAAGCATCTTCGATAATCTCTTGATGCGGAGGAGGAAACTCTTCTAATTTCCAGCAAGCAAACCGGCTGCAGAGCACTTCTGCCCCCGGAGCGACGAGTTGTTCTGAACTAGCGACCTCGGGGGTGGTCAGATCTCCCTCGAGAGGTCGCCCGCTCCCGAAAGTTCCAGAGTCGGAATGTGCAAGCATCCTCCTGCGCGTGGAGTTTCCGCGGTCGCTTCTGAGTGTTCTGAGCTCCTTGGTTCCTGCTCGCATCCGGAGGGCGCTGGATGGAGCTAGGGAGCAGCTCCGCGTCCAGGTGCCAAAGCCCAGAGGCTGTCGGCCAACGCAGACCTCGCGATCACCGCGGCGTTGCACGTCCTGCTATGAGGAGGAAAAGAAGGAGGGAGGAAGAGCACCCAGCAACTTCCTCTCGACCCCAGGAGGGAAGCCGGAGGGATCGAAAAATGGGTTTCTTGGATCCAGGAGGCTGGATTGCTTTCGGGGGAGCTCGAACCGGAGAGCGCTCTCCAAAAGAGCCGTCTTCTGGAAGGACCTCTACCAAAGTCGCGTACCTTTACTCAAAGGAGACTTTCAGCCCGGCTTCTCCGGCAAGAAGATCCCAGGTGCTTTCCCTCATCCCGAGGAAACGCTCCCTGCCCGTCTCGTCAAAAGAACAATCAGCGGCGCTCAACATGCAAACCGCACCTGGGACTTGCGTGCCTTCATTCACGAGTGCGTGTTCAATCCGCACACTAGGGAAGGGGGGAAGGGCCTACTGAGCGGGAGGATAGATGGAACCTTCTCTCCTCCATCTCTCTCTCTCTCTCTCTCCCACTGACCTGCGTGAGTGCTCCGTTAGCGAGTGAGGTGGTGGGGAGCGAAGTGCATGCCACCGCACCATACGGATCATCCGTCCCCGGACAGCGCAAGCAATCCTCTTCTTGACTATTGCGTAAACAAGAAAGCCTTGGTAACTGCAAAGCAACCGAGCTCCCGAGGAACAATCCCAGTTAAGAAAAGAGACTTCGGATCAACTTCTGCATGCACGGCTGCCTGCCGGCCGCGCCCCCTGAGCGAGAGGCCTGAAGCCACGTCCTCGATGAGAACGCTCTTACACAAGCAGTGACCAGCAGCCTGAAGAGCTGAGCGGCCCCACTCCTCCGGTAGCACCCTTCTCCATGGCTCTCTAAAGCCCGGACGCCCCCGCCGGGTGATTACGTCTCTCCCACCACCGCTTTGACCCGAGGTCCCAAGAGCTGCTTCCTCGCCGAGAAAGGGGAGGGAGATCTTCCTCCCCCCTGTACCAAGAGCTCCTCATCCTTTTGGACAAGAGTTTCGTCGGGCTCGTGCTTCCATCCGGAGAACCCTGGCTGGACTTCCGAGATTCCACTAGGAGCAGCAGCAGCTTCAGGCGGAGAGGCAGGGACCCAGGTGAGTTGAGGAACCCTCCAAGCAAAGCAGTCCAATCCCGCAAACGGTACCGCCAGCTCGGACGCGCGCGCGCGTGCTTGACGCCCAAGGGGACTGCGTGCCACCACCTGGAATGCTAATGCTAGTGACTTCCACGAAGAACCCGTAAGCAGCGCTCGTACAGATTCATACTCTTGTACAGTGTCAAGCTGCAAATGGTCCGTCTTCATATGACTCGCGATCTCGATGACTGTTGTCATCGGTTAGGACTCGGCGCCACTGGAGATGGCGCAGTCTCGTGCGGGATGCGCCGTCGCGAATCGTTCGAGAGAGGAAAAGGCACAGAAATAGCAAGAAGCACGGACCCAGCATTTTGACGGGAGACAGGGAGAGCCGGTTCCTCGGCAGCCGCTGAGAAGAAAGAGGAAGCCGGGATGCTAACGTTTCCAAGAGAGACCTGAGTGGGACCGCGGCACCGGTGGAATCCGGATATCCTCAGGATCGGCTGGCCGGGACTTGAAGACGATCCCCCGAGGCCCTTTTAGGAAGAAAGGACGAGTCCTTCGTGAGTTCCCCTACGGTGGCGAAAAGAGGGCCGTTTCCATGCAGTCCATTGGTGCCCCACTCGAGGAAGCGGATCTCCAGGGTGCAAGAAGCGCCCTGCTCCTTTCAAAGGAGCACCCTGCAGAGAGGAATCGGCAAGCGTCCCTTCGGAGTTCTCCTCAAAGGAGCATTCCAGAAGAGGATTCTTTCCTGGTTTCCTTCAAAGAAGATTCGAAGACTAGACTTCTCTGGAGGTTCCCTTCGGGAAGAATAGGGAAGAGTTCCCTCCCGAGATCCAGAGAAAAACGGACCAGGACCTTCTTCTAAGGGGTGTTCCTGAATTTGTAGGGTGGGGATAGTGGATCACCTTGGAGATCTGCTGCGCATCGCCTCGTGCGTCGCTGAACCATCCTTGGAGCAGTCCCGCTGCCGTCGTTACTCTGATGAGAGCTCCGCGTCGCTCGGCAACAGAGGCGGCGTGTCCGAACGCTTCGGCTGCTGCCGTCGCAGATCCCTGAGGAAGTCCCAGCTCCGGCGGCTGCAATGCCCCCCCCCCCTCCTTCTCAGTGGACGCCTCCGACAGCGTCGGCACGCTGGAGCTTCCACCGTTAAGTTCCTCACGGACCACTTTGACCCTCGCAGGTCACCCCTTGTAAGTTGACAGTTCCCTGGGAAGCAGCTGCATGTCCAAGAGCAAAGCGCACCCTCCACCGTCGCCTCGCAGCGGCTGCTGTCGAAACAAAGAGAGCTGCGGTCTCCATCCTGAGAATGGATGGACTATGACCTCGGGGTTAGGGGGAGGAACGCGGAACAACCCGCAGACCCGAGCGCGTGCGGAAGCACCGAGCGAAGAATTCGCTCTCTCGGCTCTTCCCAGGCGGAAAGTCAGAGGGGCGTGGGAGGAGGAACAGCCTCAAATGAACGGAAGCTCAAGGAGCAGTCCAGCCATTAGGTCACCACCTTCTACCCCCCCCCTTCCTGCGGAAAGTGAGTTCTCTCGAGCCTCGAGGGGACCTCCCGCGCAGCAGCCCCGACGTCTCATCCAAGGAGAAGGCGGAGGAGGAGGAGGACCTCCTGGATGAGCGCCGTCGAGGATACGCCACCACCTCCTCGACCCTGTTGTCCAGCTCACCCGGTAGCCGGGAACGGGGCCGCTGCAAGAACGCGGCTCCGTCGGCTGGAGTTGTGCCTTTGCCCCCGCCCTTCATCGAATCCGCAGCCCTCGCGGCCGCGTCCCAGGGCCGAGCCCGTTGCGAAGGCGAGCGGGCGGACCTGACGTTCTCGGAAGAGGTGCCTCCCTCCGGTTCCCCTCCGACCTGTCGCACGCCCGTCCTTCACCTCAGAGAGCTGCGGACCGACCTCCCTCGCAGCAGTTTCCTTGAGGGAGGAGGGACGTCTTGGAGCACGCGGAGGGAAAATCTCTGGGACTCGGGAACGGAGGTTACTGAGCCCAAGAAACAAGCGTGGTCAGACTAGGAGACCCCTTTTCTCCCTTCGGTGGTTCTACGGCGCGAAGGAAGGGACATTCAGTGGCGCCATCTTCACCCCGAACCTTCGCGTTACGCGAGGGCCGAAAGCGGCGCGTCTGCGGACGCCCGGTAGCAGAGAGCTCAGGGAGGTCGCGTCTCGGAGCGGTGCCCGTGAGGAATTTCCACGGGGAAGAAGCGGCGTCCGGGATAAGAAGGGAGGAGGGAGGAAGAGGGTCAGGTTCCCGTGTGCTCTCGGAGTCGTTGCCTCTTTTTTTCTCTCTCTCTCCCCCGCGGAGAAGACGCGCGCGTCTGCTCTCCTTCCATCCCATGTTCGCTCCGGAATGAGGATCGTGGATGGGATCCGGCGCGCTATGGGCCAGAGACAGCGCTGCGAGATGGGAGGTTCCCCCTGCGAGATCCTCCGTCTTTCGCCTCCGCCAGTGCCGCGCGGGCAACTCCGCGCTCGCTCAAGGAAGAGAATCGCCCGCTCTTGGCTTCTTCACGTGCCGCGGGCGCGCGGGCGTGCAAGAGAGGCGTACAATGGCGGAAGGGGGAAGAGAGCGCGCGCACCGTTCCCGCAAGCCCCGCAGACTCGACCGTGTCACTGGAGGTCAAGGACCCATTTCCCTCGTTTCTCCAGGACCGAGAGAACGGCACTCTCGGCAGCCGAGTGCGCGCCCTCCGAGGACGCACTCCCGGGCTTTGTTTTGGAGAGTCCCCTCGCAGCCCCAATCGCCTGGGGTTACTCTCGAGCCCCTCTCCAGCGCAACTCGCAGCGCGCGATTCCGACAGCATCCCTGTACCAGCAGACACCGAACAGGGTGCGTTCGGACCTGCCGTGAGGATGGGCAGCGTTCTCAAAAAGGTAAGCCTTCCCTGGCTGCTGCATTCCTGGAGGGGGCGAACCGCGCGCGGGACCAGAGGGACCAGCAGTGCGGTTGGGATGCGGACCTACGACCGGCGAGTGGCTGTCGCGCGTGTGGCGGCAGGGGGGCCGGATCGAGTAGGGCGGCGGCGAAGATGGCTATCGGGAACCGTCCACCCCTCCTCCTTCCTGGAGTGCGAGATCGGAGGGGCAGCCGGAAAAAGAAATTCTTCCGCTTGTCTTCCGACGACGACGCGGTGTAGGCAGTCCTGCTCAGTTCCGCTGTTCGCCGCCGCTGGCGCTGCGCTCTGCTTCTCCTGGGCGAAGTGGGGCGGGAGGGGCTTCACCCCGCTGCGGAACAGCCGCGAGCAGTTTCCCAGCACGTAGACGGATTAGGACGGACGGCTGCTCCTCGAGGAGGGGGCAGGTGGTTGCTACCCGTCCCGGCTCGCAGGTAGGCCGGGAAAGGGACGAGGTCGAGGAAGGGGGTGTTCCAGAGCTTCCAGGCTGGCAGGGGGAGTCTGGAGGGGACGGGGCATGCTGGTGTGTCCCCCTTCCCTTCGCAACCCGCCTGGGAGCAGCCTCCTCCTGCTGGTGAGAAACACCGCCGCAGTGGAGCGTCCTCCGTCCTGAATGGTGGGAAACGAGAGAAACGCGAACCTTCACCGTCTTCGGGCGTTTCTCCTGGCATCCAGTGTGAACGGAGTTATGCGAGAAGCAGATGGTTCCGTTCTCGTGAAGACCCAGGGAACCGCGAACCCTCCCAAAGGAGGTCTCCGGTCCGCTACCGGGAGTCCGCGTCCCGTCTCGCACGAGTCTCAGCCTCCCTGGTCCTCGCGATCCCTCTTTCCGTCCCAGTCCTCCAGTTGTTTCCTCTCGGCTCCCGCTACCCGACTGCTTACGGGGCACATGGGGATCGTCCGCCGAAATGCGCAGTCACTCGGGAAAAAATGTGCCAGCGGTAGGACTTCCCGATCTCGGTCGAGGGTGACCTGGAGCATCGCGCCGCAGGCGTTCGGAGACGCACGGGCAGAGAGACTGGCAGCGTCGGGTTCCACGTCGACGAGGGGGGAGAGGGAGGGCTATCAGACCTGCACCCCGACACTCCCGCCCCTCTCGCACGGAAAGCGGGCGATCCTGAGGGAGATCCGTAGCTGAATAGCAGCCTAAGAGCGCGCAGTCTAGCAGAACGAGAAGCTCCGCCGCGGCCGCGAGTCGGCCGGAGTCAGTTTCTGGGCCGAGCTCGGTCTGAAGGAACCTCCGTGGACGGCGGTCAGCTTCCCCAGAGCTTCCTGTTCCCTCGTGAGCCCGCGCGAACCCAGGAGATCGCGTTCCCATCGGACGACGCCACGCCTTGCCGCCCCTCTTGCCAGCCACGTCACCAGTGGGACCTCCGAATCGTCTAAGAGACCATCCAAACCCCTAGCCGCACCCCTCCTCGTGCTCTGGACCACCCACCCGGATGAGAGCTCCGTGTCGCTCGGCGACCGAAGTGGCGGGTACGAACGGTTCGGCTGCTGACACAGCAGATCCCTGAGGGATTCCCAGCTCCAGACGCCGCAACAGCCCCCTCTTCCTTGGGTGCCTCTGGAGGTGGTGGGATGAGGGAACTTTCTGCACAGGCAGCCTCGTTCCCGTCGGACCGCTGATCCGCGCGCGCACGGCGCCACCGCGACCACGCTCGGAGCCGCTCCCGGGCAGTGATTCGTGCTCGCTGCCTTGTTCCTCCCCGGGCGTGGGACCAATGGGTCCTGCGACGCCGGTAGAGGGAGGAGACGGAATGCGCCCTTCCGCGGCGGTGAGCTGAAGGCGCGCTCCTGCCAGCGCCCAGAGAGTAGCTCTCGGTCGCTCATCGGGACAGAAGGGTGGCGCAGCGCACACGGATCCGGTAGGGAGGAAGAGGGAAGTGGAGTAGGGAACGAAGGGGAACACCACCCTCCAGGGACCGGCGCTCTGGAGATGCTGCCGCGCCGCGGTGGCCTCTCGGCCGGATCTTTCCTAACCACCGCCGGGGTTCGACACGCGTTGGACGGAGCCATCGGGTGGAAGAGGAGCCTTCCCCGTCGCATCACCTTTGACCCGGGCCCAGCGGACCGATGCGAAGGGTGTCGTGACGATCCGTCACTTCCCGACGACCGCCATCCGATCCCTGTGGAGCGGAGACCCCTCCCATCCTCGTCTCGCTTCTCCACCCATCCACCCTCGCGAGCACGCACTCGCTAGAGAGAGAGGGAAGAGGAGTCGAAGGAGGGGCGGGAGACCTCTGATCTGCACCCCCGCGACACGCGCTGCCTCGCCGGAATGCTGCGGCGGCAACAACCCCAGGGTCGCGCCGTCCGAGGCTCATCTTCGCAGTCTCCCTTCCCTAGCGTCGATATCGGGCGGACAAAACGCTGTCTCCCTGGAGACGGCCATTCCACGATGACGACCCCCGCCCCTCACCCTCTTTCTCCCGCTGAAACACGTGAGACGGCGCCGTACGGGTGGTGGCTCGAGCTCGAAACTGCCGCGAAGCGGGGAACGGGGGAGAGGAGGGGAGATCGGTTGCAGCCGGTCTGAAGGTGAGAAACTCGCACTCCTGAAAAACTTTCCTCGGCAAAGGGGGGGCTGGGAAAGGGAGGAGAGGAGAATACCTCGCTTTCTTGACGGCAGGAGCGGAGAAAACCGCGCGCGCGTGGTGCACGCGGCGAGCCTCGCGCCACCCACCGTGTGGCACCGAAGCGCGGGCATGAGCAACGACTGAGCCCGATCTGCGCGCTCCCCCGAGTAGCGCCTGCGCAGCTTCGCGCGGGCTCGGAAGCGCCCGTGCTCCTCCCACCGATCTCGGACCAGCGCGGCGACCTTTCCTGCAGGTGCCCCCCGCTCCCCGGAAGGAAGAAGCGTCCCCTCGACCTAAGAGCGGAAGGACAGTTCTCTCGAGCCTCGAGGGGACCTCCCGCGCAGCAGCCCCGACGTCTCATCCAAGGAGAAGGCGGAGGAGGAGGAGGACCTCCTGGATGAGCGCCGTCGAGGATACGCCACCACCTCCTCGACCCTGTTGTCCAGCTCACCCGGTAGCCGGGAACGGGGCCGCTGCAAGAACGCGGCTCCGTCGGCTGGAGTTGTGCCTTTGCCCCCGCCCTTCATCGAATCCGCAGCCCTCGCGGCCGCGTCCCAGGGCCGAGCCCGTTGCGAAGGCGAGCGGGCGGACCTGACGTTCTCGGAAGAGGTGCCTCCCTCCGGTTCCCCTCCGACCTGTCGCACGCCCGTCCTTCACCTCAGAGAGCTGCGGACCGACCTCCCTCGCAGCAGTTTCCTTGAGGGAGGAGGGACGTCTTGGAGCACGCGGAGGGAAAATCTCTGGGACTCGGGAACGGAGGTTACTGAGCCCAAGAAACAAGCGTGGTCAGACTAGGAGACCCCTTTTCCTCCTTCGGTGGCTCTACGGCGCGAGGGAAGGGACATTCAGTGGCGCCATCTTCACCCCGAACCCTTCGCGTTTCTCGAGGGCCGAAAGCGGTGCGGGGTGCGGATTTCGGGTCAGCGGGGAAGACCACCGCTTACGTCGCTGTTCCTTTGGCGAGCCTGCAGGTCTGGGGAGCAGGAAGGGTCCCTCCAGCTCTCTCCCGTGGATTCCTCGAGGAGGACAAATTGGCCGGTGGATGGTCCGCCGCTCCCTCCGCGCAAGGCGGCGCTTTGCTGTCCGAGTATGTGCGTCCTCGGGACGTTCAGAGCCCCGCCTCTGGCAGCGAAAAGCGCTGGAGAAACTTCTCCCACAGGAACCGCTCAGTCGAAGCACGCGACTCGAGAGGATCCCCCGGAGCCATCGTCTAATGCCGCGGCCGCCGAGCAAAAAACCGATCTCCAGGAGTGCTGCCCTCCTTCCCTTCCCGCAGCGGCGCGCGCATGCGCGGTCTGCCGGCAGAGGAAAGGTGCCCGGGAGCCTCACCTTCCAGCTCTCCCTCCCACCGGTGACTGCCGGTCGGGAAGCGCCAACACCTTCCCTTCCCGGAGGCGCAAGTGCGCCCTCTCAGTGTCATCCCGTAGAGGATGCGATCGGCCCCGCCCGCGTCCTTACCGAGCGCGTGGACGGGAGAGTGGCGCCGCCGGCATCCAGCCGTACGGTCTATCGGTTGGTCCCCCCTCCCCATCCTCCCCTCCTCCCTGTCGCGCGATGCAACCGGGCACTGCTGCGGCTGCGCTCCAGAGTCTCAGCTGTGCGCAGGAACGGGAACCTCCGAGAATTTTCCCCGAGTCCCTCTAAGCGGAACGATCGCCCTGCAGTGACGTCTGGAAGCGGGCGGACAGGCTGTGGCGGCACCCCCTGAAGGAAGCACTGGAGCCTGCAGCAGGAGCAGCGGCATCTTCCTCTGGAGGAAGGAGGGAAGGACGCGTTCCGGCGCTCCGAGAGGTTGAGCATCGGCGCCATTCGACGCCGTTTCCTTGGAGATGGGAAGAACGCTGCTTCCGGTCGACAAACGCAGTTTCCATCCCCAAGCATGTGACCTCCTTATATGAGCTCTCTCTCCCTTTCCGCCCACGGGAGGTCGGTGCCAAGCAGGGGAAGTCGTGCGGCGCTCCCGTTCTCTTCCTGCGGGTCAGCGGCTGGTTGGCCGCCGCTGCTGCAGCCGCGACACGCATGCGCGTTCGTCCGAGTTCGAGCTCCTGCCGGGCGAAGTCAGGCGCTCTGCCTGGATGGGGAAGGCAGGGAAGTTGGGGGAGGAGGGGGATCACCTATTGCTGCCGAGACTCTCAACTAGGCTGCAAAGCCTTTTGCTTTCCCTGCATTTCCTTTTTATTTTATTTTTGATGCAACGTGCTCTGGCGAGGGGACACTCGTCACTGTCGCCTCTGCTAAGACGCATCTCGCAGATCGGACAGCTGCGGAATGGACCTCGCCGTATCTGGTTAATGCCCGGGAGTTCTCTAAAGAGGGTCTGCAGGGGAGCTCAATTACCGCGCGTCCCCGGGGGATGGGATGGGGGAAGAAGGAAGGGGGAGGAAGAAGAGAACAAGAGCAGGAGATAAGCACTACGGAAGATGGAGCACCCGAGTCAGCGAGGAAGAACGAGAGGAACGGAGATCCCTCCCCTTTCTTCCTCCTCCTCTCGCCGAGGCCTCCGGGCCGAGATCGGTCGGGCGCCGGCAAGTAGCAGAGAGACCGCCTCTCGAGAGACAAGGCGCACGCCAGAGAAGAGCACGCCAGGGCGAGTGCCAGATGGGTCCCGACGAAATCCCGCTGATCCGTCGCGGGACCGACGTCCATCCCATTCATGAGCTCTTGAGTGCAAGAAAGCGCGCTCAAGACGCGCCAAACCAAACCTTCCCCACGTGATCGGCGGCAGCGGCGCGCGAGCCCTCGCGCATGCGCGCGCGCGCGCTTACCTGGACGCGGTCCCGGGTGTGCTCCGGAATTGGGCAGACGTGGCAGCCACCGAGAGGGCAACCCCTCCGTAGCACCCCAAGGAAGCAAGCCGCCTCCAGGCGGTAGAAAATCTTCGCGCGGGCGCCAGCGGCGATTCCGTTCTTCCTTCGTCCGAGGGAAAACTACGGGCGGCGCGAAGCCGGCCGGCCGACCATCGCGCGGAACCTCCGCAGAGCGCGCGCCCGCGGAAGCGGCAGCGTCCTCCTCAGAGCGTCGTCGGAGGCCAAAAATCCTTTGGACGCGCCCCCTCGGACGTCCCCTCCGCGCTGCAGAGGGCTTCGTCTCCGGAAAGGAGATGCCCATAAATTTCGACCCGGGAAACCGCGGCCGCGTCTTTTTCATAATCAGCCAAATTGTTACAGATGTCCAACAAGCAAGGAGAGAGCGCGTCTCTCATAGGGGCAGAGAGTCCTCGCGGAGACCTCATCTCCCCTCTCCCTTCCGAGTCAGCAAACCTCAGTCAGCAAGCTACGGAACCAGCCCGCTCCAGTGCGACTTCGGAAGGGACGGACGGGCTTCTCCTGCAGCGTTTCTGCGCAAGCACCTCCCGGCTGCCTGGAAGGGACGCGAAGCGACCGTTTATCTCGGTCCCGTGAGCGTGACAGAGCATCGGACGCGATCCGAGGGAAGATGCATCGGCTTATCCCGAGACCCTGGAGGATCCGCGCGCGCCGCCGCCGCTCACGTGTCCCCGGACCTGGATCAGGGGACGGCGCTCCATCCCCAGAGGCCACCACAGTCTGAGCCGAGGGGCGCCCATCTTGTCCTCGTCCTGATGTGCGCGCACACCCGGCTGAGGGGTCGCGAACGGTAAGCGCCCTGCCCTGGTGGCCGGGAGCGCTGCACCTTTGCGGAAAAAGCGCCACCTTCGCGCGGGCTGCTTGCTCGTTCTTTCCGGCGGCAGTGGCCTCGCTTCGTGGATGCCGTGCCGTCCGCCGACGCCAGCCAACAGTGTCTTTGCGGCGGAACGTGTCCTCCTTGTTTGTCTTGAGGCCCCTTCCGCGATCTGCGATTTGCATGCATTCGGGAGGCTTTTCGGAGCGTCGACGAGTGCCGCCACGGGGGCCGAGTGCGCCCGGGAGCCACCTTGATCCGTTCCGATTGGGGAACGGAGACCCTCCCGAAAGACCTTCTTCATCACGGAGCCTCCAGGACGCTTACTCACGTGCCACCGTTACAGCACGGCCTCATGACTGAGGGAACAGCCCTGCGGACGTGAGGGATGAGAAGCGCGCAGTACAGGCAGCGCTATCTACTAACAAAACTGTCACCCTTTCTCCTCGTGCTGCGAGTAACTGCGAATAGGTTTGCAAAAATGTCGTCGGTCCCATTTCGTGACGCTTTCTTGTTGTTGTTGTTGTTGTTGTTGCTTCATGTGTGCAAGCTCCACATCATTCACTGATTGCCAAGTATTGATGATGATCGATTAGTGCGAAGTCAACAACGAAAATCGTATTACAGGCGTATTTTATCGTTTCTTGCGTTGTACTAAAGTGCTTTTTGGCGGGAATTCGGCGCGTTTTTACACTTCAGATTCATTTCAGCACGCCACGTGGAATAACATCGTGGACAGGGCAACGCGTAATGAGCACCTGTATTCTCATTCACTGCGGCTATATTCACAAATCACCTGATTCGTGTCACCTGTCACGTGTCCAGCGAGCAAGGCAACCACTTTCGTCTCATTATCTCGTGTAACTCATCCACGGAGAACGCTCGCGGCATGTCCAAAGTGTAGAAACGGCGAATTTCTTGTGTGTTTTTCTCCTAGTCTACCCCCTTAATGGTGCTTTCTCCCCCCCCCCCTTCCTCCTCCGCAGCTGCTTGCCTGCGATGGCAACGTACCACGTCAGAACGTTGAGAATGGCTTCAGAGAGAGAAGAAGCCAAGGAAAGGGAAGTCGGGAATTTGCAACACTTTTCGGAATTCCCTCCCAAGTGCTCCAAAAGCCTTCCGGAGGAGGAGGAAGAGGAGGAAGCAGTTGTCGCCCAAAAGAAGCGCAACCCGTGGAAGCAAGGGAGCTCCGAAGCAAACTTCATGTTCGACGGGAGGTGCGAAACAGGCGTGCGTTACGGAAGGTCACGCAGGGCTAGTGAGGTTTATGCGAACGTCAGGCCGTGACCGGTCAGCTCTTACCTTCGCAGGACTTCTTCCACTTCTCTTCCCAGGAGGAAAAGAAGTGGAATAAGAAGAAGGAAAGGAAAGGAGTAAGAGAAGTCGAATGAGGAGAGCCTGCCAAGCCGGATAGGGAGGAAGTTTCCAAAGCAAATGGAGAATACCCGGCGGAAGCGAGACTGCGGACGACTCTAGACGTGCACCTGGTGCTCTCCGAGCCGCAGAAAAATGCTTCGAAAATTGTAAATTCATTGGACACGAGAAATGAAAAACACACACAGAGAGAGAGAAAGAGGAAGGGGGGGGAGAGAGATCACTGATTGCCTCAAAAGGATTGCCGAAGTGGCAACTTATTCTGGAACTCGTGTTGCCATAACGAAAAGAGATGTTCCGGTGGAATCGAAGCGGAGTCACGCCAAGATTTATTGGATCTCGCGGACATTAATCCATAGATGAAAATCCATCAAGAGATGCTCCGCGGAATCCTTGAATAAATTAATCCAAAATGGACGGTGCGAGTCGCTCCGGGAGAGGGCGGACTCACTGCCTAATTGATTTTTCGGACCAGGCGCATTTGACCCCGACCGACGCCGGTGTTGTTGTTTTTTTGTACTATGAACCTTCAAATCCATCGGAGGTCATCATCGCGATCGGTTCAAGGAAACGAGTGTCTCAGCTTCGCGCCTTCCGAAAGGACTGTTGCTGAAATAGGGATCGGGCTTCCCTTGTCCCAAGTTGGGGAACATGGGATAACAACAGCGCGAGTGGACGGGCTGAGTGGAGACCAGGAACCGAAAGCGACCTCAGCAGCTGGGCTGCAAGAAACAAACTAAGATCGCCGGTCCGGATCCGATCCTCGCGTTCTGCGTGCGAGTTTCCCGCCGAGAATCGTACCGCGCGCGGAACAGAACGGGAACGTGGGCGGAAATCCTTCGGGTTTCCCCCCGATCGGGTCGCCCACTCTTCTGGTGTCCGCCTGAGTCTGTGGAAGGTCGCCGAGCGGAGGGGATGCCGCCCGCTCGCCCATGAAGGCATCTGACCGAAAGTTGGCCGTGCGCGCGCCTCCCCGCATAGGCACCAGGAAGCGCTGCGTCGCCGACAGCCCTCATGGCCGGCCGGTGGCGAGGTCCGGCCACACGGTCTTTCCCCTTCCTTCGCCGCCTGCGCACCTGGGGCCAGCTGCTGAAGGCGAGCAGCGCAGGAGGACGCCCTCCCGAGAGGGTGAGAAAGCCGACATGTCTTCGCCCCCCCCGGACGAGGCCGAACCGTCTGCGCTGCGCGTACGGAGCTCCCCACAGCTTTCGCGTGCGCCTGCGCGGGTGAGCTGGGCGAAGCGAGGGACGGACGCCGTCTCCCCTAAACCTCGCAAGCCGGGGCCGCGAAGGAGGAAGCCGAAGAGAGTGAGGGGAAGGTGAAGCACAGAGAGTTCGCCCGGGGCTCGTGTTCCCCGCGGCTGCACCTCCCGGAAGGTGGGAAAACCCGAAAGCGCTGTCCTTCCACGTTCCGGGACGTCGCGAGGACTGCGGCGTCCGGACCGCGGCACGCGCGCCTGCGCACAGCGCGCGCGTATTAGCAGGAACCCCGCAACAGTCGCCGTGTGTTGCAGATCTCCTTCATCCTCTTCCGCGCCCACCTCGGCTGCTGCGTGTTCTGCTTCTCCGGCTTGGACTCCTCGCACCCCTGCAGCGCCCTGCCAGCATTCCAGGGACCGGCGCCAGGGAGCCTCCCGGTCCCGAAAGGGAACGAGCGTCGAGCAGCCCGGGCCGGCGCGGATGCGGAGCGCGAGAGCCTCCAGCGGCTGACGGCGGCGGGCTTCCCGGTCGCCGCTCCTCGGCTACCTCCCCCAGGGGGCTTAGATCGCCCGCAGAGCGGAACGCTGCCCAGGATCCTGGCGCAGGTTTCCTTCGAGGCGCCTTCTCTGCCCCAAGAAGAGCGCCCCTTCGCGGCCCTCCTCGCCGCGAGCGACCTCGAGGCAGGAGCGGGTGGCAGACCCCCATCCGCCACGCACGCGACGGCGACCTCTGTCCTGGTGCACCTCTTCCCGATCCTGAGGCAGCTGCCGCCCGTGAGGGCCTGGGCAGAGGTGCTCTCTGCTTTCCTGCCGTCTCCTGTCTTCTCCCACGTCACCTTCGTCATCAAGGCGTTCCTGACCAAGGCGGTGTGGATATTCCTGACTGGACTGCTTAACGTGCTCCTGCAAGCCGTGTTCCAGTTCATCCGGAGGAACAAGGAGATACCCCTGAGCTGAGCGCTGAGGTATCGCCCCGGCGGGCCCACGGCAAGCCCCACCCACTCATCTTCCCCGAATCCAGGGGCCACCTCGTGAAGTGTCCACAAGGTCGATCTTTCACCTACCCAATCCCCTTTCCTTTTTCCCGGCCGGTCTTCCCAACGCCGTGGACTCGCTAGGGACGAAGAAGACGGAAGCGGGGATCGGGCCTGGTGGGGTTTCCTCTGCGGACCGGAACCCGAGCCAAAGACGAGATCCGAAGGGGCGCGGGGACGCTCTCGGCGCGTCTCCACTACGACCCTCACGCTCCTTCGCGCTCCAGGAAATCCCGTCTTTTCCTTCCCGCCCCACCCGGCCCCACCCGGCCGTTCCAGAGGACGTGGCGGGAGAACGGTCGTGAGATCCCCAGCGTCCTTCCCGGACGAACCGCAGGAACACGGCGGTCGCTCCCTCCCCTTCGCCTAGTGAACTCTCCCAGAAGCCTCCCGACAGGGCGAGCTGCTCCCCTTCCGGCGAGGCGCGCGGGGCGGCCAGTCCTCCTCGCGCCAATGAGGAGGCGTGTGCCCCCCTTCCGCTCAGCTTCTGGGAACATGGACCGCGACGTTCGTTCCTCGAAAACCCGCGGGCGCACCACCAAAGCAGCGAAAACAGGAAGTCGGCGGATCCCTCCCTTCCCAAAAATTCGAGGAACGACTTCCCCCAGAAGTCGGGTGCCCTACAATAAGGAGTTCCTTTCCCTCCTTCTCTCCCCTCGTCACATCGGCCCATCGTCGCACGCCGTGTCCAAAGTGGCGTCTGCACCGAGTCAGCGAACGTCAGCCCCCTTTGGGAGATGTCGACCCCACGGGCTCGGCGGTGGCATCCAGGAAAGTTCCCGGCCGCCCGTCGCGCTTCCTGGAAGGCGGGAGCCCGGAACACCCTCTCGGAAGAGAGGCGGGCAGCGCGGCTTCAAGACAAGACGGGGCAGCACGTGGCGCCAGTCCCGATCGGCGCCGAGGCTGACTGCAATGCTCGGGGTCACGATGCCGGTAAGGCGCGCGGCTGACCGCCCAGCTACTGGTCCAGCCGACCCACGCACGCACCCGCAGAACCGGCCGCAGGCAAAAAAAAAGCTCCAGCGCGCCACTGTCTGCCCCCCGCGGCGCTCGCAACCTGCCGCCGAAAGATCTGCCGCTCTCAAGCTCCCCCTTTCTTCCCGAAAGCAACACGCGCCGGCGCGCCCTGAAAGATGCGGATCCGAGGAGCGTTCAAGGAGGAGGCAGACTTGGAGCTGCTGCCGTTCCCTGCCGCTGCACGAGATCTCCATAGTGACGGCTCGGCCATCGTGGCGGAAGGAACGCTGCCTGGGGCACCGGAGGAGCTGAAGACAACGGAGTTTCGCGTTCAGTCGTGTCCCGAAACAAAGCCTGGCGCGCGCCTGCGGGCTGCGACGGTGCGTCCATCAGGAGGGGACGAGCTCCGCATCGCATGCCCACTGGAAGTGGGATAGGTGGGGTGGGGTGTGAGGAGGATGCAGATGGGAACCCCTGTGCCAGAAATAACAGGAAAACTTGAGGACCCTGAAGAGAGAGGGAGGACCACCCTGGAGTGGAGACAGACCTTCGCGTCCAGATGGTTGGGGTAGTCGACCACCTTCGAAGACGGGCAGAGGCCCTTGTGCCTTCCAGATCCGAAGATGAGCTTCGCTCCCTCAGGGGTCGGACGCTCTTTCCAAGTACCCATTGCTGAACCGACGAAATGGGACGTCGACCAAACGGGGGGGACCAAACGGAGGGAGGCACCCACGTCTGGGGTGGTCAGCATGGTATACACCACCCCCACCTTGAACCCAAACGCGGGGAGTCGGAATTGGGGGTTCGGTCTTGGGGAGGTGACGACGACGTGGCCAGGCAGCAGCAACAGCGACAACAAGGAATTCAGGAAGGAAGGAAAGAGCCAGTCGAGAGCGCGGATGCTGAGGCGGGAGGACCAAGCGGAGCCATGCGGAGGAGGGAGGAACGTCCGGGAAGCAGCACCCGATGTCCTGTCGAGGGGGTCGCGAGCTAAATCGGGTGCAGCGACTCTCGCTTCGCGGGATTTTCTTGTTTACTTTCGAACAGACTCCGCTCTGGAGCATTCGGGGAATTTCACCTCCCCTTTTTCTCCCCTTCCTTCCTTCCTTCTTCCCAAAGCCGGTGGCTCGATTATGGCACGAGCGCAACAGTTGGCTCCAGATCGAGGTCACTCTCGCTTGCGCCTCCGAGGAGATATCCGAAGGCGTCGGTCAGCGGGAAGGGGCCTCATCTCAGAGGACACGCGCAGCTGCGGCAGCAACCCACGCGGCCCGCTGCCGCGGGAGGGGTGTAGAGGCGGATCGTCCTCATCTTCGAGATGCCCCGGCAACCTCTTACCGGCGGAACTACGAAATCATGAGAGCTCCCCTTTCCCTTCAAGAGTCGCGTGCGATCAGGGAAGGGAGAGAACGGAAGAGGGAGGTGGGACAGAAAGCACTCCGCGGCGGCGTTGCGGCATGATGGGTCACCCCCGAGTGGGCGCTAGAGGGTTGGCTCTCCCTCCAGGCCCAAAGTCGCCTCCGGCTTCGCCCCGGTGAAGATCCCGGTCGGCCCCGGCACGGCCAGAGCATCAGAGACAGAGGTGCCTGGCACGCTGTCCCCGAGAAGGACGAACGGCGACGCATGCGCAGCGAGGGACGCGCGCGTGTTCGGCGAAGCCCCTCCGCGCGTGCGCGCAAAAGGAAGCGCGCCTCAGAGGAGGAGGAGTCTGCGGGCGTAGGCGTGCACGAACGCGTTGAGAAGTGCCCTTCCCCCTCCCTTGCCAAAAGAGGCGGACAGGAAGAAAATAAATAAATAAAGAAATAAATAAAAGTTCGTTCGTCCGCTTCCGGGACTGCAGCGGAGTGGCGGGCTGCACCCGCTAGCGCGGCGTGGAAACGTCCGCGAAGTCATCATTCCCGAAGGCTTGCGGCCCGAAGGGATGAAAGCCGAGAGCCCCTGGACTCGGGAAAAATTCCAAAAGGAGGACACGGCCTGCATCGTGCATCCTCGCATCCCGCGTTCCCCTCTGCCATCGCCAGGTGACGCAGGGCTCGGGAAACGCCTGGAATTCGCATCCCAGCCCCCAGTGGCAGTCGGGCTCTCTCCTGCCTTCTCGGCGGCCGTGGTGCCCTCTACGGATTCCGCAGGATTCTTCCCCTATCGCCGCTTCTGGTCTCCTGCGGCGTGTGGCAGCTCTGCTGCTCTGTCGAACGAACGCGGCGCCACGGACGAGCCTCTGCCACTGCCGAGAGGGAACAGCTGACCGCCACCACCTTGAGTACCCGAGAGGAAGGAAGAAAGAGTCAAAGACCTCGGAGGAGCGTGCAAAAAAGGCTGCAGGGCCACTCAGGGGAAGCAGATCAAAGGAGGCCATCGCTTGGAAGAACTTGTCTGGTGACCGCTTGGCGTCAACATGAGTTGGTCTTGGCGAGTTGAAAAATGGATGGCTCTCCGAGCGTCGAACCTACCACCACACCCAACATAGGAACGGAGCCGTTCCCGCCTTCCGGCGCTCCGCCCTGCGCGGAAGGACGGCAGGTTCCGCAGGCAGGCCGCGACGATGCGCGCAGGAAGGTTTGGTCGCGGATTCCACCAGAGCCTCCCAGAGACCTTGGTGGCGGCGGCGCCGGCTTTGTTGCGATCTTTCATTTCTTATTTTACGTCACTCCTGTAATCATTACTTATTATCTATTTTATATATATGTGTGTGTGCGCGCGCGCGCGCGTGCGTGCGTGCGTGAGTGCGTGCGTGCGTGCATGTGAAAACTATGCCTATAATTATTGCGTCCCCTTAAGGCTATTCTTAATTATTACAAGACATGTTTTCACCAGATTAGCTTACATACTGCATGCATTCACGGTATTAATAATGAATCAGAACAAATCTGGATTTATCTTCCGGTAAAATACCTACGCATATTCTATCAAATGCCAGGAGTAATAAAAAAAAATGCATGCGACGGAACAGTAATGAATCAATTAAATGTATCCACGTGGAATAGAATGCAATTTCGATTACAGTTTCCACTAAAACTCAACATGTACACGATTTTGTACGTGCAGATTCAATTCTGTGAAGCAGTGTTTACGATTTCGTCCTCCGCCGCTCAAAGCCACCGCACTTTCGGCGGAAGGTGCGTCCTGGTGTGGCCAGGGACCCTCTCCCGCTGAAAATTAAACACCCGTGAGCTCCTAAGACGTTCGCTAATTGGTTGCCGGATGGAAAAACAGACCCTGAAAGGAACATTTTTCATCTTCTCGTCTCCGAATTGCTGCAGCCGGTTTTCCCCTTCCTTTCGAGTTTTGTCGCAGCTCCAGTGGGAAGTCATCCCGGCGGAGGAGTTTCATCGTGATTTGTTCCTGCTGTTCGTCTCCTTCCATCTTGAAGAAATATTTGAATTTCAGTGTCTTTCAGAACGGTTCATTCGCGGAGAATTGACAGCAGCGTAATTAAATGTAATACTTTGCCACTGTCTCTGCGCTCGCACGTCGAAAATAGGGAGCGCACCGCTGCGTGACAAGCAGACGATCTGAGACAACCGCGATGCAAAACGAGAAGCTGCGAATCCCTCTCCCGAATTTCTTTGAAAATTCAATCCCGCTTTGAATCCCTTCCCTCCCGTTCGACGCGTTTCCGCCGGCTGTACGCTGGAATTTATGGGCTTTGCAAGGGACTCGCGGTCTTGTAGCGGGTAATTGGCATGTCATTAGATGATGATTCGTTAAATAATAAGTGGAATGCCCCATTCCCATTCCGCCTTTATCTCCAACCTGTCATGAAGAGTGAACAGGGGAAACGTTTGGCTTCTCATGGTGCGTACACTGAAGGCTCACCATATCGGTCTTTAATGCTCAAGGAACATTCCAATCAGGAGCACAGGTGCCTCCTCTTAAAGGCTGTTTGCTTTGAATGATGATGATCTTTAATTAAATATGGTCCTGTCTGGAAGGAAGCCAGAATGGCCTTCTTGCTTTGAAATATTCCTCGCTAGAATTTATGGTCCTGATGGTGCTGTGAAAACGCCGTAAACTCAGGCTACAGTCGGACTAAAATTATGTGGAACTTATCAGGGAGAGGAACACGTGCGAAAACTTCGTCTGGTCCTCCGCGATTTCCTCCGAGAAACCGGCAAACTTTTCGGCCGAATTTTCACCCTTCGAAAAGTGACCATCGGGTGCTGGTCACGGTGACAGCCCCGAGGCCCACTGGAGGAGACCGTGATGGTGCACTCGGGCCCCCTCAGTCAACCCTCCGAACGACACGAGTTTCGCGTTTCTTCCGATTCTCATCCGCTGCCCGTTGGACCAGCGCTGAAATCCAAACTCTTAGGACGCGGGGAGCGCTGATGGATGCCCGTTGGGAAATCCCGTTAACTGACTGGAATGATTGTCTTCACGAAGCAAAACTTTACTTGGAGGAAACCATTCTTCTGGAACCACTAGCGTCGGAAGACCATGGAATCTTCTGTTCCGAGGCACAGTCTGAGATGAGGAGGGGCTCACGGCGTCTTTCGAGCAGCGCTTGCTGTGCTAGGGCTGGCGAGAGAGTAAACGATCAATTCCGTGGGGATTGCGGTCGCCGAGGGAAAACGAAAAGCATGCTGGTTCCACATCTCGTAGACTTTCTGGCGCGAGCCGATGCACTGCCGCGAAAAGCGGATGATTTACAGCTTCCACTCTCAGCCATCAGCTCAGAGAGCTGCAAGGACAGAAAATCAACCGTTTCGTTTCGTACAGAAAACCAAGTTCTGACAATCTCTCGCGGGTACTAAAAACGCCTTCGCTCTAATTGAGATGCTGGGGCGCAGCTTCCTGTTTCTGCTAGCAGGCGATCGCGTCTCCCGTCGATCGCAACGTTAGAACTCCTGCCATGCACCGTGCACAGCGTGGACTACCAGTGACCTCTATAAAGCTGAAGAAGGAGATACCAAGGAGAAGGCTGTGAAGCTGTAGGTTCCCCGTTGTTTCCGTTCTTCGAAAAACCCTCAATGCTCAAAGGCGACAAACACGGGACTAGGAATAAACCACGTGGCAGACGGCATCGGAAAAAGGAACCGTTCTTGCACATCCAAAATCGCATTCTGGGCAAGCATGCCCAATTTACAAAAAGATTGCTTCCCAAATGAGGTCAGCATGCAAAGGGGGCGAAGTTACGCTTCCTCTTCCCCAAATAGGTCCTCTGATGGGAAAATGATTGCACCAAAGCAAAAAGGGAGGATGGTTTCTAGTGGAAAGATTGAAACGATCTCGGAGTATACAGTACAGAAGAGTACCATAAGCTGCAGTTAGTTTTTGTTGTTGATGTTGTTGTTTCTTCGGATAAGAGGGAAAGGGATTCGAAAGGACTGTTAGATCTACCATCCCCACTTTGATTATACGACCCCATACCATACATGGGATGACAGCGCTCATCGCACAGGGAAATTTTCCGGAATTCCCGGCACACTCCACCTGGTCCGATGCCACCGGGGTCAAAGAAAACAAGGAAAGCCGATATTCGACCAACAGCGCAGTTATTGTGCAGATATCAGCACCCTACACCTTTATGACTGTTATCATTCCCGTTTCATTAAGAGCAGCAGAGCCTGCGAGTGCATCTGCAACAAGCATGCACACGCAAGGGCCCTTGGAAGCAGAGAACTCGAGATAGTGGTTGCCCGGCCTTGCTTCTAAAAATAATCGAAAGTTCCTCAATAAATTTGATTCCAAATAAGATTCGACTAGCAACATCTGACGAAACGGAGCTGAAGATGGACTTTTCCTCCGCGAAACAGTGGTAACCGCTGAAGGAGGGCTCGCTTGTGAAACCAAGCGCTCCGAAACTAGGAAAATGGTCCAGAAGCAGTTGAAAGTCTAGCTGTCGCTTACCGAGCACAGAAAGTCTCTATTCCAGGATAGGTTGTTTCCGCTCACAGGAAACAGGAATGAAACGAGTGTTGAACAAGCAGCGAAACCCCGATGGTGTTCTGTGATGGCAGAATCGCCAATAAAAGATGGCAGCTTCCTTTGTGGAACAAGAGAAAACAACGAGAGCCTTTCTGTCCGTCTATTCACGTATAATATCGTCATTTATTTATTTTTTTCTAAAAAAAAAAAAAACGCACTTTTGGGAAAAATCGCTTTTAATTTGGCTTTAAGAATGGATTTCAGGATGCAGCTCGTAAACAAGCGTGCAAGTGCAAGTAGCACAGATGATATTTCGAGGATGCGATCTCATTAAAATTTACACCGTAGGCGTGCGCAACTGTTTGCGGCTGGAACCGCCGAGTCGGGCACACTTCACATATGCATTGCCGCAATCACAAAGAGTGCCTCAACTCTCTACCTGTCCCCCTGCTTCAGCAGCTTCAGCAGGCAGGGATGCTCCGACGAGGCTCTTCGGCGGGTTTTGCGAGACACGTGGCAGGCGAGAAATCATCCTCGCGAGGCTGGACCTGGTTTCATAAAGGGGCTCCTCCGGAGTTTCCATCGCATCCCATTCCTGCCCGATGTCATCTTAAAACAGAGGACTCATCACTCGAGAAGAAGAAGATGCGAGACAGATGGGGGGAAAATCCGAAAGCGACCGAACACAGTTCTTCCGAAAATTCACTTTTCCCTTTTTTCGGTCTTCTCAGCGGTGAGGTGGAAAAGCGAGGTACAAGAAGCGCATATGCCTAACCTTCCCCTACTCCCGAAAAGTTATCGAACGTTCTGGAAGCATTTCCACTTTCAGATCGAGCACAGCTTCCTCCGGTTAACGATCTTCGTCCGCACTCCGCCGCCGTTGCCATCGAGACGGAAGTCGACCAACCAGGACAGGGCGCGAATAAAAATAAATCGCGGTCCATTGTTGCGGAGTGGAATCGGAAGCTGTTCTCGGATTCGGCTGTTTCCGCGTCGAAGGTTCCGTTTCCAGGAGCCGAGACCAATTAGTAAGGCTCGGCGAATCCACCGAGAGAAAAAAGACGAAGCGAATGTGAATGATATGCCATGCCCAATTAGTAAATTAGAGGTTCCTCCCCCTCGGCAGGCACGGAAATTCCTGCTCCATCCGATAAGCGGCAGCATCCAATTCCGGTTCAGTACGAAAGTTTCTCTCCCTCTCGCCGTGCGAAATGTGCCGACTGGGATATTGAAAACACACATTTGCATTCCCTCATCCCGAAACGGCTGCCGCATCCTTTTCAAGAGTCAAAGGCTCTCGAATTATTCGGAATTAAAATTCTTGCCAGATGTGTTTCTCGCCGCTTTGATTAATTATCCTCCGTTGTTGTTTTACGTTTACTACTCTTGGCGAAAACAAAAAAAAAAAAAAAGAGCGATGCCGCTCACCAGCAGGTTTTAGGACGCATTGCACGAGAACGTGGATAAAGCGGGAAAATGCACCTAGCGAGTCGCAAGGGCAGTGGGTTTGGATCAGGGCAGAGAAGAAAGAGGAACCAAAGCAGGAGGACGAACTCGGAGGAGCAGGCGAACTTAGAGGGACTTTCCTTGCGCCACGAACGCAAGAACTCCTCGGTAAAGCTCGCTAAGAAGGTACTTATCGAAAGATCGTTCGAGGATGGTTGGTTGGGCAGGGAGAGAACCGCAGGGTGGAGAACTCGAGGGAGCGCATCTTCCACGGAGTTTCCGCCGTGGCTGGCGGCGGGATGAATTTCCTTCCTAACCCATGCGGACGAAGCCATAAAACTTCCAGCTTCCTTCCCCCAAAGTTTCGTCTTTCCCTTCCGAACGGGTCGCACGAACGCTCCTTTTCAAATCGCAGCTGAGAAAAGGCAGGCGGTGCGGGGGTTCCCGGTTTTTGCAGATGGCACAACCGCACTCGCCGAACAGGAAGAAAAAGGCGCGTCGCGACGCACCTCAAGATCCCGCCGCCCGAGGTTCGCGCTGACCCCAGCTGCTTGTCCCGGCCCGCAATCAGAGCACCGGGAATCAAGGAGGGGGACCATCTATCACGCGGCATTGCTATGCATCGAATTAAGGGGTGAAAAAAATGACGGCTGATCCCCAAGATGCGAACTGCGTGTCACACAGGCATCAGTATGCATTCAAGTCACGTGACCCCTTGGAGCAAGCAATCCCCTTCGGAGCTCCCATTTGAAATCACTTTACATTAATTATTCATGATGGCGCTTCGCCTATTGCCATCGTGGAACTACACTCTTGTTTACATTTTTCCCTTCCAATTTCCAATTAATAAGCAATCATTAGGTATTCCTGAGATTTGTGGATGGGGAAAGAAAGAAAGGCGTGTAACTGCAATGTGCCTGTATTTCGTCACGGTCCCATCATTATTATTATTACCTTTTTTTTTTTAGGGGAGGAGGGGCGATGCATGCAATAATAATCATAAATGTTGGTGGTTCCATTGTAATGAAATGGCAGTGACTCGATTTGTCCTGACATCTCGGGAATAATCGGATCCTACGAATCGGCAGAAGTAGGGGAGCTGGAGCTGACGGTCTTCTTGCCCTGCTGGGGCGCTGGCAACGCCCTCCGACACCACTGTGGGGAGCTTCCTCCTAGCACCACTCGCACGCACCCGAGATGGAAGAAATTCCACCTGGAGGCGCAGCAGCGAACTACCTCATGCGCTGCTGCTGCTTGGGGAAGGCGTTTGAGGTTTCTGCTGTCTGGTTGGTGGAAAGTCTTTCACCAGCCGGACAATTTGATAAAAAATCCCTCAGGGATCTTTTCTGCCTTCTCTGTTTTCCTTCCAGCTTTTTTCTTCTTCTTTTTCGGCTCGCTGAAGAACGCTCAAGAACCATCGTGCAGCTGGCTGTTCACGCGGCTCTTTGACGCTGCTCCATGCCACCCGAGGGTGCGCGCTCACTCTTCGAGACAGGGGGTAGCCCCGGAAGGGGAACACACTATGGATCCAGGAAGGGCTCCGGAGTTCGTTTTTTCTCACTCCTGGGGAGGGATCTCCACCCCGGTTGTCCCCGACTTCTACCCGGTCATGCCAGGGCGTTCATCAAAATTCAAAAGAAACTCACACACTATGGTGGAGCATGCGTGGTCCTGCCACACTCCTCTTGTCCAATGACCGTTAGGTCGCCGGTGCGCAGGCCGGCGGAGGTCATCAGGACAGTAGAGAGGGATGGGAAAAAGCAAAAAGAATAAGTAAATGGAAACAAGCAAAAAATCTTTGGGAGGGGCAGGAAGTCCACTGAAAGAAGTCTCCAACCTTTCCAGGATGTCCTTCCGGATAGGTCCTAGATGGGGTCTTTTAGCCGCAGAAAGCGAAAGCGCACACTCGATGGCATCCCTCTCGCTTCTTCCTCTGTCAGCTTCTCTCCAGGCTGCCGCAATCCTGCGGATGCAGCAAGGCGCTACTAAGACTGCAGGGCGTCTCGCACAAAGAGGAGCCGTAAAGCTTCCATCCAACCAGATCCCTCAGGGTCGTCCCAAAACCTTTCCATAGGAGCCGGAAAGCGACACAGTCCACTAGCAGGTACGGGAGAGATTCCCGTTCCACACACCTGCGACAGTCTGGGCTCGCCCTCCCGGCATCCAGTGGTGTCAGCAGGCGTTGCATGGGAGGCCCCAGTGCAACAGCAGAAGTGCCGAATCCTGCCACTCCAGGGAGCGATGCTGCACATGAGCACTGAGAGCCACCCCAGGTCTTTACTAGGAACACCGAGCGGCTCGCCCCAGCACTGTAGTCATTGCGAAAGGACACTTAGGGTTGCTACATCCACCAGCTGCCCCATGGTTCATCCGCTCATCAACTTCCTCCTTCCTGCGAATCGGTTGGCCGCCGCCAAGTGCACTCCTCAGGAAGGGCATCGTTGCTGCAAGGGGGATCTGATCCGCGAACGCGCTCATGCTGAGAGTCCCTTCTCCGAAGGATTTACTCCTCGTTTCCTCCTCCTCCGAAGAGAACTCCGAAGGGATTCTCCCGAATTTTCTCCCAAAAGCTCTCCCCGAAGGGAGCAGCGCACTTCTTTGCACACCATCAATCCACCAGCTCCAGGACACGAGATGGAGGGTCCTCTCCCAGCAGTCCTCTCCTACGTGGTTTCATCCGGCGCGGTGGATCACCCAGGTTCTTTTTTTTCCGCTTTGCTGAGTATGAGGGAACTGAGTATTGCTGAGTTCGCCTGGCGTCCCGCGGAGCTTTTTCGCGCTGCCCACACCACTCGAGGGTGCGTGTCAACTCTTCAAGAGTTGAGAGGAATACCTCGGGAATCCAGGAAGGCTCCAGAGGAAAGAGTCCTTTTCCTCTCACCCTTAGGAGGATACCCCAAAGGGATCCGCTCATGGAATTTCTTCTCCGGAGGACCTCCCGGAAAAGATTCACTCATCTTCCGAAGAGAACCGCGAAGGGATGCTTCCGAGGGAAGAATAGGGCTTCTGGATATTGAACTTCTCTCGACCGGAGGGGTGGGAGCCCCGGAGGAAACCTGTCCCTTGATTCCTCCTGGAAGGACCCGAAAGATCAGTTTCCTCTCCTGGCCAGTCGACGGGAGCATCCGGCTGCTTCCACTGGGGCTTCCGCACCTGGAGCTCGTGGACCAACCAGCGTGAGGGAACTCGGAACCACGACGTACGCGCCCCATTTTTCTCTGGCTTCGATCCTTACCCCGGGCGGATTCGTACCCGCGGTCCTTGGCTCGACGCGCGGAGGCCGCAGCCACGCGGCAAAGGCTCCGACAACCGAATGAGATCTGTGGAGTTTGTGGAGGCTTCCATGATGCACCACCTCGTCTACAGTGCAATGCCCGAGTTGTTAAATTTGAACCCCGAGGGAAACGTCTTTGGCGGAAGCAAGGGTTCCGATGAGACATTTCGACTCTGTCGCTCCGGTCGCGTGTTCCACGAAGTCGAAAGAAACGGCAAAGACCGGATGTGCTAGCGAGCAATGAGATGCCAAGCATCATTTCCGGATCAGATGCCAGTGACATCGCGAAGATGCTTCAGACACTCGACATTCCTTTTTTTCTTTCCTTCTTTCCCTCTTCCTTCATCTCCGATTTTGAACGCACAGCTGGTGTTGCAGTAGTGGCTTTGTGATGATGGCGGACTCGTCTCTGAGACCCCAGCAACCTCAAGGCCACTGCTTTGGGAGCACTGTGGCCAAGCACCACTCTCCCCCGTGTTTGTTGCGATTCCAGCGAACGCTGGATGCTCAACTTTCAGCCGTCTGTGATCTGGAAGGGAGTGGCAACCTTGCTTTCTTGTGGTCGAGCGAGGACGGACGACGGGTAGAACGCAAAGTTGTCCTAAGAACTAGTGCATCCCCGGGGCGAGACTTCGCGGAGGTCGAGTCCTTGCGGAGAGAGACTCGGTTTTAGAAAGGTCGAGAAGGTCGTAGGGGAGGAAGCCCTATGCACCTTGGCCTTGGAATCGAAACCGCCGAGCCCTCGGAACCAGTAAGACGGCTAGGAACTCCCGACCTTGGCAACTCCCGAGAACCACCCTGTTCGCCTATCAGGTAGCCGGCGGGCGCGCGTTCTGAGCCGGGAGGGGGGGAAGAGGGCGAGGAACCGACGAAATGCTCCCCCTTCCTTGCCCTACATGGACCCCCAGACGTCGGGTCACTCCGAGCTCTTCGTCTCGCAGAGAAAACTCTCTCATCCTTTCCATCACCGCTGCTCCATCTGGCACCCGGCGGAGCAGTCAAAGAGCGCGCGCCGAATGTGCGTGAACTCATTTCTCCAGCTATTTCTGCTCGCGCGCTCCAGAGCAAAAATAAAGCCCCACACACGCCCTTCTCCCAAACTGATGCAGTCGGCGCGAGTCCCGCCTTAAAAATAGAAGCGATCATTCGATCGCTAGCTCGAGCCACCTTCTCTCGCAATGACGAAATCAGTTTACACGGAAGAGCGCTCGATCCCCGCTTCCGCCCCGGCATCGGGAGGCGTCGTGTTGAATGGGGGTTGGCTGACGAATGTTCATCAGGTGGTCCGGCGATCGCACCCGCCGCTTCCTCCACTCTCCGTCGATGACATCCCTGTGAACGGGGAAAACACTTGCGTGCTATCGATGCTTCGCCTTAGGACGCGACACCTGACGTGCGCAGGGAAAAGTTCCGGCAGCGGCAGCGGATTTCGTTTCTTTTTTCCTCTTTCACCTCCTCGCGCATCCATCCGTAGCGATCCCGCACACACACCTGCCGCTCTCTGTTTCCACGGAAGAGGAAGGGGGGGGGGGGGGAAGCGCCCGTGGTGCACTCGTGGTGGTGCTCGCACGCCCTCGATCCCCGTTCCCGCCAGGATGGGTCCAAACAATGTTTCGGCGCTGAGAGAAGTGGTCCTCAAGTGTCACTGGATTGTGTGTGTGCGCGTGTGTGTGCATGTCAAGAATAGGCAGTCTGCACGGAGTAGTGCACTGTGACGTCACTCGCATCGCATCCAGTTCGCGAGGCCGAGAACGTTATCCCGTGCACACACGCACGCCCTCACTTCCACACAAGCCCACCCAACCGCACTTTCTCGTTCTCCCCTGGAGGGGCGGGCTGGAATCCCTGTGTCCCACTGGGGGAATCACCCCGATGACAAGAACAGGGGTTGAATCTCGTGTCAGGCAAGGGTGGACCGGCTGGTCTCTCGATGGAGGACGCACGAACCACTGAGCTGCCGAGAGAAAGAGGGAGAGATCAGACGAGACGAGACGAACTCCAAGATGCCCTGGAGGAAAATGTTGCGGGACATCCGCCCTACCGGGACCATGGTCCCAATCCACTGTCCATAGAGACCCCCCGCTTCATCGTCATTCATCGTTTCTTCCATGGCTGCCGCGCGCGGCTTCCCTGCGCAACGCGAGCGCCCAATATTTGCGGATCTCCCACACGTTTTTCGGGTTCGTGGAAGACGGGGGAGAAAAAAAAGAAAAAAAACACCACCACCAGCAACATCAATATAATTCCTTGCTGCTCTGTTTCCATGCAGTCTGCCTGCTCCTTGGCTGCAGCCTTTGCGCCGGAATACCCAATAAGTCACGCCTATCGAAGTGACGATTTATACATCCAGTACGAAAATACAAGGCGAATCCTCCAGCTGCCGAGAACTCCCTCCGTTCGCTTCTCCCAAGTAGCACCTCCCGACCCTCCCCCCCCCCTTTCGCTAAAAAAAAAAAAAAATCCATTAGGGGAGGACGCTGCTGTTGAGCCGCGAGCAGTATTCCTTCCTTCCAGTTGCGTCCCGCTGACTAACTGTAGAATGACGCCATCCAAAAATCCCGTGTCATCGGCAGTGCTGAGAGACCTAGATGCGCGGCAGCACGGAGAAAGTGTCGGGAGCGAAATTTCAATCCTGTGAAGCACGAGTCGCCCGTTCAAAAATAGACGCCTTGCGCGCGCGCGCTCCCCGCATCCACCCCCGAGAGGGAGCGGAGCAGCAGCGAGACCTTCGCCGCCATTGAAGGAGGGACGCGCCGGGATTCGGGAAGAGCTGCATTGGATCCTGTCCTCCTTCTCGCTTCCCTTCGGGCGGTGCTACGGTCTCGCAAGTGTGAAGTGGCCTTCCCTCCCTCCCTCTGAAGCCCTGGACCACAAGAATCCTTGTTGCTCTCTTTCTCTCTTTGTCGCCGTCGTCTCAGGCGCAGCAACTTCCGGGAGCTCCTCCCACGCAACCGGCGAGTGTCCAAGCGAGATGGAAAGGCTGCTTCCCCGTTCACTCCCGTCTGTCCCTCAAGGAACATTTTGTTTGGTTCGGTTCACAGGGACGTTGCGTTCCCTGCTCGTCCGCGTGTTCCTCCCCTGTTCGTTCCACGCAACACGGATGCGCGGGACCACGGGCTCGAATCCTCCCGAAGGATGAAAGTATCAGAGGCGTTGCAAGTGCCCCCATAGGATGATTTCTAAGGCGCGGGATTGCTCTTTCCTGTCCCAACACCACTGACGGCTTCCTGTGCGGCTTCCTATTACCTTCTCACAACAAGGCTACAAGCTGCGGTGGGAACCGGTCACCGCCTGCGGCTCTTATCCTTCGCTCGGAAACGGTGATGGGGCACGAGCGAACGAACGGGTGTTGGCTACCGGGAAGGTCGAAGGAAAGGAAAGCTGCTCAGAAGCCGTAGTCAGGGGCATCTACTATTTTCTCTGAATGATCTCTCTCCCGAAGGGAGCAGAGCGCCTTTCTACACCCTAGGGAGGTATCAATCTATCAGCGCTGGGTCCCACGCCGCGACGGTGCAAGGCCAGAAAGGTGAAACGCTCCCATCTTTGTCCAGCGGAATTCCAAAGGTCCCGCTCGCGCTTCGACCAGCAGCTTTCCATTTCGTCCACCGAAAACGGCGTCGGTCGAAGGTGTCTTTAAAGGAATTTTCGTCTTCCGTTTCATACCACGAACAAAATCGCAGATGTTTATGCTCGCAGCAAAAGGTTCGTCGGCTCGTTTTTCCTGTCACCAGTGAGCCTGCAGCCCGTGTCCATGGAGACCTCGTGAAACGAAAAAACAGTCACTGATGGAAGAGTGGTTACTTTGGATTTACGAGGTTTGAAGAGCGAACCCAGAAACCTTCCAGACTTCCCTCAGACCTGTCACCTCGCCTTTCTGCCTGCCGTGCTGCAATACTTCCAGCTGTCGGCTGCTGGTGTGCTGCAAGCGAGTATTTGACCCCTGGGAAGAGTTGCCGTCCAAAGAAGAAAGAAAACCACTCCGAACGCCACAGGGGTCTCTTATGTCGACCCGGAGCGTCTCCCGAGAGCGACTCCAGGCTGTGATGTGCTTTTTGTTCAGTCGAACCGAGGACCTCTCTGTCTACGTACCCCCAGGAGAGGAGAAATTTCTTTCCTATCCTGAGGTCATAGTACCTACCCAATGGACGCATAACTCCGAGGAATGTGTCTCATCTGTCTTTCATCATCCACGTCCCCATTGTCAACGGGAAAAAGCACACACACACATATACCCAGAATGAAGCAAATCCATGGCTTCGGTCTCGTAGAAACGAGGCGTCCAGGATTCCTTTCAGCCCACTCATCGAGCTTCCCTCATTCGGGCACGGCCTACGAAGCTTTCCGTCGAGGTCCATGTGCCACACCTTGAAACGCCAGCAGAAAAATCACTTCCGCCGAGATGTTTCCTTCGGGACAGCTTGATCCCAGAAGGAGAAAAATGACGAAAGGCAAGACGAAGCGAGCAGGAGCCAGAACTTTTCTTCCGCTGCTGCTGCTCTCTTCTGCAACGGTCGGAGCGGAAAAGCGTGGTCGTCTAGGAAATGTGGAAAGTGGGGGAGGGGATTTTTAGTCACAGGGATCACACACTTCCGGTTCTGCGAACAAGGAAAGGGAGTAAGCACCTTCCGAATATGTGCCTCTTTCGGTTCAGTAGCAGACGGGCGTGTGCACCCGCGGTGCAAGAAGGTACGAGACGTGTGAGAATGACCTGACCCCGTCCCTTTGAGGGATTTCCGGTCCCAAGTTTGCACTGGAGTCCAAATGACCAGAAATCGGGAAAGGAGCTCTGCGAAGCCGAATGGAAGCGGAACAGCAGGACCGAGCAGGACTCTTGGAGTTGCTCGTGGGACATTGCACTTGGCAGCCCAGGGATGGCTCTGCTTCTTCTCCCACCTCAGCGAATGCTGCTCTTGCTTGTTGTAGAGTATTGTGTACGTGTACGTGCCAAGCGTACCCCGACTTCAGTTTTGGTATGCGCATCAAGGAAATGGCACCTGTAGGATCAGAGTCGCGTGCTCTGTTCTCCTGTGTCCCGCCGGCCAAAAGCCGGCCCCGAGTGAGACGTTTCTACGGCAACCGCGGCTAGAGAGGGAGGGCCGCGAAAAGCTAGCAAACGTGAATCCGTCGGAATTCCTTGATCGTAAACGTCCCAGAGCTCGCGTGGGATCAGAAAATCCGAGCCCTGCAGGCCAGGAGCTGCTCTTCTGGAGAACTGGACTCTGCGGTCAGCGGGCGCGACCTCTGATAGCACACATAAAACCCATTCGGGCAGAATTTCCGGAAATGAGCTCCCGCCTTCGAAGCGGTGCAGCATTAGTCCCAGGACTTGTGCTCCGCGGGTGCCCTTTTCCCACCCATCCCTTTTCGCTGATCTTGGAGGCGGCGCACTGCAGGCTCTGCCACGCAGGCAGACGTGTTGAATGCTGAGGGCGCGAGGGAAGAGTTGAGCGGGATGTGCGGTCCCCGGTTTGCTTTCCCGGCATCAAAAGATGCGTGCGCAGGCTTCCTGCTACCGAGTTGGGCGCAGTTCGGGGTGCAGCGCCCTTGCCTCCATTTCTCAAGCGGTTGAGCTGCATTGAGCGCGAATCTGTGCTTACTCGAAGATCGTGCGGCTCTTTTCAGTTGTGTACAGACCTCTGTACACAACTGAAAAGAACTTTCACAGTGGTTCGCCTGGATGCCATTCACCTCGCCGCACTTCTGCTTATATTTGCGATCTTCGGCACCGAGCGCAGATTCGACTGCCAAGCATCCGAGAGGCGGCTTCCGTTTCAGCTGGGAACTACAGAATTCTGTGTACAATCAGAGATTGTTCCGTCCAGGGTTCCCTTGCAGGTTCCCTCCAGAGAAGCAATTCCTGATAGCAGATCCTTTCCGGGTTTCCTTCGGAAAAGAAAAAATGGAGCGGCCTCACCCGGGGGTCCCTCCGGAGAGAATAAGGAAGGAGATTCCTTTCGGGATTCCCCTTCGGAGACAACCAGGATGGAGGCGATCTTTATCCGAGGATCCCTCCCTAGGCGTGAGAGGAATGGACTTCGAGCACTTCCTGGATTCATAGGGTGGACCCTACCGGGGTGCTTCCTATCTTGAAGAATTACACGCACCCTTGGGTGGCATGGACCCGTGTCAAAGAGCTGCGAAGACAGAAAAGAAGGATTCCCATCATCCGGTTCATTTCGCTCCGCCCAGGGTTCCCTGGGGACTTTCCCCAGCGAGTATCCCGACGTCAGAAGTTTCTCGATTGCTTCCATAGCTGTTGCTGTCGTTGTTGTTGTTGTTGTCTCGATACGTGGCTACAGGTACCGCTGATCGCACCCGTTCTTGGACCACTGTGAAACCGGACGAGAGGAGGACGGGAAGATGCTCTGCCGTGGAATCCCCCAGAGGACCGGGAGCGGCTTTCTATGGGAGAAAGCGCCGGGCGGAACCCCGCGGAACGCATCGTGAGCCTGTGTGACGTCACCGCGCGGAAATCGGCGGTTAGTCCTGTAGCCGGCCAACAGACGCGAGGGACTGGACACCGCTGCCACCTAGAGCGCAAGACCGGCGCGCGCGCGGGGTGGAATCCAACGAAACATCGATAAAAACGGGAAAGGAAGGAATGAGGGGGGGGAGGAGAGAAGCTGTCGGTGGGGCGATTTCCCCTCCTGCAAACCACACCGAAAATTGGCTATTGGACACGCTCTGGATTCTGCAGGGAAGATCTGGAGTGAAGCCATCTGACTAACGAGAGGAGAAATGAAATCCTCGAAACGACTTGCGCTGCATCTGAAGGTGAACGTCTTGACAGAGAGCTCAATCTCAGGGAGGAGGAAGAGAACTGAGTCACCACTTGATAGGAGACGCTGCTGCTATTTTTGAAGCAAAAACGGGATCACATATTTAGATCAATGAACCAAGGGGGGAGGAGGGCTCCGATCGAGAGGAGGGGGAAGGTGAAGAAGCGAGAGTGGCAACCCTGCAGCGCCTGTGGTTGCGCGCGTTCTGAAAGAACCCACGGCTGCCGGTCTCAATGGGGGTTTCTCCACCTCCCGGGAAGAAAAGCAAAAGGAAGAGGCGGAAGAAATGGCTCGTCCGGGCTTTCGTTCGACGGGTCCCGCTTTCGTCTACAGCATCTGGAGCTTCCCTTCGGCATTACATGACGTGGCACCCGTACTCTGTGACCCAGAAATACTTCTATTCGTGGTTCGCCTGGATACCATTTACCTCGCCATACTTCCGCCTACATTTGCCATCTTCCACGCTTCCCGAGATCCGGATTCGGTTGCCAGACATCCGAGAGGCGGTTCAGCTGGGCAGTTTTGATTGCAGGAAAGTCGATTATTCTAGGGCCAGGAAGACTTTCATCCCGTTCCTCCCGTTCGCGTGAACTTGATCAGACCCTTTGCCGCTGAGCCTCATCGTGGACAGTGGGAGCCTCTTGGGACCTGAGAATCTCCGTAGGCAGGAAACGGATGGGTCCCTTCCTCCCACCTCCGCCCTGTCCTTTCCTCCTTAGAAGATGGTGCGCGCTCATCGTGCACGCGCCGGTCGATAGGGAAACTGCGTCTCCCTTCGAACCGCGGAGCTCTGCGAGCCCCCGCGTGGCGACCCCGTCCGCAAAGCAACGAACGCCCAACTCCCCGCTTCAGCGGGACCCTCGCCTCCCGGTCCCTCCCTCTCGTGGAAGAACGGAGCGCGCGCTTCGCCTAGGGGATCCCGTGATGCTCAGGTCTCTTCGGATGGGTTCCAAACGGGGGATGTCCTGGTTCCAATCGCCCCTGACAGGGGCCTTCATTCGCGACTCTTTCACTGACTATCCTACCCAAGAAGTTTCGCGGGTCGAACGCCTCTCCCCCTTCCTGTAGTCTGCACCGACCATTGCGTTCCCGGATCACCCGGTCCATTTATTTAAAATAAATGAAATGAAGTTCATTTACTCGGAGAGGGACCAACGCGTGTCGGGTCGAAACTCCGGTGATCTGAAGGCGGAATTACGGGAGAGCGGAGGGTGATCAGCGAGCAAATAAATGAATGGGGAATGGGACGAATCTACCCCTTTGGTGGCGAACATTATTCCCCGAGGGTCTGCGTCGGGCAGGGAAGGGGAAAGGATGCGTTTGCCGGTTTCCAGGGAATCTACCCACAATCATCCAAGGGTCCCCTTGCACCCCACATCCCAGAGTGGGTGTTCCAACCCCCCTCCCCTTCTTCCCATTCCCTTGCACGATTGCAGGCGGATTGCAAAATGGCCGCCGTACCCTTCTTCTGCTCTGGCGATCACCGCTGCTCCACAGCTGACCAGGAGGAAGGGCTGTGGAAAGAGGAGACGCGTCTGATGAACGAATGGGTCGGACCTCCTCCTTTCAGATGGATCGGGAGATGCGGGACCCGCAGATTTGGGCACCTGCCAGAGAAAGAGCAGTCAAACTCCAGTCCATTGGTCTCCGCACCCTTCACTCCTAAAAGGAAAAAGAAAAAACGACTTTTGAACGAAGGGGGGGCTTCCTGCAAGGAGGCAGAAGGTCTCCTTGATGCGTTGGGCGCAGGATTCACGCGGTGGAACTTTTGAGAGGACTCCTCCTTCTCCCTCCCTCCCTCCTACGGTCTCCGGCTCTTCACACCTCGTTCGAGATGGCTCCCGGGAAGAAGGGTCCGATGTCCCATCGAACCCGAGGGATCCCAGCAGTCAGCCAAGCCGCGGAGGCAGGAGGGACGTGACGGACCGAAACGAAGTTCTTCCCTACCCCTACCTCCTGAGAGGCAAAACCGGACTTCGGTGCGAGAATGCCTCCCCGCGGAGGTAGCGGCACTATTTCTCCCACGGGAACCCACAAGCCACAAAGCGCCACCCCCCCATCCAAAGCAAAGTGCTCCGGAGAAGAGAAGCAGGAGGGCACGGCGAGGAGAAGGGAGCTGAAGCGAGCAGGGCATCGCCGCCTGCCCTTTGGAGGAAGGATCCCTGGGAACCATCTTCCGATCGCGCGTTTGCACTGCGGCGGACAGCCAATCAGTAGCAGAGACCCGGACCAGAGGCACGATAGGAGAGGGAGGAACGGGGCTGAGGAGAAAAGGAGGAGAAAACACCGACCTGCTTGCTGTCAGCGGCCAGCGCGAGAACCGCGTGAGCCCGGAGGAACGGATGCGGTCGAGTGACGGCCAAGGAATGGCGGCCAGCGCTCGTCTTCCAGCCGGCGGAGCTGCAGCTCGCTGGCCTGGTCGAGGGAAATCCCGAAGTCTCGAAGGCGCTGAAGAATTTCGTGAGATCAGCGAGCACCGCCGGACGTCGCTCTGTGTGGGTACGGCAGAGTTGGCGATTCGGGATGGGGGCTCAGAAAGGGAGGGAGGAACTCTGGATTCCTTTTTCGAATCTCCGGGACAAATTAGCTTCCGCGGAGTTGGCCGGGACCAGCGAACGTCATGGCGAGCGGAAACGCCGAGAAGAAGAGATGCTCGCACATTCATCCCGTCGTCAGAGGGGATAGGAAGCCTCCCCCTCCATCTCCCCAAGCCATGAAACCTCCCACTCTGCGGCTCTGCGCACGCCCTCCTCAACTCGGAGACCACTTCGAGGCAGAAGTTGTCCATGTGGACTCTGGTCAGCTGAGATCCAATCATCGGGAGGCAGGAGTTTCAGCGGAGCTTAGGTGGAGCAAAGCCTGGCTCATCTCAGGTGTTACGAGGCTCTGACGTCGCCTACGGGGATGAGCAGTCGTTGACTGCAGTGCGGCCTCTGCTCCGCTTAGCCCAAATTTTGCGCAAAAATGGATCAGATGAAGAAAGGAAGAGGAGCTTCCAGTTCTCTATTTCCCCCTTCCATGTCCTCCTCCTCTTCCTGACTCTTCTCTCTCTTCAGCTCCTCCGAAGAAGCTCCGGAGGTTCTTCGTATTGCGGACCGCGACCCAGCCGACCTTTACCAGAACGCATCTCGGGAATACCGCACGTTCGAGAGCACCCTCTCTTCCCTGGAGACCTCTTTCCCCCCTTCCTGCTCCTTCGGTCCCCTCCGCACTCCATCGCTTCCCAACCGCAAGATGGCGCGGGCGCTCCCAGGGAGGCCGGCCAGCCAGAGAAGCGATCCTCCGCTCTCTTCTGTCCCACCGTCGACCCGACGCCGTCGGCGGGGCACGGCCGTATTTCCCCTTACCCTGGAGAGGGGGCCCTGGATCCAGCTGGACGGGAAGCGTTCTGGTTGGCAGCCGCCAGCTGCTGCTGCCAGAGCTTCGGGGCGGCCTCCATCGATTGGGATCGTCAGCTCGCCGGGCCTCTCCGTAACCGCGGCTCGGCTCGCTGGCACAACCTGGCGGCCCGTGCCTGTCTTACGTGGGCAGCGGGTTCGCGTTGAATCCGCCACCAGCCTGAGGATGCTCGCCGTGTATCAGGGAGCGCCCCGACGTCGACTCCCGGCTCAGGAGTCTTGGTCACGCTTTGCAAGGAAGGACGTCTGTCTCTCACGGGATCACGCGCGTCGGCGCTAGGAGACCCTTCCTCCCCTCCCCTGTGAGCGCTGGCTGTTGAGTTCTTGAACGCGATCCCTGGTGCTTGTCTCCCTCCCTCTTTCCTTCCTCGTCTTAGATCTTCCTGAAGCCCGCTTCACTCTGATTCTCCCGGGAGGTTGCCTCCTCCTCCGTGACCATGGAAGCGACCACCGAAGAAGGGAAAGGAAAACAAGCAGGTAGCATCTTCTGCGGGTTCGTCCAGGAAGATGAGAGGATTGAGGGAGAAGACTATGGACCGAGAAATTCTTGCAAGTGGCAGCTGCATCGCTGCAAAGCTGATACCACAGCGTGAAAGACATTCACGACTTTTGATCAAAAGAGGGAGGGGCGAAGGAGGGGAGGGAGGTCCTGAAATCACAAACGGACCAACCGAGGAAGCCTCGGGTGCATCTCATACTGCGGATTAAACTCTCGTGGGAAACAAAGAGGAATGGAGCTCAGCCGGAACCTCACTTTCCTCTCTCCGCCCCCCAACGAAAGAAAGAAAAGAAAAACATTCTGTCGTGAGCACGTTCGCCTGCTGCTCTGCAGCTCGATGAACCAGGGACCACGAAAGAAGGCGCTGTCGATGAGGCGGGCGCAGCGGGCACTCTCGTCAGATCCCAAAGGTCTCCTTGAACGTCCGCTTCTGTTTTCATGACAGTCCACGCTCATCACGAGCAGACAGGGCTCTTCGCAAAGTGGCAACCGCACGCACTTCATGCCCGGTTCTCTGGGGTATTTGTGGCCTGCGGGTCGATGTCTTCCTACCGCACCAGGGTGGTCGCCTGAGCTCGTGGAGGACCCGTGGACTGCTGCCGGAGCGCGACTACTAAAACTGCATCCCGGGGAGTTCTCCCTGATCACCTGAAGTGGCTCCATGCGGCGATGCCCGTTGCTTCCGCTCCCGAGAATCGGGTTGCGATTGGGCGTTCTACACGTTGCCAGGCACACGGCTGCTTCACGTCTCCTCGAGACCAAGCACCTCTTCATCTTGAGTGTTTCCCGCCTCGTTCCCTGGAGCTGCCTCCTCTCCCTCTGACTTTCCTTTATGTTGCACCTCACCCGGATGCTGTCTCTACGCGGCCTCCACCGGTTGCCTACTTGAGCTAGATGGTCATCCAGGTGCTTCTTCTGCACTCTGTCTGGCTCTCATCCCGGGAGTTTCCTTTCCGAAGTAGAGTGCGTCTCGTCGGGCGAAACGCCTCTTTTTAAGCGGCATCTGCTCCCGGATATCAATGATGACGGAACTCGGGAACTGGCGAGCTCTGTGCGGCGGAACGGGGCGAAGGGTGGGGCGCACTGCTGCGATGGCTCACCTCGATGCGGAATGCGACGGTCTCGAGGTCCATGGGGCTGCTTCCCTTGGTTTCTCCCAGGAGGAGAGGTTTCCTCCTCCTCCTGGGAGAAACCTCTCTCGCATTGCGCGGTGGGGGGGGGGGGGAGGACTGCCGCTGATGCTCGAGTTTGGCACCCTTGGGTGAATCCACCACGGACTTGGCATTGCCATGCCGCTTCCCGGCCGTGACCGTAGCAATTCTCTGCACGGAAGACGCGCTAAGCGGCTTCTACCGGCTTCCCTTCACGACCTGTTCGTTCCCGGCGTCCTTCGCGCCCTCAGGGAAGGACCTCTCACTCAGTGACCCTCGCTTTCTGACTCAGCCGCGGCCTGTTATGGAGCCTCCCTGCCCGGCGGGCTCCGTAACGCGGGCCGCGGCTCTCCGTGTGCTCAGTGCACGTGCGAGATGGAAAAAGCAGTGCTGCCTCTCCGAGGGATCCATCGATGACCTCTGAGGAGGCGCACGCCGCATGCTTTCCCTTCCGCTCCCGTCGGCGACAGCGTGGCAAGAACCAGTTGGCTGCGTAAGAGATTTGAGAGGAATCTGGAACTCGCATCCCTGCTTCTTGCACGATTCCGTGGTGCGATCAACGAATTGAGGATCGGCACCGGTACTCTCAGGACGCCGCTGGTCGCACCCGGTGTTTCTGTGGAGCAAGCGGGGGACTCTTTACGGAAGTTAATCCACCGCTTTGTTTACGCTCCCCTTGTTCCGTGGCGGAGAGAGTCTGCAGAGCAGGTAGTGACCACCCACCGCCCCTTCGATGCGTGGTCGCCCGTAGTCAGATCTCCGCCGCATCTCTCTAGAGCATCCGTTCAGGACTCGACGGACAGTCGGTTCTCCCCCGCTCCGGTGCGGGGCAGACCGCTGCTGAGGACGCCTTCCCCTCCCGAGTCGAGCCCTTCGCCTCCCGAGGTGGAAACTACGCAACGAGGAGACCTTGGGTTCCATGGCGATGCCTGCGTCGCTCCCGATAGCTCAGGATTCCACCGTGGCTGTTCGCACAAACCACGCGGCAGGAGAAACGAACGAGCGAAACGCCCGTTGAACGCCACCTCCAGAGCAAGGTCATCTGCAGGAACAAGTACCCGGACGTTTTTTCCATAACCGGCTTTCGGCTCGTATCAATTCATTTGGATCATCCGCTGATGCCTGCGCGTGCTATCACCAGCCTCCTCATCCGTGTGTTTCGTTCTGCCTTTTTTTTTTTTTTGCTTGCTTGTTTTCTGGTGAGCCAGCTCGATTCCACATAGTCCACTCATCTGCCTCCTCAGGACACACGCACGCTCGGTGCAGGGAGGGGGAAAAGGAAAACTCTGTTGTCTGACCGTGGTCCACGGTAGCGCAAATACAGTGCCCTCTCCTCTCTGGAGCACGGGAAGTCGGAAGCCTCGCCGCTGGCGGTGACACATCCTTGCCTCCGGGAGGGGACTCTTGCCATCCTCCCTCCCCCCTCCTTACAGATTTCGGTGCTTCGGAGTCAGGAGACAGTGCGTGCACCCGAGCGCGGATGAAGAGTAGCCACGTCATGGGAACCACGGAGGAAGAACTCAGGTCCACCCGTCATCTCAAACGGGCCAGACCTGAGCTCATCCTCCAGACCCCTGGAAGTGGGGCAGAGCGGCTGTCCTCACCTCTCGCGTGGCTCCATCCCCCCCTGAGGGGGATAATTGTGGCAGTTGCCCACGGGGAGAAGCGAAAGACCACCCCTCGCAGGAACTACGAGGAGGCACTTCGTGGAGGACGGACGTCGAAACAGTAGGCGTACGCAGAGACAGCCACTCAAAGGGACTCTTGGAGCCTCCTCCGGACGAAATTCCGGTTCTGCCATTCTTCTTGGAAACTCCCCTCAGGCCTTTCTCCCCAAAGTGGCTGCACTCGATACCGACAAACCACATGTAAGGGGGTGGCATCTCCTTAGCCCGTGCAAGTTGCGTGGGCTGACTTTCTGTCAACCGAGGCGTTTATTTATTAAAAATAAAACTTTGGCGTCAGTGGCAGGAGCGTGATCCTGCCACGTCACAAAATGTACCGAAGGAACCTGCCGAGAGCCGGCGCGCAGGCCGGCGAGGTTGTCCACGACAGCGCAGGAGAAGGGGAGACAAACAAAAAGAAAAAAACAAAACAAAAAACATACAGTCAAAGAAATGGGAGGGTTGGGGAAGGGATCACTGTGCGCTGGAGGATGTCCTCTGCATCCTTGTAAGGATGCCCGCAAGTTCCTGTTTCGAGGCTCCCAGATGGGTCCATCTTGACACTGCCCTCATGAAGAGGACAGCACAATAGATGGCGTCCCTGTCGTTCTGGCCTTCTCTGACGTTGCTCCGTGCAGCCACGATCCCACCGCTTGGGAGGCAAAGTGCTGCTTGGGATGCGGCCGGCGTGAGGGCGTCTCGCAGGAAGAGGCCATCGAAAATGTCTCTGGGGTTGCCCTCGGGGATCCACAAGGACGTGGCGAAGGGTTCTCACATGGGGTGGAGGGCAACACTCCATGAGCAGGTGCGGGAGGGACTCACTCTCGCTGCACCTGCCGCAGTTCGGACTTACACTCCCCCGGGTCCAATGATGTCGGCACGCGTTGCACAAAAGGCCCCAGTGCAACAGCAGAGTCGCCGACTTCTGCCACTTTAGGGGAAGATTCCTATTCCGTACCGAATCCTTCCTGCGATCCCGATTCCAGATTGCGCTGGGCTTCGTCCCGGCTGAGAGCGCCTAAAGCAAGCCCTCTTCACCCCAATATCGCCCAGAAGATACTCCAGAGAAGCTAACGAGACACACCTTTCCTGAGAACAGACTCACAGCCTGAAGCAAAGATCAAGGTCCTATCATCAGAGTCGCAACATGGCGGCGTCACGTCTCGGGATGCTGGCAGGAGGAATGGGAATGGCTCACTTACCACATCCACCGCCACCAGTGTCTCTCGAGAGCAGTGAAGAGATGGCTCCTCCCGGGACACGTGCCAGGAGACATCACGAAGCACCACCAGACACAGGTGGCAGCACAGGCTTTTGCTTGACCGATGGCGGTCTTTCTAAGCTCGCATCCTAACTGCATATTGTTTTGTTTCGTTTCTTCATCCGATCTCTCGCCTTTCCGGCTGACCGTGGCTGTAGCTGATCTCAGTGACCGCAACGCTTCTGAATTGTGGGAATCATCAGTTATCTTACTAGTTTCCACAATCCCAAGGATGTTCCTCGTACTTGGCAATGTTGACAAACGCCCCAGTGTAACCAGCTGGGGACGTCCGTGGGCTGAGAAGTGATGTGGGGAGCCAGTGACCACTCAGAACTCGGGGTTATCCGATAATTAAGAAATGTCGTCGTTGCCCGGGCAGAATGCATCTCTGCATGCACGGAAACTGAAACGTGTATCCTAAGTACGTGAAAGGAAAGCAGAAGCAAAGTGTTTTGATCCAAAGCACTGGACGATCAACGAACTGTTGGGCCTTTTCGGGACTCCCGACAGGTTTGGGTAAACGTTGGTTCGTCCGGCTCGTCCAGCTCGAATTCGTTCCTGCAAGCAGCCTGTCCGAGACGGGAAAAGCAGCCCGAATGCACACTGTATCGAGAAAGGAATTGTAGGAAACGTCTCAAAAGAATCCAGAAAGTTCTTCATGAGAAAGAAGCACAGCGTCTGAGGCGGTTCCTTTTTCTATCGTGGATCGAGAGCTGGCAGCGGCCTCTGCGCTCACAAACTGGACGATGGGAAACCCAGAAGTGTTGCGGATCATTGGACGATAGTGGGATCAAATACTAGGCGGATTCCACGAAGCAACCCTCCTCCTTTGCCAAAATGAATCGCGTTCGCTTCTACAAATTTCAAATAGAATAATCTACAAAGCAGCTGTAAGAAAACAAGAACAAAGCGTGCAATCATGTGGAGCAACACTCGACACTGAAATGTAGACGCATACGCTGTGCCTATACAAATCTGAAATGTCTCGATAAATATTTATCGCTGACATTGCACCGTGAGCAGCAGCTGTGAGGGCTAAAACAGAACATCAACAGCACTTGCCATTAAAGAGGCAGCGTGCCCGAATAAAGCCGACTGCTTCGAAATTCCAGGAATTCTCTTCACGCGACCAAAATGAATCCGCTTCGAAGAGATTAGAGTGATGAAGAAAGAGGAAACACCGTAGAATGCGAAACACATCCCGGAAAGAGATCAGATTCGTTGTCTACGTCATTCGTCGTCTCCCATCCAGAATGAGGATTTGCTGATCGGTTCCTGGATCGTGCAATGCAATTCTAGAGAAACTGCGTAGAAGTCATACAAGCTGTCTACAGATTCAGGTTGTCTCTTATTTGGAAAACGAAAATGATGAATGGCAATCAAAAAGCAGGTCATCGGGAACGATACAAGATGTATGCAGCTTAGGATCCTTTTTTATCTTGGATGATCGGGCAAACAAACTGGAAAAAGCATGGCGAATTAAAAACGCACGCACGCACGCATATTCTGTTTACTCAGAATATACATAATAAGCTATAAATCGTAAAAAGATTCGTTTTTCGACTTTTACTCCAGCATTCTAGTCGTATTCCCTTTTTGTTTTGCTTTTTTAGGAAATCCAGTTCACCTTCCGAACAGACACGTGGAAAATCAAACTGAGACAACGGCCAGGTTTCCATACCTTACTCACCATTACCACCACGTTGCTCGAGACGACGCCTGTTCTCTCATCGACTGCCCCCCTCCATTAGCTGAGATTCGACCAGGGCAGTCGAACTCGTGTGCAGTGCCAATCGGTAACGCCGATTTGAAGTGTTCCTTTCCATGATGTGATGCTGATGACGCAGGTCAGCAGAAAGCCCATCACCACGGACCTATGGGCAACCCATCTGTTACCCGCGTGCGATAACAACACGGCAACACCAGAAATCCGTTTCGAAATTTGACCGCCGCCATACTCATCATGAGGCTCCAAAAAATCAGGATGCATTGGAGGCAGGGGATGCAATTCCGAGTGCACACTTAAACTTGTAATTCTCAGACGTTTCCGTGATTTGACTTATAGGCACTGATGCATCTGGTTACCTGGCATTTGCAAGCTCTAGTGTACTAAGAAAACTGCACTGCTTCCCACATGGACCCAGAAATGGTTGCAGTGAAAAGAATCCCATCTTCGCTCAGCATCCAGCTTCTCACGATGTCATCAAACTGGAATCAACTCCTTTTTTCAGCTCTTCGAACAGGGAGTTTCGATGACAACTCGTTCTGTTCGATTGCGGAACAACCCATTTTGCCATTTCTTGGAGAAAATCCATCTCGGAAACGATCGCCGGTTTCGGACTCGTGAACTTTTCGGCATAGCAACGGATGGTTTCGGCGAATATGTCGTCAGAAGCTACGGTGTACTCGTGTTGAAGAATGATCCTGGAGACTCAACCGGGACTGGATAGGAGGTCATGGCGCCGCCATTTGGAGAAGATGACGCGGGATTCGAAGTTAGCATAAATCTTTTGCTCTCCGAGTGAAACGTCTTTGCTAAACTGTTTGGTCGATTGGAAAATTTGTGGCTTTAGAGAAACGCGAAAATGTAATTTCGAAATCAATGAAGTAACACTGAAGGGAATCAAATGAAGTTCTAACGGAGGGGTAGGAAATTATCGTGGGAGAAGTGCGATTTGGCAGTATTCAATATTAATTTGTGAAATTATATAAACACATAATTTATAACGCTATAATTACATCTTGAGAAGGGAAATTCCGATGTTCTTTGATTGAGGAATATTGCAAGCACAAGAAGATTAGTAAATATATATGGGAAAAACCGAACGATAAAATGCATCTTATAAGAGTTGTTGAAAATGAAATGAGAAGGGAAGCAAAGATTATGATTTACAGTATTTGATTTACGTATATACAACTTCATGTTGAAATAAGTAGTCGGGCCAACCGTACCTCTGCGCCTGGCCTCCGTCCTCATGCATCCACTCCAAAAGAGCGCTATTTAATTAATTACCTCATTATGCACTTTCTACTATGCGTTACTCGTGACCAGAGTGCCTGCGTGTCAAAAAGGAATCTGTCATGTCTGACCAGAACTCGAAGCGCTATCCAAAAAAGCTGACCTTATGAAATGCATATTCCCAGTCTGATGCCAAAGTGGGCAAGACGGAATCTGTAAGAGTTTGAGAAAATTTACACACCTGAAATTGAGTGAGAGATGAATGATGAACCTTTTCTTCTTCTCCTTCTTCCTCATTTTCTTTATTTATTGCACCTTCATTTCAGAAGGCAGTATGTGTTTACTGGAGTCGGTGAAGATGAGCTTTAGGCATCATGGGTCGATTTGAAACACATCCATCATTTTTTAACAAGCGAATTATTCGCAGTCGAAGAAGAAAGGCCATTAAAATTTTAAGATACTGTTACAAAATTTCATTCTTTTGCACCAGCTGCCCTCTCTCCTTGAATTATTAATTTCTGAAGACGAAGAAACATGGCTTGTTTTCGTCAAGCTCGGAACGCAAGGTTCTGAAAAATACTTCCGAGAACGCCCGCTTTGCGTGAATGGCAGCAACTTCAAGTCTTTTGCCAACTTTTTTTTTTTTTTTTTTGCCGTCTCTTGTTAAAATCTTTCAGAAGTTGGCTGTAGCCAATAGAAAAGAAACGTCTCCCTACTAAGCAGCACATATAATATCTCTGGTTGCGAGTGTTCTGGGTAAACCAACAAGAGGATCTGCGTAGTAGAAAGAGGGGGAAAAAAAAAAGGAAAAAGAAAAGAAAAGCAGTTCGTCCGTATCATTTTGTGGTAGCGTTGCCATTCAGAAGATTGCTAGACTGGAAAATATTCAGACAGATGCATTTAAAGAAGGATACCAAATACCCCCGTCCGATTTTTCCGTTCAGATAACAAGTGCTCTGATAAGTAAGGTGTTTGAATCTCATAAGTTCCATTCATGTTTGTGCTTCAAAGTACGGAATCGTTTTTTTTTTTTTTTGGCATAACGCTTGGTTGTTTTGATTCCCCCCATCTTGTTTGTTCTCTTGTTTTGCAATTATGCGGCGTAAAAAAACAGTGGTACCGGTGGTTTGAACTTTCATCGGCTAAAGTGGATGTCTGGTTTCGATTCTCATTAAAAAGTAAAACAAATGGGAACTTTTTTTTAACGATGCATTCGAAGTTTACTCGAAGCATTGCAGTCGAAAGAAACCCGGGCTGGGGATCAGCCGGAAATCGAATAGCTGTTATGATTAGATGATACTGTTGTTGTTGTTGAGATTGTTGTGTTTGAGATTTTCTAGGCAAATAGTGTGGCAATGTTGTCGGGAAAAATTGGAAGGAAAACGCTATGAAACCGCCTTGTCACTGTTCATTAATTCTTGCAGAGTCTCAAAGGAAAAACGGAACAAATCAAATGGAAAAGGAAAATCAGCTACTGAGGAGGAGCAGCAGCATTAACAGAATCAGGGAATTTCCTCTCCCAGAAGTAAGTAAGATTTTGTTGAGAAACTTTTACAAATCGAGCACAACGCCGTTCGAGAAAAAAGAAAAAAAAAGCATTTTCCGAAGCACTTAAGAGGATACGTTTTGCTACCACCCTGTGCTAACCTGCCGCTGTTTCCACAGAGACCACGGAATCATTTTCTAACGCGGAAAATCCCTCTAGCGAATTCGTGAGCTCCGTTCTGTCCTCCAGTCTGAATATTCCTTACTGTCCTCGGCGCTGAACTGTGACCACACAGATTACGAATCGGAATAAAAGTAAAAGTGATTGCACTCGGATTGATCCCCGATTTATCATTGTGGGTCGCTGATAACTCGCTTGTTCCATAAACGGAGGTGATTCACCGAGCTGAATCGAGTTGGGCTAGTTGGTCGCTGTCCACTCGCCAAAAAAAAAAATAAGGTGCATAGGAGAAAACACCGTCTGCTCTTCGCACCAAAGTCATCCATCAGGAACTATTAGCCAAGATGGGAGCACAGATTGACATAAAGCAGCAGTTTCAGATGAGTGCCTGAATGTGGTAATGGGTGAGCGCAGATCGACCTTTTGAAACGAAAATGGAAGTAATTACAAAAGATATCAGGGCAAACACAACATGGAAGGCATACGTGTACGGCAGCAACCTAGAATTTACGCTGACTGACATGAACAGTGCATTCTCGGACACGGACGTGTATCAGATGTGGATGAAAAAATTCAGGACATGTACGACATTCATTCTCCTGGATCTTCTAGCCTTCGTATCTTAAATCACACTGTTTGTTTCGGGATGACCTGAAATTGCAAATTACAGAAAAGTCATGGCGCTCCCAAGTCGTTAGGTTAGCGATCCCTTCCGGTATTGTAATTAGCCAGGATAAGATCTCTTGGCTTTCCTTAATGAACCAGTAGAATGCCGGATATAAACGCAGAATTGCGCGTGAAGTCTTTTCCCCTCCTTGCCTAGGGAATCACCAAGCAATGTAAATCACCCTATGTTTCTCATTCTCTCCCTGCCTTACAGGATAGGCCTTCCCGTCCCAACGTAATGAAGTCGTCACTAAACTTTAACGAGTTTACTCCCAACTTAATACTTGCTTTGTGAGTGAGCGCGAGCCTCATACGTGCATTGAAAACTGCACAATGGACCCCGTGATTTTAGAAACAAACACTCAAAAAAAGGCCAGGCCAGGCATGGTCGTTCCATGTACAGAAACGATAAATAATCTCTTTGTTCTTTTCGGGCCTTAAAATCTTCAAGACACTGCGAGAGGTAAACGACGGATCGACTAGCTTGTGACAATTGGATATGCAAGGTGGAATTTATGAATGTTGTGACGTACAAAGGAAGAGAACGTTCGTCGGTAGGTGTTCTCCTAAAAGGAAAGACGGTGCACATGTTTAGAATAAGGAGGATAAGGAGTAGTCGAGCCTCTCCTGGGAGGAGAGTGGGCATTTCCGTAGGAATTTAATTTGTACAGCGGACTTTGTTTCCGAGCTGGCAAAAGGATTGGCGTGGTCTCTGGACCAGAAATGACGAAACGCGAAAACAAGGAAGCGGCATCTCCACAACCTGTTTCTATGGACCCTTTAGTGAATTCGACGGGAGCATTCTGCTGCAATTGCACACACACAAAAAATATGTATGTAATTGAAATGTGTATAATTAAATATAGAACTCTGAGTCAAGATGCCATTGCGTCAATCAGCATTGCCAGTCAAGGAGAGCACTGCTGGAAACTAAAGAGCCTAATTATTTGATAGCTGCCAGATTCAGACGCTCGTGTCATCTGAAATGCATTTTTTTAAAAAGTGTGTTTCTTAGCGTGCAATGTGGTTCTTAATGTAAAGTTCTTCGTGTCTACACTTTTGCAAGCGAATTAATTCTGGATACTAAAAATAACGCATTTCCGAGACTTACGCCTGTTATCCGTCTACCGACTCGTGCCAAATTGTCAAAAGTTGGTTTTTTTGTTTGTTTGTTTGTTTGCTTTCTTTAAGGATATTTATTAATAAGAGAGTTGAAGAATCCGATAGAAGTGTAGGAAGCAAACAACCCTCTCTCTCGACATCTCACTTGAAGCAAAAAAGTTTATTCTGGTTCTCAGCTGTGCAAAGCACCCACGACTCGTAAAACACACCAGTAATGCGTCCAGGTCACAGCGAGCGCAAAGAATTCCTAAGGGCACAGTAGATGATTTCAAAAGCTGTAAGCAGCAGAAGACGGATTAATTAATCGTTGAACCGATTGCTTGCGGATAATTTCAAACAAACTGCCGTGGCCGCGGCACACAGTGCTGTAATTTGTTAAATTCCGAGGGATTGTCATCGTATTCTCCCTCGTGCAGAAGAGAAAGAGTTGCGGTTAGAAATCGCTGAAAAGCCATAAAGGCATATTCGTATACGTAAATGTTTGATAAATTTCTGATTCAGTAATTCATGGAAATTTCCCAGGTCAACCTCACGGACGAGTATGAAATCATCCACACACTTTTCGGAGGGTTTTCCACGAACCTCTACCTTGTGGAGCACTTGAGAACAAGGAGCGAAGTGGTCTTGAAGGCTCTTTGCAAGCACAAAGTGTCGAAAAGTGAATTTTATCGGGAGTTCCATTACTCTTACTACCTGAGTCCTCATGGCAACATCCTCAGCACATACGACGTGGCTTTCCAGAACGACCAATGTTACCTGTTTGCTCAAGAGTACGCCCCTTTCGGTGACCTGACTTCATACTTGAGTGAACAGAGCTTGGGAGAAATGGAAACAAAGCTGGTAATCAGACAAGTGATCTCAGCTCTGGATTTCATGCACAGCAAAGACTTGGTACACGGTGATTTGAGACCGGAAAAAATTCTGGTGTTCGAGAGCGACTTTTCCCGTGTGAAGTTATGTGACTTTGGCACAACCAGGAGACGCGGAGATCTAGTGAAGAAGAAGAACGCATGGTTGCCATGCGCTTCTCCTGAGATCTGCGAAACACCTCTTAATGAAAGTTACGGTATGGAACCCTCTCAAGATGTGTGGGGTCTTGCTATGATGATCTATGTCCTCCTGACGGGCTCGCTGCCCTGGCAACGAGCGGAGTCTTCCGACCCTCATTTCTACCAGTTCAACCAGTGGCATAAAAGGAAACTTCAAAAAATCCCCAACAGGTTCTCTCACTTTTCTCCAAAGCTGATACGCATGATGAGGAGAATCTTAGATCCCGACCCTGAAAAAAGGATACAAGTCACTCATGTATCAAAGTACTTGAATTACCGGTGGTTGCTAAAAACTTTCGGAAAACCTGGAACGTGTAAAAGACCTGTTTCCTATTACGAAAATTCTGTCATCAGCTGTGAAGATAAAAATACTTTGTTGAAGCAGCTTCTATTCAATTCTGATGTCAGTCTCGATAAGAGAATCAAATGTGACCGTGTCTACGAATGGATCCAATCTATTGATCGCCACTTCCTGTAAGATGATGGCAACTGAAGCAAGAGCGTTTTTTTTTGTGTGTGTGTTTTTGTTCTTGTTTGTTTGTTTGTTTGTTTTTTGCTCTTGCGGGGGAGGAATTGCTTTGCGTTGCAAATGTCGAAACGAATGTTTCGTTATCGTCTGGAAAAATGCTGAGTTTCGTTGCCACAAAAGGAACGGTAACCAAGGAAGCACGGACCCCCGTAAAACCCTGACGTGGAGGTGCTACAGATTGCGACCACTTCTGCTTGGGTAACCGCCTTCCTCGCAGCAGCAATTCCGTGTTTCTCTCAGTTCACAGATTCCTCCGTTTCCCGATGTGACCATTCGGGAAATGGTCTGGAATTGCATTATTTTAAACTTGATTAATATGAAGTACCAACTCTGTAGCAAAAAGCAAGAGGCTGCAATTATCATAGACGGCAAACTTGATACACATGATGTACCTATGTAAAATGCATAACAAGTATGTGAGTAGTATTCGTGCATATATTATATTAATATTATGTGACACACATAAACGTACACATATACGCAGTATAAATATGTATATATGTGCATGCAAGTAGATTTATATACACACATATATATATATGAGATACATCTGTTTATTTCGATTGTATATACTTGTTGCAGTACTGTAAAAAATCATTTCTGTCATTTAATCGTTCATTTAAAGAATCCTTCATTCCATCATTCTCATCAGACAATCAAGAAAACTGTGTCAGTCGAAAGCTCGAAAATCTGTGTTTACTATCAGAAAAAATAAATAAATATTAATATGTGCCAAAAGATTTTAAGTTACGTTTATGTTATTAATGGGAATGCATTTGATCCTGTGACTTGCGTATTCAACATTAGAAGTGATAAAACAAAAGTATGTAAAGATCCTAAAATTGGCATAAAAAATAAATAAATCAGACTTTGAGAGCAAAAGTTGTTTGGATTTTCTTGGAATTCGAATTATAGACAGCAAGACTGGATTTTGTGATGAAACAAGGGCTTTCGGTCGACTGTCCTGTTTTCGTGTGACCCAAAGGGTTTCTATGAATGCACAGTGAACACGACGTAGCTTAATCCGACGAACATGACGCACACGACTTTTTTATAAGCATAATACGGCATGGAAAGGGAATCAGAAATTAATCCAGGATACTCGAAATTACTCATTGAAGCATTGAGGTATACCTCAATGCTTCAAAGAAAGCATAACTCTTGTTGATAGGAAAATACAATCATATTCATGAATCCAAGTTATTGCTTTATAATGTAATCTACGTGTCTTACATATCGTGTCGTAGATTAGTAAGCCGACCCATAAACCGGGTTACACGCAAATATGAATTCACAAAATAACATTAGTTTTAAAAGACAAGGCAGTAAGGTTAAGCCCTGACCCCTTTTTTTACGTTCTTACACTTAGCATTTGTTGAATGCTTTTCGAGCACCTAGTTCTGCACTTGGGTGATCTCGTTGTGTTTCCTGCAATCTCCTCCGTTCACTGAAAAGGACTGACAGAGCTGAAAACAGCTGCTCACAGCAAACTCCTAGGATCGAATTCCGAGTTAACTTCCTCATCTGCGGGTTTCGACAGTTTCCATAATCTAGTATGCTCTTTCCAAGACACGACGAGGACAACAGCAATGTTGTATCAACAGGAGCAAACTCACTCTCTCTGAAAACAAAAGAACACTTACACGAACAGGATCTTAAGTAAGGAAAGCAGTGAAGGACATGGTGATGATCGATTGTGCCAGTGACTTGACATGATCGGCGATGGCTGCAGCTCAACGCACGCAGATCGAGATCATAAAATATGAAGAGCATGCGGTAGATATCCGGATTTTAAAGTGTGAAAGTAAGAGCGACACCAAGGGATTCATGGTAAGGTTTTCGAATGTAAAGGAAGAATCGTAAACGTGCACGCCATTATAACTGATTATGCAACGCGCACATGGTGGATTGGATGCAAGCCATCCGAGAATGAATGAGAAAAAAAAATTTAGCAGGAATCTAGAAAGTAATGAAAACTTTATTTTTGAGTACTACACCATACTTTTTCATTGTGTATGGGTGAATTACTTGGACATATATTGTGGATGAAAAAAGGAACACCTAAAATTCGAAATTTTTATTAAATAAATTGCTATTTCTCAACGTATATGGAAAAATGATCCCATATAATGGTTGTCTAATTAAATATTAGCAACTTGAATGCCATGGTGGCAACAATGGCAATCAAACTTTAACAGACACTCAATCATTTAACAACGCCATTGGTGGGAGCAATGAGCTGTTTTGTGGATTACGATCCATATATTCTAAAATACCATTCCCTTTACGTTTGCAGGGAATTTCCGGTTTTGACGCTGAAAAAGTGCGGTACATGAAAAGGATCCTTATTTAAAACTGTCGAGTAGGGTTCCATTAGCAAAAGGAACACATGGCTTCCCTCGGAGCCGGAGCCGTTTCCGGGCGAAAACGTGCTACCATGCGAACCACAAGACATTTTGAAGGGCAGGCAATTCCCCACGAAAAATTCCACATTTTCGGTCAGTTATAGGCCAAGAAAGGTCTTCCGTTCGGGTCAAAGGAGGGCATTGTGACCATAAGGGTGCCTTGAGTTTTGGTACATGGATTTTGCACGGTGCATGCAGGATAGCAGCATTTCATTTAAAAAGAAGCAGATGCAGCAATGATTATGCTGGCAGAAAAAACGATGGAATAGAACTTCGGAAAGAAATCTAGAAAAGCCGAAGATTACAGATGCGACTGCTATATAAGAACCCTGAGGCAAAACGTAAATTGATGAACAAATTTGCATTCCTCCGTAGATATCAACTACTCTTCAAAAATAAATCTGGTATAAAATTGCAAAAAATGAAACAGGCACGAAAAGATTATAACAAAGCTCCTATTAAATATTCAGGGAACAATTTATAAATTTTCCCTGAATCATTTTCCTCAGGGTAAAGTAATTGGAATTCCTAGTCATCCATCTTTACCTAAGGAAAAGCAGGGTGAGACAGTATTGGTAAAGATAATGCTGCACGCCTGAGTGTCGTTACAGAGTTCTTCAGTACCTATTCCCAGCAACCATTGCTGTATATACGAAAAAATGTTCATGAACAGATGACTGCAGACAGCTGATGTGACATCGGACCAGTCCTCCAGCCATATGCACGACTTGTACGACATGAACGATGCAGATTTGTGTGAAATACAATCGCATCCGACCCCACAATTCAGTAAAGGCTGACTATATTCTGTAGCATTGCCTGTAGGGGTGCAAAAGTCAAAGGGCCTGGTCATGGGGAAATTATGTGTAACAGCAATCTCCACGAAACTCTCAAGATTAGGAAACTATCCCTTGGGCAATACCGCAAAGTCTTTCTGAATTGACTAGATGCGTTGATGCATCTTTTTATGTGGCACTTAAAGGAAGCAAGATGGAAATAGAAAACAAACAAACAGATGAAAAAAGTCGTTTGTTTTTCAGCCATGAATGCACATTTTCTGCACAGAGAAAGTCTTGTGCTCAAAACAAGTGATGCTTTCCATCTCAGCTGAGATGAAATGCTTGTAATGGATTTTCCAAGTTAACAGAATGTTGTTGACAAATTAACAACCAACCGTTTTGCTTCAAAACTCCATTGGAGAAGGACCTTGATGAAGAACTTTGTATAGACTGAACTACATAGAAAATTCACTTAGAAATTACTGAGAAGATTTTGCAAACCACGGAAACCGAAAACGATAAAATGCAAGCTAGCACAGGCACCCCCAGGCTGTCTTTCAGCAAGAGAGAAGAAACATGTGCTTTTACAGCTCGTGAAAGAATTATTTACAACACTTCCTCACATGGAACCTTTCATAAAGGGACGAAGAAATAAGTAATTTTATTCGAGTTCAAGAAAAAGTTATTACCCTTGTTGCGAACAACGATATTCACTCCGACATTCGTCAGCAACATGTGGCATTTGTAATTCTTTTCACATGGAGAAAGTTGATCCGTAACATTTTATGCAACATGGCAGTGATAAAGAAGGGGGTATTACAACTATTACGTTGTTACTAAACATACAAATATACTGCTGCTGGTCAACCAAGTCTTTTCTATGTAATGCTGCTTATGCGTTGGCAGTTAAACTGCCCTGCTCCTCAAGACAAAATTTTGATTGAAAAAAAAAAATTCTTCAGTTTTTTTCTCTTCACTTTGGGTCTCCTGAAATGTTTATACATGCTATTTATTCATTTTAAAAACAAATTAATCATGCTATAAGTGGGCCATAAACGGATACGTTATTTAAGGAATTAAAAACTGAGAATGGCCTTGATGCATAATTTTTTATAATTTTTTTATGAAAATCAATCAACACGATACCCTAGTACTGAAACAAGCTGAGCATAAGCCTGGACTCCTTAGAAATGAGAAGCCAGTACTAGTTTCCGCTACCTTAAATACAATAAAATAAATACAATATTTGCGCCTTAATGAATAATACATTACTTCGGAGACTCAAAAAAACACTTGTGGGTGTCCACTGTTGAATACCTGGCAAGTTTTTGGAAATTTTGGAGCCATCAGATTCCATAAATTTAAGAAAAAGACTCCAGCTTACATCGAATAAATTCATCCTAGAATTGTTTTTCGGATTTCTCATTCTTTGTGTAGCCTCAATTGTTTTAATCTTCAGTTATTCATTGGAACATATTTCTAGATGTTTGCAAGTTCTTCAGGGTTTTGGTCTTACAGTTTTGCTCATATTTAAAGAAAAGAAATGGAAAGTATAACAAACAAGAAAAGCATTGTTTTTGATTCTTCACTAGGATCCCAATCAAAAGGCAATGATACTGACAAACTCAAAGTAAAACAATAAAGGTCAGTTTACAAATCATCATTACAAATAAGGTGCCCGCAAAGTCAATGAGAAATATTAAAAATCCCTATATTTAGCTAAGTATTCCTTCTAGATGATGTATACATTTTTCATATCCATAATTTTCAATTCTATCCCAATTCAACTGCAATCCAAAAACAAAAGCATTTTAAATTGAGCACAACCACAAATACATTTTGTTTTGGATGCAGAAACTTTGGACATAAGTGGACTTGAATAAAAATACGATGTGACGCAGCTTTTTAACACTTCCAAATTGTCAATTTTTATTAGATGAAACCTGTGAGTGCATATGAAAAAACATGTACGCATATGAGCAATTGAGAATATTTGAGTTTGACAAAAATCTGTTCTTTCACTTTCATCTGATATCTAAAGCACCAACTATTTATGAATGAAAACAGCTTAATCAAAAAGTCAACCAATATAACTCTTTAATTAAATGGGTTTTATTCTTTCAATTTACTCATAGTCATATTACTGGTATCATAATGCACTTATATAAATTGAAAGTGTACCTAAATACTTCTACGACTTTTCTACCATCAAACTGATCAAGGTTTGAATGTTAATTTCCCAATAAAAGAATGACACTTCATTTTCCAGTAAAACTATTTTGCTGTGGACTTGCTAGAGATTCCCAACAATCTAAGAAGAGCTTCTGGAGATGGATCACGCTGCAAAAATTCGTGGAACTTGATTGACGATTCCAAAGCTCCTCCATGAATCAAAAAGTTGGAGCGAAAACTATGCAACTATAAGCAAAAGAAAAATAGAAAAACTAACCTTTGTCCTAACTGAGAGATTTTAGCAACATCTGGGTAATGATCTTGAAACTTTTCAAAGGTATCTGCTGCCAGCATTTTGGACCAAATTCTTGAATAGTAACCAGCTCCTAAACCTCCACTAAATATCTGCTCAAAAGAACATGGATGCTGATCTTTCTTTTCTAGAGCAAATGGAAAATATTGTGGCCACAATCTCTTGACTATATCCAACCAGAAAGTAGAACTAGAGAGATATCCCATGAAATTTTAAAATTAGTACAACTTACCTGGAATGCAACTCTAAATCAAGATGGCTGCAATATAATTCCTGCATTAAATCATATGAAGCCATATGCAGATGAGCAAAAATCAAAGCCTGGCAATGTTCATCACTCAGTTGATTTCTATTTTCATAATGGCAACTAAAGTTCCGTAACATGTGTGTATTAAGTAACCTTCATGTGAGCATAATATCAAGCACAGACATTTAGTAAGTATAGCTGACCAGTTAGCCATAAAGTAAGCTGGAAAGCAAACTACATCCCATTCCATGTTTGCTGTTCCAGACAAGTCACTATATTCAACCTCACTAAGAACATGCTGCAGCATACTTCCAAACTTCAAAAATTGGAAGAAAAAATTTCTGCTAGGAATACATAACACTCATATTTCTCACCTTTTCAAAAAGAGAAAGCATATCATTGAAAGTAAGTAAAATCGGTTGTCCTGGATTTGGTGGTCGGAAGTTAAAAATAAGGGTAACAAGAGGTTCAGTGCCAAGCACAGCACTTCGAGGAAGAATGGCTAATGTTGTCCCATGAGCAGATACTGGTAACTTTTTATTTGATCTACAGAAACATGTAAAATTTTCACCTTGCAGGAATAATCAACTACCTCATACATGGATCTAGATAGAAAGCCCCCATTTGCTTGCCACTGCTATCTTTCACTTTAAAGAACCTTACTTGATCATCCCATGTGTTGACCTCATTAGTACATTCAGAAAAGCTAATATCAAATAAGCGACTGCACAGATCAAACAGCTGTGTTAAAACATGAGATAATGGAAAGAATTTGCAAACATCAGTTTCATCCAATCTGCAACAAAAAGTATAAACCCACAAAAAATAATAAATACATGCTTAAATTACTGAAAACAAGATTTGTGTTTACGCCGCCAATATGGTACATCCCATAGTTCTAATTTCCCTTTAAATCCAGATTTTAGAGCAAATTCTTGCAAAACACTAATATCTTCCTCCTGCTTTAATTTGGCAGCTGATGCAAGAGTTGAAAGGACTGACAAAATATTATCCACACTCTTAGCCATTTTGGTGTTCAATGATAATGTCACATAATTTGGATATCCCAACAATTTTGCTTGCTGCTGTCTATTTAATTCAATTCATAGTACCTGCGTTTTACTATTTTACCTCAAATTTCTGATTTGTTCTAAGGTAAGGCTGTTGTTTTCCGTTTCTGTGAGTACCATTCCACATGAAACTAATGCTTGCCATGTATTCCAGCGTAAAATACGATCGGGACAATATTCAAGGAAGGGAAGACAGACCTCATGCTTCAATGTGACTTTCCATGGTCCCATTTCTGGCATCTTACTAATAAAAATCTATGTTTTTAATAAATTTTACTCAATCATTCTACCTATTTGCAGACATTGCTGACAGTAAACTTGGGGGGAACTCTTTGACTATATAAGGGTTGTTAATATTGCAGGAAAATTGGGAAGACGATAACTACAAAAAAAGCTTCAGAATTAAACAAGGTTTAGAAATCTTCACCTCTAAATTTTTTTTAAATTGTGCGCATTTTTTCTGAAGTTCTTGCGAACAATTGTCTAACTGCAACCGTTTACTTTTTACTTCATCAATTCCACGCAGTTCCATTTCCAGCAAAAGTTTCCTGATTACCTTTTTCTGCAGTTCATCTGTCACTCCTTGACTTCCATGAATATTCTTTAGTATAAAAAAAAAGTTATGACCCAACTTTTTATAATTTTACATCAATAACCTTAATGGCACGATAAATCGGAGTACTCAAATATTTCATATTTAAAACTTTCATGGCATGATGATACACTGGATAATATTGGTTATCAGGAATGAGATCATGTCGTGCGTAATGCAAAACTTTGAATGTACACAAAGAAAACTCGAGAGGTACACTATACTTTTCAATTGGTTTAACAACTGTTGAAAAGTCATTTGAGACATTACCTAAAAATATGCATTAGATACAAATAACACTTTTTTTAATGGCTAGCCATTTTTTTTGTCATATATGAAGAATTATTAGATTTTGACTACTGTTGAAACAGTACCATAAAACATGCTAAAGTAGTTTAGCAGGCATCTGCAATGTATTAGGACTCACATTATAGGCTCGAAAAATCGTTAAATCACCTTGATCCCAAATTGAAATATGAACACACGAACATGCAAGTAAGGATAAAAGATCTGCAATAATTCGCAATTTTTGTCAGATGATTTTCTATGCCCAAAACATTATTTCATAGAAAACTGTTAACCAGATAAATATAATAGTTACTAAAAGATTCAAGCAGCACAAAACATTGCACTGTTTTATTAAACCAAACATAGTTAGGAATCCACATTTGTTCTCTTACTTTTCACTTTGTCTTCAAGTTCATTAATATTTGATTCATATTCAAAAAGAGCCCTTCCTATGGCAAAATAGCATTCCTTGAAATCTAAAGATTTAAAATCTGGATATCTTCTAATATCAAATAATAAACTTATATCAGCACTAGCACCAGGAATTTCGGGGATTCTAGAACAAATTAAATAAAACAATGAGGAGAAATAACCACGAAATAACAATCAAAAATTAACAAAGGTTGACCACATTTAACCAAGTCATATTATGAAAAAAGATTTTTGAAATCTCAAATGGTTGAACAAAGTTAAAGATGAATTCAATTCAATTTGATTTATTCTATCTGGAATTCAATTTGATTATTTGAAGTTATGTATGTACATAAAAATCTCTTCTGAAAGACTTCCCTGCATTCAATTTTTAAATATGCTAGCAATTTTGAAAGAAAACATTGAATAAATATGGTGAATATTTTTAAATGATTTTTCTTTGGTATGCGTAAAGACATTGCAACATGATGAATTCAATATCTCATTCTCTGGTTAATTATATCCTCCTATCCACATAAGATTCTTTTTTCTCTTTAATTATCAATCCCTTAAATAACCTTGACCGATTCTTCTTATAATTTTCTTATTTATACTGCATCTGGTAGCATTTATGTCTGATGACTTCCAAATTTATTCTCTGGCTAATCATATTCTCTCTTTCTCACCAATCCTGAATTTACAGGGAAATTATCCATCAATTAAACCGCACGTATAATTGGACTGAGAAATGAAACCAAGAAACACTCAAAGAACCTGCAATAATATACAAAGACAATCATTTACTCAGAATATTTTCTATTCTTCATAAGCACTAAGGGCAATTCACTGCTGATCACCAAACAATGAGAAAGGATAAAATCACTTCATTCATTTGCATTTTCTATTCAAGATTTAGAACACACAAAAAAAGAAATCACTGGAAAAAATTTAAAAACCAATAGAATTCTCACAGCTGTTATACAGATGAATAAATCTAGGATTCATATTTATTGGAAATTATTTGAAAGAAAATTTTGCCTAGAATTTCAATTTACAATGTCATCCATGTTGAACTGAAAACACATTTGCTGCATTAGAATTTTTCTATTAACTCTGATTACTATTTCACAATCAACCCAAAACAGTAAACTATATAACATCTAAAGATCCGTTACCCAAATCCATTTGCTTTAATTAGAAATATAGAACATATATGCATAAATATCAAACCATTTACAGAATGCCTGACACAATTTGACTTGAAGCTACTCCAAGACTCTTAAAATAGGAAATTTTAGAACTCTCCGAATAAGTGAATGAAAGGAAAACAACTATCTTCCACTGGACTGTCTTAAAAACATGAACATGGAATCTCTATCACACAGATAAGTAAATTGAACATAATGAAACTATATCTTGCAAATAATTAAATTCAGCACTCGAGAATTCAACCCAATACTTTGAGAGAATGATAAGAATAGACTAAGTGAAAAAAGTGAGCTGTTCACGTGATAAGCTATGCAAGTTGTAGCAAAAGTTTTTGAAACAAGAATTTGTTTCACAGCATTAAAAAGAGAATTCACCATCCCATCAATCATGAGTTTGCATCTACTTTCATAGCTTTATAAAGATGTATTCCTCTCTTATGTAACAAAATCTTGCTCCTCTATTACCCAGCAGCAAGTGTACGAACTTTAATTCAACCAAATCAGCTTACAGTGCACTGCTTTTGTTTTCTTCCTAAAGGATCACTCTATCATATACATAAATCAGTTATCCAAATTGAACAAGACCCCAAACTGTTTGAATGTACGTTTTACCGTGATACTGATTCACGCAATGAGTACTTAGAATGCGGATTCTAACAATCGATTATTGCTGCTGCAATTCATAAAACTTATATGTGCAACAAAATATCAACACAACAAATCATACATAATATATAATTGAAAGACAACACAATTTTGCAACGATCAATCCTTAGGACTGTTTCCTAAAATCAATCGTTACTATCTCGAATAGATATGGTGTGGTAATTAAGTAATCTATGTGATAATTTCATTGCCTAATTCATTCCTAATCTTTTGGAGAAAAATGCTTTACAAGTTATATTTGTTTCATGCATAGGAAATTCAGAGTTCTTCACTCTATATAGTTTCGTTATATATCTCGGGTATTTACAATCCCATTATACTTACAAAACTATATACGTTGTTCTGGTTTGAAATTTCAAAAATCTCGAAACGGTTCGGGAAACGTAAAACGGGCGTGCATGACACCAAGACATATTTCAGAAGGCACAATTCTCTAAATACATCTGAAAACACTGTTACATTTCCATTTAGAGTACATGCACATTCCCAACCTTATACAATGTTTTCCATAAAAGACTGCTTCATTCCTACATATTAGAAGTACTCACAAGGAAGCTGAAAAAAATCGAACAAAATCACTTCCACAGTATGCATGTGTGAGATTCTTTTTTAATTTGATCCACATATGTGACTGCATTATAAAAACCAAATACCTATGGCTACACGCTTAAGTTTAAAAAACCGGCCAAAAGGTTGCACAACATGTGTCCAAAAGATAAATTATGATACACGCTAGCCAGGTTTCTTACACAGCAAAGAATTTTAATTTTTTGAAAATATTTGACTCTCGAAACTCGATCAACTTGAAAATTCGTCATAGAAAAATGAAATCAAAAAGGAAAATTATTAATCACAACCTATAATCAAAGTTGAAACTGAAACTGAGTTGGAGATTTTTTTAGGAAAAAGATTAAATGGCAACTCAATGTATTCATTGATCATGCACTTCAGGTTTCATACTCTATTGAATAACCACAATTCTTTTTGCAGCATAATTTTCTCACTAAATTTTATGACTTTTTAAAGTGATTGCCTTGATCTAGTATCAGTGGGTTTCAGATATTTATAGTCAGCTCAGGAATAAGCTTATGAATAGCAACCTTAATATCACACAAATCTCGTTGAATGGGAATTTGGGATTTATTGAAATTTATAAATTCTATATTTATATTCTGAGAGGATGATTTTCATCCTGCAAGTTTCTGAACTTGTTTCTATTTTTTTATTTTTGATGACTCTTTTTAATTTCACATTAATGCAAGGTATTAAAAATCATTATAATTAATAAAAAGAAATTCATGGAAATTTTTAAATATCATTTTAAAAACCTTCATTCGAGAAAGCTCGCAAAAACACATCAATGATAGAAGGTATAAAGATTATGCAAGTGATCATAAGCGACAAGCAAGTGAAACAAGTGAAGTTCTAGAAATAATGAAGATGAAGCTAATGGAAAAAGGTTTACTAATTCATATGTTTAAAAAGTGCAAAATTTTATTTTCCATCAGAATCAGAATATGTATTTAGCTGAATTTCAAGTTTACTCTGCTGATGTTAAGTATCCGTTGGGATTCGGAATACCGGAATATAATTACAGACTTTCGGTTCAATCATGAAAGATTATAGCAGCAGAAGTAAACTTCTCGAAAAGTCTGTGTTCGCGAATTTCAGCAGAGGACTTTTAATTTCTGAACTAGAGAATTTATACGCGTAATATTAATTATGATCATAAATCTAAAGAGTATGGTACTTATCTAAAATAGTCATCTTGTTTTGAAAAACAAAATCAAATTGTTCGTAATGTGAGTCAATATACTTTAAATCTTTATATATCCTAGACTGCTTACTCTGCAGCACCTGAGCTAAATCTGAAAGGGGTCTTAAAACGCGGCTAAACTGAAAAATGAATACTTTAAGCATGCACATTTTCAGTGAAAATTCATTTTAAAAAGCTGGAACCCTTTAAGGATCTAAAACTATTACAGTGTAAGCCTTTAGAATTAATCTTCAAAGAAAAATCACTTCGATAAACAAGCATGCCAAGGTTAAGGGTTAAAAGCAACATCAGGAATATAGGAAGTTTTTCTGGAAAAAAGAGAAAGTTTTTCAACGTTGGCCGAAAATTAATAATAAAAACATTGACAATTAATCAATAGCAATTTTGATAATGATTTAGCTACATTTCTTCACAAACACTGAAAAATGCTGTCACAATAAGAAACTTGAACTTTCATAAAAAGAAGACTGCTCTTCCTGCCGCAAATACAAAAAATTCTTTAAACTTTCAGAAATTGATTACATCGCAAAATTCGTTAGTTCTACCAATACTCTCAAAGAAAGTTAATAACCGATTCTTCCAAGCGGAATAAGGAGAATTGATCAAATTGTTATTTTCGACTATTTGACTTTTCTGAAAAGTTCATATGCACAGAAAGAGTGGACTCTACACTACTGAGGAGAGAGAATAACCACTTGATTTTTAAGAATGTCAATATGCATAAATATCAGCATTTCCTAATGCATATAGTTAAAATGAATTTTTAAATGAATGAACATAACGGAGAATTAAAGATTTTATTGAAAAAATACAATGTTTGCAGAGCAATTTTTGTGATTTAAGAGAAATGGCAAGGCAAAACCTAAGACAAAACGTGCACAATATAATATTGAATATTTCAACTATGGGTTCATCCAGTCGCCTACAAACAACACATTACCGATGTGCCTGATTTGCCAAAAAGTTTAATAACTAAAGGCTTATGGATCATTTGATAAAATGACGCCATGAAACCTTCAAGACGACTAGAATACATGACAAAAGTTCAAGCTGATAAAAAGGATAAAGTTTTACCTAAGTTTCAAGTAATTAAGGAAAACAGACAGCCGACATTGGAAAAACTCTTGTCGATAGCATCCAAACAGGGTGGATTGCGTGCTTCTTACAACATTTCTTTACTAAATCGGGAAAACCACAGACTATTGGCGAAGAACTAATTCTACCAGCTATAAGTGAGGTAATAAGCACTGTGCTATACAGGCCATCATCTGATATTACCACGGAAATTTCTTTGAGCAATAATACAGTGCAAAGAAGAATTGATGAAATGTCTCAAAATGTTGAAGACTCATTATGTGGGTATTTAAAAACATCCCAGTTCTCTATACAGCTTGATGAGTCAACTTTGCCAGCAAATGAAGCCTTACTTTTAGTATACGTGAGATTCATAAAAGAAAAAAATTGGCCAAGAATTATTATTTGCTAAAAATTTGCAAACTAAAGGAGAATCAATATATCATACATTGAAAGAGTTTTTTAAAGAACAAAAAATTCCCCTGAGTAATATCTTTCAACTGCTACTGATGGTGCTCTAACGATGACAGGGCGCCACAGCGACTTTCTTGCATACTTAAAAAAAGAGGTACCAAATGCATTATCTGTGCCCTGTGTCATTCATTGTCAACATTTAGTTGACAAAAATCTGAGTGATCGCCTAAATAGATCATTATATTATGTCATTAAAGCAACGAACAAAATTAGAAGCAGTTCCTTGAATGATAGAACGTTTAGACAGCTTTGTATTGAAAACGATGAAGACTCCAATCGTTTGCTGCTTCTTCACCTGTTAAAGGTGCCTGTTTGGATCAGTTTTATAAACTCTTTGAATCTGTGCTAGAGTTCCTAGAAAAACATGATAAGGCTGTACGACTCAACACTATTGAATTCAAAAATGGCATAGCTTATTTGACAGACTTGTTTAATAAATTTAATGAAACAGATCTATAGTTCCAAGGCGATGAGCTGAACTTAATCAAAACAAAAACCGTTATTTCTGCGTTTTTCGGCGAAACTTTTTGTGTACAAACGAAATTTCGGACGTGGGAAATCCAGCCAATTTCCAAATTGATCAACATTAGGAAAACACGATGAAAAATTTTTTACCTATTGTCAGAACGCAGAGGCTCTCCATTCTAACTTAAATCAACGATTTGAAGATGTTCTCAATGTGAACATACTTGATTGGGTTTAGGATCCCTTTTCGAGTACTGATACAGGATAATCTCCAAAATTACAAGATGAACTGATAGAACTAAGAACAAATGATGGATTGAAATTTAAATTCAAAGAGGGCTACCAACAATTTTGGCTTCAAAAGCAGGTACCCACACTATCCTGGATTATATGCCATAGTACAGAAGTTTCTAATTGTATTTCCCCCACCAAATTTAGTGGAAATTGAGGGGTTCAGTGCAATCCCAAATCTGTTAACTAAAAAAAGGAACCGACTGCAAATAACTAATCGCGGTGATTTATGTAACTATAAACCCTGCGTAAGCTTTCCTGGATCTCTTGGTAACTCTGCTGTAGGAACAGATGTTTGGTATGCTCATGCCACATGTTGGCTTATGGTGTAAAAGTGACTCATCAGATGCTTCCATTTTTTATTTATCCTTCGAGTAACATTGGACGCGGTGATTGACATGAACAATTTACATTGAACACAAGGTTCCATGTGATGCATTATGATAAAGCAGATTTTCGTTTTGTGTCTGTTTTATCCTCTGTCCCTTCAAAGAGAGTCGTCAAAGTCAGTTAGTACAGTGCTGCTTGCAAAATGGAAGTACACATCACTGTTACTAGAAGCTGCAGAATTCTTAGGTGATGAAAATAAAAGCTTCTATTGGTTATTCATTGAGCAGGCAGCGACGTATGTTAAAAATAAGGATATGAGTAAGTTTGCAATTATGCATACAATTGGGTTTAAAAAAAAAAAAAAAATCTACCCTAGAAAATGAGGAGGATGTTTACAATAATTTTATTTTACCCTTTGCACGGAATCACTTAAGCGATAGCAAATTGAGTTTGCTAAAATTTGCTTTGTCCCTTAGACTGTATTCCGCCCAAGTAGAAATGTCTAGAAAAATAGTTGAAGATAGGAAGATTCCCGAAGAGTGCTCAGTAGCACTTGATGTTTATGGGCACATTATTTGCAATATAACAGAGATACCAAAATTTGATGCTCGTAAACAAAATCCTTCAATACTAGCAGTTGATCATCAGTATCCTGGAAGTGAAAATGCTCCTTTTAGGATTATACTTTATAGTGCATTAAATGCTGCAGGCTTTCTTGAAGCACATAATTATTTAAAAGAGTTAGCACAAAGAGGAGATGTCAACTACGTATATCGCTTAGTACCTACAGTAAGTTTTCATTTATTCTTAGGATTTTGTGATCATATCTTTATAGAAAATTGCAAATGAGAATTTTTAACTGTGTGAATTTATTAAATTTGTTTCGGGAGGTTTGTTGCAAATTTAATGAAGTGTTATTAATATTTCTTTTTTACTTGAATTCAGAGTCCATGTTAGTTTTTTATGTAGCAGTTTAAGATTTATGCCAGTGATGATCATATTCATGCTATTATTAGGAAATTCCCAATAGAAAGGTCTGGCTATCTGGTTATGGTGTAGAGTTAGCCATAAAGTCTACAGAATACAGAGCTCAAGATGATACAAAAGTTAATGTAAAAGAAGAGAACTTATCTGGGAGACAAGAAGAGGATGAAATTGAAGGTTTCATATTTGAGAAATTAAGGTTTGATATTTTGTATATTAAACCATGAATGATACCAAATTGATAACAACTGATATTTGTTGCTTTTCCAAGTCGTTCTTTTAAAGTTATTTGTTTTATGCTACTAGTTTCAATTTATATTCCTACTGCCTGCTCTACTTATTTATTGTAGGGATGTTGTCTGATTATAGAATCCTAAGTGTCAAAAGTTCGAATGTAGACAAGAATGTAAATTCTCTTGTATGCATATAAATGATTCACACTATCATTGTAATTAGCTAAATTTATTAATTAATTACGTTTTGTCACATTACACATATACTAAGTTGCTGATAAGCTTACATTTTAATTTGGGAGCTTATATTTGGTGGTTAAGATTGTATTCATGAAGGGCAGATTTCCATTGAATTCATCTGCCATTTGGCATGTGTGCTTATTAAATATTTGATTCAAATTAGGTGATTATTTTTAGGAAACTTTACCCTGAGAAACAGTCAAATTTAGATGAACTTAGGAAACTCTTGATTGAATCAACTAATGAAATTGCATCTTTGAAGATTTGGGAGCTACAGGATCTGGGTTTGCAAGCAGTAGAGAGGATCATGAGTTCCTCATCAGAACTTGTTTTGAAGGAATTAGCAACTCTGAGCCAGAACTTCCCTTTACTGGTTGGTAACTTTGAAAATCAAAGCAAAGTAACAGTAATTCAATGGCAATTTTTTTTCTTCCAGGCAAGGTCACTAGTCAAAACAATTGTTAGTCCACAGCGCAAAAATGAAATTGTACAAAACCAAAGAATTCTCTCTGAAGAGCTTAATCTATCTCCATTTGAAGCTGCTTTGTTTGTCAATGGTGTTTATTTTGATGTTGAGTCATTAGATATGTCTACTTTATTTGAATTCATCCGTAATGAATTGCATATCATGGAATCTGTGCACAAATTGGGTATGTTCTCTTGATCCACAATGTTGAAGTGTACATGTAAGATAAAAATCTCTCAGGATTAAGTCAGTCTATTCTAAAGCAGTTGTTGCAATTAAGTACACAGGATGATCAAGAAGAATTTGCACTGGATTTCCGCGATAGTGCTGTACAATATATCAACAATATTGAAGTAGATGACTTTTATTCCATGTGGCCATCATCTTTGAAAGTATTGCTCCAGCCTCTTTTTCCTGGTATGCTTCGTCCAGTAAGACGGAACATTTACCATGTGGTGAGTTGCCTGCTAAGAAAAAAGTTTTATGAGCTAAAAATTATCCAGGTGTTGATTCTTAATCCATCTGATCCAGCATCTTTTGATTTAGTGAAATTGTTGGAATCCTTTTACGTAAATCGTTTTCCTTTGCGTATAGGCTTTGTGTTTGCTGTCAGTCATGATGTTAACGTAATTGGCAAGAAAGATGTGGGAGTTGCATTCATAGAAGCTTTCAATTATATAACTGAAACAAAAAGTGCACAGGATGCCTTAGGATTCCTGACTGAAGTTAGAGTGATGATTCATAATTCATCATTAATTTTGGTCTAGATTTATGCCAGCTCAAAAGATAAACCAGTTCAGGTTTCAGATTTGTTGAATCATTTCCAGTCCCAGTTTCCGAATACCGATTTGGAAGAAGTCTTTGGTGTGGATTCTGATTATGATTATGGGCGTCAACTTGCAAAGGATTTTTTGCAACGTGTAGGAATTAGCAAATTTCCAAAGGTATTGCTAGCCTGGGTCAATAGTGTGTTTCTTATTAATAAACAGCTTCCAGGTATTGATTAATGGAGTACCCTTGACTGAAAAGCAAATAAAAGCTGATGCCTTTGAGGAAACCATTTTTAGTTATTTATCAAAAATTACGAGATCACTGACACAATCTCTTTCAAAACATGAATTGAATGATGCAGATGATGTACTTGATTTTTTTTTGAGCCAGCCACATGTTTTACCAAGGTAAAATTACAGTGTTTATTGTTTTATGGATTGTTATATGTCCTACATTTATAATCTGGGTATACATGGTCTTGCTTGTTAATATTTATTTTAGACTCAATGAACACATTTTGAATGATTTGCAGCCTCGTTTTGTCGATCTCTGTGGCGGCCACCATCTTGATAGTTCCATAGATGATCTGCAAACTGCCAATACAGTTGATCTGATTATGACAATTATGCATACATTCCCTTATCTAGAATTATCTTCTGAAGCACCAAAAATACGATCACATCACTTATGGCTTGTAGTAAATCCACTAGATGCAGCACATCGTGCATTAATATTAGCAGCTCTTTCACATGTGGTATGAAAACACTGAATTCCAGTTAAGTTTTTTTCTTTTTCTCTTTCTGTCTGTTAGAAAAATTCCTATTCTGTTCGGATGGTTTTTGTACTCAACATTCCCAAACATCTGCATACAGAAGAAGAATATTTCCTTACAACTATGCATGTGGGGATGAAACATTTGCCTATGGACCAGAGGTTGAAATTCTTATTCGAGCTTTTTAAAGAGTCAACTGCCTTATCCATACTAGCTGGAAATACACGAATGGCCGATTTGCACACTCTTGTAAGTAGGGGCAGATTTCATTCACATGCCGTGGTTGGCTACAGTACATGTTGTTAGGATGTCAATATGTCATTTATGGAGAATTTGATTGAAAATGAGAGTCTGCATTTTCTTCTCGTTCATCATGCACTCATAAATAAAGCGCTGCTTTTTCCTAAAGACACTTGGGGTGTTGTGGCCAATGGAAGGGTATTTGGACCATTCAACTCAGATGTCTTGCATTTTGCTGAAAATGACTTTCATTTAATCGAAAAATTGCTGGACTCACAAATTACTAAGAAATTGACATCATTATTAGAAGCTAAAGGTGCTTGAAAATGACATATTTGTTTTGTAATTTAATGATTTCAGTGCTTGCTGATGCTGACTCATCAAAAAAAGATATGAATTTATTGATCCCAATATTATCTTCTCTGATCTTATCTAACCCATCTTCTAAACCTCGACATAAATTACCTGAGTTGCAAACTAAGCATAGGTATGAAATGAAATTTTCGTTTTGCTTTATGTGATATTGTTTTCAGCGTTATGCATCTACAGCATGAACAGAAAGGAGTTTCAACATTTGATGTAACTGCCATTGTGGATCCCTTATCACGTGGGGCACAGAAATTGTCCTCAATTCTTTCAGTTCTATGGCAGGTGATCAATGGTGACTTTTCTATTGTATTAAATCCTCAAGTCAAGCACAGTGAAGTGCCTCTGAAAAGGTAACTTGCTATCTATTAAATGCTTATATTTGCACTTTAGTTTTTACCGTTTTGTACTTGAACCTGAGGTGAGATTTTTCGATAATGCTGTTCGAGGCCCATTTGCTACATTTGCGAATATGCCCCCCAATGCACTCCTGACTCTCCATATGCATGTTCCAGATAATTGGCTTGTTGAGGTGGTTCAAAGTGCTTATGATTTGGATAATATTTATTTGTCTGATGTGGACAGTGTTGTACATAGGTAATGGAGCAAAGTGCAGTACAACAATCTTGTTTTATTTAGCGTTTTTGAATTGGAACATTTGCTGTTAGAGGGACACTGTTTTGATCAACAAACTGGCAATCCTCCTCGTGGTCTTCAGTTCACACTGGGAACAAGTCAGAATCCTGTGCAAGTGGACACAATTGTGATGGCTAATCTTGGTTATTTTCAACTGAAAGCTAATCCAGGCTTATGGAACTTGGAACTCAGAGAAGGCAGATCAGCGGATATCTACGATATAGTGAAGTGCGTTAGTATGTTAAATGCATCAAGCTTGTCCTTTTTCAGTTATGAAGGAACTGGTGTGCAGACTGAAGGCAAAGGTGTTCAAGTTGTGATTAGTTCGTTTAAGAGCCATGTAATTCGCGTAAAAGTGATGAAAAAATATGATAAACGTCATGAAGAGTTGCTGCAGGATGAACCTCATCCTGGCTTATGGAACTCCATTACAAGGTACTTATTGCCATTGATGTTTTTTGTATAAATGTTGCTACACGTCCTGAAACTTATTGCATAGCTCCTTGAGAGTTAAAAGTCAACAGGAAAATGATGCAATCAATATATTCTCTGTTGCATCTGGTCACCTCTATGAAAGATTCTTGCGTATTATGATGTTATCAGTACTGAAACATACAAAAACTCCTGTCAAATTCTGGTTCCTGAAGAATTTTATATCTCCAACATTTAAGGTAAGCTATTCACAACACGAGAACTTGCATTTGGGAATTTTTCACAGGATTTTTTGCCATATATGGCTCAAGTTTATGGATTTCAGTATGAATTAGTGCAATATAAGTGGCCTCGCTGGTTACTTCAGCAAACTGAGAAACAGAGAATTATATGGGGATATAAAATTTTGTTTCTTGATGTTCTTTTCCCTCTTGATGTAAAAAAAATTATTTTTGTGGATGCAGACCAAGTGGTTCGTGCAGATATGAAAGAACTTATGGAATTTGATCTTGGTGGAGCACCATATGGATACACACCCTTCTGTGATAGTCGGAGAGAAATGGATGGCTATAGGTACATATGTATTCTTAAATGAAATGAACTTCTAATTCTCTGAATTTGACTCAGGTTTTGGAAATCTGGCTATTGGAAAAGCCACTTAGGGCATCGACCTTATCATATTAGTGCTTTGTATGTAGTTGACTTGAAAAAGTTCCGTCACATTGCTGCTGGTGATCGTTTAAGAGGTCAATATCAAGGTCTTAGTCAAGATCCAAATTCACTTTCAAACTTGGATCAAGATTTACCCAATAATATGATACACCAAGTTACCATTAAATCTCTACCTCAAGAATGGCTATGGTGTGAGACCTGGTGTGATGATGCCTCAAAGCAATATGCAAAAACTATTGATTTGGTAATCATTGAATGTCGATGTGCTTATTTTAAATTTTATTTATTTATTTTACTTTATTTGTTTATTTTTAACTATTTTAGTGCAACAATCCTATGACTAAAGAAGCAAAATTAGATGCTGCAATGAGAATTATTCCTGAATGGTTGGATTATGACAAGGAAATTAAGCAACTCCAAAACCTCCATTCCAAAAAAGTATCAGCAAATGCAACAGAAAATGCATCGGTAGAACAAACAAAAAGTATGATAAATAGGGTTTGTTTCTGGTTGCTTACTAAAAAATTTTGATTTGCAGAAATGTCACATACTGAACTTTGAATATCCATTGTGATGAAGTCATATGTATCTGTGATATTTAACAAGCATATTGAGGTTCTTTTTTGTTGTTTATTGTAAAAGATTGATTCAAAGTAAAACACTGTGTTCACAAAACAATAAACTCTAAGAATAGGTATCAAAAGTGCAGAAATAAGAGATATTCATTGAAAACAATAATGCAAGCTTTCATTATATTCGGATATTTATTGCCCAAATGATTCAGGGAATAGTAGAAACAGTCCGAATCAGAATCAATCTTATAGAATTAAAAAATGCATGGTTCCGAAATGACTTGGGCATTTTATATAATGCTTTCGCATATAGAGGAATTAAAAAATTGGATTCTTCACAGAGTTATCGTGATTCAGAGATTGGCTTTGTGAATACTACTTTGGGAACTTTTATAAGGAACTTATAAAAAAGCGTAATAAAAAATTGGACTAGTGAATAAGTTTTTTGCAAACAGTTCAGTGATTGGGCATCTATGCTTATCAGCACAGCTGAAGTTTGCTCTCCAAATCCTTATTTAAACGTGGGTATGCTTTTTCTGAATGTTATTCAGTCATTTATTGAGCAGCAGTATGTGGGGGTAACAGTGATGAACCATAGTAGCCCTCGACATGCTTTACATTCAGCAAGACAGGAAAGTACAACCAAAACAAGTATCTGGCGTCTATAATGGGTCCAAGACAGACGGTCCAAGACAAAAGTGAACTGCGGAAACCCTAGAATAAGCAGTTTTGGTGAGGTGTTCAGGCATGCGCCAACAAACGAAACACACTTGACTATCTGATTTGGTTGATTTACTGCCAAGTAACTATTCATCGAACAAGAAGCCAAGCCGAATGTTTTCAAAACTCGGGAGTTGGATCACAAAGCTGCTAAAGTTTGTCGGAAACCACCAATGTATGGGGAAACCGTAGCAGGCTTACTACGTAAGCAGAAACAGGCAATAATTAAAGCAGTTTTGAAGCCCAGCTTTCGCTAGATCGCCTAATGCTGCATCTCGTGCAAAACAGCATTACATGATGCTATCACAGTTGCAGCAAACCCTCTCCATCTGGAAAAATAAAACAGGAAAGTTGGAGATGTGCACTGCTACCCCTTTCCACGAATTCACGCATTTTATACTTCTTCTCGTATTTATTCCCCAGCTATATTTCCCTTTATGTTTTCAAACTTCTTTCGAGGAGGAACTTCAAATCTTTTCAGCAAACAGATTCTGCGCTTGCTCGTGAAGAATGTGGTGGGACCCCTGCGTTCCATAACGCTACTCCCTTGCGGTGGCGGGTGCACTTCCATTGATGCTGTTTTGATCTTCACGTACACTATAATGTTCCACAGTCATATCTTGCGTTTACTGCGATGAATGAGTTGCTTAGAACAAACTATATTCCTATTCACCACAAGAGTGTTCTGGATGATTATTATTATTATGGCCTTAATTTTTTTTCCAACCGTGGAATCGGCTCGTTATAGTGAAAATGTTTACATGAAGTTCGTATCACATTGGATTTTACGGATAACATCGAAAAGTTATCTAATCATATCTGAAAGGGAGTAATACTATAAGAATTACGAGTCCATTAGCTGCATAATAACACGTGAAAATTTGATTGCGGAAACATTTTTGAAAAAGATGAATGCGAAAGATGAATCAAAGATTTTTCGAAATGAATGCCTAGTGTTTTAAAAGGTTTCTTTTAAAAGTGGAATTAGCCCCTAACTTGTCTGCCAGTCAAGTTAACTCTATTCTTTTCATGAGAAAAGATTGTATTCGAAAAAATCGAGTGAAGCCGAGCTTGCTCAAGAGCTTTTCGTGAACTCTGCAAGGTTACAAGAAACCTGTATTTTAAACATTTCAACGAGAGAGATGCTTTTTCCATCAATTATTTAATTACTATTCCTTTTGAATAAATTTGGAGCATTGATTACAATCCGTATTTTCCAATTCCTGAGATTACGAGTTCTAGAGTGCAATTCTTTTTGCTTTCCTCCAAATGATCACGTCAACGGAAAGTGCTACCAACATTAAAGCAGCGCTCGTACCTGGGAACATCAAAGTAAGACTCCAAAGAACCCGGTAATTACCATGAAACACTTGTCGAAACAGGTCTGCATTATACAATTTGCATGCTCCTATGCTGTTGCAGATATTATCCCATACCAAGCAACTTTGATCGATGATACTACCGTATATGACTGCACAAGGAGCATTACCTATTTAAAAGCAATAATGCATATAATTAATGAAGATGTGTTACCGAAAAGACCAATAGCTGCGGATATTAAGCCCATTACCATAGTTTTATCTTTGCTATCAACGCAACGGAGTGTCAGCATAAGGGAACCAACCTCCGTAGTGGAATGGATAAAAACGGATAAAGAGAAAACAAGTAGATACCACATGAAAGTATTGCAAGGGACATGACAGGGTCCCTCGGTAGCCGTTCCCTTACCATCAATGCAATCACAGTCTGCGAACTGGAATAAGTAAGTACTGAAGACTGAAAATTCAGGAGCTTACCATCGCTGGCTGGTTATTGCCAGGCGTCTCATTATAATACTGACTGTGGCATGCTGCTATGCATGGAGAGTAATAGGATAAACCGTCGGAACCACATACAGGCATATACTGTTTGTCACATGGGCAATTGGTATCACACACAGGATTAATTGTCACCTCGTGTCTAAAAGAATAAGATGCATTTGTAGCAGTTAATGCGAATAACTAAACTTCTTAGCAAGCTCACTTCATTCCGTCGGAGATACCAAGAATGTAAGTTCGATGACAACCGATGAAGATCAAAATCATCATTCCCATGGAATGAAGGAATGACACTATAACAGTCCATGCCGCTATAGTTTCTGCATTAGGTAAATAACACCGTATGCATATTCCACTTAGCAATGTTCCTACTCCCATGACAAGCATGCCTGCAGTGCCTAGAATTCGTAAAAACATGCTGATAGCACAGATTTCAAATTGAGAATGTTTTGGCTCTCATATTTAGAATGCCAGCAAATTAAAAGCTGTTAAGTGATGGGGATATTTGAGTGGTAGCAATATTTGAGTTTCCAGATTAAAGGTTATGGGTCAAAAATCGCAACTCCTGATGTCTTTATTAAGAGCACACTGTTATCTCAATGAGTTTGATAAGATTCCAATCGAAAGAACGAATTGTAAAATGCTTTTAACACTGAGAATTGCTTTCCTTCCACAGCAAGTTTCCTCGCATTATATCTGCTTTGCTCTTTTAGGTGCTCCAGCCACGCACTCACGAACTACGACAAACACAAATGCTTTCTGCTTTGAAATTATTGCATTTGAATGCATTTGTTCTGGAGAAGGGTTAGGAAAAAAAAAAAAAAGAGCGACTCTTTATGGAACACATAGATTGTAGGATGCAGTTTATGATCCTCAGTATTAAGAAGGTTGTGTCTGTATTAACACTACATTGCCGAATGATTCAATACAATGTCGCGTCACGTCATGTTGAGCAAATGAGCAAATTTGTTTTCCTCGTATCAATGATAATGACTTCTGTGGCAAAAAATTTCCTGTTAAAAAAAACCAAAACAGAACAGCCGTTACTGCTTGCATTCTGGCTAAAAAAAGAGAATCTTTCGGTATTTCTGTAAAGGCAGATCAATATGCCATTCCGAACGGACTTCTGAAAAGTCTTACGGGACGAACTAATTAACTAAAGTCGTTCAAATCCCTTCCATAGCTTGATTTGATTAATGACAAGAGCGAAGTCACTTTCCAACAAATGATCCTGAAGAAGACTGATATTACCTGTTAGTATAAGCTGTTCGCTCTTAGAAACGTGGTATGTCTTGACAGTCGTGCATTGTGAACAGTTGCGGGAGTGGGCGTGTATCAGATGATAGGAGATAAGGATAAAGTTTTGTACGTTGGAAAAGCAGAAAACTTAAAATCGAGTACAAGGCTCAAGTCCATCGAAATGTAATCCCGGAAGTACTGAAGCACACACTTGGGATGCACATAAAGGCGAATGCGATACTCTTTTCGTGCTGTTTCACACAACTCCGAAATAAAAGAATGGAATATATGGAACTGAATTGCAAAGCATCTCCAAAGTAAGACTTCTAGACAGAGGCGTAAATGTCAGTACACAACAGCTGTCACCTCAGAGCTCATGGTCTCAACGTAAGCTCTTTCATAAAGCATGCAAGCAGTGTGCTTACGTAGGCGCCTCAAAGAAATGAAGGGAATGCTCTCTTGTGACTCTGAGATCTACCTGTTTGAAATCGATGGACAGCAACGTTATTGCTATCGTGCTCAATGCAGCCAGAAACGAGGAATTTCAGAGTGAGCCAAAACTCTCCGTAGGAAATTTTCGTCCTAAGTGCATTCATCCAGTTGATTCATCAATCCCTTGCTCCAAGCGTTCCTGACGACTTCTTTTCAGAAATCGTCGAGAACGCTGCAACTTGTTTGAAGCCATTTGGAACTAAACGTCGAGATTGAAAAGTAAAACTTTGTGGTATTCGAATTCCAAGCACTTTTCTTCCTGAGAAACTGACCCTTATTGAATAAATAATCTCTGTAACTCCTCTCAGCGATTTTTCACCGGTCATTCTTTACGCACTGAATAGTATAGACGCTTCACGATTAACTGTCTGTACTGTTCACACCTCCCCGGAAATTACATTCAGTAATGCACTCAGAAGATAGGAATTCCATGATATTAAAAAATTTGCTCAGAAAAGACAGCTTCTAGAAGGACGGAACATTTGACTGAATGTTAATTCGTCTTTTGTCTTTCCGGAACTGTGGTTGAAATGTTGGCATCCCAGTGGGTTTCTTGCAATGGTAGAGAGGGATTTTTGCGTAATGAAGGTCTCTTTGTTCTCCGTTGGACAAGGAGGTAATCAGGAATTACGGGGGGAAAATGGGACGTGAGCAGTGGACTACAGTTTCAAGTCCAAGGCATAGAGTAGTCGTGCGCATTCTTCACGACGTACTAGCCAAGCAAAGAGACGACGAGAAAAGATGGCGATCCAGACGTATGGTACTCTGCACATGCAGCCATCCGAAAAGATTCGGGGAAAGGACTAAGAAAAGAATTGAGGTCTCCCTTTTAAAAAGACACTTTCCTTTCGAAATACTCTGAGCTCCTCGAACACATGGCTAAGAGATCCGACTGGAACTGCAAGCTGCAACATCTGGGACTGGCTGCAAGCCCTGCTTGCCAGTTGCATTGCAAAGTGCAGCGTTCTGTTAAAGCATGTGGGATGCAATGCAAATTTCGTACTTCTCAGGAGGATCGGATTTGTTCCTTTGCGTGCTACCATGAAGAACGAGTCAAGAATAAGAAGTAGGAAATTTCTCGAAAGAGAAAGAAAAAGTCCCTTCCCCGAAAGAGGAAAAAAGAAAAGCAATGAGTTGCATAAGCTCACCGGACATAACCTACTGAGGTTCCTTGAGACACATGAAAAAAAGATTTACTTTGGAATGGGATTCTTAGAAAGGGGTTTGGCGTTTTTGCTCTGAAAGAAAATAATGTTCTTGTCTCAGTTTTCACCCTGGGAGGTACATGTGTTGCCATAAACTTCAAAGATATCTATTGATGTTGGTCCCTTCGAGCAAGTGCAGCGTAGACCAACTGTTCTTTTCGAGACCCCGTCTCACGACTAGCCACTCACTCCTGACGCCGCAGCAGACGAGGACTGAGTGATACCCTGTGGTGTGCCTTTTATGGGGGCATCTTCTCATCCTCCGAGAAATTTTCCTCTACGCTGCAGAAACCGTCTTGCAACAAAGAACAAGAAAAAGAAAAAAAAGCTACGCTCTTGAGAGACGAGCGCTCTCCTCGAAGCAAATAGAACCCCGGGCACACGTCTCACACGTGCGATCAGAGGTCACTTGAGTGCAAGCACGAGATCTTCCTCCCATGATTGTTCTAGGGACCGCCTCTCCATCCGAATGACTATCAGAGAAGACTCCTCCCTTCTTTTCCAATCCTGAATACTTCCCGAGATCAAAACGGACGCCAACCATTTTCACCTCTTCTGCATTCCTGTTCCCTCGATTTTTTTTCTTTACCTCAACTTCACGTGACACCGTTGCGACTGACTATGCTGGCGTGTCCTGTGTTCGCCGCCTTCACATTCCTACCGGTTTTTAAAATGGAGTACTGCGTCCTGGAATGCTCCAGGACGTGGTCGCGAATTTGCAATTTTCTTGAATCTTGAAATTCTCGTTTTTGGATTCAGAGTCCTCCGAACGTGCATCCTTTCAGGTGCCACGACATCACCAGAGGGCACGTCAGGAATACATCTTTTGCATAGTGTACGTCGGCGCACAAGTGCGGCCTCAGCACTATAGCGGGTACGAATCTTAAAGGGAAGGAAGTAGTAACTCCCGTGTACATGGAATTTTGTGTACGAACATTTGGAATTGTACTCGAAGCAAGTCACGATCTGTAAGGGGTATCGCATCCGCTGCAACCTCTTACATGAAAAAAAAAAAAGAGGCGAATTCGAAAGTTCACGTTCCATCTGGGCACTCCGTTTTCGCCGATTCAGGTCGGCCTCAAAGATCAACGTGAAGCTCTGAACGCATTTTACGGTTTTTACGGAGCCATGGAGGAAGGAGACTGGTTGTGGCTGCGATGGCCGGTGCATGCCCTCCTCAAGGTGACTTGACACAGAATGCCAGCACGTGAAAACAAAGCAAGAAGAAAACGAATCGCGTGCGATGGACTTCGCCTTGCAGTGCATCTCCAGCGGATACTCGGTTCCCTCCCTACCCTTTTGCCCTGTGAATGGGCTCAAGTGTTATTTGAAGAGACGCAGAAGTGCGGAAATTAGCGTTTCTGGGAAATCCGCAAGATGGCAACAAAGGCACAAAGCAGCCAGGATTACTGGGGGGGAAGGGGGGGGATAATAATAATAATAATAATAATGATAAAAATTGCTTATTTTGCATTCCTGAGTGTTTCCTCATAAATATCTTCCGTGTTTCGAATCACTAAAAGAAAGAAAACTATGCGCAAATTCCAAACAGACATTGGCTCCGGATCAGATTTCAGCTGCGAATTGGAGAATGATCCTGTTTCTGGAGAATCTGTGAGGAAGCTGCGACCGGCTTCCTGTTCACCCTCACTGATTTAAAGGCGGGTACTTTTTTAGATACAGGGAACAAAATTCGAACCCGAAAATTTCTCAGAGAGCAGGGCTGACCATACGTGCTTAGGAATGCTGACCTCCTGTCTTTCACGAATACCGCGTATCGAGTTCAAGAGGGACAAATACACTTGTTTCTTCACGGGCGTTCCTCCGAAAAATACTGAAAATTGTTTCCAGACAAACTGCTGTTTCACAAGGGACACACTGAGAGTTAAATTCATGGAAGCTGCTCGAATCTGAAAACTGTCGAGTAGGGAACGATTTTCCCCCCATTGGTGTTATCGCTGTTTATGAGGAGAAATCAGAAATAGAAGGACGGAAGGGATGGACAGCGCAACACAAGAATCTTTTAAAAATATGGAGAGGTGAGTTCCAGAAAAACCATCCAATAAGACCGGTGAAGTGAACGGCACTGGAACCGGACATATGTGCTTTGTATCCTAATCCTTAGATATTCTAAAAGCTTGCTTTTGCTCATATCATTGAAGTGTTGCGAAGTCGATTTGACCTCCTTCCTGATGTCTGATTGGACTGCATTCTTTGCCCACGAGAATGTCATCTTCACGGACATCCGCAGAATTGCTCTCCAAATGTCGTGCTTGGAAGCTTCGAAGATCCTCTGTTCCTCTTCCTCATTTCCAAGAGTGAGTACTGAAGCAAGCACCACAGCAAGTCGGACAACCTCAATCCTTCCACTCGATACCTTTCCCTGCTTCCTTCTTCATCACGAATGAGTCTTCTCCAATAAACAGACTCATTTTTACTATCATCATCTTCAAAATCTCGAATCACTTCGCCATCTTTCTTATTTCTAGAATATCCGGTGAATTAAGTGGCATTCGTGGCAGCGCGACTCAGCAACTAAGCAACCATCAACGAGAGTCAGTCCTCAGCTCGATGTTTGATCGGTATCAAACAGGTGAGGGATCACAAGACGCTGTTGCAAGACAGATAAGAACACCGTTTCCTCATGTATGTATTATTTAGAAAAATCTATCGTAGGCGCAGACTGTGGAATTTTCTACATGTCCTCGCGTTTCAATTTCAATTCAATCACTCAAGGAATGCTCTTATCTGATCTAGGCAGCATTCATTAAAAGCATGCTCAAGTGCACAAAACAGAGGTGCTGCTGCTCTGATGGTATCAAGCCACCCTGCAGCAGGACGATGAGGAACGCTCACCTAATGTACCAGAAAGCACGCATTCTTTCAGGTTTCCGAATCAGCTCAAGCCGGTGCTTCCATCCGACCATGCGCTCTCGAGGAGGGAGCAATTAGTTCTCTACCGGAAGGAAGGACTTGGAAACGCGTGCCAGAAGTTTTTGCTAATCCTCCTCGATTTCTTCCACCACTGAGAGTGCTGGGCATCAGATTACGGGCAGTGGGGCTCCAGCCGTGCGGCAATTCGAGGACTCCAGGTTACATCCCGCGCAGGTGCGAAAAATTCCCGAAGACGTGATGTCCTCACGCTATCTGAAGTAGAGACTCAGGCAGCGTGGCAACAGGTACCATGGGGAGATGATGGAATTTCAGGTGCCTGCGAAGCGTTCTCAAGTTTTTTTCGAGGTATCTCCATCACAAAGGCAGAGCCGACCGTGTGGTTCATACGGAAGACTGTCATTGAGCTTTCTGTCTCTTCGAAGGCGATGTACCGGCACTGCTCCCTACCTGTTGGTTATTTTATCTGCAACTTCTTTAACCAAGATTGGTTCAGCTTGCGAAATCTATCTGAAGAGTCCCGTCTAAGAAACCTGCCAGCAGTGCTGTTTCATTCCAGAATACTACTTTTCTCTTTGGGTCCGACTTCTCTCAGCTTGCATCTCACGCAGAACCCTCTTGTCGGCGCTGCACGAATCTACGAGCCTACTAGCGATCTGCAATCCTCTCCTGGAGACTACAGAGGTATGTGGGCGCTCCTGAAATCGTCCCTCGCTCCAAAGTATGGGATACTCTCCTATGCTTCCTTGCCCGTTCTTCTCTACTGCCTGCTTCGAATCCTCACAGGAAACTCGATTTTATCTTCAGCTGCCCACAATTTTCGCGCATGCTTTCCTTGCAAAGTCTTCCACCGTCCTTTGTATTCTTTTTTCTTCTTCTCCCCCCTCCCACTCCTCCAAGGAAAACTCGTACTGTGCACAAGCGTGACAAGTTTCTCCAAGATTCATCGTAGGTGACTTGTGGGAGGAGTGCTCCAGGCGAACCTGGAATCACAAACTCGAATCTTCTTCCGTTTACTTCCGTTACGAAACGCAGGCTCCCAAGCGTTGAGCTTTCCTCTTGATGCAGGTCCGAAGGTGCGAAGAAGCACTCTTGTGAGCCACATTCCGACAGCTCAGTTCGCAGTCCCCTGCTCATGATGCAGTCGCGGAACCCAACTCAGTTCAGACGCTACGTCAACCCGGACTCGGAGGAGCGCACTTCATCATCGTGCTCATCAAAGCTTCCAAAACATTTGCAATTCCGGGAGACCACTTGGGAGCGGGCGATCCGCAAAATCGAACTCTGGGAACCGAGGAATCAACCCATCAGTTTCCCGTCACCAATCCCTTGTCCACGTCGGCTCTTCGTCCCGACGGTTGTTAAAAAAAAGTTTTCAGTCGGTTCGTCGAACGACTGACACTTCTCCAGATTCCTAACAGGGTGACCAAAGGATCTTACAAATAGGAGAAAATGAAGCAAGGAGTTCTTTCCGCTCTTCAGGAAGAGTGCTTACACGATCCGCATCGATAGGCGCAGCACTCTTACGATCTTTCGCTGCTTTTTTCAAATTAAAAAAAAAAAAAAAAGCCAAAGGTGGAAAACATTGCAAGAATCTAAAAGTTCTGAGCAAAATTGTTGTAGGCAAAGGCACTGAGAGGATAAAAAGCCTTGACTTGGACCAATGGATTAGAGACATTTTTTAAAGGCTTCCGCAAAGGCAAGGCAAGCGGATGCAGATGGTGAATCAGTTGCATGCTGTCGTACCTTTCAAATGCTGCCGCAAAGGCTTCGAACGGATGCAGATGGTGAATCAATTCTGTGCTCTCGTACCTGCTATGAAACTGACGACGTGAGTTGCGACGTGAAACTGCGCTTCCAAGTATTTTGGCAGAAAAGTGTAGAAGCCAGCTATAGGTATGATATGCAACACACTGCTGACCATCCTTAGCACGAGAAAATCGTTGTGAAGAAGCGATCGTAATGTCTGTGGGAGCTCTAAAAAGGAAAAGCAAAGGTGAATTTCGTGACGAGCATCGACGAGGTATTCTCGCGACAGCGACTCTGCAGTTGTCTGAATAGACGCTCAGACATGCGGACGAATAGTACTGAACCTTTGCATGGATTTCATTCTTTTTCGCTCTATTCTCTAAGAGATTACCTGGCAATAGAACACCTTAATGGTAGTGATCTGAGGAAGTGACTTTGACTACAAATCTGACATCAGTTACAAAAGAAGCCATCGAAGAGTTGGATATTGCAGACTACGTGAAAGTGCAAGCAGTGTTAAAAGATGTTTTTTTTTTTTTTCACCGATTACCCAAAGGACTTGAGGTCAGAAGTAATTGCGCTCAGTTCTATTACCGGCTGTGGGACTGAGTCTTTACTTGAAATGGAAATCAGAAGTTCGATCCCATCAGAGTTCCTTCTTAAGATCTCGAAGGCACCGCGGGAACGAGTTGCTACTCGGAAAGCACACCGCGGCACACGCAACCGCGTGATGATTGGGTTTTCCCGAATTCGGAGAATTTTTCCATCTTCCGCCGCATTTCGCGGCTGCTCAGCCCATACGTTCGCTTTTCAGAAGTGCAACGGAGGCTGCTGCCAGCCTACAAGGCGGTTCGGATTCCCGATTCCGAGTCCGAGCAGCCCACTCCTTATAAAGACATTAAAATCAGGAACGAAATCAAGAGACCCACTCAGAATAGAGTTCACTTCGAAGGCTTTTCTGAATGCCAATTGCATTTTCGAAAGAAAAAATAAAAAGGTCTCGGAGTTGCCAGCAGACAGCTACAACACTGGAGCAAATTACAAGCTGGTCACTTAAGGGGCAAAGGAAGTGCGTTTCGGAAGAAGACAGCAAGCGGTCAAAGCACAAAGCAACGAGCTGCTGACCCCTCCTTGAGAAAGCTATACCGCATTAAAATTTTCTCTAATAAAATTGGTGAAAAATTGACAGCTGCTGAATACCGGAAGATGCCTTTGAGCAGCTCCATCAGCAATCAGAGACAGTGCATGATTAGCTACACGGGGTCCTGGTTTTTGAAAATGCATGTCATTGGAAGAGTTGCACAAAAACCTTTTTCTTACATTTTTCACGTCTTCCCGTGATTCCCTTCAAAATTTGGTTACATGGATTTCCATTGCCGTAATTGCAATTCATCGTTCATGAGATGACCATACGAAAAATGTCAGGACACAGAGTTTTTGAAGAATGGGGTCTTGAAGGTTTCCAGAAAACTAGGTAGGTCAGTAACTGGCAATATTTCCGCAATCCTCGTAACGCACTGTCTGATTTCTACATGCCTTTTCGGTCTTTGTCTGGATTCACATGCCGAAAGCCTTGTCAAAAGTAGCCGTAGGTGTTTCTCAAAACTTTGTTATTCTGGTCTGGTTCTGTTGAGTCCCCACGAAGAACACGATCAGCAAAATCCGATTCCGGTGCTTTCACGTATGAGCTTATGCAAAACCACAAACCCGAACCTTCCTTTTTGCCTAGAAGACTCTCATAATCATCTGTAATTCCACGGCTCTCATTCACGAAGTCCCAAGTTGAGCTGCCCATCAAGACGAGCTGTGTTCTTGGCTGAGGAGCAGGTAGCGAGATCACCGCTTAAGGTGTCCTCGGCATCACCACAAACTGGATCAGCTTTGTTCAGTTTGCCATTCGACGTCTTCTGCTATGTCGGCCAAGTGATGCAATAAGAATGTGATTTCGATTCGCATTATGTATGCCTCTTATGCAGCTACATATTCCCGGACGCCTGCAGCGTGCACCATGGAGTTCCATGTCGGAGTTTAGTGAGGATCATGGATTTAGAGGGAAAAAAAAATTCAGCATCATAACAATCACGAGGTGAAGATAAAGTATACAATATGAGATTCCAAGGGAGACGGAAGACTTTCTGAAAGATTGAAACACGAATCGGGAAGTGAGTCATCAGTCTTTCTTCCCGATTCATGTTTGAATCTGATTAATTCTCATTATGGTAATACACTTTCCTCCCTTAATTCCATGCACTGGATCTTTCTAAATAAAGATATTTTTTCCAGAGAGAGTCTCTTTCACTATAACATGCGATTTACTCTCACGGAGCAGCCTGCTATGCTCAGCCGGTGAAAATTTCTATAAGAACTGCAAGCAACTGATAAAATAATAAGAATGATAATAAAAATAAATAAATCCTCATCACAAGAAATCATGGAATGGGGCAAACAAAACTTCAGTGCTCGATGGAAGTCCTTTAGAGTCCTTTCAAATAATTTTTGAATCTCTTATTTATGCGTATGTAAGCTAGCTGTTTTAACGATACCTTAGATGAAAGTTTTGTTCATTGATTAGGGTTCATTCATTGCTTTTCCGAGAAATTCAAGGATGTGGCGATGACGATGATGATGGGGCGACATTACTTTGGAGAAAACAACAGCGGAAGGTAAAAAAGTCAAAGCCAAAAAGCCAAAAATGCACGTTTTAAGTCATCCGCAAAGTCAGGAAAGTTCATGACCGGAAGCGTCTTACTCACAGCAGGGCATCATCACTATACGAAGTCGGGAATACAACAGGTGATCTCTCTCCACTTCCCAAGCGAGAGGCATAATCAGAACTTCTTGACGTGAGGATGTGGGAATCGAAAGGGAAAAGCTGTTTCAATTTGTTCGTTTCGGAAGGGAAGAAGGGATGGGGTGGGGAGGAGGCAGGAAGGAAGGCGATCGAGGCAACTTCGGACTTTTTGGCATCTCTTAGGTGCTTTCTTTCCCAGCTGAGCACTGAGAGAGAATGTTCGCAACAGACAGACAGAGAGGGGGGGAGAGCATGGACTACCACACCCATCAAAGATTCGATAACCGCGCGTGCAGAATTGGCTGGAGAAGACGGTGGCTTTCCCAGATACGTACTAGTAAGAAAAGAAAGTGCAATTCTACTTCTGAGTGGCAACCATTTTTCAAATGATGTGCGTTCAGAGATGACAGCATCCGGTGAATGTGTCTGCAGGAGGCGGTTATTGAATCCTGGACTACGATGGGAATCGGCTTTCATGCGGAAGAACGGTTCTTAATTCTCAGGACGACCATCGACGAAAGATGTTTTTAAGACACGGAACTGGAAACTTCGCGTCATCTGTCACGTCGCCACCACGCACTAACGAAAAAAGTGAACAAACCTTTGAGGCTAGGAGATTGTGGCTTCTGCACAAGCGCCTCTTTATGGAGCACATTCTCAGGAAGAAACGTAGCGGGGAAAAAAAACATGGCCAGTGAAGGCACTAACAGACAGCAGCTAATGAACACAAAACCTGGAAAGGACAGTTGTGAGAAGATACGAATACGTTAGGGAAAATACACCAATTGACGAACTTCATCTTTTAAGGATGTTTCAAAAAAAAAATCGGATGCTGGGAGATTTGAAAAACTGAACAGTGTTTACTTGACTGTAAAATTCATCTAAAGATGGGATAATTTCGAAGTTCTAAATATGAATCTGAAAAAAGCGAAAGGTGGGAGTTGGACACCAACCTAGCCACCAGCCACCAATCCATTCTGGGTCGCTCGGCTTTAATCCAGGGTTCTCCCATGGGAAGTGATATAATTTGATGCAGAAGGATCCTAAATAAAATCCGAACATGGGTCCCAAAATCCGAACTCCAGAAGTGATTGCTGACAGAAAGTATAGTTACTGGATGCAAAACTACAATAAAGTATTCAAAATATTAATCATTATTTAATTCTTGAAGACATTCGGAACACCGAAACACAAACTGCGACTCTCTTCGGGATATCACCACCCATCACAAGCATCACTTAGAACACGCAGATTTCCTTTGAAATGGTTCTTCCGTACCATTCCTCTTTGGTTTCAATTGTGTAGGAAGTGAAATGCAAGGTGCCCTGTTTTCGCTTCGTAGTTTCATTAAACGAATGCATAAAAATTCAGTATTAGAAGCGCGTCGACAACCTAAAGGCAAACTGGAGTTTCCAGTGGCGGGTTTCTAAATTCCAGCCCTCCTGTCTACAGGATTCATTCCACAAAGTTCGAACGGAAATTGCGAAAAAATTAGCGTGAGGAACATCCATCCGAAAGGTGGTCTCCGTTGACCTCTGCTCTATTTACTAAGAAAGAACCATTGCATTGGCACCTGACATTATAAATAAATTAAGCTCTGCGCTCATCCGATACTGCAGTGCTTAATGGAAATGCCTCCATCCTGGATTCCCGTCACACTTTCCCATCAGATATTTGCGCGCCCACCGTTTCTTTCGCTCTCTGGACCAGAGTTAGCTCTGCATGTTAAAAAATTGTTTCATTTTTGTCTATCGGATTGCACGAATTTTTCCGAAAGGATCCTCAAGCTGACGATTCGTTGACTGGAGATCCGATTCAACTTCACCTTTTTTCATTGCATTCATCATCAGTGTGAAGCTCCGGTGCAGCATCCCAAATCGAATGCACTCTTGAATAGCAGAAAGAAGTTCGAGGAAGGCTTAATGCAAATAAAGCAGACAAAACTTTCCAGCAATGATGATGTTTGAATTCATTTATGAAACGCGGAAACAAGTAGGAAGAGAAGTTCTGTTTGTGTTCTCAAGAACTGCTGATTACAGACTCTCATCATTTTATGCCAACAAAAACCATTCTTGTGAATACACAAATAATTGGAAATGCTGGATTTTTTTTTTTCTTTGCAATTTAGAACATCATACATCACGATTTCCAGCAGGTCATCTCCATTTTTATTTTTCATTCTGGCAATTATTGGTTTCCAGTGTTGGTGACCTCGATTGGTTAAGATGGTCATCTTCAAAGCAAAAAAGGCATGAAAACTCGAAATTCCTCTGTGAGGGTCTCTGGTCTCTTGCAGTCATTGCTAGACACAGTACTTCTGGTGTTTTAACCTTGTTTCAGCATGATGTTTCTTGATCAGTACGTAAATGAAAGAACCGCGCCAGTTCTCCAGATTCCGATGCAAAATGAGTGGTTGGATTTCCATCCCAGCTTCGCTGTTACAAAAGAAAACCCTTCAGCGTTCACTCTTCGAGACAGCTGAAGGCGAGCTTTTGAAGGAGAGTTGTGTGATAGAAGTGAGGAGCAGAATTTCAAGCATCCCTGCCAGGTTACGAACGACACATTTGACATTCTGCGAGCTTTCTGCTCAAGAGGGTCAGGAGAGGAGAGGTCCATTCCGAAGAGGAACAATGCAAGGAGCTTGCAGAAGAACGGATTACCAATACGACGTGATCACGTGGTGCCACAGGGTATGCGTCCAGGGAACAGTACTGTACAGAAAGCCGTTCAAAACAGCCTACTCAGCTGCGTTTGAAAAAACCACTTGGTTTGAAAGTTTGCCCATGCTCTTCTTTCTATGTATTGTCCGTTTCGCGCTGCACTTTTCCGATAATTTCATCGGCTGGAATGTTCTAAGGGATGACAAATCGGGTTGTAAGTTAAAGAATAGACATAGGATTGGCTTTCAAGACAGCACCAAGTGTCGTTTAAAAAGAGAAAAAGAAGCGAAGAGTGGATCACAACGACTTCTTAAATTACGTAGATACCGACGGTGGTCAGCTCAGTCGCAATCGAGTAATGTAAATCAAATCCGAGATGCAGATTGCGACATCACAGCCTTCGATTTTCGCCATTTTAGTGGACGTCAACCCTTGTGAATTTAGTAGCAGATGCCATTGCAGTAACGTTACTCGTTTGATTTCAAGCATAGTCACGTGCTGAATAAACACTGTCCACTCGAGCAAAGCATTTTCTGAATGGATTTCTGCTGGATTTCATTTTCAAGAAAACACTGAAATGCCTGTTGCGATGCCAGAGCACGCTGGTGCTCATTTATAATTAAAAAAAGCAGTTCACTCTTGTACGATGATTCTCAATACATCTTCACAAAAGACTTGAGGCTACGTCATTTTCACCATTCCCATCCGTTTGAGCCTGCCGAAATCCACCTGATTCCTTGTGGGCTAACCGGTAATCTCAGATCTCACCTAAATGCTTGCTCTTTTCTGCTGCTGCTGCTTCTTCCACATCCGTATTTCTCTAATGCCTCACCCACAAGGGGATGCGATTCCTTGTCGAGGTGCTACGTTCAAAGACATTACCATGGAAATTTGATCGGCAGACGAATTTCTCCCCTTTCCGTCACACTTCACTCTCGCGTAAGGAGACCTGATTTTTCTTTTTTTGAAAAGCAGATTTCTGACCGTCATCAGTTATTTAGAGGTTTTGCAAGCGGGAAAGCGCAGATTGAGTCACTGAGAATGATTCAGAAGAACTTCCGACTCTTTGCGATTATAAAACGTTCACACAAGTACACAGTAACTATGATCTACTAATACTAATCTGAATTGAAAAAAATTACCGAAATAGAGAGATGATTCCTTGCTCGTGATATTGTCATCAAGGTATGGTATTCCTAGCGTGTTGAGGGCGGCCGCCCCGATGCCAACTCCCAGCAAACTGGTTACGAAGATGACCAGGCCTCTCATTCTGGTCCTGGCAGTCTTATCATCTTCAGGCTGGCATCGCTGGTCGAGTTCCTCCTCCTCCGGATGGGGATGAAGGGGTTCGCCATATTCGTGATCTGGGGGACCGAGCAAATCCAAATCGTCGCGGAGAGTGGAATTGGGGCTGAGAGTGGAGTTTCGCACTTTCAATTCCTCGGCCAAAGGAATGCACAGTTTGGAGTTCACTTGCTTTGTCGACATGAAAGACATATCGCTCCTATCCTCGATGAAGTGAGGAAGGATCAGCATGAACGAGCCCGTCGCCACCAATAACATTCCGCAGCCCATCAGTCTAGGCCGGTGAGCATGACCACCGTAGTAACTCAGCCCCAGTGAGCCGATAATCATCCCAAGCTCTGTTACGCTCATAACCGATCCAATGGTTTTGCTTGGAATCTTGAAGATTCTTTCTATCGTTGTCAAGTTGCTGACCAAGTACGTGTAGAACATGCCTTGTAACACAAAGGCAACGCAAAATGTCAACATGAACGCGTACTTTGATGCGAAGAAACCGCGGTTCGGAACACTCCTGCCGACATCTGTTCTTCCCTCCAGCATTGGTTGAGCGCATTCAGGGATTGCTACTTCCATGTTTGATGGCTCTTCGACCAGCTCCCGATCTTCGCTCCTTTCCCTAAGCAGATCTTTCATTGGAATGCTGTCGGGAGAGCACTCTTCTTGTGCCTCACATTGGGAAATTCTTAGTTCGGTCGCATCACGCCGGGCAAACCATTTATTTGGATAGTGGTACCATTTCCTCTTTGACATTATTCTGTTAGGAGAAAAGAATCACACCGGTGAGTATTAATACTGATGTTATTACACACAACACGTATGTACATAAATGCAATAAAAATTTCACACAAACAACACACAATGGATTTTTGATGCTTATTTTATGCGAAAATTCCAATGGTTCCTTGAACCTCTTCCAGATGCTGCAGCTTGGAACTTTCCCCCCGCGTAAAACAAACAGATTGCCACGGGACATAAAGAGAGCTTTTCTATTTGAACCTTTCAAGGTATGAATCGGACGAAAATTGCGCCGAATGGTCGAAGCAAAATTTCCTTTTAGGGCTTCAGGTGTTCAGATGGCTCGTGTTGCACACGGGTGCGTCACCCGCAGCATCATGTCAAGTTTTTGCTCAATGAAGGGGCAGTGTGCAGATAGGAAGGAAGACACGCGCGGAGACGCTCGGTTGCGGCTGCTGGACAGTGGGTGATGCTGCGGAATGTCTCACTGGCACAACGGGATGTTTCGATTCCAGGGAGTCCATTTCACCAAGTTCATTTTTTCACATTTGCGCAACATCCGTAGAAAACGTTGGAATTACATTATGTTTTGGGGTTACCGAAGTGCCGTGTACAGTCTGCCGATGACTGTTTTCTGCATTCCGGATTTCTCAAGCACAGGCATACTTTTATCTCCTGATGCTTCTTTTTTTTTCAGAAGGCTTATTCCTGAAGGGTAAAAACAACTAGTGCATGGATTGCTTTCTTGAAAACTAAAAAGAAAATCGACTTGTGATTCCAGATTCCGTGCGGACAGTACGGAATCTGGTCGTATACGAGTGGAATCAGGAATCGCCCTGCACCAGGACTGTTTTACGCTTAGGTACAAACATTCCACCGGATTTTCTAGATAATGAAAAACTCGAAAGAGTATGACGGCCATCGAAAATTGAAATAGCTCGTTCAATGTGCCGGCTTATCTTTCGACTTGTACGCTGAACGTGTAAAGACAAAATTCATGTCAATAAAGAATTCGGAAATTGACCTCTGTCAGTAAACGGTGAAGGGGAAGGGTGAAGCCAGATAAATTCCTCAAAACGAGGATGTCCCCCACCTTTCACTAAACAGCCTTTTTGTAGCACAGTGGATTTCCTTAGGTTTTCCTAAACCAACTCCGCAATTCACATAGAGTATGATTCAGGTAACGTACCAACTCGTACCAATCTCTTTTCGCTTCTGAAGTGCTTTTGAACCATTCGTTATCTAAGTGATACTTTGCTGCAACAGCTCAGATATGATCGTTCAGATACGGTAATTCATCCTGCAGACCACTGCAGTAACAAGCAATCATGCTTTTTCAAGATAACTCTAGGGCAGCATGCTTTTTAACCGATTCGTTACCTATTCTTTTGGAGAAGGCGCTCTTGCACCCGGAAAAAGAATTTGAAAGGTTCCTGCAAACTGTGGAAGATCCGTTCAGATTCACCAAGGGGTTTCCGGGATAAATAGCCGTAGAGTTGGACGAGTGAGAATTTTTGGAAATTGAAATTACGAGGCGTCTGATGAAGAAACACCGAAGAGATACGCACATCTTATGAGTGGGGTTAAATGTATAACTAATAAAAGCAAATATGGAAAACCCGAATAACTATGACTTTCTGGAACCACACTTCTTTCAAAGTTCAGAAACGCCAGTTACGCGCTGCTGGTGTTAAATGGGGTAAAGGCTAAGTTGATTTTTTTTTTTTCTTTCTTTCTTTCTTTTCCTAAGAGACAATCCTTCGCTAAACACAGTTCAAATTCTCGACTTCAAAACGATTGCATTTTTAGCTGATACTTACATGAAGAACGGGTTGTTCCTGCAGGATGACTTTTTCAAATCGAAACGGCTATTTCATCGAAAGACGATTCCTGCACAAACTTTGGATCCTCGAGTCGAGGCCAAGACAAGTGTTTATGATTTCGGTCGTACACTGTTCTTCTGACACTGTCTCATTTCGGGAAACATGGGCAGGTTTGTTCTTGATACTCGGGTTCGAATCAGCTTAGGGATACGCACAAACAGTTCATGGTGGAAGTTCGTTTCTGATTAGCCTCCGTACTTCCGATTACTAAATGCTACTACTAATTACGATCAGCAGAAAGGAAACTGAACTCACGAATGAGCTCAGGTAAAAATATAACTGAGTTTATTTTACGCTAGAGAAATTCGAGACGCCTTGAGAGTATCCGGGTAGGCAACAGCTGAATCTCTGAATCGATTACATATCCTCAAGCATATTGATGAAGCCATCAGATCATCACCTGAGGTGAAATGCGAGAAAATATTTTCCCAGAAGCTACCCAGGCTTCCTATTTCTCGACAGAAGTTTAGTGGTTGGGAACGACCTGGCGAAAAGGGAAAAAAGGAAAGGAAAGGAAAGGAAGGAAAAAAAAAAAAAAAAAAAAAAAGGAGAGCGAAATCCCTTGACGTCATGTGTGCACGCACAGATGTTTTATTTTCGTGAAGGCAAGTATTCTCAAGGCTAAATCCTCCAGTTTAACCCAAGATCCGACCAAGTCTTCTTTGATATCAAAGTTTCACTTTTACACGTGCGAAGAATGGCGCCCGCATAGGTGCCATTCGTAGGAAAATTTGCCGCAGCAAATGGCTGGAAGATTTCGAAAGGGTTTCTTGCGGCAGTGTCAATCTCTGCCACCCCTTCGTGCAAATAAAAAGCACATCTTCTCCTGGAAAAACAACAACAACAACAACAAATGCTCTGGTGTTTCGAGTGAGAACCTACGTTCAAATATTTTCAATACGCTTTAGAAAACTACCGATTTCTTTTTTTTTTTTTTCTTCCGTGGTCTCGGAGAACCGTTCGTAGGCACCATCCGTCGTGCAACAAAAAATTGCTTCAGAGCAAAAGCTCACTGAGCAAATTTTAATCCGGGACTTTTTTTTTCTTCTTTTTAGTAGTGTGTTTCATACCTTGAAAACGTGAAGTTAGCAATGGTGGCACTTCTTCATGCAACGTAGCAGGCGACAAGACGGCTTTCGAAATCGTGCACAGGTAATGTCACCATCAGCCCCCCCCTCCCCTCTCCCCCAACTGATTAAGAGATTCCATGCAGGCAAAAAAAAAAAAAAAAAAAAAGGATTCTCAACAACGAACTTGGACATTTTCTCATTCAAAAACCATAGAAAAGGGTCTTGGGAATTTTAGCGTGCAAGGCGCCTGCCTGCAGAATGTAAAAACAAAAAAAAAAAACTATTTGGCTTGTGAACAGACACCAGTCACTTGAACCGTACGTACAAAAACAGTACACGACACTTCAGACACCTCAGTCGAATCTGGCTAGCAACTGGAGACGAACATGGAAAGTGACATTTAGGTGGCACGGGAGACTATGTCGACGTGGTGGTGTCTTCGATCTGAAAATATTTCGTCCATTGGATGAAGTCCATTCTGAAATATGGAATTATTAAACATCTACAATGATACACGATCGAGATGCTTTCCCCAAAATTTCGAAAAACAGTTCAGTGATGCATTCAAGAGATAAGAGGCATTCACATGAGTAATCAAATAATCAGAGTTATCGATCGTAGGTGATGCAAGCAGTGGTGCCTGACCAATGGCTCGAGGGCCGATTTTTTGTGGACTCAAAGAGCAAGGAATATATGAGACTCAAGGCTAAATTTTTTCCCATTTTTATTTACAGGTATTGAACTCTCGAATGAACTCGTTGAGATTTTTGGAACATTAATTTAAGCTCACTTATTCCGCAAGTAAGATGGTGCCTGGATGGCTGGACCTTTTCTCATGAAGAGAATGAATGCCGAACCAACGGTTTCGCAAGCGCTCATTTTACCGGAAATGGACGCTGAAAAAAAATGAATGAATGAATTGCAGGCACTGCTGTCTTTTCATGAGATATTTTTTTTTTTCTCTCAATTTCTGTGGCGCGCACATTTGCCATTTTCTTCTTTTTTTTCTTTGCTTCCTCCCCTCCTTAGAACATCGAGTATAACAAAACAGATCATTTTACTTGCAGTAATCTCGAAGATGAGCGAACTCTCGCTGTTGCAGGAACGGATCTCAGCGTCCTTTGAGTGATGCTGAAAAATTCCAAGAATCTCGTTAACATGGCGCGTTATTTTTTATTTTTTGCTCTACAAAAATCGTCATCGACTCTCATGAGAAATCTTTGTCCATGTGGGTCTTCGGCTAAACTGGTTGCCCATCGTCGCCACCAGCATCCTCTAATATAATTCAACAGATGCAATATAAAGGATGTCCCATAATCGTGAAATATCAGTGTAGCCAGGTGCCGTGATGACAGGATTGATTGAGACTCGGGTATAAATGCTTTCGGTTCATTCGAAACATGCAAAACGAAGGCTTGCTCTTATCACTTGGTGCAAGTCTCATTTTCTGACCGGAGCCGCTCCCTTGGCAACCTCGCAAACTGGTTGTAATGAAACGTCACTTTCCGTTTCAGTAGAATCATGAGATGGTTGGGAAAAACCATGACACGATATTGCTTCATCAATGCAATGAGGGGGGGGGGGATCCCTACCATCAGTTTTTGCATTAGGTTCTGTTTGTTTGCATATTTGAATGTATTTGTCAACCTGGTGGTCGATCGTCCTTACAGATGATCCACGAAAACATAGCGACTTTCGCCAATGCTTCGTAAATACAACCAGAGGATTTTTTTTTTTTCCAATTTAATAATTGAGACGAGCAAAAGCACGGGAAGAAGTAGGAATTGCCTTTTTTTTTAAGATAAAAAACTACCGAATGCTACAGTGAAGTTTACATAAATCCACTTCGCTTTTTTTTCTTTTTTTCCTGGAATCGCAGCGAACGACTCTTTGCTGAAATTTTTGCACTGTTAAAATTGCATGTTAAGACTGAAAGGACAAGAAGAATCTTCTGATCACTGGACATGGAATCAGAATTGTGTTGCCTTCTGTGAAACTATTTCCATTGAGTAGGATTTTAGAAACAGGTTTCGTTCGTTTAAAAAGCTTGTGCGTTCCATTCAGAATGAATTTACTACGCTGTAATGACAATAAAAGAAGAGGAAAAACAAATGCAGATGGACATCGGAAGGCCAAATACTCCAATGTACTTGATCAGTACCATTTCAACAGATGAAGGTACTGGGCAGAATCATGAAATCAAATGGCTCCTTACAAGAAGGACCGAAATTACCCAGAAAACAAGCAGCCGATTCCCTTCTGCAGCGTTCATTCAACAAAATTTCTTAAATCTGCGTTTCTTCTTCTTTGCTGCTCTTGTCTGTCGTTGAGATGAATTAATCAACAGACCAAACTTTTGATTAATGGATGAAATCTCCAATACAATCAACAGACAGCCAAAGGCATTCGGCAGGGGCAAGCAGCATATTCTGCAGTCGGATGGAACAAATTATGGAATTGAAGAACTGTGAGATTTTTTTTCGTAGAAAACGATATTTGCAAAACAACTGAAGAAGAAGAAAAAAATTACGAGTGCTTAGTTTGAGAGCGAAGGCGGATAGAATGCCAGAAATTCCAGGAAGCCATTCGAAATAAACCGAAATGTCCCTGCAGGAACGAAAAATAAAGAAGGAAAAAGAGAAGCATCCAGGAATAAAGTGCCGGAACAAGAAGACTCTACAGCAATTCAATCATACTTTATGCAGAAGTTTTCAAAAGATGGCAAACACGCAGACAAAGCTCTTTATTGCATACATGCGAGTGCCCATGTGACAGCCACGTATAAATCTGCGGTGATTTGTGTAATCACAAAGGCTGTTTGTCAACTGCAGTTAATAAACACACTTTGCTCTCCCCTTGAGATTTCATTAATCTATCAAACAAGCAAGATTCAAAAGGTTCGCAGCTTATGCGACCAGGCTTCTCGCAGCCCTGTCCTTGTACAAAACAAAAAACTGCCTCCTTTTGTACGGTCTGACTGGAAATAATCGACATCACATCACGCCACATGCTTTCTCCACTTCCACGCAATTCGAAGTCGTCGAGATCAGCATCGCAACTCGACAAAGAAAGAACTGAGTTATCTTGAAAGCTGAGTTATCGTTGGTGGTAGGTTCTGCAGGACCACGGGCAGCTACGGGCTGTGGGGCCGTTTGTGTTTGCATGGGTCGGTTGCTGTTTACCGACTCGGAACCTGACCAAGGAATTTGCGAGGCAGTAATATTGAGACCTCAGTCCTGAACCATCGTGAGTGCGAAAATTCGGCTCGAAATTTTGCCAAATGCATTCGCAGAGGACGCAAGGGGCCTTCCACCTGGGCAATCAAGCCTAAATGGAACTGAAATTTTCCTTGGAACTTCCAATTGGGAACGAAGAGTTCCTTCTCTTACACTCGATTTCCGAGACAAACAAAAGAGCCTTCGCTGATTCTAAACGAATTTCTAAATGTTTGTCATTTTCTAAACCACCATCTTTCTCCTACTAATTTAAATTATGCAATTGATCAGAGCGCACTTTTATGAATACGGACCACAATGATGAGTGCCTCTTCGAACCAATTGTGGACGAAGAGGTTTTCACGATGAGCTTTCTTTAAGTACAGAAATCAGTTATCAAGCCGGATGATTAATAACCTTTTGAAAATGGTTCTTTATGCAAATGCTGATTACACATTTGGTAGCCAAAAATAGTTGACGCATTCTCTCTTGACCATTTAGAAAGGGAAAAAAAAAAAATCTGACCACGTAATGAATTTTACGATATACGGAATACACTGCACTCATTAGCATTCGCTTTAAATTATGCAATTGATCAGAGCACAAACTTTTATAAACATAGGCCACAATGATAAGTACCTCTTTGAATCAGTTGTGGACAAAAGAAAAGGGTGAGAGTGACTATCTCAACCTAACAGCAAAACAGAATTGTGGACATTCGATGACCCAAGCAAACGCACACGACAGAGCCTCAGCTTCATGCCTCCAGATCTGCTGTAGCAAGGATTGGGCACATCAGCAACCGCGAAGGCGCGGCATCGGAGTTGCTGCACACATCTGCTGCAAATTCGCTGGGCTTTGGCTTGGTACTGCGCAGCGTGACCAAACTGAGGCAGCAATCAATGCTGAATCGCGTGCCTGATGAAAAAGATGTGCATGCTGCGCTGACCGGCTTGCCCAGTGTGGTGGATGTCAAGCGCTCGCAGTCCATGCCGGTGATAGGATCACACGTTGTTGAGGGAAGAAGTTGCTCCAGGATTTTTCCTCCAGTCAATGAAGCAACGACGAACCAAGAAATTTGGTCGCAAAAAATGAACAAGGTCCCGCGATCGACTTCAATGGTAGATGAACTGAACGTAGGTAAAGCAGTGTTGCCATGCGCTGCAACGTGCATCAGTCTTGAATCTTCGATATTCTTAGGGTGTGGTTATTTCCACTCCCTGAAGTACGTGAAACTTACCACAAGTGGAAACTGTGGGCTAAGAGTTAGCTATGAAACCTATGAAATTACCATGCGTGTGTCACGTGCTTATTAACACATCTATCCAAGAAATTTAATAGAACATTCATCAATGTGAATTGGTGCCCACATAGAAGGAAAAGGAGGAAGCTCTATACACCAAACTTGGTGTGGTACCACAACCGACGAGAACATCCATTCGGTGCATCAAATTACAGATGAGGCTGGAAACGATCTTCGGATGTCGGTTTCTGGGGTTTCCGAAACTTTCCTTTCATGGCACGTACCAACAAAATGAAGAGTACGGCCACTTTTACTTTATTTGTTCGGTTCCACCAGGCATTCTTTCTTCCTCTTTCTTCCTCTCTTCTTGCACAAGAACGCGAGCGCGAACGGTCTGTGAACAAAGATTTGATTTATTGCGCAGTCGCACTCGAGGGTGCACGTGGAAACCTGGAAAGGTCGTCGTCGCCTCTCCTCTTCTCTCTCAAAGTAGCCCTCCCGGCTCAAAAGGAGGAAACGCGAAGTGGAACCTCAGCCTGAGCTTTGCTGCTGGTAGCTGGCCCACAAACGGTGATCATCACGAGACAATAATAACGGGGCAAGGAGAAAATCAGTAATTAACGGATATTTTTTGTATATTTTCGCTAAAAACGGAAAGCAAAACCAAAAAAAGAATAAAATAATGAACGGTGCTATGAAATCGAATCCCAGAGCTTCGAACTGATTTCTGGCGGAACCGAAGCCAAAAAGCCCTGATGTTCGTGGTAACGAAACTAAAATTTTCTCCCGGGTATTTCCTCCAAAGGAAGATGGATTTTAGCGAGGAGTTTCAAAAGTGAGGCCTAACGAAGAGAAAACTATCCTCCATAGGATTCACTCAGTGTCAGAGTGATTGCTCTTCACTTTTCACGTGTATTAATCATCATGGAAGATGTGTTCGTGCACTCGGACTGAACTGCAATAAGTGGGCATCCAAGATGGATCTACGCCTAGAATTTCAGGAACTTCCTTAGCATCCTTTACTTAACTTGGCATTTGTCGTGCCTCTTCTTCAGAGTATGCGCAGAAAATTACGGAGCGTCTTCGAAATTAAAAAAATAATAACAAGTGCTTGTTTATTTGAATATGCTTAACGAGCACAATATATACAATTACTTGGTTCTCATCCTCAAAACAAACTCTACTCCTCAATGTGACTCATGGACTTCTCAATTGCTTTTCATTGCCCTATGAAATTCCAAGAGCCTAGGTATGTAGTCTGGAGCTTCGAAAATTGTTTTCTTTTGATATATCTTTGAAAAAGCAGAAGAATCTTTTTGACATGGACCATCCCATCCTGTTATAAATGCTTATTCGTTTATTTTCGCTTTTATCGAATCTTTTATCGTGGCGAATTGTCATGGCAAGATTGGTATCCTTCTTCTCTTCCTTAAGTCATACCAAAAACGAAGGAATAAGAGGATTCTCGCCAGCTGATGAGACCGCTACATGAGCACCGATATGTGAACCATAAACCATGTTTTTTCCTCCAAAAAATTGATACAGAGCCTGGCATGGGAAACGGAATGATAAAAGGACAGTAAGGAAAAATGATGTATTTCTGAAAGAATGGATCATATAAGATCTCACAGATCCCTGAACCATTGATTCATTTCTCCCAGTGAGAGTTATCGAGTCTTCAGCATAGCAATCATAAAAATGGATCACTTAGAGACTGTCTGAAATACTCGATCTAGCCATTCAAAAAAGCAAAAATGTGCAGAAATATTCGCATAGTAAAGATAAATGCTGAGAAAAAAGTTGGGAATTTCGAACGTTTCTATCAAAGCACATCACCGGGGGAAGGGAGGGGGGATTAGAAAATCATGCCCATTGCGTTTTTCGAAAGATGAAACGATCCTCAGAAAAAAGCGAACTTTTGAAAATGCCTTGAAAAGAAGGACAACAGGACTAAAAAGAGGCTCCGTTTTGCTGTAGCTGGATTCCCCATCTGGATAGCAGAGGGGTTAGTGTTAGTGAATTTGTCAATTGCTTCTTCATAGTGGCTGAGCTCAGCAAAATCTAACGAATCTCCTCTCCCCAACCAAGGAAGGATTTCTTATTGATTTGGAGACTGCTGCAGGAGAGTCTTGAAACATCTCGTTTCAGCATGGATTTTTTTTTTTCTTAAGCGGCACCTTTGAGCAGCGATTTTTTTTAAGTGATGCTGATTTTTTTTCCTCTTCTATGAGGTCGAATCTGACTTGCAATAGTGTCTTCCAACTTAAATAAAATCATCTCCGTAGGGATGTCTACTTCCTCTTGCACTCACTGCTCAGAGGGCATCTTCAGTAGAACCCAAGCGAAATCCTCGTGCCCAAGAAAGTGTACGAACCACTGCGAGGGAACTTGCTCTGGTCAACCCTCAGGCATTCGTTTCGTGACCCTTCTCGTTGACATTCTAGTTTTGTACGTTCATGTGTACAAGCAAACGATACCGATCATTTGCATTTCGATATCACCAGTCGTGTCTGGTTCTTCAAAATGTTGTAAAGAGGCACGGCTGCTCACTAATGACACCTGGAACAACATCCAGGTCTCTAGAAATTTTCGAGTGACGAAATTTTCACATTTTCTATGATAAACATCCCTGCAGTTCAAAAAGCGTGAAAGCCAAGTTTGTGATGAACTTTCAATTCCTTTTCAGACTTGATGATGCACCGAATATGTTCATTCGAGTGCTCAGCAAGTAAAGAGCATCCGTTAATGACACAGAATTTCGATTCTAATGAGCTGAATTTCATATTATTTTACTTTCATCCCGCGGCCGTGATGGGCAGCATTTGCATGGCATGCATGTATCAGATGGCTTTTTTTTTTTCTTTCCCCATTCCATTCTCTGTTTGCACACCAAACTGATGATTCGATCCATTGTAATTTGCCATAAAAAACACTTTCCAGTAGAATCTCGTGGTGAGAAACAGGTTTTAAAACAACGATTGCACTGCTGTCGTTTTTTGTGTTTTCGAAATGCAAGGAAGTTTACGCTTGCTCATGGCTCAAACAACTTTTTTTTTTTTAAAAAAAAATTATTTCCAAAGAGAATCCATAAACGTAGCAAGATAAAACAAAACCTGCAAAAGCATGATTGAAAACACTAAAGTCACGAGAACGGTCTAAATTAAAAAATGTAGGGAAACCTCTGTGCTAGACCTACAAGCGGAGAATCTGCTATCCCATTCCATTTGTGGATAATCAACAGGGTGAAATGCACCCTTGAATTTTCCAGGAAATGCTTAGAGTTTCACTGAAACATTTTCTTCCTTTATTGAAGAATACCACACATTAGTGTGTGGAAAGGTTACCAAACTCGACCCAACACAGTCTTCTAGTCCCCATAAAGAACTGTTCCCCATTTTGGCCTCTGGAATCCAAGCAAGTCCAAAAAGTACCCCAAGTACATTTTTCTTTGTAAGGACACTTTCTCTTAGGGTGGGTTTGCCATAGTCGAATTCGTGCTCTGATGATGACACATATTCACTGGAAACCCACATTTGTTTTTCTCGGTCGCGTTAAACTCGTTTCATACGTCTTATTTGCAGAGTCCTAATTATTCAACGCCAGGAAAAAAGTGTCACGTAACTTGAGCTCTCTTCACAAGAATTTCTGTACTTTATTCTTTGGTAGAGTGTGATAAAAATTGGGATCGTCCTCTTTTTCCACTTCATCTCTGCTGAAATTGTGGAGTATTGCTCTTATTTCAAGTTGGCACGAATACATCAGGAGACTATCTCGAGTCTCAGGAAAGATAAATCAGTGATCTACAAAACAAAAGTATCCATTTTTTTAAAAAAAAAAGAAAAAAGAATCGGGTGCGCTCGTTCTTGAGTACGTTGAATCATTGAAATCCGAGAAGTGGTCGACTCTTGGCTTCAAGTTGACCTAAAAATTCAATGCCGATATCGCCAAACTTGAAACTGATCTCTGAAAATAAAGCATTTGAAAATCTCGCATAGAAGAACGAAGTCGAGAGGACCAGAGGATCGTGGAAGAGAACCAAAACTGTAGAAAAAGCTTGACTGACAAAGCAAATTTCGGAACATCGGACAATGATGTGGCACCGAAAAAATTCGTACGGAGCTTTAGTGTTTGCCGGGTTAGTTTCGTGGGCTTTACCACATTTCCCCCTCCCCCCTTCTCTGCCAAAGAGTATTAGAAACACGAGAAAGTTGATTGATTTTTTTTTTTGGAACATTCCATCTTTCGAAAATACAGTCTCAGAACGTATCCCAGAGGCACGTTCTTTAAAATGCATGACAGCGAAGGGCGTCACAAACACAGAGCTGAGGTCGAATTCTCAATGGCGACGGTAGGAAAATTCGCAAACATCCAGAAAACTGCATGCTCGAAGGAAGCCACAGGTGAGTGACAGAGGAGACGCGTGAGATGGTTAGGAAGACGAAACATCAACCTGAATGAAGAACCACTTAACAAACTCCTAACCTCGACCTTGACTGCCGACGAAGTACAACATAATGAAATCATCTGAAAAGAACAACGTGTGGCTAATAAGCGGTCTCACCGAATTTGAGAATCAGTGAGAGAACTGTGAAGACGATAAATTGGCAAATGCAACACATCCAGTTGAAAAGTCTGACACTAGAACACGAGGCTCTACGGAATGACATCGCTGAGAAGGGTGGGAATAACTTCCTTTCTTCAGGCTTATATCTGTTTGGCACCAATGAAGAGTGCCATTCGTCTACGAAACTCCCGGAATAGCAAAAAGGTGAATATGTAGCTCCAATAGATCCCAGGTGCTTTTACCTACAAGAAATACAAGTCCTTTTGTCTCCAGCTGTCAAAAAGCCATAGAAAGAGATAGACACTACTTGATTCACCGCAATAAAGCATCAATATTCCTGTATCTCTTTACCAAACAAAAAAAAAGCTGTGGAGCAAACATACCGAATGACCCTCGTCATGTCCCCAGCAATAAAAGAAGACTATTGCTGTCCAGCTGCTTGATCGGAATGGGAATTCTGTACATCGAAATTTTCCTGCTTACATTAAACTGAACAAAGGCCGAAGAAATGAAACTCCAAAACAGAAATCAGCCATTGGCGTGCCACTTAAAGAACAGCAACAAGAGGTCCGTGATTCATCTCCATCTTAATCACGCCGTTCATTAATGAAAGATTATAATTAAACCGGGAGCACGAAGTTGATGACCTTCGTAGTGGCTGCAACGGTCCAAGTACAGATCCAAGTTCCTGAGACGGTGCATTTAAAGCCCAAGAAAGGACATGGATCTAATGTGAATGCACCGTGCATCGAATCTCGCTATTATTCTCTGTGGACATAGTGACAGTAACGAAGTATTATTTCTTCCAGCCACTGAGTAATAAGAGTAAGTCAAGCGAAAAAGAATCGATTTACATTCACGAATGCTTGAAGAAATCAGTACCTAAGTATATGTGTGTGCGTATTTGGCCTGAATGTATCAAGCCAGCGCAGTATCCGACTTATCTTAAGGGATGTAGCCGTGTATCCGAGCACACACTTACGCGGAGAGTAAATATGTATAAATGTAGAAGGCAAAAAGCTTGGATGATCTCGAGTTGCTCAGCAGCGGGTCAGCCCCGATGGTGGGCAGGGCGAAGCCGCCCGTGGTGCCAGTGGGTTAGGCGTGGGCCGAACGGTCGGACTGGATTCTCCTGAGGATCCCACGCGCCGGTGCTTCAAGTGACTCCTGGGCGTCTGGGGACTTGGGCGTTGTAGGGACCTGGTCCAGGCATCTCCAGGAAGCAAGAAACGTCCCGCGGTGTGAAGCACCACCTTCTTGGAGCTGCTCCTTCGCCATCTGCTGCTTGTTCTCGGATGATTAAAATTCAACTTGTGCTTTCAGCGGCGGGTTCTTATTTAGCAGGGCAAACAACCCTCGCCTGCTCTGCGCAACAAAAGGGCAAACAACCCTCCCTTGCGCTGCGCTTGAGCCAAAAAGTGAGCGTACGGCTTGGTGCTGCCATGCCTCCCTCAAAATGGCTGCCAATCGGAGTATTTCTCACGTGCATTTGTTTGTTGAGCTGCTCGGTGTCGCACAGTCTGACGTTGAGTCGTACGAAGGGTATACGCATAGGGCTTAGCAGAACGGTAAAACTTCGAGCCTGCCAGGATTCGAACCTGGAATCTTCTGATCCGTAGTCAGACGCGTTATCCATTGCGCCACAGGCCCCTGTGCTAGTATTGTAACAAGGCTGTACATAGTTTGAACAGATGAACGAGAGCGTCCCCAAGTGCAATGATGGGAAATCAGTGATAAAGAAATGGTTACTCACAACACTTTGGGTAAAATGTAAATCATCTACAACTCGGCAGCCTATTTCATGCGAAGAGGCAGAACACAATTTGTACATCCTTGTATACTTCTTATGATTGCAGATTACCTTAACTGATACATAAATAGTCTGAAACCTATGTCTGAAATCACGATAGCAAAAAACGCATGCAGAATTTGTTGCATGGATTTCAGACCAAATTCAATCTCTATTCTAAACTGCTACCCTTTAGTTACTTATCATAAGAGACCGTTGAGTGTAATCACAAAGTCCTTAGTGGGAAAGCAGGCATTGAAAAAAATCACTTCGGAAGAATTGCCAACAGCTCCTGAGAATTAAGGTTGGCTGGAACCATCTAACCATCTACACGTCTCTAGTATATACATTTCCTAATTTGGAAATGTTTTTATTCAACTGATGAAATTATTTAGCAGGTTTGACTGATAATAATAAACAGGTTAGTTAAAAGTAACGTTCTGACAAAAGGCCATTTTTTCTATCGGAACCACTTTTACAATTCATTTCATCCTATCACTACACATATGTAATCATAAAACTGACCTGCAAATTATGTTGATCACGAAGTTCATGTTGTTGCATGAATGAGTTAATTTCACTTAAGTTAATCTACTTCTCTTTCAGAAAATCCACCTTACTTGATTCAGCAAACGAATCATGATGAACTTTCAAGCTTACTGATTATAACGGATTAAAGGAAAATCATGAATGATATCTAAGTGATGGAACGAAGGCTGAAGACAGCATACCTGTCAGAACTGAAAAATTCATCCAACTTCAGTCATGTATTGCAATTAGCCGAAGAGCCCAATATTTTGTTGGATCTTTCTTGTAGCATTTGGTTTCTTTAACAGCTGTGGCTCCGTATCAGATAGGCTGCTGAAATTATTGTTAGAAAACTGCTTGACTTTATTCTTATCCGACGTGATCATAGCTCTCATAAAAGATTCATTTGCAAATTTCGATTTCAAGACAATCTTCAAGAAACTGTACCGTTGACGCACAGAAGAAATGAAGTGATCTACCTCATTGGAATATTGCACTTCAAGAGGGAAACATAAATTTTCAAAGTATTCTTGCAAAGGACATGAGTATCATTCTACGATGCTCTCAAAGGCTTTTGGATAAACCCTTCTGTATTAGTAATATCCAATTTGGCCTACTTAAATCATGTTGCATCACTGAATTTTATTGCCTCCTTGTAATGAAGCACTGACCTTACTCAGCTTCTTGAAAGTGCAACATAACCAAGCTTTTCCTGATAAAAGGTTATCATTTATAGGTCGTGATGAGATGTTTTCTGTTCAAGAACTTGTATATAGTTCTTTCTGGGCTTGCAAATACGTGATAGTATGTTCCATTCCAATAATTCTACAATGCAAACGAGTTTGTTAAACGTAACATTCTAGCAAACAAGATCTGTTGCACAAGTGTCACATTTCTTGAAAGCTGAGTAAAACATCTTGCCTTTACCGACCTTGTTTGTCCAACATTGTCTGACTGTATTAACCTTCCTTAGAAAGGAGAGGTAGGATAAGTATTTGATAGTGTTCTGAAACGTAATACTAGTATTTTATAGCATCACATTGTTGGACATTTAATATTCCCTGTAACAGATATCAAGGTAAAAATTCATCATCGTACTCTTTCTAGGTTTCCTTCGATCTACTGAGATTTCTTCGAGATTGGAAGCGGAAACGAACCCCGTGGCAAAAAGGACGTGCCTGCAAAGAAGCCTGCGATGGACTCAAGGAAGTCTCCAGAGTGCATCTCTACTCCATCACACACACGCACACAACGGTCCTTGAGTGAGCTACGAACTAGCAAGAAGGATCGACCTCGGGTTCGCCGAGGCCTCATTCCCAAGGAGAACTGGATGGTCGTCTCACTTCCACGTAGGGAGCCATCTGGACCCCAGCTTTCATCCTCCCTCCCCCGCTTCATGACTGCTCCCTTTGGCGCGTCGTCCTGCATGTTCCGCTGCTGCCCATCAGTTCCATCTTCCTGACCCCTTCCTACAACCCCGGTACGCACATCTCGCTACCCTGTAGACTACCCTTTCAGCCGCGTCCTCGGGACCTCAGTGCTTCGAAAAGCGATCCGCCCGTGCAGCACAACTCCCCCCACCCCTCACCCCCACCACGCCCACGAGCGGCATGGATGGAGTCTCTGGGAATTTCTCGGGGGAATTTCGAGATCCCAGGCTTCTTTAGTCAACGTTTGTTGGTACACTCCCCCGAACCGAGGAACGCCACCACCCCTCAGCGGGCAGGGTGTCCAAGGAATGCCCTCACTGAGGGACAGTCGAGACACTCCCGCACGTACTGCGGGAATGCGGGAGGCTGCTGCGTCAGAGATAAGGGCGAATCGCTGAGGCACTTCAGTTCCAAGACGCCACCCCTGAAGACCTATGTGGACGAATGTTCGCTCCTCCAGGTTCGTCAGTTGCCTCGTCGCTGGCGATTCCCTGCCATTCACGAGCAACGGTAACCGCCAAAATGGAGGGAGGAAGAGTGTGACCGTCATCTCCAAGAGCCGTTGGCGATCACTATCGCCTACATGCGAAGGGCGATGAAATGGGCCCAATCTGGGAAGCGAGGTACAGAGGAACTTCGGACGATTGTGGGCAGGCTCACCCAAAACCAATGAGAGGGGTACATCCCTTCCCTTACATTCCTTCCCTGACCGACACCGACTCTCGGGAATCACATGAAATACTGTGGGGTCGGTCCACCTCACCCCCTATTTATTTACTCATTCGCTTTCCCTTTCTCCTCACCCTCCACTCCTTCCTAGTCCTGTCCCCTACGAGCGTAGTCCTTTTGGTGAAGGGCCGGTATGTGTCGACCCTTCTCCGACTGTACCAATTTGCTTTATTCATTGCAGATAAAGAATATCCGGGATGAGAAGACCCACGAGCAAAAGAGGAAACCAAACGCTGCCCCTCTCTTAAGCGTGGCACATCCTCTCTTCAATACCACTGCCCTACATCGTCGCTTTCAAATGAGCTCTTCCCTATTCGACTCATTGAAACCAGGATTACTCAGAACGATGGGCATTTAAACAATAAAAAGGGAAGCGAGATTTCACCCTCTGCCGAGGGACGGACAGGTCACGACCTCAGTAATGGCTTATCCAGTACTTATGAGCCTCACCAAAGAAGTGGTACTGGACTCAACGCAACAGTGGCAACCACGCTGCGTGTTCTGCATCGGCTGTCGAGAGTCAGCAAACTCGTGTTCGTGGATGAGCTCAGAGTTCACTCGTGGATGATGCCTTGCCATCGTCCTGCATCACAGCGGGAACAATGGTCGCACAATATGTCACGCATGATAACGCAAGCAAACTGCATCTCGACAGTCACATAGCGGCTTGCCACTCAAGACCGACGAGCATCAGTCATCAGTTTGTAGTGGTCTATCAAAGTGAGAACCAGGGGACTCGTCGCTGGAGCATCGTAGAATGCACCAAAGCCTGAAGACGCTTATTAATTTGAGTGAGGGCGCCATGATTTGCTTTGGTGCATCTCGGCCCAATAAATGTATGAAAATTGTATTGAGCACTTTGGGTAGGAAACAACTAGAAAGTGACCTACATGAGCCTCCTTTCTCTGTGTTTTCCCTTGGAGAAATAGCCCCTTGAGGCCTGGAGAGCTTCGCACGAGAGATGCTAGCTTTCAAGAGTCGAGGAGGCCTCCAGACTTGTTCGGATTTCCAACTCCAGAGTTACAGCGGATTTTTTTTCTTTCCCCTTCATATAAATTTTATGGTTAAGAAATCATTAAAGTGCTCTTTTTCATATCTTGGGGACCTGGAAAGCATTATCTTGAAGCAAAAAGCTATTGTAGTGTGTTCTGTGGGTGACATGCTCTTCTCTCATTACCCTGTCATCGTCAACTCTTGAAATGAATTCTGTTGTACTTTTCTGTTCTTGCAGCAATGTAAACAGACCTGTTTTCAAACAGTTTCTTCTCTGTACGTCCTGTCCTCAAAATAAACCGGATGATTCCTTGATACAGAGCCATCGTTTAGAGCTCAATTTTCTAAACGTTGACACTGAATCACCTACTGTCTACGGAAAGTACGGGATTTCGAAAATGCTCTTTTATTAGGCTCTATTTAAAAGATCCGCATCCATGCACTCTGGACCAGCTCCTTTTTCTACAGCCATTTCTGGGCTCTGTTTAGCTTTGTGAGCAGCACCTGATGCTCAACTTAGAAAAATGTAAATTTATAAAATGGTAAAATTTATAAATTATTCTCATCACGTTTTTCCTTTTTATGGCACACTGTAGGGTAATGTGGAAGAAAAGTTCACATTTTGATGAAAATGAAGCTGAAAGGAAGGTTCTCAACTCTATTAGCAAGCTTCTCTTCAGCTCTTCACTCCTGTAAATGGCTGTAGTGTACTTTAATAAAATAAAAACATTTCCGTGTGTAAATGTGAGACTTTGCCGAATGTTGTCAAACCAACGTACGTAACATGCACATACATGACGCATCTGAAACAACCAGCACCACCTTAAAAAACTTAGAAACACCTTAGAAAACCACAAAAAATAAACTGCTCATTACTGAGGATTTGTCACTTATCTGAATACTTTATTATTCTCAGTTCAGTGCTTTGCTTCCTATATTCTGTTAAAATGATTGCCTATACTTTAAATTGATCGTTGAATTGTATCCACACAAATGGTAGTGATTTTTAAAAATTCCATATAAGAAATTTATACAGAATTATATAAATCAATTCATTTTCATAAGTTGCTGAAGAGAATTTTACTTATTATTTCATAATTATATAAGGTAGCTATATTTTGTAGAACACAATAGCTCTTGCATGTAAGAGTTATCATCAGTGAGAACAATTATCTACCTATCAGCTCACTATAGTTCAGAAAAACAAATTAGATCTCCATCATCCATAGCAGGAGCAATATTTGCGATTAATGTTAACTCCGAGCTTGAATCATGCAAAAAATAAATTTATTGCAAATAAACGGTGATTTTATCTTCTGAAATAACAACCATAAAATCTTCCACCAAAGCGGTCAAATCCGATTCTCTTATTCTTTTGCGCAAATAAGAAACGAACCAGCAGGAATTATCTAAACCGATTAACAACATATGCACAACGCAACCTTACATCAATTACACACTGATAAACCTAGGGATTTTACTCTTAGGAAATCGAAGTATTCTTGTGATTTAGTATTCTTCTAACACAAATTTATCACGTTTAACTGGATCTGATTCACAAAAATCGTTATCCTATCTATTGAAATGATCGTTTCTCTGAAGTAAAGGAATCTGAGGAATATTAATGTCAGCTGATTATTACTTGGAAAAAAACATTTGCTATGTATGCAAATTATGATTAGTACATCATTAGACCCATATGTCATTAGTGTTATTCACAAAAGTTGCTGCACTGGAAGGAAAGATTTGGTATCTGGCAATAGCAACTCTTATTACTTTAATCATTAAAGAAATCGAAAAAAATTAAAACCATCATTACAACTTGAAATGAATTTTATCCTTGATACTTTCCAAAAACATGAAATTAAATATCTTTTGAATCGTGATTGTTCTTTAGCGCCAAAAGCTAATTTTCGAGTTAAACTTAAAGTAAAAAACATCATCTAATAGTACATAAATACAATTACATGGCACTAATGAATCACTCATGCACAAGCGTCTTCACAGTCATAGTATGCATCGTCAAGGGGGCATATTAATTTTTGTAAATAATAAGTAATTTAGAAAAACAATTTTCAATGTTGGCATCAATTACAAAGTCTACCAATATTGTTTGAAACAATGAAGTCTCTAATGCGCAAACTGCGAAATTGGTTATGACGGATTCTGAAAACAAACTTCGCAAGCACGTAATTAAACATTTCACTTTTCGCAAAGAATATACTCTAGCGACGAAAACAGCTGATTTAGAAATAGACATACCTGAGGTAAGTGCTTCACAGATTATCATCTAAAGTATCGTATGAAAGGTTTTAGATGCAAGCTACGGGCTTTACACTTGGCCATGTGCAATTATATTAGCGCAATACGTTTGGTACAATCAGCTTTATTTTCTTGATAAAATCGTAGTCGAACTAGGAGCAGGGACATCATTACCTGGCATTGTGGCAGCCAAATGTGGAGCGACAAAAGTTATTTTAACAGATAGTGCTTTGCACCCCCAATCATTGTCTTCATGCCGAAAATCTAGTGAACTAAATCTGACCACTGATGTAGTCGATGTTATACCTTTGACGTGGGGTGTAATAACACCTGATATTTTGGAATTAGGACCAGTTGATATAATATTAGGATCAGATTGTTTGTTTGATCCAGCATGTTTCGAAGATTTATTGGTAACTGTGAGTTTCATATTCAAGGTCAACCCACAAGCAATATTTTACTGCACATACCAAAATCGGAGTTCAAATTGGTCATTTGAGTATTTGTTGAGGAAGTGGGGTCTGAGTGCTTCAGTGATTACCTTAGATAGTTTCAAAGTTTCTTCTTTGGAGGTTGCAGGTGTCTCTGTGCCAAATTTTCACTCAATTCAATTATTTGCATTACAGCCATCATGAATGATACTGTGGAAATCTTTGAAAGTGCTGCTGAACATATAAAAATTTTAGTGGACAAATTGGACAAGCATCAATTACTTGATTTGTATGGACTGTATAAACAAGCTAGAGAAGGACCATGCACCCTATCTTCACCTAGAATATTTGATATTCAGGCCAAAAAAAAATGGAAAGCATGGAAAGATGTTAGTAAATTAAGTCAAAACGAAGCCAGAGAAAGGTATATACAAATGGTTCAGCAAATTGATCCAAATTGGCAATACACAGATGTGGAAAAAAAGCAATTGCTTGGAGTGGCAGTAAGTAGAATGCTTGCTCCCTCAGACATATGTGATGATGATATTTTTGATTGGGTTAAGAATGGGAATGAATGTAAGGTAACTGATTGGTTGAATAATGAACATAACAATCCAAATTTATCGGATTCTTCCCAAATGACTCTTTTACATTGGGCCAGTGATCGAGGAAATTTGCGAATTGTTGAACTTTTAATTAAACATGGTGCTAATGTAAATGCTGAAGATATTGAGAAACAAACACCATTGCATTATGCAGCCTCTTGTAACCATGTTGAAATTGTAAAACTACTTTTGAGTAGTGGTGCTGATTCTGAAGCACAAAACAATGAAAAAGAAACAGCATATCAGCTAACAGATGATTTGTTGATTAAAACAATGCTTGGAAATGTTTTTAGTGACCACCAAAAAAATGATTTTTAATCTCAGTCTAATTTCATTTTATTTAAAACGCACGTTTACAAATTGAATAACCAAAATCCCATGTTGGTTGGAGTTTATACACTATTATAAGGAAAAAACCCGTTTAAGGATCTATGTAGCTTTAACAAGTGGAAGCACCACATCACAAGAACATTAATGTGTACAATTTCACAAAGTTTACAAGACTGTGAGGCTGTGTACTTTATTAAAGACCTTTTCCACAATACATATACACACATTGGCAGTTTTAATAAAAACTATCCATGTGCTAAAACACACAAAAAAATGTTGGAATTATTTATGCTTATTATTTAGCTGTTATCATGAAGTGTAATTTAATTTTCCTCCTTTTTGTGTAATAGTTATTCTTTGTTCTCTATTAATGCATCTATGCAATGAACTGTTAATTAATCCTATTTCAGGAACATTAATTGAAAATAAAAACGTTACAACATTAAGCCCTAAGATGAACAACTCTCGACTTACCTTGCACCAGATCTAAATTATTTTCGATAATTTTATCTTACTATATAATTATTCTAATGCACTCATAAAAGCAGGGGATTTGAACTCACTGTAGGTCGGAATGTTTCCCGGAATATTATTGTTTCATCTTGATGCAGATCCCTGCAAACGCTCAACTTTGGTACTTGATGCAGGCACATCCTAAATTTTCTGAGGCTGTACTACTGTTTTCCTTAATTTCTTTTTACAAATGCTACTGTACTTTTAATGGATTACTTGAAGATTTTATCAAGAATTCCAGATAGGTGGTGAGTGTGCCATGGCAAGCACATGCCACATATACTTGCCTTAACACATTTCATCCAAAGTATATTATTGCCATTATCAAACTGGCTTTAAAAAATTAGGAACAGGAACCGTCTACCACTAGAATATATAATACCAACATGCTTAAATAAGCTATTAAACTTGAACGACTGATATAGTAAAGGCCGACTCAAAGTGTTACACCATCACACCACAATACAATTGAAAGCAAGATTATATAGATAAACAACTAGACTTAGAATTTCGATCTAATATTCATAAATTTTTTACAAAGAAATACTGGACACATTAAACGGTTACTATTTATACCAAGTACTACAATTATTTTTATTCAAGAAACCATTTATGTTTTCATGGCAACTAGTAGTAAGTATAATATTCTGTGAATACGAAAACCTGTGGCTTTAACTTGAATTTTTAACCGATTCAAAGCCATCCACCTTGTTTTAAACGAATTAATCAGCACCCACAGATATCAATTACCTATTGAGAGGAACTACGGTCGATGCCTAGTTTTTTCCTTTCTTTTGACCAACTTAAATGCAATTCATACCTCTTTTGCTACTAAAATTCGTCAGACACTTAAACGGATGAACCATCGGTAAAATTTGGAAAGCAAAAATTAACACAAATCTAAAATTCAGGTAGAGGTTGTCATGATGTCCTCGAACTTGAATCCCGAGAATGGTCAGGAAAGTTCAAATCAATGAGCTCAATTTTCAGTAGTTACTTAATGTTGAACAGCGACGTGAGTTAGGACCTACGTGAACTTCAAGCACTCGAGAACCCATGAGAATTGTTAGATCAGTATAACGGATGGGAAAAGAGATGAAAATCAATAGCATCATGAAACTGCAAACTACCAAAAACACATATTCGAAAGATATCAAACACGTATATAGTTCGTATATAAAAAAGATCATTTGAATCAACCTCTGTGCAGCTAACACGGATATATTCACGCTGCCAATAGTATTTCGATACTAATACTAATCTGCAATCGGGAGACACCAAATTTGTGCATGCTAATTCAAATTATGAGCATAATTATATTTCAATAAGAAAATCAGGAAAGTAGAACTATATGGAATCCTATTAGTGCCAGTGTCGATAAACGAATTTGAGAATTTAGTTGCTCACAGAATAAATTAAAACCTAACCAATTGGACTTCCAAAGTGTTTTTTCCAAGATTCTACCAGCATGCGACATATTTAACTCTTAGAAAATTAAATACTTGGATTTGCAGAAGCTTAAGCTCTTTTTTAAAAACAAAGACACATTTTGAGTTTCTGACAGATGCAGTGCTTGTCTCATCAAGTGTTAGTAATGTTCACAATATGCCTGAACTCTGTTTCGAGAATATCAGTAATAAAAAAAAAAAGTAACATCTGTTCAAAAAATGCTTGAATAACCATTTATTGAAACAGTGAGAAACAGAATTCTACAGTTCAAGAATGTCATCGGTGAGATCGTCGTCATTGCCGTTTATTAGGCGCTCGCTCAAATTATTAGAATAGTCAGCGTGTCAATCATGCACTTGATCTCCAGTAGTACATCGAGCCCGACCTATCCCCAAACTGACATAAAGTCATAGTTTCCCCTAAACGTGAAACGGAATTATAACTATGGTAATGATGCATTGATGAGAACGAGCATTACTCATGACTTTTGATCAACAAAGCTTAATAAATCACAAATGTTATTACAATTGTCAAGCATCTTCCACTGCTCTATTTTTCGTTATATCGTTTCCAAGAATTAATAACTGGGACTCCTACGAAATGGAAAAATGATTATTGACTGAGGCCGAATAAAATGAAACTGGAAAAATGAACACATAATAAAAAGGAAGCACCAGCACTTGTTCACAGAAGTCAGAATAGAAATGTTATTGTCTTTGTATTTATGGATAATATATCACTATGCCAAAGGATTTGTATTATGCATCCAAGATTAACGGAATCCCTTGTTTTATATCACACCCATTTATTTCGAATTATCTAACTTTATGATAAGAACCATATTCGTTAAGACTTTCAAACAAACTACAAATTCGGAAAAATGAGAAAACCTAACTCTTACATAAGATCCTTATCTTCTGTTCAATTGGAATTTTTAATGGTCGTTTTAAACAAACGTTGTACCATGATAACGGATGCACGAAAAGCTGCTGACCCCGATCAAGAAGACCACCTTGAAACACCGAAAGCTGATGACTGCCATCCAGACCATTGAGTGAACAAGCTCAAAGTAAATAGCAAACCTAGTTCTCCAGGATGGAAGGAAGGGAGTCATGCTAGTCGGCGTTTGTCCTTACGATTATGCATCAACAGCGTTGGCAGAAGTTAGGCAAAAGAGCAAGCATCGAGGAATGGCTTTCCATTTTGCCTGCAACCTTGAGGGAACCGTAGAAGGATTTCCGGGATTCGGGGATCCGGCAAACGTTGGGGTGTTAGGGGAATTGAAGATTTCCGAGAAGAGCACAGCAGAAAAAACATCGTGTGCTCGAACGTACAATATTCCTGGGGTGTAATCGGAAACAATAGATGGACCACTACCCGCAATGGAATGACATTTGGAAACACGGGATGACACAGGTGAAGATGGTCGAATTGTTTCATCTGTTTGTATACTCCTTTTTACTCTACTTCCTTATGAAGTAGTATAATTCTGTATCGCCAACAAGTAGAGGTTTGATTTAACTACTTGACAACACGAATCTCATCAACTGTAATTTCAGCTTTTTTAAAAAAATTACTGAGTATGTTCGTATATTCAATGGAAATAGGTACACACGGATTCCGTACTGGGTGTAATACACACACTGAGTTGAACTGTAGATTTTCAGTATCTGTATCCACCTAATCGGTAGTGTACGTATGAGCCCTTGCGTATTATTGTATTTAATTTGCGTGTTCATATACATGGAGTTTCAGTCATATTTGAGAACAAACTTATGTGTGAACTCTTGGGAACTTTGGAGCCTATCATTTGTTTTTTCTGGGTTCGAGGTTAAAAAGGGAAGGTAACCTGTGCGATCAGTTGTTTTAACCCCGTTTTACTTCATAAACTTTGGTGCATGTGCTTTTTTTGCGTAAATTGCAGTTTGCAAAAGCGGAAGTGAAGTGCATGTTTAGAGTATTTTTCAAGCTTTTGCATTTGTTGGCTTTTAAAATCATATTTGTAAATAATATGATTTAAAAAAAAATTTGGAGTTTTCGAATAAAATGGTAATAATTGAAGGTTTTTTTATGTTTTAGAAATATTTTTATGATACCTGAAAAGACTCCTGGTGTTTTCTTTACTGTTAGAAGTCATGATAGACTTAGAAACGATGTATGAAGACCGTATGTACGTAAATACCGAATTGGAGTATCAGTTAAAAGCTATCTACTCGTATTGTATAGTAACCTCTTCATGTTTCAGGGGTATGACAATAACATCTGGATGTGTGAAGATCCAGAAAGATGAAAGCAATTTAATTGGTATTAGTATTGGTGGAGGGGCCTTATTTTGCCCATGTCTATATATTGTGCAGGTACATGTGCCCTTTTTGATGCATCCTTGTTTTATAAAGATGTTAGGTGTTTGATAACACACCTGCATCCCAGGATGGAAGCCTCCAAAGTGGAGATGAAATAGTTGGGGTTAATGGAATTTCCGTAAAAGGAAAAACAAAAGTTGATGTTGCAAGAATGATTCAGTCATCTGAGGTAGCGTATAACTTGAAATGCTTATTTACATAAAAGTTTTTTATTTTTGAAAAGCATTTCTGGATGTTATGATCTAGAGGCTTTCAGACCAAAAATGGAGATGTACATATCTCATCTTGTGTGCTAAATGAGTAATTATACAAACTAGTTACATGATGAGAAAGATGCATGCTGAGTAGTTCAAATGCTTATATACGTTTCAAGTATAGTTTCTTGGTAAATTTTACAGTAATCCAGTTATTTTTATCATACTAACAAAGTCAAATACTTGCATGTAATAGAAAACTGAAGTTAGGTTGATTTCTTCTGAGATTTTTGAAGTGTGGTAATCAATTTCCATTCACATGACATGACATGGTATATTTTCTAACAAATATAGTGGTGACTAATCTAGTGTTTTGTTGCTACTTGCAAACATGTATAATGGAAATGACTTCGTCTTGTAGGTTATACCTTGGAAAAAAAGTACATGTTATCTGTAGGATAGGCCACATGGATGGTGTCTTTACATCTGATGCTTCACTTCCTAGTAAATACGTATTGAATCACAAAATATCCAAAACATGTTTTTCTCAAAATAGTCAAGACATTTGTATAAAGTTTAAATAAGTGCTGATTCAAAATAGTTCATCTGCATATTCAACCAGCTAGTGTTAATATAGCATATCTAAACATTCTTTTTTGTATGTGTAAGTGCTCAAGTTCTTATTTGGTGAAAATACAATGTGTGCACTAAAAAAAACCAAAAAACTGAGGTCCAGGGAGCTTAGTAATGATAAACTTTTTTTTGGATTTTCAAGTAAAAAATTAAATTAAATTAGAATTAAGCGATAGTAAATTAAAAGTATTTTCTGATTTAAAAAAGAGTTTTTATATTATATAAGGCAGATAACAAGTATGCAAATCTTGCTGCAAACCATAGTATGTTTGTTGGAGAATTTTCTGTTTGGATTTTTGATATTATCATTATAAAGCTTAACAAATGGTAATCATATCAAGTATTTATTTATCACAGCGAATACCTTGATATCAACTTTACATCTAATTGTACTTTGATATTTCAAAGAAAAAAAAATTATCTCAATCTCATCTTACAAATATAACAGTTGCAATCAAGAGCCTCTCCAATTTGTGCATCCAATTTGCAAAGGTTTTTAAAGACTTCAAAATTTTCTAGATATGTTACAACTCAAGACAGTAAATACACTCTGAGTAATGTTTTGAAACAAGTTTGTAGGTGGAATTTGGGTGACCAGTACTAATCATATCCTATACAGTTTTTAGCAGCTGAAGTTGAGGCACTGATTTTATTTATAAGGAAAACCATAGTCTTATTTATTTAAAGTTTACTTAAATCACAATATTTGTAGAAGGTTTACTTATGAGTTTGGATACATATTCAATACTTTTCTTCATATAAGTTTGAGGATGATATTGCTTAATATCAGGATAAAACTTACATCAGGATCTTAGCATAGTTTCCTATTTAGCAACTCTTCAAAAACTATAAGCCAAATTGTTTTGTTACTCAGAATTGTGCTCTCTCATATTGCGTTTTTGTTGTTTCCCTACTTATAACTGAAATACAAGCATCTGTAGCTTCATTGTTGATGTCTGAAAAATTCTACAAGTTTGATTTAAAAGGTTTGTTTGTTTGTTTGGCATGTGTCTACAGCTGGTTAGCAGATAATTACCCCCAATGCATTGAAAGAAAGGCTATTTTTCAAGTGCCTATTTAAGAATCTTTGTAATTTCCAGATAATCAGTTTATTTTTGTTCTTTTCAACTTTATTTTTATTTTTTGTGATTTATTTTTGTGGTTTAACGATTTTTTTTTATTTGCAGATTATATTCCACTTTTATGTATGTAGAATATTGCATTGTTCAGAAAGTGACATCCCCATCAGTCAGTGTAGGTAATAGGTGGGGAAAGATCCATAAATCTCAAAAATGATAACTGAATTCTTCTCTGTCAGAAGTGATTCAGTTTGATAAAGCCAATTAAAATTTTCGCTTTCTTGCAAAGTATTGAAACTGTAATTGAGAACCAACTGCTCCCTAAAACTTATTACAATTTATGAATTATATTATTAATGACAAATATTATGTTTTGTTATAACATTATATTGACTATTAATATAATATTAAATAATTGTAATGCAAAAAAAGTAGTAAAAACAAACAGAGCAACACAGTGATTCTTGAGAAATTCATGAGTAAAAATAAATTTATAACGATATCGTACTTTTCTTGTCTTTTGTTTGTTTGTTTGTTGTGTTTTTTGTGTGTCATTTTTTCATTTGTTATTAAATTTTTGTTTGATGTTAATGCTACTTTTGCAGTTGTCTACTCAACTTTGAGAATGTTTTGAACACTTTTTTCAATGTATTACTGTTCAATTTTTTTTCTACTTTCAAGGCATCTCATTAATCCGAGATGTAGGCTTTGATTTTTCCTTATGGAATTTTTTTCACTTCCTGTGTCAGAATATTTGGTGTCAGACTTTCTAATTTAAAAAAATGATTTAAATGTTTATTAAGTTGTGAATGTCACTTATTTCTTTTGTGTTTTGTACTGTATTTTTATTTTTATGTTTTTGCTCATGTCACTTTTGTTCTTATTTAGCATCTACAAAAGTTTCTTTTAAAAAGAACGGTTTTTATGTAAGAAGTTATAATGCTATAATGCCATTCATCACAAATTCAAGAAGCATTACAAGAATATGAGTGCAATTTCATGGACAGTGATTTCAGTAAAAGAAACAAGTTAGAAAATATAGTCTTTGTGAGCAAAATGGGTTAACCACTTTGGTGGTCAAACTTTATATGAGCTAGTATATGATTTTTGAATAATTGTAAGACTTTTAAGTTGATAAGAAAAGTAACAAATTGAAGTTCTTGATACATGTCACAATGAAGCGGATCAAAATTTCGGAATAATGTTGAAATACATCATTCATTCTGAGATATTTTAAGAATAATAGCAATATGCAAAAATCCTTCACTTTTAAATCTAAATATACGAAGGTTCTAACATACTGCCCCTATTTGATGGTTAGTATGCCTTGTTTTTAGTTAACTTATAAGTTGAGATACCTAAAGTAGATTCTTGTTCGGTGATATCGTGCAACAAGATTCGTAGTTTGATTTTTGGCCCTAATTTTCGTCGAATTTTTCCCAAATTAATTGGTAATTAATGCTTTGGTTTTGCTTTGCAAATTTGCACATTTGTTAATATTCTTTAAGGTTGTTGTTATTTTAAATGAGACACCTGTATCTTTTCATCATTTTTTAAGTATTCTTACATGTAATTAAATGTGCAATGGCATTTTCAAAACTTTCTCTAAATACAAGTCGGTTTATAAATCCCAGTTATGTGTTTTTGTTCTTAACAGGTTAATAAAACAATGTAAATATTATTGTAATTAATTTGATAGATTTATGAGAAATGTTAGTGTATGAAGTATCTCATAGATTTCTATCCTTTTTGTGTTTTGAAGAAATGCTTCTGACAAACCTAAATTTTCCATATGTTCTGTTCTGTTCATCACTTATGAGCAAAGGTAATAATACAACAAAGGTTTGGGCTAAGTAATGAATTAAATCCATGTGATGGAAATCCAAACAGATGTAGATTTGATACGCATGACTTTCAATGAATTTAAATCCGTCATATGTATTCAGTTACTTTACATGAGAGAATTTATGTAGGATTGGATAGTCTAGATCTCTGGTTCATATTTTCAAAGCAATTGATTCATTGAATACTGTCACATGCAAAAAAGCATTTGCAAGATATTTTGAATGGAAATTCTATAGTTGGTTTTAAGTATTTCCCAGATAACCTAAGCAATTTTGATTTTGTTTAGTTAAAAAAGGTTTTATTACGAAAATAGAATAGCATATAATGTTGTTCTTGTTCCATGTTATATTGCAAAATATTTAAAAAGTAAACTACTTTTCAGGGATCTGTAATTATTAATTATAACAAACTGCATGCTGACCCTAAGCAAGGAAAGAGTCTCGATATCAGTAAGCTTAATTTCTCCTATTTCAAAACTAATTATGTGCAAAAGATTATATTACAAAAAAGTAATTTGGGGGAACCAATCATTCATTTGTGTATCTTTATATTTATTTCGTTTTGATATGCTGTGAACTTTCTAGAGAAAGTTGCATAAAAGTTTTTGATTTATAGATATATACATTATCGGCGTAAAGTAAAAAAATTACCGCATCTCATACTGTTTACAGATTCTGTTAAATGTAAGCTTGTCAATTCCTCTTTCCGTTTGATTTTTGTTTCATCAGTTTTCACCATCGTTTCCGATTTTAGTTTCCGATTACCAGCTTTATATTCCAAATGATTCATATTTCTATTTTGCGTTTTTCCCCAAATTTCTACTCAAAACTTTGGCACAATTTGATCACCTTTTCATCATTGATTATCATTTTGAAAGGAATTCCAATTTCCTTGCAACTCCTGATCTACAGCACTTTCTACAGTATGTTGTAGCTTACTAATCATCTGGGAAATTATGCTGTCTGTGACATGTGATGGGACCTTGATATTTAATAAATACGTAATGCAGCTAACGTATGTGCACCATATGTGTTAGGAAATATTATAACTCTCTGATTCCAAGCTTAAAGAATACATCAAATAACATTTCTTTTGCATTGTGAATCAGAATGCACTTTGGTTGATGATGCAGAGAGGATGTTTCAAAAAGGAATATTCGTTCATTTATGTTTGAAATACATATTTATATCAGGTTCAAGACTTTTAGGCATTTTGATCAACAGAACTTTCAGCCTGAAGGTTTTAGACCTTGAAGTTCTGTTTTTCACTTTGATTTGTTTACAAATGAGTTTTATAAATTAATGACATCTACAGTAAGCTTTGTGATTTTTTTTTTTTAATCCACAAAGCAGGTAAGGAGAACTTCAGAACTATGGATGATGTGAAAGTACATTTGTATTTCTGATGGTTTTCTGTCACCAACAAAATGGAGTTATCAAGTTCACATTGTTATAATTTGCCCATATTTTTTGGAAACCAAGGTGATTTGCATGCAATTATGTTCAAGGGTAATCAGTAATAAGGGTTCGTTAGAATTAAACAAATGTTTGTTTATGAAATCCCAGGAACAGGATTTAGCTGAACTAATTTTCACCATGTTTAGTGAAACTTTTTTATCTCTAACTAAATAAGAGCTCCATCCACTCCCCAAATTGTCTTTTCATCTAATCTAAGTGCTTGCTAATTTTGTTTTCATACACTTATTCTTCTATTAATGTATGAAAGTGATGCAAGATTTATGATCATTTGTCTTAAAAATCACTCTTTCTACTGATATGACGAAAAGAACCTAAGATTTATTGCATCAGAATTTTGTGCTTTCTTCATTTTGTTGTATTGTTTGCTGAATATGCTGCTAGGATCTGTTGTGCGTTAGATTAGTTTGCTTTTAATGGTTAATACGTGATTGTGTTCTCATGAATGAAGTTTCAGTTTCGATTAAATGCGGAAATACGTAAATCAGTGTGAAATTGTTTCAATCAAATGATTTTTCTGATGAAGTATGAAATCTTGCCAAGTTGCAATATGCAGATTTAATCACATTTCTAAAATTTAAAATATAACATAAAGACAATTGGCTGGTAAAATAAGTGGATTTGAAAGTATAAATTTTCAGTGACCATAAGGATGCTTTTAAAATTAACGAGATAATTGCAGTGTTTCTTTGATATGGCATAGATTTAGTATAGTTGTGGCTGAAGTATTTCTTTTTCTTTCATTCAGGTACATTAATGATAGATTTGAATGAACTTGAGATTTTTTAAACAGTTCATCTCTTTTTTTTATTGTTTGTAGACACTTTTGTCATAATTGCTACTAAAGTAAAGTGAGTAATGTTTTGCTGTTTCCAGCTAAGTTTGTAGTGATTGCTATCAGAGGGTGAATCTTATATTGCTGATTTAATATTGAGTGGAGCAATTTGGTATTACAGATTCAGGACATTTTCTTAACATATATATCAGGGAAATTCTGCACACAAAATATATTGTCATTTGACTGCACTGGCTAATTTAGTCCATATTGAACCTTCTGTTAGCAAAAGAGATTATGCGTAAATTTCCATGAGAAATATGTGCAGTCTGTAATTTTGCACAAAATGTTTACTGTATGACATTTTCACATGTTTGTTTGATAAGAAAGATCAGAGCTGATTGGAAATTTTGGCAGTTTCTGCTATTTTAAAGAGGGATTTAGAAAATTACGTTTTCCGAAATTTATGTTCTGAATTTCATGAAAATTTTAGCAATAAATTTCGACATATTTAATGTTAAGTTAATCGTAAAAGCACCAGTTTGAACTCAACTAGGTTATACATAACTGTCTTTGAGATTGCATGTTTAAAAAATGGTTTGCATCAACCCAGTTACACCCTTTGTATATATCTGTATGGTTTTCATGTACAATGGGATTGCAGTCTTGATATTTATAGCTTGATGTTACTTCTATGAAAACCATGAAGAAAATTGCAAGCTGAAGTTTAATATATTGATTAATTTGATCCTGCATCACCAGGCATCTTTGAATTTCTTTTTTTCAATTATAATGAAGTTACGTTTATAACATGATTTACTAGCAGTTTTGCAACAGTATATGTTGGAGCAGTCAAGCACAAGATCAAGATCAAGTCCCTGTCACAAGAGTCGAATTTTAGAACTACAATGTACATAATCTAAATTTAGAAAACCTAAAAAACCGTGGTGCCTACTACCAGAAGAATAAAACTTGAATCAGAGGGCAGATTTCCGGAAAATGAGTTACTACGGATGAAGGCTTACCCCAAAACAAGTCATTATTTCAGTACATAAGATTTAAAACTGCAAGCTGGTGAAATGCTTTGGAAATTATACATAATTTGAATCCATATTATTAGGTTTAATTCTTATCCAGGTATTTCAGTAAACAATGAGTAATCACGATTCAAATGGATTTAGATTTGTGGTTTCGAGATACCTAATTTATTTGAATTGTTTCATACTGATTATTTTATGGTCGAACCATTGATGATTTAAGAAATTCAAATCGTTGAAATATGTTAATGATATAATGTCGTGGTGTTCATGCTTTGTTTTGTTTTCTTTTAGTTTTGAAGAAAGTTAAACATCGTCTTGTGGAAAACATGAGTAGTTCTGTAGCTGATGCCTTGGGGCTCAGCAGAGCAATTCTTTGTAATGATAGTCTCGTAAAAAGGCTGAATGAATTAGACAAGACGGAACAAATGTACAAAGGGATAATGGAACAAACAAAAAAAGTATTCAAGTCCTTTTTTCATCTCATGCAAGTTTACAAGGGTAAGTACTATTGTTCTGCATTTTCAAGCTTCCCCATAAGCCTTTGGAGAATGCTTTTCTGCTATTGGTGTCCGGGAACCTCATCCAACTGCTAGTGAAGTGTTTAGCCAATTTGGAAATGTGCATCGCCAGATGGAAAAAGCAGGAATTCAGTTTCTACAAGGCTCGAAACTTGTAAGACCATTTTTGAAGTACCTTTCAAATATTTTTTAATTTGAGATCCTATCGGGAATGAGCACCTACATAACAAAAGCAATTCCCGATACTCGTTTAACAATTAAGAAGTATGCCGATACCAAGTTTGAATATCTTTCTTACTGTTTGAAAGTGAAAGAAATGGATGATGAGGAATATAATTACATGGCCATACAGGAACCACTATACCGACTAGAAACCGGAAATTATGAATATCGCTTAGTTCTTCGATGTAGGCAAGAAGCTCGTAATCAGTTCGCTAAATTGAGAAAGGATGTTTTGGAAAAACTGGAGCTCTTGGATAATAAACATGTACAAGACATTGTTTTGCAACTACAACGGTTTGTGACTGGTTTAGCGAAGTATTACGATCACTGTCTGGAAATCCTGAAAAATCGTCATTTTTTTCCTATTGAGGTGGACTTGTCCCACACAGCATTCAAGCATGAACTATTATCAAAGTATGAAGATGCTCAAGAATTTGAAGATGAAGATGACACAAATGAGGAATGTGCTGATTTATTAGGTTCCTTAGAATGAGGAGAGTTGATTGCACTGACCAAAAATAAACTTTCTATTCAGAATCTGAACTGTTTAAAACTATTGCGATTGTTCACGCTGTAGTAAATCATTAAGCTAAAAACGAATATTTATGCATTCACGTTTGTGTTCTTTCCATACCTGGGATTTATACATTTCTTTAAAATCTATCAAATCCAGCTTCAGCTCCTCCGACTCCTCGAGTTTCTCACCATACAGCTGCCTGCAATATTGCAAATTTATCAACATTGTAAGGAGATACCTGCAACAATACAGCATGCTGTTGCTGTAACTCTGTGAATTGTTTTTGGAGATTTTCAAGCATTGTCCCTGTTTCAGCATGTGAATGATCTATTTTCGTTAAATCAAGGATCTCATGTTCCAGCGATTTTCTCAAATTTTCTAATCGTTTTACTTCAAACTGCAACTGAGTAATCTGACCTAACAAAATCAAAATGCAATGAAACGAATAAACCTTGGCTCAATTTTACCATGCTGTTGTTTTACTTGATTAACTAAGTTTTCTAAAGATGGTGATTCACACGTAGGAAATGAAAGTCCTGGATTAGAAATCACAAATTCCAAAGATCCATTCTGAAAAGTAGCACAAGTAATGTGAATGAAATTTTGTGAACTGCTTTCGAACTTGAGTAAAGTACATTTTGTGGGTTAAACATAACTGGAATAGTTTCTTTTTCTAAAAAGAAAAAGGCTGATTTCTACTTACAGTTTTGTTAAAATAATAGATTGATTAATTAAAATCTCGATTTCTAAAGATTTTAATTAAACTATGGACAAGTAAATTAATGTTGTGGATTTTTTTCACGAGATAAAGATAAATACTTCATACTGTGATGCATTGCAACATACTTAATATTTTTTAAAAACTGCTTAAGTATCTTAAATTTTACACTGCTCACCAGAATTACGGAATATTCTCGGTGGCTGCTAAATATGACTCACTTCTTATTTGAATTTATTGGGATCTATTTTTGATCTTTTTGTACTATGATTTTTTACTACTTCATACTGTGATGTTTATTGCCAAATTAGAAGGAAGAAAATTGAAAAGGATGAAATCAAGTAACACCACAACTGAATGAAATGAGGGACATTTTTTTAAATTAAATACATAATAACTATTTTTCGGCGCCTTCTTTTTCTGAATGTTTTCTTCACATGATTTGGTGAACAGATGATTTACAAGTCTAACTAAATCTTTAGCAATTTTTAATTGATAAACAAACCCCTGACTTAAACTAAAAAGAAAAGCTAAAACCTTCATTAACTGGAAGTTAACAAATGTCAAAAATGCTGAACGTTTACACTGGGCTAATTAAATATGCAAAATGGTGTGCAAAGCAAGAAAAATGCACAACTGCTGCAGACTATGGTTCAAAACACTCCCTAAATTTCGATGTAATTATCATCAATTTTCATTTTCCTACTCAACAAAAGAACATAACAAAGTTAGCTTCAAACCCTCATGCATATAGTAATAAATATGTACCCTTGATTTTCTACAACTTTCTATTTTAAACACTTTTATTTTCATAGGAAAGAATGTAAGTTTCCACACTTTAATGAGTTCATCAAGTTAAAAAAAACCACATTCACATATATGTTTCATACAAATATTTTAAGAGCATAATTTATTAACTATGTGCTTATCTATGTGTTTTCCTTGAAAAATGTAAATTTTGCATGCTAATTCAATTCCTTGAACTAATTTTCAAATGTTGATATAATTTTTATTCTATGGAGATTGCTAATTATAAAAGGACACATTAGAATGCAACTTTCATTGAGCATGCAATCTTGATTGAGCAAACTTAAATTGCTAAAAAATAGCAAGAATTGACTCATATGTTTGTTCACACAAGATACAGGCCTAATATGTTCACAAATAACCTGGCAAGACCTTAACTTAAATGGTTGTTTTGTGATTAGCATCGCATGGATTTGTTTGCAATCGTGAATAATAAGGAAAAAACTATTCAATTCTATGATAAAAAGATGGAGTATTAAAAAAAAAGGTAACACTGCCTATGTAACACATTTAACAATCTCCGATCCACAATGCAGAGTTTAAAAAAATACAATAAGAGACTCAAACATATATACATACATAATTCAATCGTACATATGTTTGTTTGAACACAAATATAAATCTTCAAAATTCTATGGATTTAGAATTTTTTTCTCAAAGAATACCTTTTTTTTTGTTTCTAAACAATAATTTCGATTTGGACATATATTAGTACAATATTTGTTCACATAATACAATCCAATATACTGGGATCAAGTCCTAGTCAAAATAACCAAAACAGAACATGCACATTAGCACTGAAACAATACCAGAGATCAGTGATGAATAACCAACTTTAACACAGAATACATAAATTATTCATTTAAGAATAGTATAGCATTTTTCACTAATTTTCAAGTCATCCCATTCTTAAGCTTCCACCAAATCCATACATTCTTACTTTGTTATAATTCCTGTTAGAAACTAGGCAACATGAAATAACTTTTTAAACAAAACTTCAAAGTTTCGAATGTTTGTTTCTCCATTGAATAACTCAATAGGACTACACTCAATAGGACACTAAAGCTTGAGCTGTGGAGCGTACAGACAATAAGACTTGCATTAAAAGAAACTTTAACTGAAGATATATAATACAACAAACCTATAATAATTTCTTGATGGAATCAACAAGACAACTTAATGTTAAGTCAATCTGCTTCAAGCAAACATATAATAATATGAAATGATTCTAACACTTTTACATTGTCACATAATAAACAAACTACACTTTAAAATGGCATACTCACTTGCCAGCTACCAAGTGGATTCTCTTGGCAGATTTGCAAACTTTTCTGATTCGAAGTTGGGCTTGCAAACACCAAAGAATTACTATGTTTATGTTCTTTTTTTTGCTCATCATCTTGTTGCTCCTACAAAATATCATAGAAGCAATATGGCAAAGACGTTCGGGATCACCTTCATCATAAAAGCATCTTTTCTGAAACTTCTTTCCAGTTGAGTTTGGAGAGAATAATGCCGTTTTTTTAACTGGGATAATTCCTTATGTAGGACTTCATTTTCCTGTCGAAGTTTATCTAAAATGCTGGATTTTTTCCTGTTAATTCCCATTACTCAGTTTTTCACCTAGTATTAACTTCTTCTAAGGATAGCTGTTTTTTACTTTCTACTTGCAACTGTTTTGTGAGAAATGCATTTGCTTCTTGCTGTCTAGCCAAATCCTTTTGTGACTTTGTTATCTGGTCAGTTAAAGTCCTGATTTTTTCAGTAGATGATTTAAGATGCTCTTCTGTCAAGGCAAGTTGTTTCTGTGTTTTATCTGAAAAATCTATAAACCGATTGCAACTGGAAAACACTTACAAGCTTGTTCCCGAAGATAGCTTTCAGACTGCTCCCAAGTTTGCTGCTGGAGACCAAATGAAGCCTGAAGAGCTTCTATCTGCTGCAACAAGGGCTGTGTTGCTGTAATAAGATTTCTACTTAATTCTTCATTCTTCAATTCGCTTTGCTGAAGTTGCTTCTGAAGTTCTGATATATGTTGTTTAAGTCCCTCTTCTCTGCTGCTGGCGGAAGCATGAAACTGAACCTGAAGATTTTGAAAATTCTCCAACTGTTGCATTAATGCGTTCTCTTTCTGCCGAAATATATCTTGCTGCTCTTCCATATATTTCTGTAACTGTTGCTTGCAAGCAGTATCAGCATTAAGCACTTTTTTTTCACAATTATCTTGTACAAGAACCAATGATTGCTGCATATTAGCCAAATTCCTAATATTTAAAAATGGGTCAAAAGTTTAATATGCAAAACGTACTTATTTGAGACATCAAGTGTTTTTTGCAATGTTTCAATATTATTTTCAGCTTCTTTGAGTTTCTTGCGTAATATATCTGACTCCTGTTGTTGCTCTTGTAATAATTCAGTTAGTTTTTCTACTGTATCATGAAGATTCTTTTCCTTCTCTTCTTTTGATAACAGCAGTTGCTGCATACTTTTAAATTTTAGAACACTTTGCTCTAATTGCTCTCTGATAGATTATTATCAGCATTTAGATCTTGCATGTTAATGCCAACCTTAAATCAAATAGGCACTTTTCGTTTTCTTTTTCTTTAGTTCTCAGTTTCTTAATCAAGGTTTGTTGGTGCAATTGCTGTTTAGATAATTTTTCCCCTTCTTCTTTCAGTTCCCTTATGATCCTATCTTTTTCTGAGAGAAGAGGCAGGATTGATGCAAGCTGTTTGAGGAGAATTCAATGATTTGATGTACATATTAGTAAAAAACTTCCAAAGATACAAGAGAGCTTACATCTTTCTTTTTCCAATTTTCATTAAGAGAAACGGGTTTTGTCTGTGTTTTTTCACCTTCATTTGCAAGGTATGGCATCATATTTAGCTGTCTGCAAAAACCAATGAAAACTATGATGTAAATAGGCTTACTCTGTTGATGTATCACTTCTTTTTAATTTTACCGGTGCTTCAGTATAGTTTTCTGTAGCTAGTTTGTTGTTAATTACCTTACAATTCGTCAAACTCTAAATAAAGAAAAAAATGCTTCCAGTAAAACAATCACAAGTAAGCAATCACAAACCTCATTGAATGATGGTAATGCATTATGTTCCTTTGAAGAGAATTCTAATGTGATAACTGGTGCCAAATTGTGTGAACACATTTCTACAAAACTTAAGTGTCAATATATTGCTCTAAGTAAATATGCAATAGGCATAGGGTAAACTAAATTAGTTTGAAAACTCTAACATGGATAACTTATTTATTTTACATATAATCTTAGTTCATGAATTTTCATGAACCTGAAATCCATAAATCCTGTGATTATACCTAGACTATGCTTTCAAGTACACATTGAAAGTTCAATGCTTTAGAAACTGCCTTATTGTACACAATTTGAACATCTAAAACTTTGATCATTAATATGTCTGCCAAAAAACCACCAAACTGATTATTCTTACTTACATAAAGAATATAGTTAAAAATGGAATTCTATTAAATCCCAAAGGAAACTGAAAACAAGGAATGACAATACAGGGCCTTGCAAAAAATGAACAGAAATATGTTCATTTCTCGCAATCAACATCAAATATTTACAAAGACTTAGAACAAGAAAGTCCAAATGTAAGGATTGTTTGCAAAAATCTAAAAACCAAAGAAGCTAGAGCAATTCCTAAATAATCGGTAAAATTTCTAATTTGCAAGTACTCGAAATTTTTGGCAAATCTCAATCTTTCCTTTTGTGTATTCCTCTTAAGAATCTTCTTTAAAGACTTTGCAAGAATCATCATAAGTTTTAATCACTTTTCAAGTTACACATCACCAACATCGACTTTTAGTTTATAATAGTTGTGCACTTTTAAATAAATATCTATTTTAATAATTGTGTAATTTAATTAAAAAAATTAATCCCAAAATCGTCAGTTTTCTCATTTTGGGAAAAGGCAATCAATACAACTACAGCTCATCAAATATTTTCAGAAATACACAGGCAAGTGTTCAAAGTATTTTCTATTCTTAATATCATTTCTAATCAAAATTAAACTTGCACATATAGTTTCAATGACATGCTTGAATGGTTACCAAAAAAGTTGTCATTTACTTTAAATTTCTATCAGACAGTTAAAGCTGAACTCATGCTACTAAAGATGCTTACTTTTTCAATGATATTTAAATCATGATTAAAATCCTTCCCGAATCTTAAGTGCTAATAACTCACTAAGGCATCTAATTCATTTACCTGGTTCACATTGCACAGGTTGGTGATCAATGAAGTGACTGTATGGTGCAGATGCATCCAAACTATTTTCAGTATTTTCCCTGTGATGATAGTCCTCATGCACAGATATCACTTCTAACAGTTTCTCTAAAACTGCAATACATTTCCTGAATTACTGTAAAATTACTCCAAACAAATTACAACAAACAAATCAGTAAAAAAGGGGTAATGCAAATCTGAGAAAACAACAATTGCAGAAGATTCTCCAGAGCCATTCCAACAATAGCTTTGTAATAACCTAAAATGAATAATAAAGTTTCAATCATCAATGAAAATTATTATCTCCATAATGTGGGAAATTCAACAAATTAAGTTAGAGCTGAATTATCTTTGCATTGAATCCCGAGAGGTTAAACTCTATTTCAAGACAAAACTTTATATCCATTCTATGGATTGTCTGAGTCATTACAAATAAGCAAATAAAACTCGAGATATTAAGAGATTATCTGTAAACCGGTTTCATAATTTCCAAAAATAAACATTTATAGATAACATTGCATAGTTGTTGCTTGGACTGCCATTTATTATTGGTAATTATAAAATTAACTATAACAAAAAAAGTTTATGTTACAGAAACTGTAGCAGTTACATGTCTGTGTCATGTAACTGCTACAGGGTTTGCAACCCTGTAGCAGTTGTATTTTGTTAATGGTTTGCAACCATAGAACAGAAATTTTTTATGTAGTCATAAGTTATTTTGGATGCTATGTGCATGTAAATATAGCATCCAAAATAACTTATAAATGAGAGAGTGATAATGATTCATTCAAGGAAACAAAGGGAGATTATATTGCCTCAGTTTTGGAAACAATTTAGCTTCTGAACTTCTAGATTTTAAATAAAAAACATTGACAATTGAAATCAAACCTCAATTATTAATTCCATTTGAGGAAATTGTTTTAATTTGAAACTAAAGAAAGTACAGGTCTTTTACCTATTAGTACTTCATTATTGGTACCAAATTCCCCTTTATGGTCAGGACATTTTTGGAAGACTTCATACTTTTCTTTAAAGTTTCCTTCAACTATTTCATCTGAACCATTTATTTGCTGTACAGCATAAACATAAGGTTCTTCCAATATATTAAAAGGCACCTACAACAAGCAACATTTAAGATTTACATACCCAAAACTGCATCAATTTGGTTTCTTGTTAAGACCATTAACTGCTTACTTTGATAACTTCAGTTTCTTTCTGTAAATTACACTCCAAGTTCTGCTCACATTTTTCTTGTAAAATATGCTCGTTAATTTCATGAGAGGGTTGCATATGATCACAGAAACTAATGTTTTCATATTCATGAACTAAAATATTTTGTTAATGGGTGAAAAGAAAATAATCTAGGCTTTCATATATGTGACATATAATTCATTCATGTGTGCAATTTTTGGCCATTCACAATACATATTTATAAAGAAAACAATAATTTAATTACACTGCAATGCTAATTGGCTAGTGAAAGTAATTTCACTGGCAAACAGATTCATTGTAAAGGAACGATCATCTTTAACTTCGTAATACAAATCAGAGTTTACAAATTTTCAATATGTTCAGAAAGAAATACACCTATATTTGTAATCATTATGAAATCTGGTATAATTGCACATTTGTTTCAGTAATTTTTATGAATTCTATAAAAAAAAAGTTCGACTTTATGCTCTTTGGTCAAATCATGACTTTATTAAAACTACAAATGCTTTCAACACATTCCACCAATTATAGAATAGTTTCATTGAACCACAAACCCTACTTTGTGTTGCTTATAACACTTCAAATTTGGTGATATCATCACCAGGCATTTAGAATTCAGTGGGCTAATTCTAATGAAGCAAATGAGCAACAGTTAATAATGAAATATGAAAATTAAACATAAGGCAACAAATAGATCTCTTAAACGTTAAGAATCTTCAATATTTTTTCATAAGAATAAAAGCTTGCTCATTTAACCTCCATTTGCTTTTATCATTTTTGCACAAGAAACTCAAACCTCTTTGTGATTTGAAATTTGAAGATCGACATACGAATTGGTGAAACAGCAATTTGCTGAAACAAACGTTGGCACTTTTCCTGTCTGAACAGAACGGATCGAAAGAACCAACTTGATTTTCAACAAATATAAAATTCCGCTGCACAAATTGAGGATGCTAATAATTAATAGACACACAATGTTCGAATTTTGGTGTAATATTATGCTGCGTGGAGCCAAAGCCAACAATCTGAATAATTCTTTGGATTACCTGATTCAGCTTCCTCTACCGAATCTCTTATATCCAAGGCCTTGTCAATGGTCTTTTGGGCTTCTTTCAAGGCAGATTTCGCAATGTTTGCAAAATTTGATGTGTGAAACCAGCTCATTATGACCCTTTGGTAACATGCTGTGCACGGTTGGGTACGTGAACATGCATCTGCCAGGCGAATTGATCAACTGCAATTTGAATTCCATTATTAATAAAAGAGCGCTGTTTTGAAATATTCCCACTTTTTGGTTTATTTTTTATTTATAATATTTCTCTATCCGAGATCGTGATTTATTTTATTTAGAAGCAAAAAATTACGATTCGTGGTCATACATTTATTCGAATTTCAGCTGCAAACTGGCAAACACCGTTTTGACGATTTTAAGTGAGGAAAACCTTATTCTTTTAAAAGTGCTTATTATTTAAAGCAATGCAACATTTAGTGAAACACCTCTTTAGCATGAATGCAGTAAATGCTTCAGTTTAAAGCTCTACGAGTTGACCAACATGACACAGCAGAGCGCTTGAATTTCACAATGATCCATCATGCAAATCCAGCTTCATATGTGAAAAAAATTGGCACTTTAATTTATCTATGAAGTGCAAATAATTCTCCAGCTGCAGAAACTTTTCATCTTTTATGACTGCCCCGAGCCGAGCTTTCAGGTGCTATACATAAGGCGATACATACAGCTGACAGCAACACACGTAGCATTTACTGTTTATCTGCAGCGCTACCTCGGTCATATGTAGATGACATCACGCGTGTCAACACCTACCTGGGTGCTAAGACCCTTCTTGTTTGTGTTGATTCATCTTCGAAGACCTAAGCTGAGGTTATAGCAACTCGGGCACTCTCATGGGTGATTCATTGCTTCGAGTTTTGAGGAAAACGAGTTTGCCTTTCAGCGCTGAGCTACAAGAAGTGAAGGCCCGTTACATCTTCAGGCAGAGCTACTAAGAACTCAAAAAGAAACTAGTCGATTGCATTAATGTAGACATCATTATTAACATAGATCAATATTCAAAATAATTTCAGATTCATTACATGAACCAAAATATTAGCGATCGCTTTGGAAGTTCTTCAGATAACCCTTCCTCAAAAAAGTACCATATACCAGTCTAATCACCCGACGCCACATCAAACGAAGATTCATTTTCCCTTTCTTACAATAGCGGCAATAAAAAGAGCTGTCAAGTTTTGAAAATCACCCAAACACTTGATGGGGGGACTTGGGGGTTGTTTTTATTAAAAAATTTCGAAGATGTGTGAGCTAAATTCCTCTCCTTTCTTGAAAATTGCAAACACAGAATCTGCCTTCGTTTATTTCCTATTCATTTTTGCGACTCAGCTTTCCATGAGTTTTATCTTCGAGGATCCAGTAGTCACGAAAAATTCTGTGAGAAAACCTATATTTAACTGCGTCCACAAAGACCTTTTTTAAATGGCCAAATTTGCTTTTATTTCTTTTTTTTTTTTCCTCGGAAATCATCTCGATTATCTAGATATAATTAGATCTAACTAACTCCATATTTTCTTTTAAAACAAACCAGGTGGTAAAAATCAAAACTTCTATTAAGGAAATCTCATAACTGCAGACAAATTTTTGGCTTTTGTAATTCTGATGCATTAATAGTTTTTTCAGAACTTCAAAGTCCATAAAAACATCGTTGTTTTAATGCTAAATATTTACCTCCTCAATTTAACTGAGCAAAATGTCACTTCAAGTATGCACAGAATTATGGAGCTTAAATCTCTGATGTAATAAAAAAATTTGGAGCTGAAATTTTCAAATTTTAAACTGAGGTTCTTTTGGCTTTACAATTTGCTGTATACAATTCCAGTAGATCCATTTGTATTGCCGTAGTAGGTACCGATGACTTACAACCTTAATTCTTATATGGTTGCATTTTCTAAATATCAGGTCTTTAAAAAAAAAAAAAAAAGTGCAGAAACCACAAGAAATTGAAAATATTTTCGAGAGTTCTAGGATAGGATTAAAAAACTCAGCATTTGCTATTAAAGCATTAGAAAGTTCAAAAATACATCTCATTCATTTGCACTCATTGCTGATGCAGTTTTTACGCTCTTTACAACCCATTTTACAGAATAATGGAAAAAAAATATAGAAACTGGATTATGAATTCCCCTCTTTGGATTCTAGGTTGTTGCGTTTGAAATGTGTTCTGGTTGGAGCAAACAGTACAACATTGATCTACAAATGAAATTTTTCAATGCTGATACTTGTTTTCTGGCAATATGCTCTTTCTTTCTAGTCCATCGTTAAGTATGTATTCGTCAATTTTTAGAAACATGAATACGTACAAAAGAATGAATGCGAATGAAGAAGTATTGCAGTTTATATTTCATTAGTTTATTCATTTTAAAAGGGATACAATTTCTACTGAAATAAATATCAATTATTTGTTACTATTTGTTGAGGAAAGGAAGAAAGATATTATGTCGTCCAGATGTTTTTTACAAAGTAGAAGCGCAAAGGTGCTAAATTAATTATCTGTATAATTAATAAAGGGTGAAGAAATAACTGCGTATAATAAGAAACAAAGGAGAGCCTTTGATGAAATATTAACTAGGAATCGTTGAATTTACAACTCCGCTGCTTTCGCCCATCCACAGCTTATGATAAGAATTGGAGTTCATTTAAGCTTGCGAAACTCAAGTAAATATTATCTGAAAAAGTGCCTGTCGGTGTACAATGATATGTGAGCCATAAAATTCGATGTGAATCATACAAATAAAAATCAGAAATGTCCATGGGATGTAAAATTTAAATTCGCTTCATACAAAAACAAGAACTCCATCATCTCAAAGCATGCAAAGGTAGATGATATGGAAATGCAAATATTTCAAATAAGAAACTGCCCCGATCTATGACTGCCCTGATCTATGTCGCAAGGTGGCTATCCTTCAAGATTGACTGTGGTTTTGAGGAATATTCGGAGTTATTCCCTTTGAATTTTGTTAATTCTTTAATTTATATTTAACTTTTAAGTTTTATATTTTACATTTTCCTGTTTACCCATACTCCTCCATCTCGGCACATCATTTTCTGAGTAGTTTCGAAAAATCCATTTCTTAAATGAAACAACAAAAATAAGAAACTAAAACACTATAGACAAATTACAATTTTAACGAACGCTATGGATGGATGCTTTTTGCTGTAATTAATATACATCTAATATGCATGATTATGACTTGTTTTCCCAATGTACTGTCCACTTCTTTCAGTCAGCAGCGTTAGCAGCTCAAGATATCAAGAGATGATAGCAGGACGAAGTAAACAGTTTTACTCTATTTCGCCAGAGACCTGCAAATGTAATGAAAATATTTTCGCGCTTTAAGGCGTTGAAAATAGGTCGTTGTGTAGAATTTTCATTGCTCATGTGTTTGGATTTCTCCAACATACTTTTTAGCTTTTTAGCTGCTATTGGATTTGTTTTTTTGCTCTTGAACTGCTGAATTTTTTAAAGAGTAAATTAGGTGATCTGCCTAAATAAGTGTAGATTTCTTGTTGGTACAAATTAGATGGAACCTTTTTTTGTATTCGATTTCTGCTATTCGTTATGAGAATATGCTAAAATTTTAAGCCCTACATTTGCATTTTGAATGAATTGAAGATTCTACTTTTTCAAGGAAATATCAAGAATTGCTTTCAGCATAGTGGAATCTTGAACAAAAAATTTTAGTCTGCGGGATATTGTCTGCGATAATGTATTTTTACCTGAGAAGATTGTTTTACATTTTTAATCCCTGTAGCATTTACTTAAGTATGTATACAACTAATGAAGTACAAATGATAATCTTTGATTGACACTGTATATAGCTAATGCCTCACGTATTTTTGTGCGTGGCTCATAAGAGCTAAAAAGATGTCAATTATGTATCAAACTGATGTGGTATGAAATGATTTAGTTGAATGCTACTGACTCGATACTTGTTTTTCTTCATCTTCTAATTGCGTTTAATTCTTCGGTCAATTCTGTTTTAGCATGTTTCACTATTGGAGCTCATTCGCTTTCATGTTCAGAAATGTGCAATTTTTAATGAGTATGCATTTAAAAATGTTTCTACATGTGAAAAAATAATCTTCCTTTTAATCTGTCCAGAAGTTCTGTATCTAATATTCGAAATACAAAAATTAACGCATAACAAAGATATATTTTGGAATCCTGGTTGCTTTGATATAAAGTTCTTACTGCACGTAAAAACAGATGAGTTCATCGAATAGGATCCTCTTACCTAGTAATCCAAGGAGTGAAGCAAGAACCGAGATTTCACCTAAATAAATAAGGTAATTTTCAAGAAATTGTCTTTTGAAAAATTGTATTACAAGAAATTACAATTCTAATGCAGTCACACCATCTACGGCTATTTCGAATAGGCACGTTTTAAGTTTGTGTCCCAGCTGTGATTAGGGTTACTTCTTGTTTTTTTCTAAAAGATCAGTATAGGAAAGCATAATAAACTTCGTTGGCAACCAGACTCAAATATTGCCCTTATTCACGTACAAATAATGAACTTATGTCATATCAGGAATCTTCAGTTCTTGTGTCTCGAGGTTATCTAACACGATTGCACCAGAGTTGTCCAGTTAATAGATAATCGTTAAACATTATTTTTCATTAATAAAACATCACAGTGAAATAAGGCGACTTTTCGTTACAAGCATATCATAACATTATTCAATCTAATGTTCAGAGGGACGGGAGAATTTCAAACTACTTCAAATCCAGTGGCGTTCCATGCCTTTAATTTCGAATGCCATCTAATAAATGCAATGTCTCTTATGATTAGTTCTGTTTATACAACTTTGATGGGATTCAAGGTTCCATTTTCGTCTCAGGTATCCCACTATTTACAAATAATACTTTGATTTTTTGTTTGCTATCGTTCCAAACTAATGGAAGGTATTATCGTATGAAGACAGATTTTTCCGGCGACAGCTGAAAAGGCATTATTTTCACTTGTATCTTTGAATTTTTTCACACTGACAGAGTTCATATTAAATTTTCGCGGAAAACTTACTATTTCGAGACAGTAAAGATACAGTGTCACGGAAATCTGTTGAATGAATCTTGTTTTGTTCAATGAAGTCATTAATTTCACTGATTACACTTTCTCATTTCGGAATGAAAAAATGAAAAAAAACAAAAGACTGCATACCGCTTACAATTTTTTGTTTGGATTATTTAATGTTTAATGACTTAATCAATGAATATTATTCATTGCATCGCACGCTCTATGTTTCAGTGTAAGAAATGTATATTATTATAGATGCAGAAATTGCATCGGATCATTCATAATAAGTATTTTAATACATGCAAGAGGCCAAGATAAATTTAAAGAGGCGATACATGTTTTTAATAATCATGCAATGAAAAATTGCTTTCACCTAATTAAAATGTTTTTTTTTTTCTCTCAAAACCTTATGCTTGAAATCAGCCTGAATAGCAAAAATCAGAATCATCAGAATTTTGATAGCTTCAAATTGTTATAATTACGTAACTTCTGTATCACTGCTCCTGTGTAGCAAGCAAGTTGATTGATTCGGAATTCGTATTTTCAGTAAATGTAACTCGACAAACTCAAACACAGCATTAATTGCGTCCATAAATATGCAATCAAAATCGGCACGTTCTTGGTTTGAATCACGGTCGAGATTTCTGACTGGAAAAATTCAGGTGAAACCAGACGTACGAACGTGTTCCCAGTTTCGACGTTTGAATAGGGCTATTCGTTAGGTATTGAATACAGCAACGAAGGCGACGCCATTAGAAACTGTAATATGGATGTTGGGTGGGAATGCGCTTGCAAGGAAACAATGTTTTGAAGATTTCAAGCTTTGTTTAAGTGAACTAATAAAGCAAACGTAAATAGCACTGAAATATAATTACTGGATTTGTATATATTGGAGGCCATTTTGTATTCCATACATAAAGGAAAATATAGCAAGACTCATTATAAAAATGTGTCGTCAGTAGCAAGTATTCTTTCAGTGAAAAGTTTCGTGTAATCTTATGCATAGAGTGGATGTTGGTATTCAAATTGTAACATGGAACATAATCTGTCACTTGCTTTTCATGTTTTTGCAGAATTTGGAAGCCAGAGTTTTAATGGCTTCGCTTATGTTTAAACAGTTACATTTCATTGAAGCAAAATTACTCTCTTGGATTTCTTGAGAGAGGAGGGAATGTTTCCCGTTGGGCAATGTAAGTTTGTGTCTAGGATAATCAGTGCTTTGTTTACTGTTGTAAAATAGCTCCAGGGGCTCCTGGGCCATCAGTTGGTGCAGTGGGACCTTCTGGACCAGGCCCAGTAGGAGTACCTCCAGGTGCAGTGAGTGGATCTTTACTCTCTGCACTTCATCAGTCAGGAATGGCTGAAATTCCAAGTGAGTTTTCTAAATCACCGAACTATTTCGATTTCATTTTTCGTGTCATATTATTTTAAAAATCTGATTTTCAGCAACATGTTGTTTATTAATTTTTGAGTTAGTCTATTTTCACTAGATCTGTTTAATTCAAAACTTTCAGAAGTATGCAATCTGTAAGTTAAATTATATCCCCTAAACTTCGTTTATGTGCTTTTGTGCATAGTTGCTGGAATTGCAAATTACCTTTGCAGTTTATATTAGCTATGAAGGTTTTTTCATAGTTAACGAGTTTTTGATGCTGTTATGCTACAGTATCATTTATTTTAGTGTTTATTTCACCACGTAGACCCAACCTAGGAAAAGAAGGTCGTCCAATTTTGTTGCGTGCTAATCACTTCCAAATTACTATGCCAACTGGCTTTCTTCACCACTATGATATTAGCATTCAACCTGACAAATGTCCTAGAAAAGTTAACAGGTAATGATTAATGTTTATAAGGCATATATCTAGTGTTTTCAATTTTAAGAGAAATCATTGAAACAATGGTTCATGCTTATGGTAAAATATTTGGAAATTTGAAGCCTGTTTTTGATGGACGGTCAAATTTATATACTCGTGACCCTTTACCAGTTGGTAATGATCGTGTTGAACTAGAGGTAAATTTTGAAAGATTTTGATGGTTTATGTACATTTGTACAATTTTGGTTATTTTTTTGAAACTTGATGTAAGTCTGTGACATTTGTTTTTTTAAAATCTAATCAGGTCATTTGCAAACCTAATTTAATTCTAATTTAGGTAACTTTACCAGGTGAAGGGAAGGATCGAGTATTTAGAGTAGCTGTCAAATGGGTTGCACAAGTTTCTTTGTATGCCTTAGAAGAGGCTTTGGAAGGAAGATCAAGAACCATCCCATTTGATGCTATTCAGGTTATTATATATCATTGGAATACATTTGTGTTTACATTAAGTCCAGGCTTTGGATGTTGTTATGCGTCATTTGCCTTCTATGACATATACACCTGTAGGTCGTAGTTTTTTCTCTTCACCAGAAGGCTATTATCACCCATTGGGTGGTGGTAGGGAAGTTTGGTTTGGTTTTCATCAGAGTGTAAGACCATCACAGTGGAAAATGATGCTTAACATTGATGGTAATTGGAATGCTCTTCAATACCAAAGAATTTTGTGTTCTTTGTTTTTAGTATCTGCAACTGCATTTTATAAAGCTCAACCTGTTGTGAAATTCATGTGTGAAGTCTTGGACATTCAAGATATCAATGAACAAAAAAAACCTCTAACCGATTCTCAGAGAGTCAAATTTACAAAGGAGATTAAAGGTCTTAAAATAGAAATCACCCATTGTGGCACTATGCGTCGTAAATACCGTGTATGTAATGTGACAAGAAGACCAGCACAGATGCAATCGTAATGAAATGAAAAATTAAATACGTTGTATGTTATTTTTGCCCAGATTTCCTCTACAGCTGGAGAATGGGCAAACTGTTGAATGCACTGTTGCCAAATATTTTCTAGATAAATATCGTATGAAACTCATGTATCCCCATCTTTCATGCTTGCAAGTAGGTCAAGAGCATAAGCATACTTATCTTCCTTTAGAAGTAAGTTAAATATTCAAATCTTATCACCAAAGTGCTGATGTCCATAAAGGTGTGTAATATTGTGGCTGGACAGCGCTGCATCAAGAAGTTGACAGATATGCAGACTTCTACTATGATAAAAGCTACAGCAAGATCTGCTCCAGATAGAGAAAAAGAAATTAATAATTTGGTTCGCAAGGCTGATTTTAACAATGATCCTTATGTTAAAGAATTTGGATTGACTATCAGCCATAGCATGATGGAAGTCCGTGGTCGTGTCCTTCCACCACCTAAACTCCAGTATGGTGGCAGGGTAGGGCTTGAAAATGTAATTTTGCTTAATGTTTTTATTTTTTGATTGTAATCCTAACTGATTTATTATCAAAATGAGAAATTTGAAATAAAGTAAACATACTTATCCTTGCAAAGATACTAAGAAACATTATGCATTAGAGTGGTCATGAAAATTAAAAGTGTTTTTGTTTTAATGTTATGTGTTAGACAAAACAACAAGCTTTACCAAATCAAGGTGTGTGGGATATGCGTGGCAAACAGTTCTATTGTGGTGTTGAAATCCGTGTTTGGGCAATTGCCTGTTTCGCTTCCTCAAAGCTGGTTCGTGAAGACAATCTCAGGTCAGAATAGATATAAATAAAATTATATTATATGGAAAACCACAGGAATTTTACTCAACAACTTCAGAAGATAAGTAATGATGCAGGTATGCCAATTATTGGTGGTCCATGTTTTTGTAAATATGCTACTGGTCCTGACCAAGTAGAACCCATGTTCCGTTACCTGAAAGCGAATTTTGATGGATTACAGTTAGTTGTGGTTGTATTGCCAGGGAAAACACCTGTATATGGTAAATTGGCCCTTAGTGTTTCATTTTATATGCAAAGCTTAGCTGAAGTGAAACGTGTTGGTGATACTGTGCTAGGAATGGCTACTCAGTGTGTTCAAGCAAAAAATGTAAACAAAACATCACCACAAACTTTGTCTAATTTGTGCTTGAAAATTAATGTCAAGTTAGGTGGTGTCAATAGTATTCTTGTCCCTAGTATTCGACCTAAGGTTAGAAATCATTCACAAAGGTGATTATACTTCTGTAACTTCAGGTGTTCAATGAGCCTGTTATTTTCCTTGGTGCTGATGTAACACATCCACCAGCTGGAGATAACAAAAAACCGTCCATAGCAGCAGTTGTTGGATCTATGGATGCACATCCATCAAGATATGCAGCTACTGTGAGGGTCCAGCAACATCGACAGGAAATTATCCAAGAATTATCCGCAATGGTCCGAGAGTTGCTCATTCAGTTTTATAAATCTACTCGTTTTAAACCTAATCGAATCATTTTCTACCGAGATGGAGTGAGTGAAGGCCAATTTCAAACTGTGCTACAGCATGAATTGATTGCTGTGCGTGAGGCTTGCATCAAACTTGAACCTGAGTATCGGCCTGGTATAACTTTCATTGTGGTGCAAAAACGCCATCATACGAGACTGTTTTGTTCTGATAAGAAAGATATGTCTGGAAAGTCAGGAAATATTCCAGCTGGCACTACAGTGGACATGGGAATTACACATCCCACTGAATTTGATTTTTATTTGTGTTCACACCAAGGAATACAGGGCACCAGTCGGCCCTCACATTATCATGTTTTATGGGATGATAATCATTTCGACTCAGATGAATTGCAGCAACTCACATATCAATTATGCCATACATATGTGAGATGCACGCGAAGTGTATCCATACCAGCTCCTGCCTACTATGCTCATCTTGTTGCATTTCGTGCTCGCTATCATCTAGTTGAGAAGGAACATGATAGGTTTGTAGAAGTTTTCAAGTCTGTAAGTTTAGTGTTTATTTTTTAGTGGAGAAGGTTCTCATCAATCAGGAAACAGTGAGGATCGTACACCCAGTGCTCTTGCACGAGCAGTTACTGTCCATGCAGACACTAATAAAGTCATGTATTTTGCCTGAGCACTCCTCACTCTTCAATTTGCTGCCCCGGAACCCAAGCCAATTATAGCTGTGACTCTTAAATATCCACTTTTTTATGTGTTTTTTAAATGCATGAAGCCTTCCCAAACTAATCATGTACAAATGAAATCAATCCATTGATCACAAAGTATACCAAAACATGGGAAGAGTTCTGGGTATCGGTTTGCTCCGAACTTAATTTAAAAAGAAAATGTGCATTACTGTGATGTGAAAATTTCTTAAAAGTTCATCTCTAAACAGTTACTTATTTTAACCCATTTTATGGTAGACTATATTTGTATAGCTCCACAAAATATTTAACAATCTGATTACCAAACTGTTCAATAGGAGCATGTTAGTGTACTTCCTATTTCTTAAGTTATACGTGAATAAATTTAATTATAAAAGCTAAACTTTCATATTATTTGAGTAATATATGAGTGTAATTACACAGCTGCATGATCCATTGTGTAGTGATTAATTAATAATCAAGGTACTGTCGTTTCTCGTTCTTTCTCTGGTGACCAGTGAGATAGGATGCATTCAAAAACCTTGATATCACGAAGGAATCCTGCAGTGATAGTACTTTTACTTGAAATGCTTTCAGGAATCATGATTGTAAATACAACTAAGGTCTGTACGATACATCAATTTAAAATGTAATTAATAATCCTCTTTGTTACCTTTGATGAGCACTCTGTTAATCGTAATAATCTTGCTAGAGTGAGAATGTCAAAAAAACGCCAATTTTTGTCCTGAATGACAGCACTGTTTTGATCTACTACTCTGATAATCACAGAGCAGGAAGCATGCATATATGAGGGGTCATCATTATAAAGCACTGAAAAGAGGTAAAAGAACAAAAAAAATAATAATGGCAGCTTACAATAATCTGAACCAAACTTAATCCCTGTTTTCACAGTCCATCCACAACTTCTGTAATAATGATAGCAAGCATATTTAAAAGGAAAGTGCTTATCTACATTAGAAAATTCTTCCCACATTTTTTCCAATGTTAGGATGTTGCCATTTTTCATGGAAACAGACAAACAACCTATACCATACGACAGAAAAAATGCTTCTTCTAAACTCAGATAAAGTAATTCTTTGATTGGAAATGGGTCCTTTTTAATAGTGTATGTGAAAGTTTCCTTATCATTACAGAAGTCATCCACTACCAAGACATCCGAATTGCTTAATTTTGATTGTTCATCAATAACATTGTTTATTATCTTTGGCTCTTTGCACAAGGTCTCACCAACTTGCTCATGAAGATGTGCCGAACATTGTGCTTTTAGTAGAGAATCTTTAAAAAAATGATTATTTGAACATTTCAATTTTAAACTGTTACCATGTAATATTTCCTCCTGTATTTTATCTGGATTTTCTGTAAGAAATGACATACTATTAAGAATATGCTGCCATTCATATCTCCTCTGATACTGACATTTCTCTATTACTGTATAATGTTCCTTAAATACTGGTTTACTTCTTGATAAATTGCCTTTTCCAAATCCTCCCTATTTTATGGGTGGACAATGTAGCCATTGCCACATAGACCATTTCAAATTATCATTAACTAGATAATTCCTTACCATACGGCACATCATACTTATAGATGTTTCATCATCTATAAAAACACTGTCCCCGTCAAATATTCCTTTATGCTGGTTACACTGCTTCATGTCTGCTTCTACTCCACCAGTGCTGTTCAAAATGGGAAATTTACGAAAGTCATTATTTCTTGAACACCTTTTTGTCTTATGGCTTATTGCAGGCAAATATCTCTTCATAGTAATAATGCTCCTTTTCACAACATATAATGGTATAAGCTGATGAAAAGCTTTCTTTGGATTCAAAATCCAAGAGTGCCAAGTACATAAAGACCACTAAGTACTAATGATCGTTTATTGTTATATCATTGATGAGTTCACTTATTTTTTCCTATAGAAATCGATGCACCTGGGCAGCCTATGGACCACAAGTAAGTGACACAACTTCACGCCTGCTTAACATCTGCGCATGGATTCTCGAAATGATGGGAAAGTGGGAAACAAGAATGTAAATCTGGTTTAACACCTCAGGGCATCAGCACTCGGGTTAGTCCTGGATACAAACCTCGCGGTGAGCTTGAATTCAAATGGTTGCCGTGCAATTTCTACCGAAATAAACAAAATTGAAGTTCTGTTGCTGAGCGCTACAAAGAACTAGCATAAGACGACTTGGACGACATCTGCGGCGAAAACACGAAGTGCCGCTAGGGAGTTCGAACAAGCAGACTCGCAGGAATGGACAATAGTCGGAGATCACAGCCAAATACAAACGCGTTTCCTAAGAGGTGGAGTAACAAAAGCAAAAGAAAATCGAGAGGACTATTCAGGACAGAGGTATTTCAAACAAGTGCTCCAGGTCGTTATCATTTGAATTCTGAAACAAAATCCAATAGACAAAAAACATTGTAATACAAGAGTATCGAGATGCTCGTCTCAATTAACTGCCAACTGACAAGTTTAAAATATTCTATTGCAAGTCGACAGATTATAAAGTGCTTGCACTTCTTTAGTGTGCTCATGATTGCCTTTTTGTGATTTCATGAGCCTTATTCCGATCACGAAATCTACCATTCATACTCACTGGTTTCTTTCAAATTCGTTTTTTTCTTTCGGAGCAAGTACGCATTTTTTAGAGCAAATCAAATAGATATATTTATATACATTCAATCATTTACAATGCCTTTCACTTCAGAAATGCTTTTATTCCAATTGCATCTATTGCGATTGTGCCCACCAATGCATTCAGTCAACTATAGTCTTACCCTATAGTGCTTAGGATTACGTCACAAGAAGAAAAGATTATTTCCTCAAATTTACACGAATGCTGCCGTTAATGCACTTGCATTTGTACGAAATCTTGTTTCTTGCGTTAACAAATCAACTTGTTTATTCTGTGAAGAAGTGTATAAGCAAGACGTGAGAACATTCAGAACATCGACTCTTGCATTGAAACCTTTCATTTAGTTCAGGTACAGTATATTTTGATTTACTTTGCTCAGTTGCCTCAAAGCATAGGTTATTTGTTATCAGTCAAGCAAGTTCTGACGATTCATTTTCTGTTATTTCATCGATAAATACGAATCACTCACTGCAAAGCAGATTTCGCTCTAACATCCTTTTTCACTTCGAATTTTTGTACAAATATCAATATGCAATTTGTACAAAAATCTCATTACTAATACCATCTCAGTAGTTGCACCTGCAGTGATGTTCGTGAGTTCTTTCAAGACAGCATGCAAAAATATTCAGTGCTGTTTCAAGTTTAATCAAGACCGATGTGAGCCAAGCATTTGGTTTTCCTAAATTTAACACACTGGATTCCTCTGTATGTGTGTGTGTGTTTTTAAGTACATCCTATAGCTTTCTTTTCCTCTATAAAAATGCCTATACCATGCCTGCTTGCTTTAGAATTCCCGACCATCGAATATCATCTCACTGATTACTTCTAGTGTGCATTTCTTCCTCTTTCGAAGCGTATACAAAACCTATTCGTATTAGTATAATCACTATTATTGTATTTCCAATTTCTTTCTTTGAATGTCCTTAAAATTCATGAAACCAAGCTAATTTTATGCTTCTGTCCCATCAATGTTAGAATGTTAAAACTTTCTATGACTCTTCTGCGCCAATCCTTTTCTTATCTTTCTCATTTTACTATCAAATTCGTCTTCGGTAAAGGTTTTCTTCGATGTCTAAGTATGGAGGGGTTATTAGATAAAAACAAAGCTTTGAGAATTGTGCTTTGAAATTTTTGCTGGTTCATGTAGTTTTCACAATCTTGTCGCCCATCCTTTTTATATGCCCTATGTTTTTCAATTTTATATTTATGGGTTCAAAGCACTGACTTCAGTAATCTCCCATAGATGGGTATTGTCTCCCAATAAAATCATGTCAATATAACTCAATAGTTTCATATTCACATATTCATTATTATTGCTATTCACATTCATTGTTATGATCTCTACACATTGACAGCATAGTTGCTATTCCATATAATTGTATTACTATTGTAGCTGTATAGAAGAGCAGTTCTTTGATCTCAACAATATATTTTCTGTATATCATACCCTGGACACTTTGTTCTTAATTTTTTTATTTTTTCTTTCTCTCGTTCCGATCAGCCTTTTCGATTGCTCTCTCATGGTAGGGTTTTCTTCTTGCAACCTTAAAGAATATTAGTTTAACTGCATGATTTAACATTTGGAGCAATATTTGAAGGCTGTAACTGTGCTGCAGAATACTACTGATGAAAATGAGATCTGTAAGCGTTATAAGAGTTGTCGTTGTCATAAAACGAACACCCCTTTTTGATGTTTTTGTTTTCTTTTTCAAGTAACAAATTTAAGTGAAAAATTGTGAAAAAGTCAGCTTATGAAAATACAGAACTTTTCTTTACCTCCTGTTTTTTTAATACATGAATCAAACAGTCATGCGCAATTTTAAAGATAGTTTACTGCATTAGATCTGCGCGTTTTGCTTTCCCATTAATGCAATTTTAATCGCTGCCTACACATAGTTACGATCCAATTTTCTGCATATCAGCATTTTACACAGTGATAAAGTTGGCAGTGTTGGTAACATTTCCTCCGCTGTTAGGGGTGAATAGGCAAATGCAATCTTAATTGTATTACAAATGCAAAGTTCCCACTTTTAAAATGGCGTCGAGAATGAAGATGAGAAAATGCAGTTGTTGAGTCCGGAAAGTATTCAGTATAAACAACTTCAATTAATAGCAGATTTTTTTCAAAAGATAACACACTGCAGGTGTAGACTTGTATCAGAAAGAACGGTTTTTACTCAAAGTAGGTATTATTTTACCACCGATGGGTGCAGTAATATATGAAATAAGCATTCACCAAGTGAATCATGAACGAAACTAAGTAATCTGTACTAAGAAAGGAAATAATTATTTAATTAAGCTACAATTACAGATGATGATAAATTCGTTTTGTATCAATTTATGCATGTGTAAGCGTGAACTTGAAGAAAGCACAAAACAACACTAATTAGCCTTACTTCTTTGAGTGTTCCAAAAAATGGCTGCGATTTTTTCGGGCTGAGCGAAACACAGATAAAAAACAGGTAAAAAGATAGCACTTTCCATTGCCAAGCAAGTAAATTACCCATGATATTACTTTGCTTTAGAAGAGAATGTACAATTTATCTGAAGAATTTGACTTCCATTTCAATCTTATGAAAAAGCCTTATTGAAATTTTTTGAAATTTTCAAAAGTCCGCATATATGATAGCATATTATAATGCTATGGTTTGCTCGTTAAGCGGCCTTTTCTCCTCCTTATTATTTAGTTTGGAAGGAACTGGAAGGTTGCAGTGCAAAACGATGAAAAAAAATGAAACGCCCTTCACCCCCTCAAATGCACTTCAGCCTTGATGATCGTTAATACACGAAGTACTTGTCGAGTCAAAAGACGATTTCTTGTTAACAGATCTGCTATCATGCATCTAGGAAATTACCACCTCCGGCCGATATCATTCTGAATTTGATTCCGCCGCTTTTCCACGATCTCGGTTGGAACGATATCCCACGTTCACTCCAAGTAAGGCGGGTAACTATTCTGCATACGTCATATTCGTTTAACACCCATCGCTTTAAATGCAGTTGCAGGGTGTAGCATATTTCGACTAACTTGCATTAGCTTATTTTGCCAAGATCCAAAAACTGCAAGTTTCATCAATCCTGGTCTCACTTTTGCTTCAAAGAAATGTGGGAAAGCGCAAATCAATTGCTTCGAATGCTGTTTTCACGAAAGATAGGGCAGGATCATTGCCACGATGCTTTATCGAGAATACGCGTAGTGCCGGCTGGGTATCAAGGGAATCCAGACAGGTCAGTGAGATGCCTCTGTGGATCCAATCCACCTGACGGGGCCGATAGCTTCTCTGCTCGCAACTGTTTCAAACCGGCGACCTCTCCCGGTCTGAAAGTACAGGGTTTGTCTCAAAAGACGTCGAGTTCGATGGCACCACCAACAGTTTTAAGATTTCACGTCAATGGACTGATTGACGGAAAATGGAACAAATCTAGCAGCGACAACAGAAGCGTTTGGATCGGCAGGCTCAGAAGAATATAGGTAGAACGGGCACTTGAGAGAACAGTATCCAGGACCGCATTTAGGGACTCAATATTTGATGCCTATATGAGAAAGGAAATTCACCTCAACCGCTTCACGATGCAATGCCAGGCAGCGTGGACATCCTCTCTTGCAAAACACCTGGTCTGAGTGAAGACCCTCATGTCCTGCGTTGGACGGCGCCGGACTCGGGGGCATTCCCTATCCAGCGTCGAACCCATGGGTCAGCAGATCAAACATTTGCTTATGTTGAGAAACGGAACGTTATCCTGGTGCCGGCAAGAAGAGGATGGTTAAGGAGAGGCAGACGAGCTGGTGACCCGAATAAAGAAGGCTGACCCGAAACAGTTGGTGGCTACCAACCAGGCTATTCCTGGAACAGATTCGAAGCTAATGCCAGATCTCGCTCTTTTGAGAGCCATCCTGACAAACATGCCAAAGCTGTGTATCACCCTCACACGAAAAACAGGTGCAGCCTTTAGATCGCTATTATCGACTGCTATTGCAGATGCTGCTTATACCTATTATCGAGGCCTTTGTGAAAATTCATTAACAGATTCGAAGTTAAAGCCAGATCTCGCTCTTTTGGGAGGCTGTGCCGTTGTTTTCAGATTCCAGGTGTCCCATAAGGGAATGTGGGCATGCTGGACGTCTCTTAGCCCCTCCTCCCTCAATATTCATCAACAGCGTTGAGGGGAGGAAATTCAGAAGACGGAAAGACAACGCGGAAGAGTTGGCTTTCCACTTTGTCGCTACCATGAGAGAAATCCTAGTGGAATTCTGGGATTCGAGAGATGGCAGAGTGTTCAGGGAATCGAAGACCCCCAAGAAGCAGGGAAAGTACATCGGAAAAGAGATGTACTCGAACGTACAGAATTTCCACAATGTGTACCAGGAACATCTGCTGGGTCACCGCCCGTAAAATAGGAACCAAATTCACAGGAGGAGCTGAAGAGAAGAGGCATGTGAAGCAGAAGAGAGCCAGAATCATCTGTTTTCTTTCCCCCTTTTAACATTATTTAATGTAAAAAGAATCCGAATGTAATTGACCCTAAATGAAGATTTGATCATCTCTGCTAGGATGAAGCTTGGTTAAGGATTTGTGTGAGCATTCAAGTAAACCAATCTTTAACTAACGAGATTGAAAAAGGTTGTATTACTCGTTTCTAACTTTGATGACCTTTCAGAAAACCTCTAGTTTGCTTGTTTCGAAAAATTTGATCCCTATGATTTAGTTTTTATTTTTTTGTAAACTTAGTGAACATTTGAGGTAAATAATTTTCTTTTAAAAGCTTAATTCAGTTTCATCTTTATGGTCTTCGTACTTTTCCGTTTTCATTTTAAAAATCCTTTCGATGCTTCTGTGAGTCGAGGTACTCTTTTACAGAATCTGTGCATTCAAGATTCTAGATTCTACGTTATTCTACATCTGGATTTTTACATTAATTGATTTTATCACAACTCATTTATACGTCAATACAACAAACCTAAAAATCTAATCAATAGGAACTTCCTTTTCGTTCTAAGAATCGAACACTCGGTTGTCAAGGTGTGGACTTTGTAGGAAGGTAGCAGCCAGAATGATCTGGGGAATTTTGTGTTGGGTCGATGCTCGTCTTTGAACTCCGTAATAGATTCTTGATCCTCTTCAAAGAGTGTTTTGTTATCTCAACTTGGTTTCTTTGTTCTCGTTTGCATCATACAAATGCTTATTTATCAGGATTGCCAAGTTTATTTAAAGTCGAGTCCCTCATTTCTGAATTGAGGAAAAGGAACGTCATGGAGCAACTGCATACTGGAAATTCATCCTCTGATTTCTACCAAGATTTTGTGCAGGTTGAGGGTGTGCTGCATCTCTGGCCAGATGAGTTTCGCTATTCAGGCCTTAGGCGCTGAGCATTTGTTGCACGCATGCAAAGACAAAAAACTAACGGCAACCTCAAAAAGTAGAGACGGCTTTGTAATCGTTGCGCGATCTACGGAATCTGATTAGACGCGACCTTGAATGTGTTGAGGAACTAATTCCTGTGCATTTTCCCGGTCTGTTGTTTTTTGATACAAAAACTCCTTTAAGGATTCAGGGAGATCCTGAATTCGCCATTTCCTGATCTCAGAAGGGACTCTAGATTTCTTTTATGATTTCAAGCGTCACCATCTTTGCCAGCACCATTGTAGAGAAGCGGATTCCCTTTTTGATGAACTTTTCCTAATTGCTCTAGATGAGAACACCAGCTATGGATTTTCAGTGCATCAAGATACAGTTAGAAATCCAAGCATCCACTGCTTGCTCACTCTTTCATTTATTCACCATTTTTGTCGACTTACCCCGGTATACGTAAAGGGAGGTGTTGCGATTACTCTTTGGCATTCATTCTCATTACTGATGAACCTAGCATTCTTAACACATCATTCTGAATGAAGAAGAAAGGAAAACATGGGATCCTATGGTAAAGGAATTTCAGTGATTACCCGTTAGAGTGCGTCCCCGAATTCTCGTTTTCCTTCGAGTTCCTGGGTGGGCCTCTTCCCATCAGTTGCATCACGAGAAGCAAGTTTTCTGATAGCGTCATCTGCCCTCCAAGGCATTTCGCAGTAACACTCTCCTGATATTTCCTGTTTTGCGTTCTTGTGCAATTGTGCGTGTTCTCGATTTCTTCCTGAGCGAGACTTTCCGCTCTCTGAAAATCCGCACCGTCTTATAAATCAGTTAGCATCTCTGTTTTCCCTTTTACATTCTGTAAAAGCAGATGCCAGAAGCCCCTTGAGCACCTAAAGCTCGTGCAGGAAGACAGAAGGCTCACTTGCATTCCAAAGCCAAACATCTCGCTCGTTTCGCGTAAGCAACCTGCGGTCAACAGGAGATGCCTTACGAAAGACTACAGAATGATTGTGCGAGTGTGCTCGAAGAGGAAGGGATGGGAAGATCTCAAATTCCACCACCTGATTTTCCATCACGCTACCTTTTTTTTTTTTGGTAGGTGCGAAGCACGTGAACTCCACTTTTCGACCCGGTGAGAAAGAAACCTCTGGTTTTCATCAGCTTTTTGCTGTTGCGAAGTGGTCTGCTGTTGATTACGCTGGACCGAGATGAGAAACGGAAATCGCAGAGCATTTTCTGTTGCTCCTCTGCACACACTCAAGATACCACTGTGGACAGAAGGCGAGGAGGAAAATCGATCTCCCTCAAGCATGTGGGGAGGAACCCAAGGGATGGGGAACCATGGTTTACTTCTTACTGTTGTGAATAGGCTGCCGCTGAAAAGTTGCAGCATATCCCACGTGCATGCGGAGCATTTAGTGTGACTTGAAAATGATCAGTACCACGGAAGATGAAGAACATTTCCCCAGTTGTGTGTGTGTTTTTATTTTGCAAAGGGCGTGCTGTAGGCGTGCTTTAGTAGGCGTGCTGTTCAAGGTGAAGTTTTAATTCTTCAAAACACTTTTGTCTTTTTAAGACATCAGAGCCGCACGAAAGGATTCCCTCCCACTCTGATTCTGAATGTATTTCATCGCTTTGATACATTTAGCAAATCTGCGCTGATGGATACACCGAAGTACTTCTCGAAGGGCACAGTACAATCAGCAAAAATTTCGCGGTTGTTCTGTCAGGCTTCCAAGTAGACTGATAAGGGATAAAGCATGAGGATAGATGGAAGCTGGATGGTGCATGGGTGAGAAAGGACGTTCTCAAAATGCGGAAGCCCACAGCATTCTTATAAGTGAGAGAGAACCGAATGATTCCAAGTCAAACTCTTCAGCGCATACATGAATACGAATGTACTCAGACATCCAAGAACACTAAAAAGGACACATTGGGGAATAGGTAAATGGGAATGGGTAGGTGGACAGGATGATCAAGGTAGCATTCCATGTGTGCGCGGTGATTTTCCTATATTCCAGTCTGTGCGATTTCGTTTCCAAGCATCAGAAATGGTGGTATCGAGCGAAGAAGTGTCTTTGCGGCAGAAACAGCGGCATTTTTCGCATGCTGCAGGATTATTGGGACTTTCACCTGCGTGCTTTGCTACATCATCTTTCCGTTCAAGAATCATCTTCCTCCGAATCATCCGCATCCCAAAACTGCGAGCGACGAATCACTCAGAACAGAAGAGGAAATTCGCATGGGACAGCTTTCAGCTTTGAGCTTACCTGAGTCTGCTCCCGCGAACGCATCCGTTAATGCAAACAACGAAATCCTGGGTCGAAGATTCGTGACACGTCCGAAATTCCGCAGTTCTCATCTCAATCCCAGGTCATCTGGCGCCTTGTTCGTTTAGAAAAAAGATCCCTCGGGGGAGGGAACAAATCATGGTAAACGGGGGAAATTTCTTGAAGAAGAAACGCCATTTCGAAAGTGAACAGGCCAAAAAATTTAGCACCCCCAAACGAAAGAATCCCAGGAGCATTGATTGGGAAAACGATATCTTTATTTTATTATTTAGCATCCTTGGAAAGATCTCCACGCGTTTGTCCTTTTTTTCTTTCATTTGCTGCCAAGGCGGCGGCGATGAATCTTTCAATGACAAGCCCATGACAAGGACAATTCCTTAAAGTCACGGGTAGGAGGAATTCGAATTTTTAAGCCAAGTCAGAAAACAAAAAAAGAATAAAAACAAGCAATCATAAAAAAGTTAAGCAAAAAACTGTTCTTCCTAATTCTTCCATCCTTCCATTCGACCCTCCATGCAGAATGAGACGTGTTTTTTCAAGCAGAAATCCATATAGAGAGAGGTGCAGAGCACGCTAATTCGAGACTATGAAACACATCATTTAAATACATACATTATTTCGGAAGATGTTTAGAGGAACGATCTTCCATTGCGTCGAAAAAAAACACCTGATTGCATAAAAGTCCGAGAGTTCAAAGACGTGCTGTGTCTTCCTTTATTTCTGGAAGAAAGGGTTTTCTTGCAGAACTGGAAGCCCGCCAAGCACTTTTCTCAATCGTCAAGAAACACCGTAGCAAAGACAGCTGAGCAAGGATTACGCGTGTCTTCTCACTGTTCAAGTTAGTCTGTGGCCAGTCGCTCTCTCCTGAGTCTCAAGAAGGGTTCGCCTCCTGGTCCGATTCCCATTCAGTGGCAGACCGTTTCCTTTTGCCGCAGGATGGCAAGTTGGAATTGGCGAATGGAATACGCCAAAATTCGGCGCCAGGAGAGTGACTTCTGAGTAAAATGAGACTTCCTTCACGAAAGCTGGTCTCCCAACCGTCACGGCGGGTCACGGTCAGAGAAAATTAGCCCATGCCCTTAAAAGCTCTCCTGGTCTTTCATCTTTCCTTGATTCTTTTGGCATCATCAGATTTTATTTTTTTGTAAACATCAGACCCCCATCAGATGTTACAAGTGGAGATGGTAGACGAAAAGCCGAAAGCAGGAAGCCACGAACTTCCCTCCTGTGGGCTGCTCAGGTAGCAACGTCTCCAGAAAGACGGGTGGCGAAGAGAATTCCAGATCTGCTCTGGGAATCGAATCAAAATTTTTAGCAGTCTTACAAGTGATGGCTTTTGGTCTGTGGGGAAAAAATGCCACGGCAAAAAAAAAGTTGACCCTTTTTTCTTGAAGAAAAAAAATAGTGCCTCTCATAATTTATGATAGAGAGGTGACAAATGTCATGAGCTTTCATCGCGTGATGCTCTGTACAAGGACGAAGAAAGAAAGAATACATCTCGCAGCCTCTGGATGGTGTTCACCTAGGGCACCTCACGAATATTACAATTGTTAGATGCTTTCGCAATTCTGAAAGTAATTCACAGAAGAAAACGAAGAGAGATTCAGGAGGGAGTGACCACGGAATCGCTTGATAGAATCTCATCTGTTCCGAAGATCTAATCCAAAGAATGTCATCTGTCTGACCGTCATCGAGGTAACAGCATCGAACCTGCCGTGTTGAAAACGCACGGGTGCAGCAAGCCGCATTCTTAGGAGACGTAGGATGAATGAGAGAAGAGGGCCACTGAGGCCGCCGCTGACTTGAGCGCTTTTGGCGGAGAGGAAAGAGGCAGCGCACGTGCATGCTGGTCTCAAAGCGCTTTCTAAAGGAGAAACGGGCGCTCACAGACGCCGGACGTTTATTTAAAAAATAAATTACAAGTCAGAAGGGGATGAATACAAGGAAAGCCCCCCCCCCCCCGCTTCCCCCCACAAAAAACCAAGTTTATTAAGGATGATTACCGGACCGCAGGCCGGCATCTATATGAGTACGGAGCGGAGGGAGGGGGCAGTAAATAAATAAATAGAAGACGGGAGGGTAGAGAGAAGGTAGTCTGTGATTTTCTTCGTTCCTTTCTTCCTAGAGGCGGCTCTGGATGGTGGCGGTCTCCCTAACGACATCTGTCAGGTGAATCCACCTTGCAGCCGTCCTCATGAAGGCGGCTGCCATGCTGGCGACCTCCCCCTTTGCTGTGAACGAGACTCCAACGCTCGGCGGACCGTCGCCACAGAGCAGATGCAACAGACGGTTGCGATAGAAGCACCCGTCTTCAGCCCGCCTTGAGTGACGAAGAAGCTCCTCAGAAGCCCGAAGTAGGGGGGGGGGGTCTTCCAGGAGTATATGGAGCGCCGAAATTAGTCTCCGCCACAAGTCCTCCAGGGCACTGCGGTCCAACAGGAGATGTGGGGGCGATTCAATCGACCCGCACCCTGAACAGTTCTTGGAGACAACTTTCCCGGGAACCTGGTGCTTGCGCTGATTGCACTGGAGTTCCCAGCGCAGAAATGGCGGAGCGTCCTATTTCCACCGGAGTGGGAACGGGAGGCATCCGCACACGAAGGGAACGGACCGCGACTCCTCCGGGAGAGCCATACTGGAAAAGTCGCTCCACCGAGGGAGTCCCTTCGCTCGGAAACGAGGAGAGGCAGGGTCCACCACCTCGCTCGCCTTGCAGCCGTCTCCGGGGAGTTCCTCGAACCCCTGCGGTGTTGCATGAGAGACTCTCACCCCGGCGCAGTGCCGCCTTTCTGTCGAGGCCTCCGCCCTGCTCTACGACCGCTTCCTGAGGGTGCGTGCTCCTCGCTGTCCTCTCCGCTCGGGTCGTGCTCCAGGTCGCTCTCCCTACCGTGGATTTTCCCGCGACCGTAGGCGCTGACCACTCCGCCCCCGCCGGCGTCCACCTGCTGACACGCGGCTTCGTCAGGTCAGCGACGGCCGAAGGAGTGAGCGCAAAAGGACAACGCGAGGAGAGGGAGCTCGGATGGGCCGATGATGGGGAGAAGGGGGGGGGGAAATGAGGAACTGGGAAAGTTCGGGAAAGGAGTGGAAAGGACAGGAGGAAGCTTCCACACGGGATTGGAAACCCACCTGGTTCGCTCCTCCCGCAGAGTCCTGATGCGCGTCGCCATCTCTTCCCATCACCATCTCGTGCCCACCGTTGCGGAGGAAATTCGAAAAAAATAAATAAAAAATAGCGGCTTCCCAGCTTGTCCTCTGGAGTCTCGCTGCAGCTGCAGCTGCCAGAGATCCCTCCATCAGAGTCTCTCACCTTTCCTCCTCGATGTTCGGCCCGCCGTGGGACCCTTGCGTAGGTGAGCAGGCAGGAATGGCTGGGGATCTAGTGGTGCGGAGCCAGTGAGTCCGACCATGGAGGAGAGTCAACAGAAGTCTCCAGGTATCAAATCTCCAACACCGGACACCATGGAGATGAGTCTTCTTCACGGAGGGGAGGGAATCTGGAGATGGGGGACCTTGTCTCCGGTGGGTTGAGGGAGCAGGACGCACCCGAAGTTCCCTGAAGAACAACAACCGGAAGAATTGATGGGGACGGCGAAGAAGCTGGAGTTAGCGGGTTCTCCAGAAGTGCGGGTGGACGGATTCGATCTCGAAGCTGCGACCGCCTGGAGCGCGACGCCGATCCGCCCCCACCCAACCCGTCGCCCAGGAAACGCTGCTTTTGGAAGGCTCGGCGGCTTTTGCTGCGGTGCAGGAGGGCCACGTCTGGTCGCCTCTTCCTCCTGGGATGAGAAAGGAAGGAGAAGGAGGGGAAGGACTCCCCCTCTCTCCCCCGATCCTCCATTCCGAATTCCTGCTACCGGATCACGCTGCCACTGCCACGCGGGATAGGATGGTCGTGTCAGGAGCATTCATTCACCCTTCTGCCATCCCGGAGCGAATGAATTCCTCTGGGTTAGGAAGGAATCGACAGGGAAGAAGCTGAGAGTCGAAGGAAGGAAGGAGTAGGAGTCCCGTGCCGCCACGCCATCTTTCCTTCTATCGGGCTCCTGCCGGCCCGCGTTCGCCTCTGCCGCCGTCCGCGTTCTTCCCTGCCGGAGCGAGCTGGTTCGCTCCCCCTCTGGAGCGCCTACACTCCTGCTGTTGCCCTCCTCCTAGCTCAAGGGGGTGCCGTGACCTCGAAGCGCAGAAGCCTCCCGGTGTTCCGAAAGGGAGCCACCGACAGGATGCTTGCTGGTGGTGACCTCCGCAAGCGCAGCCGTGGAGCCGAGGTGACGGAGCCGCCCCAATTTCGCCCCCCAAGGACGAGATCACGGCAACTCCGGAGAAGGACCACCCCTTCCCGCAGCGCGCGGCGGCGGGGGCAGTTGTCTGCCTAGAGTGAGGCTGCGCTCACAGGGATGGCTCCGCCTGCGTCGCAGATAAGGACGAGGCTATCGGGTGAGCTCCGTTGCCGGGATACCTAGGTCAACGCCATGATGGACTTGTGGAGAAGACGGAGAGAGCCTCGACAGCGCACGAGCGGCCGGCAGCACGGTCGACGACCCGGCGGTCTAGCGTCCCGCCAAGCAGAGCTCTGCTCCCCCGGACGAGGGATTGGTCCTTGCCTGTTTTCAGATGGAGAAGAGTCCTCCGCGCCTGCGTAGACCCAGGGCGTGGCGCCACCTTGGTTGACTGAGAAGGAGGAGGAGGAAGAGAGGAAAAGAAGAAGAAGAGGAAGAGTAGGAGAAAGGGAAGAGAGGAAGACGGGGGAGAAGGAGGAAGGAGACAGCGGAAACTGCCGCTCGCCACTTCCGGCACGTCCCCCTCGCGGGGCGAAAGGGAGGAGCTCCTCGCTGCTCCCTGGAAAGGCCGAGCGGGGACGAAGCCATTCCAGGCGCTCCTCTCCCTTCGGGAGCGTTCCTGAACCTCACGTGCAGAGCGTCGAAAGACCCGTGACGGGTAGGATGCGCGACTGCTGGGAGAATGCCTTTCCTAACGTGGCTGGGGTGCATCACAAGTGACTTCCTTCTTCCTCACCCTCTCGCCGCTCTCGTTCCCGCAAGCCTTCTAGGCTGCGCTCCGCTCCCTCTTCGCCTCCCCTCCACGCGGGCAAACGGGTAAGATCCCTGCAGCGGACTGCACTTGCTGACAACCCGGCCGGAAGAAGTGGACAAAAAAGGGGGCAAGGAACAGGAAGCTGCTTGCATCCCCGTGGGACGATCTCTCCCTCTCTCCCCCGATCCTCCATTCCGAATTCCTGCCACCGTATCACGCTGCCGCTGCCACACAGGATAGGAGGGTCGTGTCGTGTCAGGAGCATTCATTCGGCCCTTCTGCCATCCTGGAGCGAAATGAATTCCTCTGGGTTAGGAAGGAATCGAAGGCTCCTTCGGGTTACGTGCTACACGCTCTTTCACCCCTGTCTTCCCGGCTTTGCTTCCGGCTCTCTCGCAAAGGGCGCTCGACGAGGAGATGGCTCTGGCCTCTCACGGGTCGGGTTCCCATGGTGCTCTCTGCTCGCCCGCGAGCGGAAGCGGGTCGCGCGTGGGAGCATGCGGTGCAATCCTCCGGCTTCCATCCCGTCTGAGGGCACGAATTTTGTTCTCCTTCCCAGCTCTGGCCGCCTCCGCCACCGCCTTCCCGTCTGTTGGCATGGCGCGTGGCGAGGCGGGCAGGGACGACCCACCTCCCTCTGGTTTTCGTCTCCGGGAGGTGCGTTGAGGAAACGGGACGCACCTGAGAGAACTCCCCCTCATCCCCTCGCTCCTCCCCCAACCTTGGAACGGCGGACTTGAGGTTGTTGCCAGGGCTCGCTCCGCGAATCTCGTTCGAATGTCAAACGACCGGGAGCGCTGGGGAGATGAACCCACCCTCCCTGCAGTACCACAGGAAGCACCCTGAACTCTGACAATTCGAGCATCCAATCATCTTCCCCGGGTCCTCTTTCCTTCTTATTACGAGTGGGAAGAGGCTTGGGAGAATGGACTGTGAGGTCACGTGGTTTTGGCGTTAGCATTCAGAACTACGCACCGCGCATGCGAGACTCGGAAGGAAGTCAGCAGTGGGAAGCAGCCCAGCAGCTGCTTCGACACCCTTGCAGGGTTTCGGAATTCCTCTTAAGCAGTTGCTCCCTCCATTTCAAGAGGACCCAGACAGACAGCGAACGCCGATCGCCCCGCCTTCAGCCTCATTCAAACCGCTTCTCTTTCCGACAGGCAGCTGGGACGCATCTCTGGATGGGACATAGGAAAGGAGTCCATCTGTGGATTATCACCGGGCAACAGCTCAAAACGAGAATTCTCAGAACTACGAGCATGAAGGTGAGGAGAGGAATCCGCCTCCGAGTGGTCGCTGGGATGGCGAAGATGCGACACCTGTCCCAGTCCTCCTCGCGCCGATGCCCACTGTGTCCCTATTCAGCCAGCGGTCCTCCCCATCAAAAAATCCATCCCAGGTACCACCATTTCTGTTTCACTCGCAGGGCAATGGCGACCAGGATTCGGGTTTGCCTTCGACCTTTCGAGATGTGTCCTTTGCCTCTTTTTGTTGCTCCGAACGCAGGTGGCACTCGGTGGGAACTCTTCGTTCGTCGATCTTTCTTTGCAGATCTCCAAGGCGTAACACTTAAGGGTTTGCGCTTCCTTGAAGACAGGCGTTGTCGTCATCTTGAGGCGATCTTCTCATGCCAGCAGATGCAGTCCAAATTTCGTCCTCCTCTTGGATGAAAAATTGATTGTACATAGTACGAAAAGTACATAGTACATACTACGAAAGATAACGAGGTCATCGAAAGCAATTCACAGCAAACCAGTTTAGCTGGAGATTTCGTTTATAATACGGCATAAATAATGGTTTACTAACTTGAGGCTAAATATATATATATACATATTCAGGATCAAGTAAGTAGACCTTTATGCATTATTATGTATTTATATGTATATGTGTGGTCATGGTTGACCAGTAATCATGATTTCATTAACCTTACATCATCTGTTTAACCCATCAGTAATGGAAGAATTTTGTTAAAAATAAATGCCATAAGCATGCTCTCTTGTGTACATTTCCTCCTTTTACTGTGCACAGACTTATTGCTTCCAGTTTCAGGTCTAGCTTGTCTCTCGATGCATTATTCCAGATGTTCCTGAATGTGTCTCTTTGGTATCGCGCGTATTTTTAATGACCCAAATCCAAATTGTCTTTCATTGATTTCCTGCAGTTCCATTGATAAGAGTACGATAAGAGTGGTTTTTCTCTGGAAGCACCAGATCCGTCTCCTGATTATTTCCTTATAAGAGAAATAAGTGACAGGCTCCGAGAGAGTGAGAGAGAGATACTCGCGAGTCCGCAGCATATCGCCATCTAGTCAGCATCTTTGCCTTTTTTGATCATAAAGTCTTCTACACTAGCCGCATTTGCTTATTCAGTTACCTTAAGACTACGCTCTTTTGCATCTGCACAAATTCAGGTCGTCTCTTTAGGCGAATTGAGAAAACGATAGGATAGGATAGGATGGATCTAAGACATGTTTCAGCTCCTGAACGATTTTCTCTGTATACGTGCAAATTCATCGTAGCAGTTGGTCCTCACAAATAGATTCCAGAACAGCACCTATTGGTATGCATTTTGCACAGGTACATTAATTTTAACTTGCGAAACCTTTCAAGCACTGATATATGCTGAATTTAGGGCTGATTTGGTAATACTGAGAATTGCTTTCTATAAGCTTGACAATGTGTCTTTCGTTCTTTGCTCATCCTCTCTATCACGCCCTTTGCGAAATACCTATTAATTTTAAATTATTATGTACCTGTATGTGTTAGTTGGTTGGAATTCTAGAGATTTCTTTCCTTCCATAGCTGACTGATTCCTAAATTGTCTTTTCCTTTGGAGGGAACTTCGATTCAAGTGCCGTTCTATCAGTAGGCGCAACGGACGCAACTCTACTGATTTTTCTTTTGCACACAGCTGAGTACGGATAATAAAGGCATCAACACAGGGAAACTGAACATCCAGGATGTGTGGGCGCCAAAATTGCAAGAGTGATAGGACAGCACGATCCATCCCATCATTCGGCTGAAGAGACGCGGTCAGGAAAGTTCTGGGACTCGAAATACGCAGGGGTCAGTTATGAAGACGAGCAAGATGACTGCTCTCAAACGGAGAGATCAATCGCTACCCATGTCCTCAACTATGGCTGAAGCGATCGGATGGATACCGAGAAACTGAGGAGACGGAAGGTGGGCTGATTCGGCAAGAAATGCCCAGACTGCAGAACTGAACTTGGGAGTTTTCTAGGGCAACACCCGCGGCAAGATGAGGTCTGGACTTTTCTGGTCTCTTGAGATATCTCCTCGTTTTATCTGCCTTGCTCTCCAAGAATGTCAGGTTGTGTCTCCTCTGAGTCTTAATGACGCAGATGCACATCCCTTTATCAGTACGTCCATTTACGCATCATTCTCGAGATTCGTTGCCTCTCTCATTCATGAGGAAGCAGCGAAGGATGGAGAAAGAAAGAGGAGAACCTTAAGGATCTCCGCTGAGGCCAGGCTATCAAGGAAACCAGAGAGGCCCCTCAGGACTGGTTCCTTCGGCTTCCGATTTTCAATTCATTTTGGGAGGAACTTTTGAGCCCAACTCTCCTCCGGAAGGACAGTTTAGAGAGATGGCTAATTAGTGTGCCGCTGTTGATGCAAGGGGATTCGACCAAGGTCCATTCTCGAGATTGTCAGCGCTCTCTTCGTGTCCGAAACAAGATTCAGGGAGAACGATCACTTAGTTTCCCGAAAGGGGATTTGGGACAAGGAGCTAAACGAGGATGTGGAAAAGACGAGGAACACTGTCACTAGAGTAGAAAATCTGAACGGCAATGGACTGGTTCGGTGGTATGAATGAAGAACGGTGCCGTGAAGCGGATGTCAGTTCCCGCGGTTGGCAGCTGGACTTGGTCCTCGAGGAAGCCGAAGGGAAGAAGTTGAACGGAAGCATCTTCCCCAGTTTTCTGATGTGCACCTTTATCCTGATCCCAAACCTACTTTAGCGCGAACACGTTCTGTTCTTTCTTGCCGCACAACACTGAGAACGCGAGCTTTCACGAGGGAACTCCCGCTAACGGCACGTCTTCCTCGAAAGCCGTGGTCACTGAGGTGCTCTTTAAATTGCAGCAATCCGGCTGCAGTTGATCTTTTTTTCTTCGTGCCATCTTCCCGCATTGGAAGCTCCTGGGAAAGTTGGGCAACCAGAGTGACACGGATGCAAACAGGCAAATGTTACCAAAGAGCGGAAGAACTACGATTAAGACAGAGGAATTACTGGATCACTTTCACTCATTACCTAGCTCTAGATAAGCAGAAGCTTCATTCCCTAGAAATCTGATTTTTCTCTCGTGCTATTTCATAGAGAATTCCTACCGGAAACGCTTGGATCCGCATCGGGGCGCTCTGCTTCAAATTTCTCGAAGGATGGTTTCACCCTACTCGTCTCGTTTCCATCTTGTGCGTTCCACTTGCTTGGAACGTTCAAGAAGCTCTTCTTTGAATACATCCTCTTCCATGGTTCCTCCGTCCTGTCTTTTTTTTAATCTTTTAAAGAGGGGAGAGGGAAGGACACTGAATGGTTTCTGAGATCCTCAAAGTGCACTGTGTAACTTGCAGAATGCTTCTTTGATAAAGCAAGAAAGCAGTGACGACACGAATGGTGAGGAATAAACAGGCAGTGTGGAGTCGGCGTCTCGGAAAGCAGCAAAGAGTAACACACATCTTACTGGCGAGGAAGCTGGAGTACTGGATAGGCGGCAGAAGAGTGAGACCGATTCGTCGGTGACTGACAGTACTGCCAACCATCTCATTGTCTGCTTTTTGGGGTTCAAGCTTGCCTTGAGTGGGAACAACGTGGAACGGCATCACACTATCCAGGATGGATGTGGAAACCATCTGTTCAAGATCAGTGAGGCTGTCTGAGTGAGATCCTCACTGATTTCTCTGGATCCTCTTTGAAGGCGACTACCCAAACCACTGCACTACTCCAGTGTTTCGCCGAAACTTCCTCGCGGACCATGAAGTTTTTGTGCTGATAAACGTGTACAAGGTGAATCTTTCTTCCAGAACATTCTTTGTTTCGTAAACTATGGACGTCAAAACTCAGGACGACCTCAAGGCAAGATAGTCAGACCGGACTGGAAGTCTGTTCCATCAATGAAGAAGGGACTTGCAAGAATGGCCAGTTTTCCAAAAATTCATCTCTTCCGTGCTTGCTGCCATTTTTTCCCCTTTTCTTCTACTCTCCAACTCACTTCGTTTCTTGACGATGCTTTTCCGTCTTTGCCGCATTTCATGATGATTTTTTCCGTCCACCTCACTCTCTTCTTTTGAAGTTACGCCTTGCCACGGCATTGCGATGCAACCTTATCTCTCTCCGTCGTAATCAGTGTCCATCTCAAGATAATTAGGTTCTGATTGCATTCGAAATGACCAGCTGCTGCAGGTGTGAACATTCGCCAAATCAGCACGATGCCTGACTGAAGAGATCGGCTCAAAAGGGTTGCTGCGCCGAGTACGAGTTGTTCGGCTGGCGGTCAGCTTCTCCCCACATTTGAGCTCTGCCCGCGTTTGAGCGGCGCGCAGCCACGGTCTCACCGCGCGTGGCACCAGGCGTCGCGAGTTCGAACCCGCGCAAGGGGCAGGATCGACGCCGACAACGGGGGGTGCGTCGTGGGTTCCGATTCCCCCCTCCCCTAAGATGGTGCTGGTTGGCCTGAAGGCTCTTCGGATGCGGCACCGGTGGAAGCTGAAAAAACGGATGCCCCAGTTGACTGTCCAGGATCGGAAGTCGATCTTTCGGGTTTCTTTCAGGAACCAGGGAGTCAATTCCCTTCGGGATTTCCTCTGGTTATAAAAATAGAGCCGTTTCCCCCCCCTCCTTCGAAAAGGGAGAGGGAGGGACAATCCATCTCGTGCCATGGAGCTAGTAGATCGATACCTCTCCAGAGTGTGAAGAAGACACGCCGCTCCCTATGGGGAAGCGCCCTTCGGAGAAACTGAGAAGCGTCCCTTCAGGGTTCTCTTTAGAATAGGAGAAAACAAGGAGCGGATGATCCCTTCCGGGGGTCCCTACGGAGGGAATGAGGAAGAGATGGTTCCCTTCGAGGTTCCCTAACAAGCGTAAGAGGAACGGACTCCTTCCTCCAGAGCCTTCCAGGATTCACAGGGTATCCTCTATAAATTGAAGAGGTAACATGCACCCTCGGGTGCCGTGGCCTGGGTCAAAGAGGTCCGTGAGCTCCGTCCCCCCCCCCCTTTAAGGAGGTGAACGGTTCCTCAGTACTCCTTGAGAGCCAAAGAAAAAAAAAAGCAGCGAAAGCAGAACCCCAAAAAGATTTCCGTCGTCCTGGGCCATCCTGGGACAGCGTGATCCCGGCAAGGTGAGAAGCGACTTGCTGCATAGCAGCAAAGAAACTCTTAGGGACGTGGACAACTCGGGAAGTGACGGAAGCTGCGACTCCGAGGGTCCCACCCCACGGAATTATGCGCCGAGGAGAGGTGTTCAACATCCCTCCGGAGGAGGTGAAGCGGCTCCAATAGTGCTGGAACAGTGGCGCCTTCCTCTCATATGGCAGAAGTCGGCGCTGCTGGTAGTGCATGGGGGAATGCCACTCTAAGCGCTCCTTCACCACTGGACACGGGGGGATAGGAGCGTGGGCGCTCAGAGTGCGACAGGTGCGAGAAGAAGGAGAGCCTGCTTCACTTGCTGTTGGACTGCGCTGCCTTCCGACCCCTTTGGAATCGCCTCGCGACGATCCTTGGAATCCCGGCGTGCAGCCCGAGGGACATTATTAGACGCCTCTACGTGACTGTCGCCAGCCGCATCCCTAGCAGTGCTCTGCTGTGTCCGCGGGATCGTGGCAGCCTCGAACTCGGGAAGAAGCCAGAATGGCAGGGACGCCATCCACCAGGCGCGGATCTTCCTGGGGACCACCTCGAGATGGCCCCATCTGGACACTATCCGGACAGAACTTGTGAGCATCCTGAACAGGATGCAGAGGACACCTGGCAGCATACCGTGATCCCTTTGTCTGTCCCCCTCCCCCTTCCCCGTGTGTTGTTTTCCCTTCCCTGTTTTGTTTGTTTATTTTATTTTATTGTTTTCCCTCCCCGACGCTGCCGAAGCGGACCTCACCGGTCTACGTACCGCTCTTCAGCAGGTTCGTTGCGCGTGGTGGAACCAACGATTCTACCACAAAAGCATATTTTTATTACGTAACGTAATAAATGCCCCGGCATAATTCGGTGAGAATCATCCTGGGCCAATAGTAACGATCTCCAATTGAGGTCGCCACTGGCATGTTTTTTTTTTTTAAAAAAAAAAATTTGCTCTGCGTCCTCGGATCGCTTCCCCCTCCGTGATGCATCTTACTGCCTACAGCTACAAATGGGAACGAACATACCACGGGACACTTCTCCCAGCTGGCCATAAACGTGAGGGAAATATGCAGGAGATGTTTGTGCTTCTCTCTTCCATGGACTCTTCCTTGTGGGTTCTCAGTGTGCACGTAAGATTACACTCCAATTAGAGGCTCCATGCTGCAGGTCCGTGCGCATCCAGTTTCCTCCTTTCTGAGCGGAAGCTTTGCACCTCTGAGCATCCCGAGAGCGGCTAGAGTTGCTTCGTTGGTATTGCGGTAGTCTAAAGGCGCGTACACTGTATGGTATGTACACTGTACACACAGCACCTTCAAGGGAGAACGCAATTCTTACCCGTATCGTTTGATGATATCGAAAACGAACCGCTTCTCGGGGTCACTGAACCTCAGTGTCATTCATCATGAGCCTCTACGTGAAGGTGGAGGACGACTTGATTCTTGCTCTTCTTGTTGCTCCAGTCTTTGTTTTTTTTCTTCTTTTTTTTTTCGATCAGATACTTCCTTGGACTTCGCCCATGAGTGCTGTCCTACTATGCAGACCACCTACAAGGGATCTTGTTGTCTCAGTGGGTCTCATCCCCGTCTGTGGAAGGCTCCGCCGTTTTTGCCCCCCAACCCCTTCCTTCCCCAATGGATGTCATTTTCCCAAGTTTAAAATTTATAATGGCGAATCTCTTTCTTAATTTTTTTTTCTTCACGTTATACAGATGATCCCAAGTTTCCTCAGCCCAACTATGAGGTTAGTAATCTTCGTGCTCTCCGTACTCAAGGGAGCGTGAATACAAGACGTAGAAAGGAAAAGAATTTATTAAATAATACCGATAAAGCGTGATGCAAAGCAATTGCAGAGGGGAAGCGGAAGGACCAGAACTCTTAACTAAAACCTTTCTCGATGATCAGAGAAAATCAAAGATTAAAAAACCTTTCTCAATGATCTTTCTCAACTGAATTTTTCCTTAATGAATTTCTCAATGATTCCTTCTCTCATCCCACTGAAACCTTTCTTTCCCTCACACGGACACACATACACACCTACATACACAAAACCACCGCGGGCCAAGGTTCTCCTCGTGGTTGGTCCAGACCGTTTTTTTGTTTTGCGTTCTCAAGCAGGCTGATAGGGAAGTCCAAGACTACGACCCTAAGACTTACCGTCGTCTTTACCGGAGACTGTCGAGTGCGCTTCAGCACACCGTCAGTCTCCGTCTGCTGCTTCCCGGAGAAGCCCGCAAACCACTGGCAGCCCTGCTTGTAGGAACTCTGCCGCCGATTCGCTAGCAGCTGATGATGTTCCTGGCGTGCTTGTCCAGTCTACAGCTGCTGCCTCATTCATGCATTTCTCGTCTGTGAGCGTTTCTCCCCCGCACTTGTACGCGCACGCATTCCCATTTACGCTTTCAGGTGTGACGGAGAGCACGTGGGTGGAAAGTGTGGGGGCGTGACTCCGAGGAATCAAAACAAAAAAAAAATGCATGCAAGAGGAGCATCACAGAAAGGTCCGGTGACAGCAAAAGAGGGAGGACAACAAGGGAAGAAGAACTTTACACGCTCACACGCTGCGATTGCACGAAGAGGTGAATTCCGGGGTTCCCCAGGGAGAATCCTGGACGTGGACGGGCACAAGCGTTCCGGATCGAGGCTAGCAGCGCCTCTGGTGTGTGCACCTGCCGAACGAGAGCGTGCTCGTCGCAGCCGACAGAGCAGTCGCGTGACCCCTCGAGGCAGGTGTCCGCTCCAACCTTGTCGCGTCCCTCTGCGCGCGAGTTCTGGCCAGCCCTGGCGTCGCTCGCGGCCATTCCGAGAGCAAGCGGGCGGAGGAGGAGACGCGGGACCCGGGAAAAAAAAAAAAAAAAAGATCGGGTTGCGCCCAGACTGCAATCCGCATTGGAAAAGGTCTCCTGGCTCAAGTCTTTCCTGTCCGGAGGAAGGGAAAAAGGAATCGACAGGAACCTGGAGGTGCGAACCGGGTCTCTCGGGAAGCAAGTGACCCGTTAGCGGAATCCTTCCTCGCTGGGGGAAGGATGCAAGCCGAACAGAGAGAGCCTGCGGTCCTGCTCGGGGACTTGTCGCGGAAAAAGCGATTGCACCTCCTGTGAGATCCCCAAACTTCTGACCGCAGGGAGGTTCAGTTAGTCTTCTGAGGAAGAGACGCTCTGAGGAAGGAGTTCGCCTGTGGTTTGGAGTCCGTCTTTGGAAGAACCCCTTATTCCGGCTGCACCCCCACGTCCCCTGAGGGTATGGGTTTGACCATTCTCCGTGATGCACCGCATCCTGGAGGCATCTTCAGGATACAGATTTTTCCTAGGCACCCGCTAAAAGCCGGCGGCGATCTCGAAGCAGGCTGCTCCAGATGATGGATATGGGCCCAAAAGTGTTATCTCTTTTCGGTCATTTTTTTTTTTTTATTTAGGTTGGCTACTGTTGATGGCATCGCGCCCATTGGTCAGACAGGGAGACCGTAGGGGTCCGTGCCGGTTCCAAACGCCTGCAGGTTTGGTGCAGAGGGAATGAGAAAGAGTCTTCTTTCCTCTCCCTGACCGGCTTCCAGGCACAATTCGATCATCGTCTGTGTTGTCAACCCTCCCTTCTACTACTGTGCTGTGGCGCTGTTCAGGAGTCCCCAGCAGGAGCTGCTGTTGTCTTGCGAGAGAGGGAATTGCTGTGCTCTTTCTCAGGCAGCCTAGGCCACCACACAAATATTCCTCCCCCTACCCCCGCGTTGTGGTCCACTCGGGAACATGGCTGGGGCTCCAGCATCGCCTCCAGTTATCCTGGAGCACCGCCTTTCCCTCCCCCCCCCCTTCCTCTGCGGAGGACTGCTTTCCGGCCGGTGCCAGGCCATGGGACCAGGAACAACATCTCGGGCATCCAGCATCGCCTAAGGTCCAGGATTTCCCTCCTGGTCAGGTCCTCCCGCCCTCCGCCACCCGTCCTTCCCTCCAGGGCGAACAACTATTCACACATCCCCCCCCCGTCTCCTTCCTCTGACGGGCATGGCGTAGACCGCCGTTTGTTCCCTGTTATGCAACTCCAAAGGTTGAATCGAATGACCTGGAGTCGCCTCGTTCAAAAGCATCTGCCGGCTGCGGCCATGGAGAGACCTACCAAATCCCGTCACCACCTCAGTAGGAAGTAGTGATGAGTAGCCATAAAATAGTCATGCCATCAGACAGTGCCCCGACGAGAGTGGCCAGCTAAACTGTAGGCGAGAGCTTAAGGCTTGGCCGAGACGACCCGTGTCGCCCATGGTTCTTGGAAGCCTCCCTTCTCAGAGCTCCGCGGTCAGGGCATGGAAAGCGTTCGGAGAGAAGGGCGGTCAACCGACCCTCGGAGCTTGGTTTCGAAGGCGCCCGGAGAGCCGTCGCTATTCCTGAAGGCCCTGAAGATCCCTGAGACCCAGGTGAAGAAGGATCGGGGGAGCCTGCTAGGGACACCCTCCTTCCCCCTCCTTTGCGATCTCCGGTGGAGCCTAGGGAAGCACTCCGCCTCCGCCTCGTTCCACCCCTTGACTCGGGCTGCCCCTTCTTCCGTTCTGCAGTTTGCTCTCCTCCTGATCGTTCTTTCTGCGGTTGGTTTCTAAGCGATTGCAGCCAGCGCTCCATCAGAGAGCCGTTTGAGCTCGTTCTTCTGTTTCCTTGTGTCCTTGGCGAGCAGTGCGGCTATGCCAGTCTCAACAGGGATTGCGTTTAGGCGCCACTCTCCGTTGAAGGGGACTTCGATTCTGCCGTCCCTCCTACCCCTCTTTCCACACCACAAGCACGCGATTGCAGAGCCACGGATGCTCCGAAGTGTCGGCTGCAGCTGAGGATCCGCTTGGCGTCTTTCCTCACCTCCTGTCGGAACAGGCGCTTAGAAACCGCGTTTCCGAGGAACCAGAGTTCCTCGGAAGTTTAAAGAAAAGTTTAAAGAAAGAATGTGTCTACATATTGTAGAGCAACTGTGGAGAGACACACTATTCTTACATCCAAAGGAGAGTTCCGCGAGTTTCCTGCCCTCCCCTTTACTCAACTCTCCCTCCGGACGCTTCCAAGCTGCGAGCATCGCCTTCTCCCTGGCTAGTCGAACTGCACATCGAGTGGAATCGATGCCACCCGACTTGCCCCCCCTTTCTCCTTCTCTTCAAAGATGCTTCCTTCCAAGGCAACGCGCGCGTTCTCCTTCGCGTAGGTTCCAAAGGCTGCAGGAGGAAGAAAAGATGCGCACGAGCTTGGATCCGTGCGTCATTCGAAACCCTGGCCTGGAACTAGGGCCTGCGGACCCCCAGATCCATCCATACCGCCAGACTGCTCTTTCCCCGCATCATCTTCCTTATCTCGCGAATTTCAAGCGCCCACGTGCGTGTTCTTGCGGCACGTACATGGACAGCAGCACGGCGAACGTGTCACTATCGGAGGAATGGAAACGGTGAGGTTTAACAGCACAGTGAAAGCAGCCAGGAAAGGAGGAAGGGTTGGCTGTGAAAAGATCGCGCTGCTTTCAAAGACATACGCAAGCAGGGGATGGCTGCGCATGACTGAACGGACCTCGGAAAAAACACACACACACACATCAAAGCAGTGTTGCTACAGAGGTCCAGGAAAATGGAATATGACAATGCCTCGTTATTAACTTACTACTCTTCATTGGTAGCATTCGCGTATCGGGTCACGAGTAGCCCTGATGAGCAGAGGTTCAACTGATGAATTGAAGCAGAGGGTCCTCTGGTCTTTCCAGCAACGTCTCCCCTTCCTCCTGGTGTCTATTAAGGAACGCCTTCTTCTACGAAGCCTTCTTGTAAACCAAACACGCAAGAAAATACTGCGGCATTCAGTCCCACCGGCGCCTTGAGCCATACGGCTCTGGAAGTCTGCGTATGATCCGCGGGACACTGGTTTTTGTAAAAGGAAGGGGAGGGGGGGGGAAGACTCCCAGAAAAATCAATGGAAATGCTGTCTTTTTACGTTTATTTTGTCTAAAATCGCATGTTTTTGTACACAATTTTAAAACAAAAAAGGATTAAAAAAAATATAAGCCTAATATCCTTGGCACACCTGGCTCGCATGCCATCCCTGCATCCGAAGAGCCTTTCACGTTGTTGTTCTGTTTTGTTGAGCCCAAGCAGGAAACGAATCCAAATCGAACAGGATCCTTCCAATCGTGTTGATGTTCACGTTGACCATAGTGATGCAGATCAAGTTCAAGGCGAAGCCTCTTTTTACCTGCAAAAAAAAAAAAAAGAGAGGAAGATGGAAACGTTCCAGGGATCAGAACTCGCTCAAACTTGAGCTCTGAAGCAGCGCGTCGGGGTTGCAGACTTTACCATGTCAATCGTTTTGATTCCCAACGTCTCGTAAGCCAAGTAGTTGGGGGGCGTTCCTGCTGGGATCATGAAGGCGAAGGAAGCGCTCGCAGTCAACGGGATCAGGCAGTACAGAGGGTTCAGCCGCAGGACTTCGCACTAGATGGAACATGGGATGAAAAAGCCCGCACGTGCAGCAGATTCAAGCAGGCTTGCACACTCCTCCCAAAACAACGAAGGCAAGGAGGAAACTCGCCCCCCTCTTTTCCCGCTCCCTAGTCTCAGAAGATGCTGCGAGCTGTTATGGAACACTGGCAAACGTTAGGAAGCATCACGTGTTGTCTTTAAACTCTCGGTCATCTCATTAAGCCCGACCTCTCCCCAAGAAAATCGAACTTTAATTATTATACGGATAAAAAAGATTTGACAAAATCAAATAAATAGATGGAGACGGTGCCCTGGCGGAAAGAGGTGAATGCTCAAGGAAGGAACTGCGTGGAAGAAGGGAAAACTGTGGCAAGCTCTTCTGCATCTCTGGTGTGTTCAGATCGGCTGTTTGCAAGCAGGAAAGAAAAGTAAATCTTCCGAGCGAAGAGTTCCCGTCCTGTTTCTAAATGTCTAACCAAGGAAAGACCTTCAAGGTCTTGCCAGTTCTTCTAGGTGCCCAAACTGGAGGTTTCACTTCTTTGTAGCACTCGAAATGGGCACAGAAACCTCTTGAGAGAAGAAAGAAAAAAAAATACTCGGGGTGCTTAAGGAGAACTCGTGGAGGGAAAAAAAAAAATTAAAAGGGGTTGCAAACCGTTCCTTTCCAAAGGGGACGAGCAGCATCTAGCGCAGCGTTTCCCAAGCCATGTTCCTCAGAACACCAGTGTTCCGCGAAAAATTATGAAAGCAGTTGCGTTTTAAGTGCTATTAAGATTATTTTACTATTTTCATGTGTTTTGTTTTGCATAATTAAAACTTGAGAATGAATGTTCGTTTTGTTCTCTTAACTCTTGTTTCCTTGCTTAATTTATTTATTATGAATACCTATCTACCCTATAAAATAACCAAGGTGTTCCGTTGAGATTTCAGGATTCGCGAAGTGTTCCGTCATGGGGAAAGTTCGGGGAACGCTGCTCTAGAGTGGGACAGCTCGATGGGAGCATTCCAGATGACCTGTGCGTTGCAGGAATCCCGTAAAGCGAACGAGGTAGGAAAATCGTGAGCCTTCATCGTCCCCGTGACTCCCTGCAAGCCCTCTGCGCGCAACAGCGGGACCTGTGGCACTCTGCGCCTGTGCAAGACCTGACAGGTTCGTGCAGAATTTCACCTCCGTCCAGATTGCCCTGTGTCACACCCGGCGCGTAGGGCACCCGAACAAGCTGAAGAGACTTGAGAAAAGTGGTAGACGTGCGAAAGGAGAAAAGCGTCATCATCTTCCCCCAAAAGGCGCCTTGTGGTGCGTTAGGATTACTGAGCTTGTAAAACTGAACGCTCTGTTCCGTACCCCGCCTTAAAATTAGTAAGCGTTCATGGCGCGGATAGGAAGCTGTGACCATTCGGTACTGACTCTATCGTGGGGAGATCATTTGCACATGGTCTCCTATGATAGAGTTGCTTTGAGACTCGCGAGCGGGGCTGGATCTCTGGACTCACTCCTCGAAACCGAAATTCCCACTTCACGCTGTAATCTCTGCAACCGTGAAATGAAAGCTTCGTTGCGAAGCTTTTCCTTTCTTTCCCGAAGTGATGGTTCGTATGGGTTTGGACATCTTCCCATGTCCAAATTCCCGTAGCCTACAAGGGCAAAACTAGGAGCTCCGGCCATGTGCCGACCCCGACGGTCTGTTAGGTGGCGGAAGAAAAAGAGGCAACTGGTGCTTACCATTTCCGCAAACACAGGAATGAGCATGTTGGCCGTTGCCGTGTTGGAAGCGATTTCCGAAAAATACGATGTAATCGTTGTTACACAGATCACGATAAGTGTTGGCGGGAGAGCAGATAGAAACGACAGCTGCATGCCTATGTAGGCTGCTAATCCGGACCGTTTGACACCAGCAGACAAGGCGAAGCCGCAACCTAGAACGTTCTTATCTTAAAGAACTCGAGTAGTGATTTTTCGCTCACCGATTAACAAGCATGAGCCCCAAGGCAGCTGGCTGCACATCGTCTTCCAGTCCAGCAAATCATTTTTTCGAGTGGGATTTTTATCGGCAGCTGTGGTCATTATCCATTTGTCCATTTTCTCAGTTTCACCTTGGAATTTTTTTTTTTCCTTTTTTACTCACCATTGAGAGAAGAACGGAAGATTTTCCTCAGGGAGAGAATTAAAAACATCAACACAGCGAACAAAATGGTGGTGGAGGCATTGGACACTTCGCTAGCCATATGTCGAAATCGAGTTTTTTACGTGCGTAAAACTTACGTTTTTTTGAACCAAACAGACCACCCTGTTATGAATCCAGGATCTCGAAAGAACCAAGTCAGGATAAGTAGTGAGAACATGATAGAAACTAACTTTTCCTCAAAGGAAACGGGTCCCAGCAATCTATAGTTTTCTTCTAGGCAGCTCTTGATGTATTTCTTCAGCTCAGCGCTTGTAGGCTTGTTGTCCTGCCAACGACATCCAATAAAAAAGATCATTCAGTCAACTTGCATGCACAAAAAGAAATCACACGCCGACAACAGCTCTTGACTTGCAACGTGTTACGGGATTTGTGGAATTCGAGGAACCGCTGCTGCTAGACGTAAACGGATGGACAGAGAATTACCAGAGACAGTGGAGCAACAGCTACAGCGTCGATGCATCTTCTATTGCCTTTTCTTTTTTACCACTGTATTCTGGACGCCAGTGGACAAAGTTTCTGAAGTTTCAAAGTTTATCGGCGATGCTCCCAACCTGCTTGCGGTCTACTATTCTGGACGCTCCCACCACGCTTTGAATTCCCTAGAGTTCACCATGTTTTCCATTTGAGATTTATATGGCATCCGTGAACAAGAGATCAAACTTGCATGTGCTTCCGTTTTATGCCTCGCGTCCTCCTTGCACCTGAGATTCAGCCCCTCCCGTTCTCGTGCTCATCCCCGTAGGTGTGCACCATCTGTTGCGCTTGCAATCAGAGTCTCCGAACCGAAGCGGAACATCCCCAAGGTCCACTTCTGTCTTCTTTCCTAGGGTCCCCATGGAAATGTTGGGATTCTCCTTTTTAGAATTTTGAAAACAAAAACTCTAGAATGGGGTCAGGACGCGGATCGGTTGGGATGCTGCGGGGTGCAGTTCAGTGATTAGCGGGGAACAGCTGGAAACAGACTTTTCCAGGACTCAGAGATCCTTTTCAGATCGAGGCGTGATAAAATAAGTTCTCGTTAGCATGCACTCAGCTACATGCTGTTTTTAGATGTACGGCGTCAGAGTTCTGGGACGCCATCTGATTGCTTCCATGAGGGCTGCGAACAGCCACGAGAAAGTTTTGAAACTTTGGAAAACGGGAGACTGCAATCCAATGACATCACGACGCTTTCTTGATTTCCTGTGGTTTCTTGTTTTCCTTGGAGCCTGCTGAAAAGAGGGAGAGCCTCCCTCTGCCTTTTTTGCTGTCCTCAGGAGCAGTCTTACTGTGCTCTGTGGCGTGCTTACTTGGCCTCTCGAAAGTGGCACTTTATCCACACATGACATGTTCTTATCTTTAAATTTAAAGGGAGATGGTCCAAACGAAGTGTAGCAGACACAAGTGGATCGACAAAACAATATGGATGGGGGCCATCTGATTCATAGAAGGGTCCCGATAACCCGGTGATTCAGGAATACATGATGCATTTCTTCATAGGATCTTCATCATCAGTTGTAGGAATGGATAACGAAAAATTGGGAAATAAATAAGAATTAACAAAAATGCAATCAGTGATTTTCTACTGTGCCTCCGACACGTTTCCCTATTTCCGTTTCATGCACCCACATTCTCTGCATTTTGTGTTTTTGCCATGCCTACTCGTGCGCTGATTCGTTTTCATAATAAGAATGTCAGTGATTCCATCAAAAAGAAAAGAAAAAGGAGCCGGTTTAGTCTTCTCTGGTTTACAAATGAGGAGATGTCCAAGCTCAACATAGAGAACATCTTCAAAGCACCTCGTTTAAGGCCTTTTTGTACAAGCTCGAAAGTTGTATTAGACGAAGAAATAAGTAATTTGCCAAGGGAGGTGTGGGTGGTTATGAACACACGTTGCAGCACAGCTCGAGAACAGAAATCGCGTTTCCTGCTCCCCTTGCTTTCCTGAAAGAGTCACGAAAGGCTTTTGATACAGATTCTAGTGTTCACGCTGTTTCGGGTGTTCGAGACGGAGCGACGATCCTTGCAGAGAGCAGTCCGTTTCTAGGAGGGTCTCTTCCTTGTTGATATCTATCTCGCGGCAGACACCTTTTGGAAGCTGCGATTTCCATCCTCTTTTAAATGTAGAGGCACCCGCCTACCGCCGAATCTTTTTGGTGTAGAGTGCGTGTTTTTTCTCGTTTTTTTTTTTTTTTTTTTTCTATGTACAATTTGACTCGGCATTTTGTATACTCACCCTCAAACAAATAACGGCTAACCATACCCACGCCAGAAGGATGCAGACCAGCACGCATACAGAGTGCAGCAACAGCCACGTGGTAAAGTTGACCTCCGTCTTTCCGTAAGTACTGGAAACAGTAAATCTGTGTGAATCCTCAAGCCAAAGCACTGCGAAATGGTTCGACGCTGAACCGGCCATCTTTTGAATCTTGGCTTGGAGATAAGACTCTGGGAACCCACGACAAAGATCTTGGGGCCTTCCCTTAGCAGCCCATTTCCCTACAGTGCAACTTTTATTTACACAGATCAAGTGAGAAGTTTTCCTTATATATATATGTAAGGAATACTTCTCACTCGATCCGTTGTATATATACATATATATATAAGGCAAGGGTGTAGTGAGTCGCATTGCGGTATGGATCCGCGATGGCTCCGAAGTCTGGTTGTGGGGAAGCAGTGAAGAAGGCAGGCAAAGCGCAGAAGAACATCGCGATAAGAGACAAGAAGAAGCGGAAGAGGAAGGAGAGTTATGCCATCTACATCTATAAATTTTCGAGGCAGGTCCATGTCGATTAGGACAGTTTTGTGAATGGCATTTCCGAGAGCATCGCAGCAGAAGCGTCCCGCCTGTCCCACTGCAACAGGCGCACGACCATCACCGGACGGTGCTCCTGTTGCTGCTCGGAGAACTGGCAAAGCAGGCCGTATTGGAAGGCAGGCACCAACGAAAGCTGTGACTAAGTACACGAGCTCGAAGTAAATTGTGCTTCCGCCAGCCCAGTGTATACATACCTTTAGCAGTGGATTTACGTTGAAAGTTAACTATCGAATAACAAATTAACCGCGAAGAGAGGAAATGAAGTCAAGCCAAGCTTCCTTCCACCATGACTCGTTTGCTTCGATTTGACCTGTCCCTTTGTAATCTCACAAGACAACCCAGTAAGGAAGCTTTCCCAAAGCTGCAGCACGTCAAACTCGACCTCAACAGCTGCTGCCTCAGAGCTAGCGGTGTCATCGGTAAGTTGCTGCTGCCAGCTTTCGATTGCGATAGGTTGGGGTTCGGGTCGCAACTCGGAACGGACGTGCGTTAGGGCTCTTCATCAGACATTTACCCTGCGCGAGAAATTACGATGTCGCCTACTTCTATTTGGTATCGTGCAAATCAACTTTCCACTTGGCTCTATTCGGAGCAGGTCGTACGCCGATTGGTCGCAGGGCGTTCGGAGGGAACGACAGACCAGTGCGGCAGCCGACCTCATGGAGCGTATGTGCCCGTGGCCTCCTCCTCACTGCTTCCTCAGAGCGTCTCGTGAAGGTTGCGCTCCGACGATTCCGCGATCAAGTGGCTGAGAACGCAACGTTTCCGAACGCCCCGTGGATGCCCTCTACCAACGAGAGGAAGAGCTGCAAACGCAAGTGATCATTTTTTTTTTTTTTTTTGCACGGTAGGAAAAAGAGGTGTTCTTCTCCGTAGCAAGGAAGGACCCGGAAGCCGCTTGCTTTCCAGGCGGGCCAACAGCGGAAACGTCAGACTCACGACGAGAACGGGTTCCACGTGCGCGTTCCCCGGAGGACCAGGAGGAAATGCCGTCCCGACCAGCGGTTCTTCCTTCGCCGCCCCGCGTTTCTGCTGCACGTAGAACACGGAAGGGCGTGTCGCGACCCGCTCGCAGAGGGAGGAACGTTCCGCCTCGCCAAAGAAATAGGCGGCGGCGAACGGGCAACGACCGTTTTGCTCGTTCGCCGAAGAGGACGCCGCTGGACATACAACACCTCGCCCGGTCCCTTCTTGAAGGATCTGACGGGACCGGTTCGCGAAAGCAATCCCTCCCTGCGGGTCTCCCCGAAGACTCCTTCGATTTCCCTCCCAGCCTGCTTCAGAGACTCACCTGGAAAGGTATCCGTACAGGACGAGGTTGGGCGCGGTGCCGACAAGAGTGCCGATACCCCCTATGTTTGCGGCGTACGCGATGGACAGGATCGTTACGATGCGTGCGTTCTTCTGGGATTTTGTCCATCCTTGCGGAACGTGCAGATCGGCTTTCCTGTGAATTTGAGGTCTGAAAAACTGTCGGCAACCAACTGATGGTGCGCATTGGACGAGGTCATCCGGAAAGTTCAAGAGGGAAGGCAAGCACAGCAAGACGTTTCCTATCACCACCATGGTTCGACATTTCTTTTCATCCTGTCACGGGTTCTGGGTGGCTGGGATTCTTAAACGACTTCAGATGACATGCAGGAAGAGGACAAAGAGAGGAAGAGGAACAGGAGAACAAAGAACTGGTACAGCATTCCAGTTCTTCTTCTACCCACCAAGCTCCCTCGAAAAAAAAATTAAAAAAAAATACCTTTCTGCTGTTTCGACTTCAGGAAGGTCTTCAGAAGAATTAGGTGTTTTCTCGGGTAGTGACATCACGACTTCCTCCAACGGAGCCCCATTCACAGCAACTAGCGCAGCGGACCCATGATTTTGGTGCTAATAGGAGGAACAGTGACTCCAAGAGAGCATGAAGTCGATAAGAAAAAAAAAAAAGAAAAGAAAAGAAAAATCCGGAGATTTCTAGTTTTGTGTGTACAAAATGTCGATGCGAGCTCCTCGACGACCCCGAGAATTCTCGATTCATTTACCCCTTCCTCCCTCCTTCCCCTTCCGTACGAGGTGTATGCACGCGCACGCGTTACTGAATAGATCCACTCTGCACGACATCTCTCGAGCGTGTTCTCCGTGAAAGTGACAAAACAATCTTTGGCGTGGCGCGTGCAACGCCAAAGATCCGGGCTTTCCGCATCTGCTCTTCCTATCTGCACTTCTTCGAGCACGCACTAAGCTTCGGTTTCTCTCCAGAAAGAAAGATTCCATCTTTCGTTTGCAGGGAGAAAAAAAATTCTACCCACTTCCTCGAAAGGCGCATTGCATTCCGTCAAAATCGAAAAAGGACCTTGAAAGTTAAAGACCCACTATAATGATCTTCCCAGACGGTTCCAGGAAATTGCGGTGCAAAAAAAAAAAAAAAAATTGGGGGTGCGAGGAAGATTTCTGCTCATCCGAACGACAGTCCTTCTGGGAGCTCCTTCCCTTCAGAGCGAGAGATCACTTGTTGTAAGGAGGATGCAGATGTGGCGCCGAGTCGGCGCTTGAAACCATCGATCCTGCACGTGGAGGATCGAGAGGTCAACCCTACAGGCAACAGCTTTCCACTCAGAAGCGCGCAATTTCAGAAGGCGACGCACGCACGCACGCACAAACACCGAGTCGAGAGGCAACACTTCCGAAGCAAACATCTGCAAGGAAGAGCGAAAACATTCGCGGTGAGACCGAGGGCCCAGCATCCTCTTCGCCACCCACACTGTGCTTGTAGTTCCTTTTTGCACGCCGCTCTCGAAGCCAAATGCGCGCTGCTACGACCTCGTTCGCGAAGAACCCCTTCCCATCCTCGTTAACGGGCACGCGTAGGAACGGCTGAAAAATCTCCCGCAGGCTCCGATAATCCTCAAGATCCGCTGTTCTTGCTTTCAGGAATGCCGAGCGTTCTAACCAGGGTGGCTTTTCGAACGGACCGTTCGGGGCCACCTCACGACGCTTCGGCTCCTTCTGACGGCCGCTGTTGGTGGAAAAGGGTTGGTCACTCCAAGCGGAGCATCAGGAGCAGACACGGGAAAGCACGAGACCGCAGCGCAAGGGCCGCTTCGATTTGAACCTTCAGCGGACGAAAATCTTGACCTACGATCATTGGAATTTTGTTTTTGTTTTTTTACTGAACCACATCGTTCCTTAATGTCCGAAGAATCCTTTTGTTACCACCATCACCACCACTCCCTTATGACTCCCGAGACGACAAAAGTACCGAGATCGGACGACGATCGTCGGGCTGATCGGTTTCCCCTTTCTACAGCTGCAAGCGATCGGCACCCCCGGAAGGATGGCATCAACTGCCAAAAGTGCTGAGACCGAACTACTCCCCCTGTGGAAAAAAGACTCCTTCGCCGTCGTCTCTGAATCAGGAAAGTACCAAATCGTTGCGATGCAAGCCACTTCTTGAGGTGCAGGAAGGAAGTGGTAGTCACTGGGCGTGAGGTCAGGACTGTAAGAAGGGGAGGGTGATCGAAAAGTTCCCATTCGAATTTCCGAATTGTCTGGAATGTGCAGGCAGCAGGGTGTGGGACCAAAAGGGTGCGTTTTTGGTGGACTTTATTGAGCCTGGAACAACCTTCGCAAGTCCACTGTGGAATACTTTTAGAACTGCAGTGTGCCATTCAGCAGAACCGACGAAGTGGAATGCTGAGATCAGGAATTGCTCTTCTTCACAACGCGCGCCTTGGCAACACATGCTGTCCGCACTTTCCAGACAATTCGGGAATTCAAATGGGAACTTTTTGATCTCCCACCTCACGGTCCTGCCTAGTGACTATCACGTCTTCCTTCCTGCACCTCAAGAAGTGGCTCAACGATTCGAGGGGGAATGCGAGGAGTGGAAAACTGCAGTGCTGAACTGGCTGAACTCCCAGGTGGCGGAATTTCATGCCGATGGTTTCAGTGAGCTTCTTCCACGGTGTTAAAGGTGTTTGGGGAAAACAAAATGGTGACTATGTAGAAAGGTGACATGGAGATGCATGTGTTTAGAACAACCACGAATACATTTTTGTTTCTCCTATTGCAACCTTCTTTGTATCCGATCCGCGCTTACTTTTGAAATGAGCAAATCGTATTCGCCAGTCAAATTGGGATTGACACTGAGTATTTATCGGCAGCCATCAATGTAAGTGGCATGGCAACGTGCACCGCAGACTTGGTTTCTCTTGAATGCAAATCTGACATTATTGATGATGAGCCATTTTACTCTTTTTCTTTTTTTTAGCTCCATTCTTGGGTTTTCTCCTAACGCCCCATTTTCTTTCGTTTTGTTTTGAATCCTCCCATCTTATTCGTCCAAGCTCTTCACGCTAACTTTAGGTTCTTAGGAGGATGCGTTTCATGAAGCGTTGTTTTCGACAAATTCCATTCGGGCGGTAATAAATTGCAACTGATAGGACCTCGGAATCCTCGCTGCTCTTCCAAGAATCCTTGTGAATCTCTTAGAAACGCATACATACGAGTTGCAAGCGTTTTCTCAACGGTTCCTTGTCGATCAGTTCATCTCCTTGTGCCCATTTCGCCTTCTGCTAACTGGACCATCATTGGTTCCAACGCCAAATTCAGTTGATCTGCTTCCCGTTTGCAGGCTCTTGAGATTTTTAACTGGTGCACTGGAGGTTCCCTGTTTATTTCCTTGCAGATGAATCTCTAAAGAGCGTGGGGTTTCGCTTGTCAAATCGCCTCTCCCTCTTCCAACCGTGCTGAACCGCAAATTCATGTCTTGGGAGCACTCTTCGAACACAGGTAGGTAGTCCTGCCCCTTTTCCTGAACTCGTGTCCCCCGTCACTCAAATTTACCTCCATAAAAACTAGGCATCTAGTATCACAGTCAGTGGAGAAATCTCCATGACGGACCAACTGATGCAACCAAACCCCTCATTTCAGGCCTTCTAAGTAAATGTTCCCTCGAGTCCACCTTCCGAGACCTTTTGTGACCATCCTACTATTCTACGCCTAATAGAAATGTCCGTTCTATTACTAAGCGATTTACTATTTGGCAGTCGGCCAGCCAACAAACGGGGTGTTCTTTTCGTGTTACCTCCATCTTCGTTTGCTTGCTACAGGGGGGCAGGACGTATATCTGCAGTCTCGTCGCAGTAACCTCACCCTGCCTCGCCTTGTCGTGCACTTTCGCTTTCTCAAAAGAGCAAGATGAGGTAATGCGATAACGATACTACCTTGGACCCAATGTGCGGCATGTTCTGCCAGTGAGCCCTGAGCATACAAAATCAGTATTTAGCTCTCTCTAACCATCCACTCCTGCACAAGCATTTACTGGGACTACGAACTGGAAACTCAGCGTTTCCAAATGGCCATGTCATATCATTCTCAGCAGTGAAATAATGGAGCTGGATCCTTCGCCTGTCTGGTCCCTCTGTCCTGACATTTCTAGATACGCTGCCTCCCAAAGTTTCCATATTACTCTTCGGCAGAAGTGAAGTATGCCGATGAATTTGCCCCCTGGTGGCTGGGAGTCGACAACAAATCGTTAGCAATTAGGAAAGAAAGGAGAGTTTTCCAGGAGGAAGCGATTGGAATTCACCATTGTACGGGGAGAAGAGGAAGAATTAGAAGTCATTCTTCTAACGGGTGCTTACTGCAGAAACGAGGAACACTACGCGCAAAATTCCCATATCTCGATGTAGAAGAACGTAACCATCGATGAGAAAGTAGATGGATCGGTGTGTGCTGCGGCTGGGTAGTGTTCGCAAGATGTAAACACACGAACTACCAATGAAAACACTCATCGAAATTCGAAACAGACTGTGAATGTGCATCAAATGAAATTAGTAAGAAGGATTTACAGATAAGAGAGATAGCTCTTTGCTGCTGCACCCTTATACCTTCTGGATCGACTACATGCATGATAAGGAAGAACCCGTATCGTCAAGAATGGGGCCACAGTGGTCCCAACTTGAAGCGACAGGAATGCAATTTTCCAAACGAGATCGAAAATTCGTGAAGGAACGCGAATGCATCCTTGGTGCAAATGATCCGCGTATTTGCATACTTGAAGACAGAGCGCAGCGATTTCTCCAAGCGATTTCTTATCGGACCGAAGGGCGCTGCGAGAGGGATGAACCGTATTTTCGGAGGTCGCCAAGGTCTGCAGAGTAGACGTTTAGCCACGCGAAACAGAGTTATCGAAACCACGAGCATGAAAGCAGAAAAGACCCCCAAGGCGAAGCCAATTCGCAAGGGAAGTCATCAAAGAAGGATAGCTGCTGAATCTCACGACAGTTCTCTCCACCTCCGAATTGCGTGTGAGGTGTCCTCCCTCGTGGTGCACCTGTTTGATTTGATTTCCTCACTCATCGATCCTCGACACACTCTTATTCGAAAAGGAAACCATGTAGTTTGCCTCAGGCTTTTCCTCAGCCTTTGAATCATTCCTCCCTAGTCATCGGTGATGGAACGTTGCCATATCCTAATGGATTGTGATCCATTCTCTCTCTAGAAGAACATGAACAGTATCGAGCTCCGTCGATGAGTCAGACGATCCTCTCACGATGCTGTTTTGAATGGAGTTCAGCCATCTTCACTGCTGTGCAATCCTTGAATTATGTGAAGACGGCCATGAAACACTTTCTCTCCTGTCAAACACTAATGACTCTGGATACTTTCGAGGATGCTCCTGCACAGAAGGAGAAAAGGATATTTGGCACCTTGAGGCGATCCAACAAAGATTGCAGCTTCCGTCTCACGCTCGAAACAGTGCATGGTAAACTTCTAGGCACCAACATGCATCTATCCTCGTTCTGTCTTCTCGAGATGTGTTTGCAGCTGCGATTCAAATGCCGTGATGCTATACTAAGTGTGTTTCTCGAAAAAAATGTGTTTAATGATGAATGATACATAAACTCAATAAGACTGACGGCAGGAGTAGGAGCAGAACCCGATCCTCGAGACGAGTGATCGTGGATCCGCTCTGATTCGGAATCGCGTGGCACCATTTTGCTTTTGGCGATTGCAAGATCGACGTAAAGATCTCGTAAGATCTCAGACACCTAACTAGTTAAGGAACCATGCCCAAAGGGCTTCGTAGGAGTAGGCTAGGTTCCTCTTCCCCCCCCCCCCACTATGTGTTTTAGTGGCGTTTGGGTAATCGGTACTCGTTCATGCATGCCATGTGTCACCTAGAGGAAGAACCATATCTCTAATTGTGCATAAGAATGCTCGGCCATGCTCTCTCCCAGAGCCTATTTCTGGAATCAGATTGCTAGTGATAAAGACGCCTAATGTTTCTCCAAGCAACCACTCAGTGTAATGTTTTGATTTGTTCGATTTGAGGCCAGCTGCTTAAGATTTTCACGCGACCCGAACTTTGGTGGAAGGATGCATCTTGGATGTGTTTCCTTCCCCTACAGTAGGGACCTTTAAGAAGAAGGACTTTGCTCCCGTTTCAGAATCAGCTTTCCACTGTGGGGCGGCAGGGAACTTCCAACGACCTGTTGTTATCCGACCCCATTTTTTCGATTCGACGCACCCAAAGTCCTCCAGGACCTTAGGAGCCACGGTTGCTGCCACGAAGGGTGCTACTCGTTTTTACCATATGGATGTGCTGCGTGCCACCGGAATGACACGCGGTTCGCCCCTCCGCAGACCTCGCAGGAAATCAGCAAGAACTCTCGCTCGGCTGCGAGCGGATGTTCTCCTTCTTCGTGCTGTTGGAACACCTTGCTTCTGTTCCCTTCCCCCCTCCCCCCCACCCCTACAAAGAAGGGATCAGCTCGGCCGCAGGTGTTTGTGACGTGTCACTGTCTTAAAACGGTTCAGGAGTTTTGCTGCCCCGTTCCGGATTTCGGGTTTCCAAAGAAAACTGGCGCTTACTAGAAGTCGCTCTCGAGTTGCGGAGCCCCCGTTTATGGAAAGTTATTTTTTATTTACACATCCCATTGAGATTGTGAGCGAAAAAAATGCACTCTGTCCTAATAGCAGGCTTATCGCTACTGAACCACTCACCAATCACAGTATTTGTTTACGAGTTGTGATGGAGATCTGAAAGGAATACATGTGATTAAATGCAAGAATACCTGGTGCAACTGTTGTATTATCGCTTCCGCGATGGGAATCATTAGTGCTGTGCAGGCCAGGTTACTGATCCACATCGAGAGAAACATGGTCACTAGCATCAGCCCCAGGATAAACCTATTTATAGGAACACACACGTATCTTTAGAGTTCCATTCCAACCTCGGAAGGATTTTCGGTTTTGTCATTGAAACGTGCGAAACATCGGAATCAAGCAAAAAAGTGCAATCATGGCATTTTCGTCTTCGATACTTTACCAAGAGGGGAAGTCCTTTCCAATTTGCTCACAACAGGCACATTGTTCTTGCAGTTCCGTTCCCAGTGGGAAATTGACAAAAGATCTCTCCTCTTCCGAGAAACAACAACTGCGATTTCTTCCGTCTTCCCTTGCTGAACCCGTCTTCCGTGCTGTTTTGCCATCTGGCTCATCATCGGCTAGTGTGTATCCTCAGCTGAGTCAGAGAGGAGCAAGCGTTTCACCTTCTGAGAGATTTTTTTTTTTTTTTTTTTCAGCCATGGTCGCCACATGGTTGTCGAAAGGGTAGCACAACACCTGTGGGACACAGCAGGTCGTGGAATTCATTTCGTATAAATGTAATCGGATGATTCCAAAAGAGGTGGCAGAGAGAGTCGCTTCCGGCCGGAACGCTCTAATCTTGAAAACTCATGTTTTCAGCTTCCTGATGAGAAATAATCAAATAAGCGCATTTCCTGGCTCATTTCTAACGGGATCTACGCTCCCATAGCGAAGCAAAAGGTGAAACGCACGCGTGTTTTTATAATGTGTGTGTGGTCCTTCATTAATGCACATCCCTCTCCATTGCTTCTGATGCTTTACCACAGAGGTTCAACGGCTGCAGTGTCTTTGTCGAAGAGCGGCATGCTGAAATTTTCGCCAAGTTAAATTTTCAAGCTTTGGAAGCATTTCGATTATGTAAGGGTGTGTTAGCATAAGGGTTGTCTTTCCATCCGTCTTCTTCCGGTCACTTGAGAATCATTGGCTCAAGGCGTGCTCCCCTCTCTTTTCTCATTCTCTCAGCGACGGTGGTTGCAACGTCGCCGCCTGCCTGCCTTCACGGATCGCAAACAACAGCAATGATGTTTGGAACAAGATCAGCAGCAAGATCTTTCCGTGCCTTGTTGTGCGTTAAAAGTCTGCTTACTTCCATCAGCATCTTATCGGGATAACCTGGAATCCCCGTTCCCAGAACAGGAACATTGACAGGAGGATAACGCTCCAGCACGACTGTTTTTTGAAGAGCGAAAACCTTCCGCCAGTATTGCTTAAGATCCGGGAAATGGTGGTTAATTTTATGATTCCCTAACGATTCTTACATCCACGTCTGCACACATACACACACATGTACATATTCGGTTTTTCAACAAGGTACTCGAAACTTGACAAGGATGTCTTACCTTCGAGTGGTGACTCCAGTGAATCGGAGGCTAAGGAGGGCTATCCTTTTGTGTAAGTTCGAGCGCTCTATGTAATAAGCAAAGATAAGACTTCCTAAAAGAAGCATGACTACATCTTTCATGTACAGTGTAGTAACCTCATTGGTCGACAGGATTCCCAATATCGGAAACAGGAAAATGGGCATCAGAGAAGTCATGCTTAACGGAATGACTTCGAAAAGCCAGTAAAAGGCCATGAGGATCACAATCCAAGCGCATTTGGCTTCCTGGAATGCAAGAGCGGTTCACCATTAGCACCCAGCCATCCATTCGAGAAACGATGCTCGGATGATTCTCTCAGACCTCAGATTACCACTCACGCTCGAACTTTCCGCTGGCGGCGCGCTCGCCTGCCGCGCGTGCGTTGTTCCTGGTACAGCGAGAAGAAAATCCCGGTTCCCATACTTCCTCCCCATCATCGCGGGATAATTACGGAGATGCATCCTCAAAGAGGTCTTTTCGCATGCACGTAGGCTCGTTGGGACTCGGACGGAGATCAGCGGTTTTGATAGCAGCGGGGGCGCCGAGACGTGAAACCGTGCGTCAGCGGTCCGAAGGGAATCGCTCACATCCGTAGGTACAAGGGCTCACAGTGTTGCCGAAAAAGGAGAGGGAATCCACCCATCACTTGAAAGATAGCTCCTTCCCCGTTATCTTCATTACGGAATGGAGCTAGAGGAGGAGGGATAAGTTGTGGACTGCAGCGGGACTAATCCGAAACGCCGCTCGAGTACCCGCGTCACTTTCTCTATATGGAGCCAATGCGAGACAAGATAGGTCAGCCACTATGAGGTCAATTTCAAACGACTAAAGGGAGGGATTTATTCCCCATTGAAGACCTGGATAGCTTCTCGACCCGAAGCGGACGAACGCATCCTCAGTCACGACTTCAAACGTCAAGCGGCATCTCCACCACTCGGATGCAACAAAGAAATGCGCGCATCCCACGGATCTTCCATTTCTGTAGTGTAGGAGGTGCATTTGTGCATGATGGACAAATGCACCTCCTTCTTTTGACACTCCAGTACCCTTTCGAGACGATTGAGGATTTCGAGCGCTTTCCTTAATTTTCTTCCAGGCTTCCTGATGAGGAAGGGTGCAGTGATCAAAATGAGAAAGACGTGAGATTCGAGTTCGGGAGAAAGACTGACATCAACACCACACAATGCTTTCAAAGACACAGTAGTGAGCAGGCATGCGTTCGCTTTCCTAATTCGCCCTCTAAAGCACAGGATTATGGCGAGAGAATAAACTCCCTCATCTTGTACTTGGAAGTTCTCCCTCCGAAGAGCCCTTCTCCGAAGAAAGTTTTCGTGTGTTTCCGTGGTTTTTATTGGGACAGAAGGCGTAGTAAGAAACTCCGAGGTTGGTTCGTGGGGTGTCTTCGGATACTGCAATGACCCTACTACGATCTCAGCCAGAGAGAGAGAGAGAGGGAGGAAAGACTCAAAACACCCTGGTTGTCTCCGAAGGGAATCCTCATTCCTCATTCTCTCCGGAGGGACACCCCCCTAATGGGAAGGGCTGTCCTCTCCCTTTCATTTTCTCCGAAGGGAACACGGAAAGGATCTGCTAGAAGGAATTTCTTCTCCGGAGGGGACCCGCTAGGGAACTCGCGCTCTTCCGAGAGCTTAACGAATGCGGAGAATAAACTAAGAGAGGCGCTGCATTACATGATGGAGGAGTAAGTCCGGTGCTTGTTAGGAAGCAGAAGTTCATGCTACAAAGATGGCCTAGTGCTCAACACTAGGCCATCCTTTGCAGTTGTGGGGTTCTTGTAGTTGTGCAGTTGTAAGATTCGTTCTTTGAACCCGTTTTCTTCCATCTATTATCAGTTGCTGCTGGTAATGGATAGAAGAAAGAGGTTTAGATGATAAAAGAGATGGACTAAAAAAAAAAAGAAGAGCAAAAAAAGCTTTCACAGGGGAAATCGTGGGTGTCTTGGCAGAAAACTTTTGGTTCTTTTTTGTGGAGAGTCCAAGATGAGCTGCCACTGACTTTTCCTCGATACTGATTTTTCTGTTTCTTTTGTTCGCAGTCTCCTCGAAAATATATGATCCTCAGGAAGAAGCCTACCATCAGGAGAGGCTTCCGCCGTCTGGAAGACCTTTCATCGAAGGCAGCACGCCTTCAGTAAACGAAGCCTCGAGCACGAAAGGCTCCCCACCTCCTGCTGTATCCCCCGACGCAACTGGTCCGACGAGCTCCTCTCTGGGCTTGACCGGGCTGTATCCGGATTGACCCGCGCGCAGCCATCTGCAGAATGCAGAGCATGTCTGAAGATCCCCAGCCCGTTGTGTTTTGCCTGTCTTTTGGATAAAAGCGGCGCGACGCCTCGAGACGAAGGAGGCAAAGAAACCCCGTCGAGGGGAGGAGGATAACATCTCAAGACTTCCGAGATGTTCTCCTCTGCCCTTCGGCGGGTCCTGCCAACGTCCTTAGCCACGGACACCGGTTCCTGAGGACGTCAACTCAAGGGCACTGCTAACCGCCGCCACATTCTGTCGGATGTATACAGGCTGTTTGTACCGTGCACACGGAGAAGTTCCCCTTCAGAGTCAACTCCCTTCCCCTCGAGTTCTCCTCGTTAGTATGTTTCTCCTGTAGCTTCTCTCTCTCTCTCTCTCTCCTAGCGAGTAACATCAAAGATAAGCGTGTGATGTCCAAACCAAGGTGACGGTGAAAGGGAAGCATCAAGATACGGATACGAATCCGTTTCTTCCGAGAAAAGCGCTGCTGCTATGCAGGATTCCAGCTCCGGGACTCCTCATTATTTGGAAAAGGTCTTTTCAGGTCTCTGAATACATCAGACGCTACCCGCGAGAAACGAACCTTCAAGGAAGTCTAGCCGAGTGAGTAAGGCTTTTTGTCCGTTTGCTCGAGAGCTGCGTTCCGCCCCCGCCAACCGCTACCCGTGCTGTGGTGCCATCGTCGGTGCGCTTGTGTCAAAAGGATCACTTTGGAGCCGTCTTCGAATCCAGTGGCTGTTGAGGCCTCTGCCGAGCGCATCGAGGTGGGTGGAAGCGCTAAGTGGCAGAAGGCGCCTTTCTGTTAGAATCCTGAGAGGCCGAGGGAGCCTTTGGTCTCATCTTGAATCGCGTTTGCCTCCCCTCCGAGGGCGCAGCCTCCAGGGAAAAAATCTCGAAGAACTTGCTCTGGAACAGACACCCTCGGAGAAATGAGCGTGGTGCCGGCAAGAGGAGGAGTTTGGAGGACGGGTCGGGGCACCATCGAGGACCCTGGATCAAAAGAAGAAATGGGTGCTACTCCACAAGAACGCAATACCGTGGCTTTCGCGGGGGGAAGAGGTGTGATGAATGCAGAGCCACGTTAGGTGACAGCCAGCACGACCCTACAGAGTCAAATGCTGTGTCTTGTTATAGCACTGGTTCTGGACGAATTGCGGCATTCCGGGAAGCTCTCCGAGTGTGTGGCACGAGTGACATTTCCTCATGACACGCCATGTGTAAGATGGGGATGTCACTTGTGCCCCCCCACTCGGTTGACGCAAACGAGTGCCGTGGGCAGGGACAGAAAGCGAACCATCGGCGAGCGGCGACCATAGCCTCGCGCTGGCTGGGTGGTAGTGCACGTCCATGGCGACCGCAACGGACCTCTCTCTCAGATACCTGGAACGCTTTCTATCCGACCTCAGCCTCAAGATCGCACATCGCGAGCGGCGTCTTCCGTGCTGGAGGAGCCGCGGAAATACCAGACCGAGCGGACGAAAGCTGTCTTGTTGAGACGCGAGCGTCGCCGTCCCGTGCCACCCGTTACGGTTCTGCATCCCTCCGAAGATAGGGAGCCCTTCGGAGCTCCTTTCATCGGACAGCCGACTTTCCGGCACGGGCACGCGCACCTGAATGATGGAGATCAATGGAAAGTGTCTGGGCTGGCGGGTGCCGGGGAAAGGAGAGAGGACGCCTACGGTTGGTTCGTCGGAAACGTGGATCGTGATAATGGATACGAATTGTGTTTGCTCGGATCCCCTCCCACTATCGTCGGTCGGAAGGGAGGAACGTCAGCGACTGCAGGTTCGGACAGTGACTGGAACACACCCACTTAAGCATGCGAAGATTCAAGGTTTCGGAGAAAGAACGCGCGCTCTGTTTCCTGACGCTCGCATTCGGATGCGTGCGCGCGCGCCTCGTGCCATGCTTCCTGGGAAGACCGAGCGGAGCGGGTTGTTTCACCTTTTCGGTATCGAGGCGCACGATCCAGCCACTGTGCCAACTGGGGTCGCCGCCGATAACAGGTGAGGAGTTCGGTTGAGGAGGCGGCACGAGAGCAAAGAAGCCCCAGCAAGTTCCAAACGTCTTTTCTGCCACGGGGCTGAGGCACCAGCCTCGGCACCACGTGGGAGCGGGAGAAGGGGTTAGGAGACAGCTGCTACACGGAGATTCCCCGTGACACTAGCGTGGGTTTCTACACGCGGGCGCGGGATGAACAGGGAGTCGGGCGGCTTGAAGGAATAGGAGGAAGACAACGTTCGCTCCTGCTGCCGAGTTGCACTCTCTTCAGGAAACCCGTGTGTCTTTTACGCCTATGCGTAAAAGACACACAGGAGAATACACGGACACACGTGTGTGTAATCATGTGCCATGTTAAAACATACATGGTATATATGTATCTCTCTCCGTGCGCAGGCAGGGACACGCACGCGCGTAATTATGCGATACGTACCGCACGTGCGTTCATGTGTTCGTCTCCGTGGACGAGACAAAGGAGACGAGCAAAGCAATTGCACATTGGGCATCTCAGCAACCACCGAACCATCCACAGCTTTTCCTTATTTTTTTTTTTTTTTTTACAAGCTCGTAAGATTCAGCGCGCACATTCCCCCCGCCCCCCAACACTCAGAGAACACGAACAAAAGCCAAAGAAAAGAAAAAAAGGTGCGTAACTAACTGAACTGAACTCACCTGGCTGCTGAGAACGAAAAGAAGAGGACTTGTCAGGAAAGGCACTCCTAGTAGCACAAAACTCTTGAAATTTTTTCTGAATAATCTCAACAGCGTTCTCAACGTGACGGTCAGCATTTCGAGAAACGATGCGGAGGGCAAGTATTCCGGTTCAATCTTGCAATAGGCCGTATGTCATATTCTGCTGCTGCTGCTTCTGTGTCCACCCCAGGAGGCAAACACATTCGTCACCGAGGCTTGGGTGAATGGATACCTGTTTCCGAACGTCTATCTTTCGGGTAAACCTTTATCACTCATATGCAGCCGTGCATTTCTACTTAGACTTTGGAGTTGTCTTGACCTTTAAGGAAAGGAACGGGGGGGTTGTGAACGCAAGCAGTTGTTAAACGTCAGCCTCAGACAGAGCGTGATTCCTGAAAAGCCCAGTGGCGAATTTGATACTGCAGTTTTCGATTCTTGTGCGCTTCTCTTTCTTCTCCGGCGAGCGGTTCTCACAACCAGTTCCGAGCTCCTGCGGAAATGAGAAATGCACGCGCGAATCCAAATCTTGGAACTTTTCGGCGACGGCCTCGAGGAATGCCGCTTGCGTTCTTCCACGCCTATGCAATAATGCATGCAATAATGCATTCATGCTTGCATTTTTCCTTTGCTTTTGTTTAAGATGCTGTGTTTTTTTTCTTCTTCTTTTTTTTTTTCTTTTGCTTTCCTTCCTTCTTTCTGTCTTCTTTTTTTTTTTTTTTTTTTTTTTTTTTGCGAAATCTCGTTAAAGAAAAAAGACATTCCCCTGCCTGTCTTTCGTTTCTTTAAAGCTGGGAAGAATGACGCTCCGTCTACACTCGACTTCAAAAGGAACAGAATGCTTCCCGTTCTTCGAGAGAATCTGAAGGCGCAGAGACAGCCAAAACAACTGCATCCGGCTGTCCCTAAACGATCCCAGCTCTCCTCCTTAGGGTGTCGAAACTTAACAGGAGTTCCAAAAGATTGAAAGACTCCGTTGCCTCTTTCGAATTCGTCCGTAATGCAAACAGGGATGCTGTATGCTTTGGTTTTTCTTTAAACTGCAATAAAAAAAGGATCCTTCCTTTCGAAATTATTGCCAAAATGCTAACAGTTTTATTCCGTTTCCATCTGAGCCTCAAGCAGTCCTAAATGAGCTACTTCTAACAAGCTGTCTGTGAGTAGTTTGGTGAGTGTAGAGTGACCTTATGGTACTAACTACATCAGTGTAAGCATGAATCATAGCGGGATTGAAAAGGGCATGAAGAAAGATATATCGATATGGCAGGCAGTTCATGAAAACTCTCGGAACCACCGAACTGCATCGGAATTTCTTTTAGAAGAATCTTTTTCGAAAGTCTCGGAAATCGCATTTACTACCATCGTCGGCTTCCTTTGATGGGTGCCAGATGAAAAACCACCACCTTCAGCGGAGCAAACAGGGAGTATGTGATGTAAAAGATTTTTTTCATACATATCTTGGCTTTTTCATTTTTTCCTAATGTGCTCTGCGTGCACCTCCTTATGAAATCCATTTATTCCCTGAATCAGAATTCTTAAAGGAAAAAATCATGGATAAAAAGGAGGCACAGATTCACGGGGGCTTCCCTTATTGACACCGTCAAGTGCATCTTGTCGAATTCCATACTCGACGTGATGCACGAATGTTATCCTAAAGCCATATTTGCAGACTCCTTCAGTCGTATTCTAGCTGTTCTTGCCAACAACACATGCAAAGCAACACGAGCATCTTTCATAACCAAACTAAAAGCATTCTTACCATCGCAGATCCAAGAGTTAGCGACCTCGCTATATAGATATTGTGATCACCCCCAAAGTAACAACAGCCAGGTGAACCCACTAGATAAACTCCTTGAATGACCAGAGTAGCTAACCAAAGTGCAGAAGGCACAATGCTTCTGATCTCCCTAATTAAACGTTAAGTCACCCAACATGAAAAATTAAATAATAATTATAATAAGCCGACACACCAGCAAAATAAGCTACAGTTAACCAGGCAGGGGAAAAAGGAGTGTAAGCATGAAAGAATGCAAATAGCGGAACAGCTCAAACGCATGGTGGAACGTTTAAAGGAACGGCAACTTCAAACGATCTTCCCTTTGAACTCTTGGATGAGGTGGGAAATGTGTGATTTATCGACGGAGCCGTGATCTATCGATCTATCGACAATGAAAGAGCAGAGTGAGATCACTCCCATCCAGCATTTGAAGCATATTCAACGCTCTGCTTTCCGCAAGACTGCATCTATGGAAAGAGTGAATAGACGTGCTGAAGAAGGTAAACTTTCTGCTCAGTTACCACAAGCAGACAGAGCGGATGTGGCAGCGAGTTTACATACAAAATCCACTAGTGGGAAACACGTCGTGTGCAGCAGCAGGTACAATGAGATGCCCCTGCACTGCCTCGAGGACACAGATGTGGCAAATTCAGCATATTCTCTCTCTTGCGGACCATGGACCATCAACGTGCTGCACTTCGCGTGGTCCTTGGGTACTTCTTTTCTCATCTTCATTCACCCTGTTGGGCACGAAACTTTTCATCTTTATTTCAGCAAGCACATCTTAGTCTGACAGCGATGATTCTTCCTTGCCAAACATCAGCAGTCCTTTAGGAAGTAGATAAAGCACATTTACCGTACATAGACAGTTTACGTCATCAGTGACAGAAATGTCAACCAGCAAGAGCTTCGTGTAGTCTCTACTGAGTTTCTTTTTTTTGGCTTCCGATTAGTGGAAGTGTTTCCAACTTTTGTCTTCTCTTTTCCTTCCTTATTCCGTTTCTGTTATTAACCCTTTGAGTGCTATGGATGCATCTATGCGTCTGGCAAAACGTTTTCACCTTATGCTCGCGACATAAGTTAACACTATCCATATTTGAGATGGACACATACACCCGCGTCCTTATAATTCCCTTAGCAACGGCAGTAAACAAAATTCTATTTATGTCGGCAAACTATTCTCGGTTTTTTCTCGGTGTCGTACAGAATTTATTGTATTGTTTTTCATCTTGAAAAACAATACAATATGATATGATATCTTGAAAATGTGAATGAATTATTGATTTATCCGAATTATAATTGTAATTTTTAAATAAATAATATGTGTTTGGAAAAGTGAGAATATCTTATTTCATGTGTTGTAAATAAGCAATTACAATAGTAACTTAAATCAGCAATTTGTACAGTCAGTCGGTACCTCGATAAAGCACGCGGTATGCGAAACAGCATTTCGTCCAAGAGATCGCAACTGCGACTCGTGTGCCATCAACAAGGAACGTTTCAATCTGATGAGCTCCGCACCCAAAGGATTAAACGACTCTCGAGTCCAGTAAGCACGAGTAAAACTCGGGGAAAGCAGCAAATTTATCTTGAATGAGATCGGACTCCCGTCATCCTTAGCATGCTCATGAGCGTCTACTTGCATCCCACGTCATTCATCAACTCGTAAGTTACTCAAGAGTTAAAGTTCCAAACCACCTGCGCTAATCCCACGCTGACAGAGCCGACTACCCGAAGTTCTGGGTGAGACTCACTTAGGCACCCAAGTACCCTCAACAGCACCTCAGCAAAGCTCACGCAGCTTTGCGCCTCTCCCAAGCAAGAGACCGCGGGGGAAAGATTCTGCTTCACTTGAAGATGGACACCAACCACATCCAACTCGTGTCGCGTGTGGGAAACCTCTTTTAGGATTTTTATTCGAAGTGGTCTCTTGGTCTGGTTGAGATGGCACAATCCGGTCGCGTTTTCCAACTGTCTTACTGTTTGCGGGTTTCGTGGTGAATAAGGCAACTTCCGTGCATAGCTTCGGGTGACTTGACTATACTGGATGGGACGAGGGCTCTTACAATGGTCCCTTTCATCCAGCTTCTGACATTCCACTGCTTCTTAAGCAGGGTTTTTTAGAAGACCCTGCCCCTTTTGCCTGCATGATTTCAAGGAGAGCAATGTCTCTCGGTGTTGTGCTCCCGAGACACAAGACTTGACCCTAAAGAATTACTTCGCTCTCAGTGCGCAGCACGTGCCACACCTGAAATTCTCACAGCAGCTGAACAGCATGAAATAATTTGACTTGCTGTAAACTGAAGCTTCTCTTGAGCTGTTGCGGACTCTGCCATACACAGCCACACATTGGACGTGTCCAATGTTGCCACTTCCTCCGGAGCACTCCTTCCCCAGATAAACCTCCCAACCAAATGATCCAGGTCGCATAGGAAGCTGTTACTCTGGATTGCAGGTTTGTGTGGAGACGCCTCCATTGGATACCTCCCAATGGAGGTGTAAGATTGAGACTGTCAGCATCTGCAGAACAGCTTTGAGTTATTTCTATTCTTGCATACGGAAGCGATGATTATCCTATCATTGTTTCGATAAGCGAAGATGTTGTTATGATGGGAAAATGGATTCAGCAGATTCTGGAGCTCTGCATTTCAAAAAAAATGGCAGAATCTTCTTCAGGCTTCATGTCAGCAAATTCCTTGACAGCCACAGAGGATCGAACTGAAAGAGAACGAAAGATGTGGGATGAAATTTTAGATCGCTGGTGGAAGACAGTCTTCTCCAACAACTTTTCCATTTTAACCATTTCTTCCCACTACATTTGAGAAGGTGATCAAATGACTCCAGTAACCGAAGGGTGCAGGAAATGCAGCTTGTACAGCCATAGGAACATCACACGAGCGGTAGCTCGAAGGCATATTCTTCTGTTCCGCAAACAAAACTTTCGAAGTCATGAAAGTGTTTGAAGAATACAGTAGAAGTGGACCCGTTAAGAGCTAATGAAGAAGTCGGTTTTCAAAAGGACGACCACCAGAAGATGTGAGTGAAAACGAAGAAATGGAGTTATGAAGAGAGAGAGGAGGGGGGTGGGAGCATTTCTTTTGCTCGTGAAAAGGGAATAATCAGTCGAGTGTTCCTTATGGTTCACAGCAGAAGAAAGAGCAGGACAGTTCCTTATGGTTCCCCAAATACATAGGTTTTCGAAGTTCGACTTCCGTTGTTCGAGTGCTGGTCAGCCTCTCGAAGAATTCCCCAGAGAATGAGAGGTCTCTGAATGATTCGACAATCGATCGATTTCACCCAAATGCTGCTTGTGCCTTTGCTTTAGAATAAAGCTTCAGTCCGCTTGTCTAATAAGACCCCTCCACTTGTTTTGCTCTGCTGAATACAAGATACACATACATCAGCTCACGCAATTTCTAAATGCTCACGGAATGGACTCCATAAACATTGGATAAAAAAGAAAGAAGAGGATTCAAAGGAGGGGAGGAATATAACTGTTTCACAGGAAACAGTTGTGTGTTTCGTCTTCAAATCCGGGGTCTTTGGGAAGATCTTCCACGTGGATCTCTCAGGAATCCCAAGTTTGCAACTCACTGATAGCGTTCCATTCCGTTTCGGCTCCCTTGCCAATTTACAAACGCACTTCCCGTCTTTTATCAAACACTCTTATCGTTCCACATATGGAAAGCAATAGCAACAACAAGCAAGGTAACATCGTTGCTTGGTGATCTTCCGAAGTCAGATAGCATCCTATCTGACCAGTAGCCTTGTTGTCATTTTGTTTTTTTTTTTTCTCCTCTTAATGAATAATTATAAAGAGGCAGACTGCATCCTCAAGCCGTCTTCCACCGTTCGAATACCCCAAGGTGAAAGTCCCATCGGCACCGCATAAGGTGCAGGGTCCTTGGTGACTTAAAGCACGCGCCAACTTGTGCTCAGGCGGACTACAGATGGACACGGGCTTTGTCGATGAGAAATCTGCTCATTCGGTTGCCTCCATCGCAACCGATAACTCGGATCTCGTGCCGGCTTCTTAGTGATATGAATCTCACCACTTTGAATTGTGTTTCCGAGAACATTTCTGGATATGGGAGGGAACTTCATTTGGGCTAAAGGGGCTGAGAGGTGGTAGCAGAAGCCGGAAAGGGTCCGAATATAGAAAAATATTCAAAGTGCACTCGTGCGGTGCTGGGCACTGTGACGAGCCCAGTCCGTGCCCTGAATCTGCGCTCTAGGAAGAATCCACCTAGAAATGGAAAAACAGCGTTCCCTAGGAAACTTGGAACTTTGGGGAGCTGAGCGAAACACAGCGACATCTCGCATGATAGATCTAATGTCACTTACGAATGTCTTATTTTTATCATTCCATGAATTCTGTTCTTTCCTTCCTAAATAATCAACTTTCTGTCGTTCTCAGCATTCCTCAACTGTTTGGAGTTGCAGTTCTTTTTATCGCACATTTCATAAACCAACTTTCTCTGGAGTTCGAGTTTCTGCGGCTGTGATGGCGCTATTTCCTTTGACACCTTTCAGAGCAGCTAGTTCTGATTCAGCTCGTAACTGCATGTCATCCCGTGACCATCCGGAGCTGATCGGGCTACCTCAGCAGACGTAGTTTCCATCTCTTGCTGTTGAAGGATTTCTGCATTTGAGACCGAGGTCGTGGAAAACTCCAGAAGGACGATCCTTGCCGCCGAGTGCAGTACGGGAACACACCCTGAATTCGTTATCCCTGATAGTCACCGCTGCCCATCTATTACTTCCGACCCCGGGCGTTCCGACAGGAGAAACAATGAATGGAGCTGGAGCTGGATTTGAGGAGATGGTTCACGATGTCTCAGCTACTGGATTTAGAAGCACAAGGACCTTCTTCCACGCGAGGTCCCGAGGTGTGCGATCAGTTGCGAAAGGCTGGCATCTCCGCTAAGGTGCAGCCGAAGTAGGCCAATGCCTCTCGGTTTCCGCTTGAGACAGGTGGCCACACTACGCGAGAAGCACCTATGGGTATCCTGTCGCTCAGATGACCTTCACTCACTGAGACAGGGAGCTCGTGAAACCGAATTTATCTCAGAAGTGCGACCTGTGCATCACCTAAGAGGAATCCTTCTAGGAGGGATGATAAAAAAAAACATACGAAGAGGGTCTGCTTATTGGGTGGACAAGGGATTACACTTAAGGAAGGGCGTGTAAGAACTTTACATCCTTGACCATCATGATGTTTCATTTTTGTTGAGCTGAGCTGGTCAGAATGAAGGGGGAGGGGACGGTTCTTTAGATCTCCCTTTCCACAGCCACTTTGATTCTTTCCTTTTGTTCCACGTCATGGATTTGCTTCCAAAAAACCTCCTCTGCGTATGCATCGGTTGGCTTTAGCTCGCCGACCTTTGCGTTTTCCCCATCAGGAGGAATATTCTGACCCGGTGCCGATCATATGGCTGAAAGCCACAACCCTGAACACCATAATCCCTCATGTTGAAATCCCGAAAGATCAAAATCCAAATGTCTGATAGCCTGGAAGATCAGAACCTCGAAAACGAAATGCATCATTCGTGAAGGAATTTTCCTTTCATGAGTTGTTAAGGCTGACCCGGGAATGAAATGCAGGAATTGTTGAAAATGATGGGACAATCTGAAACAGTGGAAAAAGAAGAAAAAGAAAGCTGAAAAAGCGTAGACAAGAGAGATTGTGGGCAAGAACAAAATAGCAGCGGTAGGAAAAGCAGGGTAGAAGGAAACTGATGTGTTGGCCAACCAGTCGCGCGTCCCTGGTCTTGACTCAACTCTGAGGCCAGATGCTTACAGAAGCATTGCAGAAGGGCAACAGAATGGCGGTGCTGGATGTAGCTTGCCCCTTCGAGAACGGAGAAGTCAGACCCAGCATCTCTAGGAACGAGACAGTATCTAAATACCAAGATGCTGCCAACCAACAATCCAAGAAAGGAGTCGATGCAAAGGTGCTGGACCTCTGGTAACCTGGGGACCGCAGCAGTGAAGGGATCCTCCGGAAACTGGGTGTACCGTGGATGTGTGCGGATAAAATGAGGCAGGTCATGGTTGCTCCATGTTTCGCTACACGCACATCTATTGGATGGATACACCAGCTTGGACCATCACCGGATGATGCCCAAAACCTGCGACAACCTCAGAAAAAGAGCAGCTCTTGAAAGAGAAGAACAAATACAGCCTTCAGGTCATCCTGATGAGTGGAACCTACTGTGGCATCCCTCGTAATACAAAGTCAGTGACCGGGATGGAAGACTGGAAGATGGGGAAGAGCTCCCTTTTATTCGCACTATTGTTGCTGTTGACTTCGAAAGTAAAAAGGAATGGATTATTGTGGATAATAACCCGGGGTAATCCATAAGAACAGGCTGACCTTCAGACTCACTTTTGCTGATGGACGGAAGGGAACATGCTCAGCTCCTTCTAGGCAACCGTCCCGGATTCCATTCCCGGCCAAGGCAAACGAAATGCCAGTCTTTTCGGGCGGGAAAACAAAGACTCGGACAATCGCCTGAGCACCTCGCATTGACGAGGAAAACAGCAAAGTCCTTGTGCTTGGCGTTTTTGCTCTCATGGACCCCTTCCGAAGCGCGAATAGGCAGACGGCATTCGGGACGACTACTCATCTTTCCTGAAACGGATCTGGGGGAAGGCGAGGAACCGCCTCAGGACAGCGTTGACCCATGCCGGCTTCCTTCAGCTGCCATCTTCAGTCTGCACAATGAGGCACCATGTCACAGCCGAGTGCAGTGGAAAGCGTGCAGCAATGTGGCACACGGTGTCGTTCAGCATCCCTACGTGGCCGGGTCATTCGCTGCACGCGCCGTCGGCTAGGACACCTCCCTCCCAGATCTGCGTAATAGGGTCTTCGGGGGAAGGGCAACAACAGCCTGCAGGGCTGCGCAAGGCCTCGGCTCAGGCAGCTCGGACTTGGGTCCGATGGGCGAAAGCCCTCTCTGCAAGCCGAAAGGAAGGCAAAGGGTTCGAATCGCGGGAAGGGAGAGACTTTCCCGAAGAAACTCTCACCTCAACAGGGAACGCCACCCTACCCTCTCGAGCATCCGTCTCAGACCAGCCCTCCTACCACAGCGACTGAGGGCAGGAGTTTTTTTTTTTTTTATCCATCGCTCCTGCGGTTCAAGGTCAGCGCGGATTTTTCGTTGAGGAAACCATCACGCTTTTCGGGTAGCTGTCCTTCGGCCAGGACACTCGACTCGGAGGCGTCACACTCTGTCAGGTCATTGAGCTGAGCTCGGCGAGCCGCAACCACCATCTCTGTTCAGGAGTGTGGTTGAGGTTACGAACCACCTGAGGATCATGCCCGACCAAGACGAGGCTACGGCCTACATGTGACGAACTACAAGCCGTCCTCCCCTTTCGGGTCAGCCATGCGTGGGTGTGAGGGAGATGCTGAAGAGGCTGAGAAGCGGGTTCACGCGTGTGGGTGGAGAAGGAGGAGGCCCCTCTCTCCCTTGTGCCTGCGAGCGGGAGTGGGAACGCATGGGCGTAACGCACGCCTGCGTTGGCGGCGGCGTAGCTGTGGCCTCCGCGCGCTGTACCAAGCGCTGCAGGTTCGAATCCCCACGTGGAGGATCGGCGCCGAGAACAGGGGGTGGGTCGTAGGTTTTCAAGTTCTCCCCGAAGGTCCTCCGAACCGGTTGGCTTCGGGGGCGGCACTGGTGGAAACCGAATGTCCCCGCTGACCGGCCGGGATTGGGAGCAGACGCTCTGGAGTCCCTTCCAGGAATTGAGGAGCCCTCCAGGGCTCCCCCCCTCCGGTTGTGAAGATGAAGCTGTCTCCTCCCCCTGCCTTTTAGGAAGAGAATCTCCATCTTGTTCCATGGAGCTAGCCGATACCTCCTCTTCAGAATCTAAGAAGCGCGCTGCTCCCTTCGGGAAGCGTCCTTCATGGGAGCCCTCCGGTAGAGATAGGCCGGAACGGGCCACGGTGTGCAACACGCTCGTGGCTTCCCTTTTTCTCCCCTTACTTTTTGTTTGTTCCCCACCGAGAGGTGTAAAGAAGCGGGCGAAGGACCTTCTGAGAATCGCCCTTTGAGACAGAGGGAGGCCCCGAGTCCGCCTGAAGGACTTATGCGCTCCGCGTCGCGACGGAGGCCTCGGCCTCCTGAGGCTGGAGCAGCTGGAGCTGCAGCTCCAGTTGAGGACTTAAGCCCTAGTGGTGAGTTATGGATCACCTGTTGGTGCGAACCTGAGCGACACCTGGTCCAGCGAGCCAGCGGCTGCGCGGGATTGTCTACCTTCTGGCGCGCCGCCAACGTCGGCGCCTCTTCCGTTGCGGAGTGGAGCTTCGGCGCGTGGCCAAGCTGACCAGGATGAACACCTGGATCTCCTGCCGGCCTAAGAATGGTACTGCCTGGTTGCAGAAAAACCTCCGCACATGGGCCCAGAACAAGGAAGCGTGCCCGGAGTTGCGGAGCGACTGCTGCACTCCTTTTACAACAGCCGCTCCCTGCAGGACGTGATCGCGCAGCGCGTCTCGCATGCTTGGGCCGAGAAGACTTCCCTAGCTGTGGCTCTGCCCTACCTCAGGGAGCATTTGGGCAGTATCCAGCCGGCGAAATGGGAGGTCCAATGTAGGGTCTCTGCAAGAGAGAGAGAACAAGATGGTTGGACCATGGGCCAGCCAACTGACGCTGCGACCCCAAGGGCCCCACCGAAGGGATTATTGCGCCGGGACGAGCTACTGAGCATCCCTCTGGAAGAACTCGAGTGGCCCTCAGTGCTGAGGAATACCCGGGCCCTCACCCGGAAGTGAGGAGTCGGCACTGAGTCTGCTATTGCGCTGGGGACTCCCTAGCAACGCCCGCCGATCTCACTGGACGAAGGGGGCAGTGGATCCGAATTGTGTCAGGTGCGGGGCACGAGAATCCCTCCCGCACCTGCTTCTTGACTGTGTTGCCCTCCGACCCCTGTGGTTGCGTTTTGCAACGGTCCTAGGTGCACCTTTGAACACTCCCAGTGACGTGATCAAGCGCCTCTTTGTGCGCTACGCCCTTTCGCCTGCCGCAGCTCTAACAGCCCTTTGCTGCCTACGTGGGATTGTGGCGGCCTGGAGCAACGCCACTGGTGAACAGCACGATAAGGACGCCATCTGCTTCTCCTTGGACTTCCTGAGGACGGCAGCCGGATTGCCCCATCTGGGACGTAACCGGATGGAACTTGTCGAATCCTGAAAAGGATGTAGAGGACGGCCCTCAGCGGAAAGTGATCCCTTCCCCGGCCCCCCTGCTTTTGTAAATAGTGTTTTTCTTTTTTTGTTTTTGTTTGTCCCTTGCCCCTCCGCTGCCGAGTCGACCCTTGAGAGCCTGCGTGCCGGTCACTCGGAAAGTTCCGAGTTTGTTTTGGGACTACATGTGTAGGGCCTATGGCCCTACACATGGATGTTTATTCTGGTAATAAACGCCCTGGCGCACCCGGGTGTGAACTCCGGTAGAGATGCGGTGCCTAGCACTTTCTGAGTATGCCCCTAGTCCTGGGAGGCTAGAAGGCTTTTTTCTCTCGACGGCCTCACGGGCATCCGCTTCAGGCTAAAGACGTGCGAATGGCGACGGTCCTTGAGGAGCATCCCGACGTGCGCGCCACCTGACTCAAGCCGATTCCTGTGGTGGGTTTTGAAGACGTTCATTAGGGCTTGGAAGCGCAGTCGGGCGCTGAGGTGCGCTGGATGGTGCGCTGGACCGGATGCGACTGTCCTACGTGCTGCAGACGCATAGAGTCCCCGCCACCTTAAGGTGCGTGGGCAAGAAAGGGCGCATGAAACGGGCCACTTTAAGAAAGGGTGCCTCTCCATCGAGTGCCGAAAATGTGGTTAGGCCAACCATCTCAGAACCATTTGTAAAGGATGATCAGGAAAAACAGAGCAAAGGAAGACAGAGGTGCAGGCAGCCCATGACCATCAACCGAACTCTCCTCAGGGACAGACAGAAGAACAAGGAGAGGAGACGATGCAAGAGAAAGTAGAAGAGTGAAAGAGGTGGAAGAGGAAGAGTGAAAGGAAGGAGGAGCAGCCGCAGAGTTACCCTGCAGGGAGAGGGGAACAACTCTTTCCCGCTCTCTTCCGGCGGGATGTCCGGCAAGAGCGACGGCCGCGCGAGTGTGTCGCGTCCCGAGGCAGAGATGGGGCGATTCCTGCCGGTGTTGCCACGCGGCGCGAACCTGCCGTGGGGTCTTCCGACTACCGCGGAAGACCCGAAGACGCACAGTTCCGCCAAGGTGGCTAGCAGGCCAAAGTTAAGCTGCCATTCTCAAAGAGAAGGTGCCATTCCGCACCCTCGGTTTCTGGGCGCGAGGTGCAAGCGGTCGCTGTTCCCGCGAAAGGGAGCTCGCGCTATCCGATGAGGAAGAGCCTGTCAAAGGCCCAAAAGCAGGATGGGTCGCGATCAATCGAGGTCACCCACCATCCCTGCTAAAGGAGCCGGAGTGTTCGCTACGCCGGAAGACGCCTCCCTACAGTCTTTCGATAAACAAATTGGTGAGGAACGTGGCGGCAGCAACAGAGGAGGAAGAAAAGAGGAAGATTAGGAGGAAGAGCAGGAGGAAGGGAAGAGGAAGAGGAGAAGGAGTTGGCGGGTAAGGATGAGCGTACGCTCCAGGAGATTGGGTGGGCCGTCGTGTAATCGAGAGGTCCTCTTTGGAAGGAACATCCGTCTGGATCGTCTTCTTCCAGAGCCTTACCGTCTCTTCGTCGAGGAAAGAAAGCAGAGCTAACGAGTAGCAGGCAGCTCCTTGGGACTGGGTCTGGGGTTGGTTCTTGCTTTGAGGACGCCGGACCGTCATCGCCCGACGGAGACCCGAAGGACGTGGAGGTAACATTCCTGGAGGGGGTCATGCGAGGACCCTTTTTTTTTTGGATGATTGTTCGGCTGTTCCTGCTTTCCCCCTGTCTCCGGACAGGGCGGACCGCGCCCCTGCCGCAGCAGTTGTTGCTCCGGAGAGGTGACTGCTCGAGGCGAAGGCGCGTGCCTGGAATGGGCTGGCGCCGATGCCGAGGTGAGGCAACGCGGACTGATGGACGATAAAGCCCAGATTCGGCCCCGACCATAAAGCAGCCGGCCCCCGCAGGCTCAGGCGAGATAACCCCCAGATGGGGTCAGCGATAATGGGTGCAGCTCACGGAATGAGCAAGAATCTCAAGGATCCACGTGAGCGCCCTTTTCGGCTTGGGGAACAAGTGGGGAGCGAAGCATTCCCTGGATAGGATCGACCGAACGGAGTGGCACCCCCTACCTCACCCTCGCGCGCGCATCCGGGAACTCCACGCGGACTGGTCAGAAGAACCGTGGAAGAGCACCCGAGTGGCTCCGGAGAGCCGAAAGGTCGAAAAGGAAGCAGACGAGATGCTCCTCCTTTCTCACGGAGAGTCTCACGGGAACGCGCGTCCCGCCGCCACGCGCGTGCAGCCGCGCGGCGCTCTCCGTCTGATTTCCTTCCCTTCCCTCTCCCATGATTTCTTTCCCTGAGGAAACCAGGAGTTCCGCGCCGCAAAAGAGGCTTCTTCGTCTCCCGGCAAAGCCAGCCGTAGAACGACATTCCAGAAAGTTTCTTCCGGTAACCCTTCGGAGCCGGTCCACCGCCATTCCGCTTATTTCGCACGCTCGGCGTCAACGGGTGTGCCTGTGGTTCGATGAGGACACAGGAAGGACAGGGTGTGGCCGAGGCGACCTATCCCCCAGAGGCGGGGCACGCGCGCGCGTGCAGTAGGGGGAGCGGCTCACACACGTCCACTCCGCGCTGCATCGGCAGCTCAGGCTGGCCTGGGGCGGGAAGAGCACGCTGAGGATGGGCACGGAAGGATCGCCTCGATAGGCGCGAGGCAGGGAACGGCGTACGGCTCTTTCTGTCGGGTCCTGCCGCCTCCAAGAATCTCCCGCTCGGTCAATCGCACGACTAGGCAGGCGACAGCAGCGAGGAGCTCCCGGGAGCTGCTTCCCATTTCCGCCGCCGCCCTTTTGCCTCCTCGCTCTGCCCAAGCGGCAGCGACACGGACTGACCCCATGGCTTTTGCGATCGATGAGGCGGCGCCGTCGCCCCTCCGCGCGCCTGACGGAGCTGCGTGCCTTGAACGAGCGGTTTGCGCAAGGCGCGGCTCGCCAAATGCGTCGCCGTTGTCGCATGGTGCGCAGCTGCTGCGCCAGCAGACACCGAGCCCTGCGAAGAACTTGACAGCTTTCGAGATTGAGTGAGCGAGTGCTTCCCCCCCCCCCCCCTGATGAAATTTTCTCTCTCTATGGGATCGACGGGTCCGCTCGTTCCAGCTCCCCCTATGGCCACGGATTCAAGTGCGAAGAAAACGGCGCCAGACGGTGGTTCGGAATCAGTCGCCTGTGATATGCGAAAGTAAGCGGAAAAAATGGATGTTTTTTCCACTGTCCTGTCCCTCGGCGTTTGTTTACCGAAACGAATAAATGGCCCACTCGGAGAAAGGAGGATTCCCAGTGGATCAGCTCCACTCGTAGCGATGTACGCCGTCGCTGCACAGCACCCCTCAGAGGGAGCGATTGGAGTGTAATAAACAAACAAAAATGCATCAATAATTAGTCCACGATAAGAAGCTCCCTTTCCTCGCCACGTGGCGCGGGCGATGTTGGCGCTGGAAGCCTCCCAGTACGGAAGGATGTCCGCCGACCGCCGCGAAGTGAAGGGGAAAGCTCCTGCAGGGTTTTTCCGGAGACACGCAAACGAAAGAGCAAACGGGGAGAGGGAGCTTTCGGGAAACGAGACACCCAGCAGCTCAATCCTTCAGGTTCCTGCTCCACTGCGACCAGCCTTCCGGATCAGCGGCCCTCGGACATGACCGCACAGATCTATGAGAAGTGATGCAGGACGTGTCCTACATACCCGCACGTGCAACAGAAACACTGATAATAGAATAAGTAGTAAATCGTAATTGAGCCTCTCTTGCGTATTCATTGACTTTTCCCAAGCACACAGCATCTTTCATCATTTTCCGAACGGAGAGGAATGCGAGAGCTCAGCGTGAGTACTGACCCTATCCTTTCAAGAATAGGATGCTGAGCAAAGATGAGGATGTTTGTTGTGGTCGATTTTTCTTTTTCATTTTCTTTCTTTCTTTGCTTTTCTTTTTTTTTCTTCTTCTTTTGTTTTTGTTTTTATTCGGGAAGAACGATGCTGCGTCTGGGAGAAGCTGCGAACAGTCCGTGCGAATGGGGATGGATTCTAGGTACCTGCTTTTGCGTTCGTCTGAGGTGAGATCCAAAGCAAGATCCCGGACCTGTGAATTCGGTGCTCGAATTCACAGGTCCGGGATCAGAGATATCTCGCTCCGGAAGCGCCCAGCTAGAGCCAAGTACCCCGCTGGGAGCAGTCGTCTCTCGGAAACCCATCCTTCCGAGCAGGGCAACCCGAGGCGGCTGTACCTCGCCTCATCTCCGCTCTCGAAGATCGAGCGGAGATGAGCTTTGAGACGGGCGGTGGAGGGATTGGAGCAGGCGGCATCCCTATCGCTTCATCCCCTCCACCCTGATCCCCCCAGGCGCCGAAAAGGAAGGGAATGAAGGTGAAATCGAGGAGAGAAGGGAAAAGTCGAGATCCCTAGGAAGCCGGGTCGGTCCCTTCAGCTCGGAGGACGGCCGCGGACGATGTCCGAGCGACCGTCCTCCGAGGCGCTTCCATTTCCTCACGATCGCTCGCCTCACTCCTTCCCATTCTCCTGTAAGTCGATCCCTATGCTTTTCTGGTCGAAGAACAAGATGCATCCCGCTTGAGGGTATCGCTGTTCCTGCTGCCACGGTCAGTCCAGCGGGGCGCTCTGGATTTCCCCAAGCGTCTCCATTAGCTCGCACCGAAGAATCTGGTCTTCTTTGCTCGAGGAAAGATGAGCTCTCTATCCTCCTTTCCTCATCAGGGTGCGATTTCTCCGTCACCTCCTCCTTGCACCCGCCGCTCGAGAGGTGCTGCAGAAGAGCGGTAGATACAGGAAGGAAAGCTGAAAACTTCCGGGCAAGGAAGCCGGTTGTGGTTCTCCTGGCAGGCAGCACGACTCGGATGCTGCTCGGAGAGCGCTGAGCGCAATTTAACCTTTGGGGTGATTGTCGCATCTCTCGAATGATCTGGACCCGGAATCTTCTAATCCGGAATGAGCCGTGCATATCAAATCGCGTATTTCCGACTCTTTTTCTCTCAGCTCTCCTTTTCCTTCCACACGTCAGAGTATGTGATGAAGTGTGACCATCGCGTAACGTATTCTACTGCGCAGAAAACTTTTTCTGTCTGGACCAGAATCGCAAAGTCAAGCCTCCTTCCTCAGCACTGCACTTCCGGTCCAGACGAAACCCATTCTCGGCAAAGATCTGCATTTCACCGGTTTTCCAACTCTTCCTCTACTCTCTTCCCCCATACTCCAGAAAACATCAGAGCGAAATCACTATCCCCATCTTTTTTTTTTTTTTTCCTCTCTCCAGGATCGCCAAACGAAAAATGAATCGAAAGTTAACGCGTTCTTCCTCCTCCAAGGATAGCAATCGGAAAGCGACTAGACTTCCCGTTTAAAAAAACCGGATGCTGCCCTCCTTTCATAAGGAAGGTGTGTAACATGTAGCGGTCGCATCCGAGATGGATCTCTTCAAACGAGCACGTCTCTCTTTTGTATTCCTTCACTAACAACAGTCCAGCATCCTCTTTCCTTCTTGCTTTGCAGCCAAAGAGGAGTCCGACTGGGTTGTCCGCAGTTGACTGAAAGCCAAGGTTAAAGAAAAAATTTTCCTCGAAATCTTCGCATCTTCTCTCAAGATTGAGATCTTTGGCTCTTCCGAGCTCCGAGGGACAGTGACGATAAACAAAAAGGTATCCGGGTAAACTTGGAGCTCTGGAGAGCCCCTCCTGCAAGAAAGTTGGGTTTTTCTCTGTTCCTCCTTCCTACCGTAGCTTCGCGGCAAACGGTTACCTCCATAATTACGGACATTTCGGACATGGAAGCGTTTCCAGGGAAACAGAAAGAACCACGTGTCGGCTGATCCTTGAGAAAAGGGATTCTTCGTTTTCTCATCCCACCGGAAGAAATTCTGCCTCGGCGGGAGGAAACGCGTGCAGCAGTGCGAAGTCCGCTCAAGGCATGCGAAATGATGCGCTTTTTTGCCAGATTAGAAGAAAAAAAAAATCCCCTGCTCAGCATTGAGTCGATTCATCTTACTCAGGGGTTGCTTGGTAATTTGCTCCGACATACCCGATAAGGATTGCAACAATACATTCGCAATGTTAATGGGTTTGCATTGTTCCCGGCTGTCCTAATTCATTCAGGACAGAAGGAAAACTCAGCATCGGCATTGCCCACGAACTTTCCATTCCAAGGACAAGGACCACTTGCCGAAAATTCCCATGGTCTCTCTGTACTTCTTTCACTGCGGCATGGCCTCGGCCTCCATGAGGAGCGTCTTCCCCGCTTCTTTCAGAGCCTGCGAGGAATCCTCTCGAGGTTTCGCTGCCCGCAGTGGGGGGATACGAAACCTCGAAAGGTAACGTGATCGTAGGGCTTAGGAATGCCTGTATCAAGACAGGCCACCTCTCCTATCGATTGTTTGTCGTTGATTTCCCAGCCACGCAGTGTAGTTCAAAGCATGGCTGACAATTCAAGAACCTTCGTTCAAGAACGGGAAACTCTGTGTTCCTCTTAGGGTCGGTCGAGTTGCCTGTAGGTCAGGTTCATGAACCATTTCAGACAGTCTCCTAGTTCGTTGAATAGGTTAAAATGTGTTTAGTTGTATGGTTCCTTCTGGCAAAGTCCAGTCATCTCTCGGAGAGATTTGAAGAAATCAAAAGCTCGTCTGAATTGCAAAACAGAAAGCGACAAATCAAAGAGAAGAATTTTCACGACATTCCACTCCTTTTTTTTTGCCTTTGGACCCCAAGGAAATCACACCAAAATAAAAAAACCAGAAAGGAAACATAGGAATGAAACCCACATCAACTTTCAGCCCCCACCAAACATACTGTAGGATTGTATGATATCTGATCGAGGCTCTGGGAACCCATGTTTATCCGATGCCTGTGTCTAAATGCGGTTGATGGACGAAAGTGTTTCGACTGACATCGTTTAGAGCGCCTGTTGAAAAATGGCAGAATCCAGAGACTTCCGTAGGGAGAGGTCTTGGGCGGTCCGCCATTCCATGAACCACAGGTCATACATCGCATACAGGCAAATACAGTTCTTGAAGAAACGCCAGATTTTCCATTAGCTAACAAGTGCACCGAAGGTGGACATTTTTTTTTTTTTTTTTTGAAATAGGGAAACGGATTGTAAATTGCAATGAAAAGCTAAAGTGCACAAATTGCGAATAATCACGATCATAATCTCTCTGTAACGTGGCACATACTCCGACTAAGAAGCACATTGACAGGAAACGAATAAAGAGTGCCTGATATAATTTTTTTTTCTTCTTAAAAAGCAAGAAAAAAATTTTTCTGGCAACGTTTCCGTGGTTCAGCATTTCGTTGGATGTTCGATACGATCGTTGTGCCGATCAAGTGGGTGTGCTCATGTAAACACATGGATTTTTTGTCCTTTAAAACATCTAGTTGAAAGTACTCGTTGACACCAATTGATAATAGAGATGTTATCGGAGTATTTGAGACTTTATGTTGACAGAGAACATTTCCTATGACGCTATTAAACAGTCATTCAGTGCGTGCTCAAAGCAGAGGAAACCTTCCAAAGGTTACCAAAAAAAATGACTCCTAATGCTAGTAGCATCCTTTTGTGCTTAATGGATGCAAAGGGCAAATCACAACCTTTACAATAGCTTTCGCGGCAAAACATAATATGAGCTTAAATACGAAAAAAATTGAAGGTTGACATTTCTAATGTAATTTTTCTTTCTATGCTAGTCGATAAGGCCAGCTTCAATACATAAAAGCGCAACGTTGTTAATTAGTTGGTAATTCTTACGACAGCAGCATGCGTGCAAAAACGATAAATATCTCTAGATGGAATGTTGGGCAGTCATTTAATGATTGCGATCTTCTAACTTGCTTTCCGGATGCTACTGATTCCTAGGCCACCTACTGGATCTTTTAGATTCTAATTTGTCACCACGTGGATGTGGTTCGCATGGAAAATTGGATCCTCAAGTAGAGTTCAGAAGCTTTACGGCTTAATGTCCATCCCTTTCCTATCCACGTGACCATGGACTCTTGCTACTAAAGAAACGTCCCGTTGCAACGAGGATTCTAATCCGCTCCTGAACGCTTAACTCTATGAACTTTGCATGTGGAAAAGGAATTCAAAGAATTAGGATAACAGTTGAGATTTGTGGGCTTTCCTCAGCAGTGGAAGTCGCATCAAACGTAGCATCTAATAAGGAATAATAATCGATATACTGTACGTCCCCGTAGAAAGCTGCAATGGATGTGAAGCAAAAATCATTCTACGAGAAGGATCTGGTCTGCTTAGCTAGCACATCATCAAAATAAAGTCACAAAAAAACTCGACACTTCGTCAAGAACCAGTCGACGAGCGTCTTTTTCCTTATGCAACAACCGTTTTATATTTCATTTCTTGTAGATTAGCCAATGGCTGCATATCAAATGTGGAAAAGTGAAGGGGAATAAGGATCTGATAGTATATTCAGACTTCTCTTTCGTCGATCCCAGTCGCACACGAATTCTACTTATAGGTACTTAAATGAAATTGGTCCATCTGAAAAAGAGCGTGTTTCCACCAGAGGCATTAACGTTCGTCCACAGCTTGAGAAAATCTAAGTTCTGCTGCGTAATATAGCTGCTTTGATGGATCACTCGCACGCATAAACCTCGAATTCTAGGAATACCTGTGTTGCTGTTTGACTGCATCAAGTCAAAAAACACACACACACACACATTGTGTGATATAACAGGAAGGATCCCAACCGTTATTAACGCGCAAATTTCTCAATTCCCACGTTTTGTTCTAGAGATCGCAGCATCCAAGGTGCATGAAGCTTTATAGCCAAAAAACATGAGCGCTGACAACGAATGCAAATCCAACGGTCAGCTCCTCAAACCTGTTGAATGGGAGGCAACTCATCGTAAGGCTGTTTATCTTTTTGTCTTCAAGATCTTCTCTCTAGAGACACCGGATTCGCTAAAGTTTCAGGTATCTTTCGTTTTTTCAGGGAGCGGGAAAAGCTTTTCCTGAAACCAGCTGCATGTGGCAATTTCGGTGGTGGAATGTTCGAAATGAGATTGAAAGCTCAGGCGTCTGATGGCGAGATTTCATCTTGCTAAATCCAGTCGCAACCGAACTGTGATGATTGTAATGGAGCAGAAAGCTGGTCACATACCTAGCACTCGAACAAGGAGATCTATTTCCATCCAAAGAGGTCAATGGAACAGAAGCATTGATAAGGATGGCAAATTTACTCCACCTAATACTTGCTAGCTGTGACTTCATAGAGCAAATACTAGGAAGGGTTTCTAAGGGAGCAATACTTAACCTTCCTAGATATATCGCCAAAGTACACATCCTTTACAAAGTAAACAAAAGGATTCCTGGAGATATGGATTCTCTTCCACGCAGAGCCTGCATCCGAGCTGAAACAGATAATTGAGAAACTGAGGTAATGTGCACAGTTCCTCATCCTGCACAGTTTTTCACATTACAAAAGCAGTGTCTAAACGAAAATACAAAAATGATTTAAAAAGAAAAAAAAACACAAAGTAGTAAACTGATATTTTATTTGGATATTGACAGACAAAAACAATCCAACCATTGCTTTCGATTCAGAACTTGGAAGGTCAAGGGAATTCAAAGGAGTGACGTTTCGAACGCCGAAAGTTTGGTTCCTGAAACATTCCCTTCTAAGTCCAGGTCCACTATCCTAAACTTCCCGTTGCCAATGATGAAGCTCCAAGCGCACTTCTGAACTTGAGGATTCAAGTTTCCAGCAATTCCGTTCACAGGAACATTAGAGGGTCTGAAGTTAGGTTTCTAAAGCTGTAAAATGTGCTAACGGTTGCAGGAGCAGAAACATGCAGAAGGAATATTGTTATTCTTGCTATCAATGCACGATGCTATTAATGGAGGCGGAAAATGTGAAGCACCAAAGTAGGTTTGAGATGTAGCCCTCGTTCATATTCTGGTCCCTCTATGTCTGTATACCACATTGACCACCATGGGAACCAGCGTCGGGCCTGTTTCCGTCGCAGATACTGCCTTCTCAAGTGCTACAGGAATAATACCAGAAAAGGAGACCGTCGTTCAGAGATCTGAATGATTAGGTGGTTCCAGGAAACGATGTCAGGACGAACAGGAACCGATAAGATTCTGGATAATGTCTTCCAGAACCGTGCGTGTTCTTGTTCGCAATAATCGGGTGCGTTTCAGAGCTTCGCTGATTCGGAAACATAATCCCAGATAGTTTTCGTATGCTCATCTCTATAAAAGGAGGAATGCATCTTTATTTGGGGGAGAAGATACAGGACGTGGGCATGCTACAGTAAGGAGATTCCAATCCCTCCTCAACTACATAGGCACCACCAGGGATCCCAAATATCAGGATGATGAACACAGTTTCAACATCAATGACATTTCTGGAAATCACAGATTCAAATTAAGGAGGAGCATGGAATGCAGTCACCAGCAATCTGCGCTCACATACGAAAACCACTCCGTATTACAAAATGGCAGTACGCCGAATAGGTCTTTTTTTTTCTTTTTTTTTTTCCTTCAGGTCTCTGAGATCGTGAAATAGTCAGAGTTCAAAGCTGGATTCTGATGGATGGAAGACTAAGGGTTGAGAGGATACGTAAGATTGCAAAATCAGTAAGCGACAAAAGCTGGCGCCAGATTCGTCATGGACTTTTCTCAGAAGATTCATTTCAAACCTGCAGCTCAAGACCAGTGCATCCATTCAGATCCTCAAGAAGCTCTCGCTATAGCTTTCCCCTTCATGCAAAAGCAAGAGAAACAGTTTTCTGATGCGGAAATGCAAATCAGAATCTCAAATATCCTGCCTCCGTCTACCAATCAGCTGCCCTTACGCATCTAAACCTGCTCTTGCTCTCTGTTCTGGTTAAGCTCTGTTGAGCACCTCGAGGAAAAGTCTTGCTTACTTCACATCTCACCAGGAAAAAAAAGTAAAAAATATGCAACCCAAACTTGCAATATTGGCCTTGAAAAACAATGTGTGGCACTCGTTCAAGAATTTGGGAAGCTTCATCTAGCAAACTCTTCTCGAAGTCCATTCCCGACGCACAAATGATGAACGATGATGAACGCATTGAGATCCCGGAAGCAGCTAGAGTTCGAACGACGGATCTTCTGTGAAGTTTTCCTAGTGTTTCGCATGACAAGCATGGCATCAGTGTTGTCGAACACCAAGTGAAGGAGAGTTGGTGAGCTGAATCTTCATCTATGAGCGTGCAACGATGCTAGGATGGCAGATACATCCATCATTCGGGATCTCGTTCTATGGTGAACTGAATCACGTAGGTTCGCAGTTTCGTGATAACCAATCTATTTCACAGATTCTCCAAAGGTCAGAAAGTCAACCAGCAAGGCTTGATGTTCTCACAAGAATACTGATTTCATTCAGAACTTATTAATTATACATAATTCTAAATATGCTCTTCCCTCCCCCCCCCCCTTTAGAAATACGTAGTAATTGCTTATTTTGGAACTTTGGAATTTTTAGCGAATTTACATCTGTTGCATTTATTTATTGAAATCTGAGTTCATACGGCCGTAAATTGACTTGCAGCTGATACGAAAGAATTTGTGACGGAATTAAATCAAATCCGATCGCTGGACGGTTAGATGGATTTTCCACTTTATAGATGAGAATAAATAACTCGTGAAAATCAGATAATAATCGCGCCTCTGACAAATCTTGTTAGAATCGAGGAAAAGGCAAATCAAGGAAAGAAAAAAATCCTGAGGCACCCGCGACACAACCGCTTGAGGTGTCTTCAGGCTTCAGGGTTCTTCAGCGAAGACAGAAAACTGAGCTGGCCTCCAGTTCTCCACACTCAGGTTTGACCTGATTAGTCTGTTTCCCATGTATGCCAAGTGTTTATGACGGTACTCAGGATCTCGGATGATTACGTCATGAACAGACACGTCATTGAACTCAAACACAGAAAATGGCATTCTTCCGCAGAACATTATCAGACAGACCACTTATTTGTGGCAACGGGCTGCATGTCCATTCAAGGGATGCGCTGCGAGCCATAGCCTTATGTACAACGAATAGCAGCTCTTTTAATTTAAAATTGAGAATAACTAATTTCTTTTTTTTATTGGTATTTTTCTTTTTCTACGTTACACGAATGCCTCCTGATTTCAAGGGTCCAACTGTTAGTTAAGTATCCAACTCTAGCTGTCAGTGCTGGCAAAGGGCTCGAAGGAAACCGAATGAAAAAAAAAAAATTGGAAATGAGTTTCCTTCGTTAAAAAATTGCATTCATAAACGTGGAACAATTATAGGGGAGAAGCAAAGAGATTGGGACGGTATATGAAACCAACTACTCATCATTTTTTGAAATCTTCAAGAAGGATTCCAAGAAGTTTTCGGACAATTGCGAAAAGGTCTCGATGACTGCGCGATCCGGAAGTCTCCGAATCTCTATGGCAGACCATCGAAACACTGCAATACTCTGATAAAGGCCTCAAATATGCAATAATTTTTTTTAATCGTTCTTTATCTTGAATTTCTTTTTTCATATCGGACCACAGAGTGGTTCTGCATGACAGTTGAGGCTTGCAAATTCATTACAGGTCTCCAGCAAGCAACAACAGAGATTTTACCCATGGCATTCTTTCATTCATGCTTACTACTCATCATTCATGTTACTTAAAGTGACTAGGCTGCCCTAGGCAGTCGAAGTGATTATTATATGATTTAAAGGGCAATGTTTTTCTTTCTTTTCAATTCTTTCAGTCGTTCTCATACCCCTTGTTTCTTGGATGCCTCGTACTCTTAAGGCAAAACGTTGAAAACTTGAAGCACCTTCTTCTAGCTTCCCATGAGTCAAATTCCATGTCTCAAAACCAAGGCAAGTTTCAGGTTTTGCAGAGGTCAGAAAAAAATAAATAAATAAATAGTTTTTTGTTACTGGTGGCACTACAAATTGGATAAATTCTGAATCTTCGACTGCCCTAACAGCGATTCAGACCCTGCTTTCTTTCACATGAGATTGAAAAAAAAAAAAAAAGAAGCGGTGACGGGATTGCTGATGGTATGAACAGCATCGAAGCAAATAGCAGGAAAGCAGGGAGAGCTCTTTTCCATCTAGAATTCCATCTTTTGCTCCTATCGTGCCTTCTGGAAATGCAAGTCACGCGAAGCAGCAGTCGACCTGTCAGAAAGGAAAACTAGACAACAGCTAACCACCTCTTTGCTGTTAGTCTCCGGTCGTCATGAAGGTTATAACAGTTGATGACAGTTAGATGTCTTGAAAAGCCACCGTTTTTGTAAGATAGATCTCAGGTAGCAGATCATGAACAAATATACCCTTGGACCTATAGTCCTAGGTGATTTTGCCCCCATTTATTCTACTTTCTGTACACCTGTTGCTTCCATGGAAGTCAACTAAGTACGCCACTTTATAAATTGAATGAGGAAGACTATAATTTGGACAGGCGGTCCTTCGGAGAAATTCCATCTTGGTTTGCACTGCTTGATATTCTGTCCACGGCTCATGTTCTGCTGTCGCCACTCAATAACAACCGACTCGGTTGGGCCTGATGAGTCTCCAGTACCGGCTCGGTTTGAGCTACCTCGCGGGGGCGTACGTGCCTATTGTAAAGCTTAATAATATCGTCATACATAATGTCATACATATGTTATATGACATTGAATTATAACATACAATAAGCAAAATTGCTGACAATTTTTTTTTAATATTTCCTTAAAGTGTGACAGAGCTCATAACCATTGCCCTCGTGTAACGGAACATTAAGATGTTTACAAACATCCATTGTAAACGGTCAAAATTTTTTAAATCTGTAGAGAAATGGAGGGATCATTGTACAGTTACGTACAAGTCAGAGTAAAATATGAATGCTTTACTGAAAATTTAACAGATCTTTCTGACGGGTAGACCTCGGCAACCGAAGAGCCTAAAAATCGGCCATCAGTCAATAGGCGTTGGCATCGGAAAGCCTAATTATCGGCTCCCGGTAAAAAAAAAATGTGTTAATTAGAAGAGTTCTAGCTCATCTTTTGTCGACCACAAACGGGAAATCGGGAAGATACAAAGCTGCGCAGGAAGAAAAGAAAAAAAAAATAATCGAGTTTAAGACGCATCATCTTCAAGAAGTTTCCGGTTTCTTCCATTGGGTTGTCGAACAGGAGCCCTGCCTTGGTGGACCGTACCGGTCTGCAAACCGGTGACCCGGCAGGCTCTGTGTTTCTTCGGGAGTGGCTGGAGCACTGGTCCAGCCACAGCACGTGTTGAAGTTTTTTTTTTTTATAATAAACGCCCCGGCGAAACCCGGGTGGAAATCAGACAGGCAACCCAACCCAACTCGACTGAGAAGAAATGATTTGCGCAGGTGATAACCCGAAACTGGGTTTCACTTGCCCCCAGTCCGTTTCAGCTGCAAGTGCTCCTCCAAGGGAAAAGAACTCGCTTAAAAAGTTCTCTGAAGACCCCATTTTCGGCGACCTGGGAAACATTCTCCTCTTTTGCATCCTGTTGCTCGAATTATGGATGAAAATTTGTAAAGTTACCTTCCTTTTGTTTAACAAGTGGCACGAAAGCAATCTGTTTCAGAGACCGCCTCGTCCACCTCCGAGGAACATTCTGGGTGGAAACTGTCATTACGATTTCAATGAAATTCCCATGGTGTTTGAATTTGCATAAACATTTTACGAGCCAAAATCAAAATGTATGCGCAAATTCTTGAAAAATAATTGCATGTAAATAGTTGTGGATACTGAGGCATAACAACTGCACATAAGTTATAATAATTGTAGATATATATCAAAAATAATTATATATATATATATTCTCAAGCGCTAAGGCAAATGTAATTTATCTTTTTTTTTAGAATGAGATTTTCGATTCATTTCGAGTTAACTTAATTTGAATGCACAAAATCCCAATGCTGGCCCTTTTCGCAAAGATGACAACATTCCATATCCTCTTTTCCTTTCTAACATGATCCCGAAAATGTGCCTCAGGATGAAAAGAAGGAAATCCAATTCTTATTCCCATTGGGTGAATTACTTTCCCCTTCTCAAGAGCCCACTGGTCCCAACAGTTTGGGTTTAAGGACAGGTTTTCCATTAATTATCGTCCACCAATGATCTCGTCATCCTGCATCCGAAACAGGGACTGTAGAGTTGAAGGTTCAGTGTGCTTGGAACGTTCAAGTACCTTCACCACAGTACGTTCGTGGATTTTTAAGATGGTGGTTCGTTCCAGAGACAGAAGAATTTCAATGAGGGCAATGGAGTGCAGGACGAAGATTGCACTCGGATGTGCTTGAAAAAAAGTATTCTATTCCTTCTTGACTCCTTGGAGCTATGAAAGATGCTCTCCGATACGGAAGTATTGCATTCACCACACTAGAGTTAGAAAAAGGTACAACGGAAGAAAGATGATCCCGAAAACCCATATGCGTCGAACCGCTGTACGTGAGGAACAATTCAATCCGACCATTGACGACTTCTCCGACACTCCCGGCGCCTAGCAACGTATTTTTCACTGCGCTGGCTCGGACTGATAAAAACGCAGTAACACTTTTTGATTTCTCAAGATCAAGCACAGGCGCAAGATGAATCTAGATGATCTGAGATAATAGGATTTTGCTTCGTGTTTGCGAAATTTCCAAGGTGAGGAGCGTCCGTCCTGCCTACATCTTGTGATGAATTTGCGTCACTTATTGCAAGCATGGAAATTGCTAAAGAAGGTGCGCTTTGGTTTTCGAGGATGGTGAACACGTCCTTAACTAAGTTGCGGATTAAGATAGGATATCTGGGAGTTAGTGTATGAGTTTGACTTCAAAACCACTATTGGACGTTCACAGAGTTGCACTAACACCGATCATGGCAGCACAAATAGAGTCGTCGTTGTGTCTGCAAAGTATTGCCTGCCTTCAGATGTCCTTTACCGCATTGGTTCGATCTCAGGGGTGGTTCGATCTCGGAAAAAATCGCAAGATTGTGAGTCGGCTCACCTTGGCAAGGAGCCATGCTAATGGAACATTTCCGTTTCAAGAAAGGGCATCCTCTCGGGAGTTCTCTTGCAGGAATGCTTGCAAGTATCGTCCGATTCAGTGAATGATGGAATCTGCCTTTTAAAGTTCCTTCTCTTTCGTAGTAAATTCAATCACTTTCCAAATAGTCAGATCAGTCAAAGCACGAAATGGACCAAGGTAGTTCTCCTGCAAAGAAATAGCCATGCGCCCACATGCACAAGATACGTGACTCCATCAAGCATGACTTTTCTTCAACTCAGATTGCATATGAGTCATGAACAGCAGCAAAACATGATGAACACGGGTTGATGATTCCAGCATGATGAGCTTGCAGTCATCAGTGCAGAGTAATCACCAGAAACCCTTCTGGATTCCCAGTATTCGGTATGGCAGCACACCAGATGTGCATGAAAGATCCAAGGTTAAGATGTGCATGAAAGATCCAAGGTTATGAACTATCACGTTATGAATTAGTGAATATCCTCGGAATACCGAAGCAATCGATCCAAAATTTGCTCCAATAGAACTCTTCCCAGAACAGGAGAAGGGTCACGAACTTTTTAGGAGGGAGAAGGTGAGAATGTATCGTTTTCGCGTCCGAGTCTGAAGGTTCAGCTGTTCACCTGAAGGTTCACCTGAAGACATCTAAATAGGGTGACTGTTAAAACAAAAAGTGCAAAATGTTAAAAAGGAATTCCGAAACGCATTTGTCTACTAAACAACAAGACAGCTTCTTCTTGTTGTCGTTATCATGGATGTCTTCAGAGGAAGGAAATGCGTTTCCTGCTTGTTTGTTGTTTGGTCGAGTAAGCGAGAGACCCAAGAGTAGAGCTGCATCGCGTTCTGGCTGGACGCTTGTAAACCCTTCTCCTGCATCGGCTCATATCTCAATGCCCTCTTGAGCTGAACGCTGCTTCGGCAAGTATCGAGTCTCAGGACCGACATCACTGATATGTAGCCTGGCAGAAACGAAAGGACCCTCCCAGGTCATGGTGAAATCTAAATCTTTCTTTCCAGGGGACCTCATCCGTGTTGCGGGTTAAGACCGAAGAAAAATTCCCAGAAACCCGTACTCTGCAAAACGTAAAGTTCATCCCCAACGTTTCAGTGGAAACGGCAATTTACTGTTATGGTGTGCTGTTTGTTTTAAGGAATCTTAGCTCTCTCTGTATCCTGGTTGCCTGCTGAGATGTCCCACTTGAGGTTCTTCCTGAGCAAGTACCTCAAGTGTGCTCATAGGGTTGCAGGAAGCCAAACGAATAAGAACGACCCACAAGGAGTCAGAATCGGAAATGCACTCATTTGAGGATGATTCGTGCGTTTTTTTCACTGGAGGTAGTCCTCATTAATCGAACTCAACAAAGTTAGAGCCTCAACTCACTGCCTCTTCTAGTGCTGTGGACTCGATAAGAAAGCTAGCCAGTATCAGTTCCTGATGTCCCATGGTTGCTCCATGATGGCACTTTTGCTTATCTTTTAACAGGCATTACGAAACATACATGAGATTACCAATCAGGGAGACGCGCTGGAAAGCTGCTTATACGAAGCATGAAAAGTCATAAATAGTTATAATTTCTAGCTTATAATTTCGTCAGTCCTGGTCAGTCTCAACACGGATGTACCTCTGTGTAACTTGACTCAACGAGTAAGATTCGAATCTCGGGAACTACCAGATAGAGGAGAAACAATACATCGGGATAGATAGCAGTTCCAGAACAGAGAGAACACATTTTTGGAACACGACTTAGAAACTGTCACAACGGGGGGAGAATGGAAACTTGTCGTAATTTGTGAGAATCATCTTTGCTTCTGTAGATGACGCTAGGGAACCAACGAACAACAACCTCAAAATCCGGAAGAGCAGCTTGGGAAACATGAAGACAGGAGGTAAATAAAAGAAACATCATAAAAGAAATCCACAGGGACAAAGAACGGAAATCATTCCACATCCACGAATATGTTCTTTCTCTTCCTTGTATTTCGAGAATTCTTGATGGACTACAAAAGCAAAAGGGTATTCGAACCAGAAGATCACACGGTGTTATGGTCGCAGGCTACAGGAGCTGAGCTCTGCTTTTCAATGAACTTGAACTAGGTTGACCATGGGAAACGATTCAAAGTGGAAACTATGTTTTCATTTCCAGTCTTTTCTAAATTATCCCATCCAATGTAATCAAAAATACTCTGGTGTGATGGGCACCAATGTAGCATTTCTCCAAGCCTTGGAACTAGTTTTCATTCATCAAGACATGGAGAAAGATCCTTAAATTGACTTTCGAAAAGAATGTACATAAGAAATCAGGAAAAAACGACAGACTCACGCAAACAAGCCAATGGATTCGTAAATGAGTTCTTTCTTCTGAGGAATTTGAGCCACGAAATGCTGAATTTTAGAATACTGTGCATTTCAAATATTTGAAAATTTGCTCCAATTCAGCTATAGAAAAATTTCTTCTCCTAGAGTATTTTTTAAAATCGGAAAGAAATTCCTAAACCTGTTTGAAACCTGGTTAAGAATCTTTTCGATTCTTAATTCTACTGCGAAGCCTACTGCCAGATAAGCCTGTTTGGAGACCCATCAAAGAAAATGAAAGTCACAGAAGAACTGGAAGAGGCGGTAGCAGAAAGGCATCGAGATGCGATAGGCGATCTGTAAAATGATGCTAATCTAGCGTCACTAATTTCGAAGTGTGCTCACCCTCATCTGATGAAGTGGAAAAACAAAATATCAAAGATTGTGGAAGGTTTCCCTTTGCAGACTAATTTCAGCTGTAAAAGTAAGAGTGAGCACAGAAGTATTCTGCATCAAAATCACCAGATTCAAAGAGTTTGAAATTAAACGTGAGGTCTAATTTTTGGATTCCGTATTTCAGATCAGATGGGTTTTTGCTGCCTCCAGAGCACACAGAACAGTGAGCATTCGTGTTCCCAGTGACTGAATACAGACTGCATCATAGAATCATGTGCCGAAGTTCTTCCAAGTAATGGAGGACCAGCTAATTACAGCCTCCCGAAGATTTAATGTAGGGGAGTACCACACTGAAAAGAAAGTGGGAATCCCCCATCAACATGTATTGTAAGATAAAAAAAAAAAAATGCGAATAACAACTGTCCAAAGACCATAAAAGCCTATGTATTCGAATGCATTAGCACTCGAAGGTCATCACCGTGAAGATGCAATTAAAGTTGACTACAGTTGTTAATGGCCCGACCGTCTGAAGAAATCCTTTATTTGTTCTCACAGAATAGTCAAAATATTTATTCGAAGTAACCGAAAATTCTCAGAATACAGAACACCGACCTGACCGAGGAGTTATACCGTACGAGAATGCATTGTGAGCACGAAAACTACGGTCAGGTCGCGATTCGTGTGGACACTTCGTTCCACGAAACTGTCGCACCATCCGAACACATAACTATATGCAAAATGTGCCATTGGCTACCGAAACAGGAGACGAAAAATTTTAAAGATGAATTTTATGTGCTACTTAACGAAATGTTACAATAAAAAACGAAAAAGAGTCTGCTTGAAAATCCAAATTTACAATTAATAAAGTGGCAGGGTAGCTGTGTAGAGCAAAACAAAGGCAAAACAAATCCCACATGTTACCCACGAGGGCGATCTTGCAAACCGACAAAAGTATTGACTCTCGAAATATTTCATCAACGTAGACTCTGAGTCTTTTGCTTTCCTTCAAATCTTCATACAGACGTTTGTAGACGCAGAATGCCTCATCGATATCTCGCCAAACTTGCATGTCTTCGATCGAGCTTTGGATCCGCACCTACAATTCTTTTTTTTTTTTTGTTCCACAACTTCTATAGCCTGAAACATGTCTTCTCATTCCCATTTGCACATTACCACATTCTTCCGCATCGTTCTCAGCCTCTCCAAATGCTCTCCGTTGATCAAAAACAGATTATTATCATCCAATTCCTTCGAATGTCAGCTGAGTGGTTCCCGAGCGGTTCGTTTTCTAATTAATCAAATCCAAGTGCTCTTCCGATAGTGGGTTATTCCTTCTGGAACACTTTTCCCCTCGAAGTTGCTATAACAACCTGGCAAAGTGCGCTTCCACACTTCGCTCATCTTGTTTGAGGTTGTTTGTCCGCCATCCATGGTGAGCATTTTCTGTTCCATCTCTGCTGCGATTTTTCAAGGACTCCGTTAAAGCAATGGTATTATCTCCCGTAATTTGAGCAATCTCCTGTTCTTCTTATCTAAACTAAAACTCTAACGGGAACCTAAAGACCTTAGCTTCCCAGGCCGACCGAGTTTCGGTTCGGTTTGCATTCATACGATCGCACCATTCTACTTCGCACTAAGAGTGGCCTGCCTGTGTTTCCCTTTGATTGAATCCCCCTGGCAACGGATGCTTCCAACTATTGCACAATTCTTTTTGGCCAGCAATTTTCTGCTTCCAAAAAGCTTATCAACATACGTCAGGTGTGCAGGAGTTTCAAAAGATGACCAAAAAAACTCCAGGCAAAAGCAAAATCTGGGTTGCATGGGAAGACTGTGATCGTTCCTAACGGATTGGAATGACAGACATTGATTCCTGCGGCAAATCATAATGCACCAATGTCTCTTCAGGATTTGGTAACTCTACTCTTCAACGACCAAAAAAAAAAATTGGTTTGGAAAATGAAGAACATTTCTTCTTCCCGGATGCTTTCGTTGCCGTCAGCGACAGCTGCTGGAGACAACAGTCTTTAGAATGAAAGTTTTTTTTTTTTCTTTTCTTTCGAAACAGCCAACGGCTTAATGGAAAAATGGAAGCAAAGTGCTGATGCAATCCGAAATCGTCTCTTCATCTTGTGAGCATCACTGTGGGACAGCATTGGACATTTAAACACACTAATACCGGTGCGTGTGAGTAAAAAGACTCGTGTGAGTAAAGAGACCTTAAGATGCATTGCAACATCACAACTCAGCAACATTGTTTACAAGTGGCAATGGCCTAGGTACAAGCCAAGATGATAAAGAACTGTTTACCGAAAGATGGCATGTGTGCACCATCTCCAGATTTTCTAAAGTCCTAGATTTTTCATTACGAAAAATGAATTCCGGTAATAAGTAATTGTGATTTTTTAACTAAGTCATAAAAATTTATTGCAGTAGAATGCATTATAAGACTTATAATCTCACTGCTTTTTTTTTTTTCTTCCCATCTTCAAGTGTTTCGTATCGAGGATCTTCAAGTGACTTAAGTGGTTTGGATTTGATGTTTTCACGATTATCCAAAAATTTCCATTCAAAATATCTGCGGACCATAGTGGCTGTTTTTTTGGAGATCCCAACTGCCATCAGAGAGCCAAGTCTGTCTCCTGATGCTGCATCACAGGGGATCCTGTGCGGTACACAAGGATTCGACGTCGGTCCGGAAACCCGGACTACGTAAACAGCCCTGCATGCGGGAGACTAGGAGGCCCACCCCACATATACACTTGCAGAACCCTCTCCGATGACTGGAGAGTGGTCAAACAAGCAATGGACCTGCAAGAGCGGTCGGAACTTGAGACCCTCCAAGGAGAGAGAGTTTTTCCATTGTCTAGCCCCAGGGATCATTCTGGTCTTTTTCATTCGAGCATCCTCATTCGGAGGACAAAGCTTCGAAGCGGTGTGCAGGTTCCAGCTAGCCAAATCCTAATGGAACCCCTCCGTAAGGAAATAGCGATTCGAAACTGCAGTGGGGTGACAGCATGGATTCCCGGGTTTACAGTGCATTCTAAGAATACGGGAAGCAGAGCAACAAGTCGGTGCAAGGGCTGAATACCATACGCTGGAAGAAGGAATTCCCTCCTTCCCCCTTTCTCCTCATCGCTTCCCTCCCACCCACTTCAACTCCCACCCCAACCACCTACTCCTCAGAAAGGGGCAAAACTACCATGGTCTGATGGATATTCCAGATTCTGCCGAAAAAGAGTGTAGGGTTTCGATAGACTTGTTGAACGGTTACCTTTTGGATTTGTAAAAGGAAAGAATAAAATCCACCCCACTGCGAGTCGGACTGGGGAAAGCAAAATATCCTTGAAAAACGAACAAATTTCCATTCGAATAAATGCGCCATATATTTCGGTTACCTCATATTTTCTATACATTTGTTTTTACCACTCGCGGAGATGTTCTGAACGCTAATGATCTTTATAGACAGCACACGATAATCTCGTATTCAAAATGGAAATAAGAAGATGAAAATTTTTGATGAGATAAAAACTACGTATTTTATCTCAGTTATGAATCATCTAAAAACCTTGGTTTAAATTCTATAGGAACTCAACGGCACATCTGATGACTCATTAGTCCGTTTCAAGCATTGAATTTGTTATTTCCAAGCATTTTCCAAAGACGGTTCGCATCAAAGGGACATTTTAGTGGACACAGCAGAAAGACATCTACGCAAACTGAGATTCGTTTCTGTATACTTTTGCTTTTTAGCATGCAGGATAATTGCTACATCCATCTCGTTTATGAGGCGAACGCCACTTTTGCATCTTAGATCAACACTATGTCATCACGGGAAATGTTCTCATCAGCATATTCGGGGAGATTTCAGTACTGAAAGCAGCCTCTGTTTCAACGACAACCGTCTCAAAAATCACAAACACAGGAAGTACCATCCCGTCCTCATCGAAAACTAATGGGGGGGAACAAGACTGGCATGCAAACGACTCCACGAGTTTAGGAAGGAAAATCGTTTTCGGCACACTTGTAGGAAAAGCTTCCGATTAGATCCAAAGCGCACCAATGACTCTTATTTTCATCTAAATAGACTTTTAGGGGTGACTGAAACAGCTGAATACGTGATTCGAAGATTCCGGGATTCGCGCCACAAAAGTGAGCGTTCGTGACCTTTGCTGATGATGACACACATCACTTTGCCTGCTGAGAAATTCACTTCCGGTTCGAATGTGTTGCGCTGTCTAAATAAACCTTAACAAGAAAAGAGAGACCGATCTATTCAGTGACGATGAAGTGAATGGAAACATAAGCCACTTTAGTGGTTCCCATTGATTTGATGATGGAGTAAGTGACCAGAAATCAAAAGGGATCACTGCAAATATCGATTGACCTATTTTTTCTCATAATTCAGATTGCATGCATGAGAGAAAAAACGCAATGGATGTGTCGAGAGTAACCTGAATAATGCGGTCAGTTTCCCAGCTTGATCCCGAAACGAAGAAGGAACGTGATCTAGTAGAGAAACACGTATGTGTAAGCAGCTTGCTTATTCATAAGTCCAGCATAAAAAAAGGGACATCACCTCGTCCTATTAAAAAAAAAATTCCGCATTCACGAAACTTCGTACCGTTTGATGAGATCGAAAACACACACAACAACAAGCAACAACTCAAGAGCAGGTGGTTCCTCGTTGAAGACGAAAACAAAAGTTCCTATCAGAGGATCTGAACAACACTTGCAACAAATTTACCTCTTGGCACTCTTTTCTTCGCTTCCTAAAATATAGCCTTTTAAGAAGAAGGGAAAGAACCCACTGGAAGGGAAAGCAGAGAAATAAAACCGAAAAAGGATTTCCATCATCATCCTGGGCCAGCGTTTCCCAAACCTTTCCTAGGACGACTTTGCAGATCTTGAAATCTGGGTGGAATACCTTTGTCATTTTATAGGGTTGGTAGATGTCAACAAAAAAGAAATGAAGCAAGAAAATGCAAGAGTCAAGAAAACAATTTATCCTCGAATTTTAATTATGCGAAACCAAACAAATAGGAAGATAAACTGGCGTGTACATAGTGAAGTCACGTTCTTGACAACGTACTTCGATGTTTTGGGGTCTTCGAATTACAAACCCTTCCGATATGAGGCACAACATTGGAAAGCTGCTGACACGCAAAGTGAGGCGGTCCTGAGATGCAAGCATGTTTTGACCTGGCGAGGAATTTAAAATAGATTGATTTTGACAATTTTTCAGGGAACGAGTGGCCGCCGGCAAGCACTGAGCCTTCCGGGAGGGAACCAAAGTCGAAAAGGTGGCATTGGTTCTCTTCGAAGAAAGGCAAGCGTGAGGTGAATGGAGTGGAGGAAGCGGGGATCAGGGAGACCGGACCGGAACCTGTTGCTGACAACTCCCTGACTGCTGGGAAAAGTTCCAGCAAGCACGCAGAAGCCACCTTGTTCTTCAAAAGAAAGCTCACTCCCGAAGAGAAGGAGAGCAAAGAACTCAGAAAGGGAGAGGAAAAAGCTATCAAGGAAGCAAGGAAGCTATTCAAGAAACTGGAAGATGAACGGAACAAGAAGAGAAACCAGGAAGAAAGATAGAAAGCGAAGGAGAAAAGCGAGGAGGACCAGGAATCTAAGAAGCAAGGGGAAAAGGAACCCAAGCAGCTAGCCCTGAAGAAGGCTTACTGAGGTTCAGGTGAAGCTTATTGACTTTCCGCGGAACACAGTTTGGGAAACGCTGGCCTAGGTCAATAGAAGCGATCTCCCCATGAAGTCGCCTACTGGCCCTTAATAGAAAAAAAAAAGAATCTCACCTCCCTCGATTTCCACTTCCATTCACGCTTCTCCTATCTCTGATTGCTCCTATACCTTTAAGATCGATTCAGATCAGGTCTTTTTATTTATTTATTTTTTTGCTTTTTCTCATTGAATATAACTTTAAAATTTCCATTTTTCATCCCAAAACTAACTATTTAATAAAGGTGATGCCAAAGTAGTGTGCTAGTTTGTACAAATCCTTTTTTTTTTTTTTTTTTTTTTTTACTCTGAAACAACCCTCTCTTCTCACTTCTCATTTATAGATATATAAACGCGCGTCCATAATGTCCAGCACGAAATTCATAATTCTCTAATCAGTGGTGTTTGCTTTGCTTTTGTTTTTAAAACGGGAATGTCTCCAACCAAGGAAAGTTACATTCACGGAAGAGTTTCTCTCGTCGTCTCGACATTCCGCAGTTTTCCACCAACCAAAAATGAAACAAATGCTGAACCTGCATTTTGACTGTCATCAGCGTCAGGGCACATGGGTTTTCCTTTCCCTCGAGGCAGTTTAATTGTATTTGTTTCTACTCTGAGGAAGCATCACCGAATTCCCTCCAGAGAGAACCTTTTCTAAGCACTGTGACCTCGCTTTTCCTCTCTTTCTCTTTTCCTCTTCCTTCTCTGCAGCCACAGCTCTATGTCGGTTTGTCATAGACGGATTCGGACTTCCACCAGAAGCCCGAAAACCGGGAGGGGAAGGGGGGGGGGGGCGAATACCTGTATATGTAAGTATTCTTCCACTGTACAGTTTGAAATTTCAAATCTGTCGAATGTTTATTCGTAAATTCTTCGCTGCAATGAAACCTTTATGTTTGGGAATCAAGATCATTAAATAATTAATAGTTAACAATCCATCCTTGCATAACTGTTATTGACCTTATAGATACTTCATAGAATTTTGTTTTTATATTTGGGTACGATTCAAAAATCTTAAATGACGAAACTTCCAGCTTTGAGGATTGCAATCACATATTTTATGGGGGGTTTTTTTGTTTTCTTTTTTGTTTTTAAATACAGCATCATAGATCATTTACAATGAGAAGAATACATTCCTTCATATTCCTGCATTCGCAATAACAGTGTTATTAGTTACTTTGAAAATGAACGTTAAAATATTTTGCACATTTCTCGCTGAGATTTGTATTTTGTTTTTACAAAATACCCAAATCAAATCTGTTGTTAAAAATCTCATTTAGAAAAGAATCGAGATTTGCTTTCCGAGAATCTGAACCCTTTAAACCATAATAATTGATCAGCTGCTGTACCATTATGGAACTCTGTTGCACTCTACGTGGAGGGCCGGGAGAGACAGGAATCCACGAAGAGCACTTCGTGGATAGCACTCACCGACTTCCTCTTCCAGGTTGCAGGACCCTAAAGAGACCTTACCATCGGTAAAATTGCCTCTTTTTTTGCATCCAGTGTTTTCATAAGCATGCGTATGTTGATATTTCGAGTCCAAAGTACGAATAAAAGGCATATAATTCAAAAAGTGCAAGTCGTAATCGGAAGAAAGGTGATTTTCGTAAGCTGTCTCGAAATGCTTCTCAATTTACTTTTGAACCTGCAAAACTCTAGTAAATTTGCTTGACGATGGAAATCCTTCTTTTCTGTCTCTGCAGTTCTTCGATACGGTTCCACGCCACCCGAGAGCGGGTAATTCTTCAAGATAGGGGATACCTCGGAAGGGTCCGCCCTATGAATACAGGAAGGACTCGGAATCCGCTCCTCTCACGCCTGGGGAGGGTCCCCGGAAATTGAGATCACCTTCACTCTGGTTGTCTCCGAAGGGAAAAACAGGAACGGATCCCCCGCAAGGGATCTGCTCCTGTTATTACTCCTCCGAAAAGATCCTCGAAGGGACGCTTCCGAAATTCAGAAGGACGCATCTTCCCCGAAGGGATCGGCTCGCCTCTCTACACTCTCTGGAGAGGCGGTACATCAGTACGACGCGGAAAGTCTCCCCGGAATGGAGGGTACGCTCCTTCACAATCGGGGGGGGGGGACTCCCCACTCCTTGATCCTTGGAAGGACCTGGAGGTCGACTCCCATTTGTCCCGGCCCTCATCGGGGGGTATCCTGTTTCAACCGCTACCAGTGCCGCACCCGGATGAATGCAGGCCTACCAGCGCCATCTTGCGGAAGGAGCTCGAACCCACGACGCTTGCTGGTGGCACGCGCGGAGACCACCGTAACCACACGGCCTCCGACGCGGGAAAAATGGCGTTTGCACAATCACCTTACATGGTCTCACCTTACATGATTCACATTATTCATTTTCAGGTGAAGGAGCGCTGAATCTTGGTGAGAAGAAAAGTTTATAAAAACCCGACCAATGCAAGTTCTGTAAAGCGTAGCAGTCAACTCCTCGACGCATGCCCTCTCTCTCCTTTTTCCGAATTTAACACATTTCAGTGCATACAGAAATAAGTTCTCGACGGACATATTAATTACTAGTAGTGCTTATTTCCGACTTCTCTTCTTTGCACTGAGCTTCCAAAATTCGAAATTTCCTTTGTTAATTTCAATGACTCTGAGACATCTTCGGTCTTTAAGTAACTTGTTTGAAAGTTTATCCCTAAGTTTTGCAGCTTATCGAGTAAACATGTTTGTTTGCTTACTTTGAAAAAATGCTTCATATTGTTTTTGAGGTTGTTGTGTCACCCATCATCTAGTACTAGTGAATGATGATTTCACTATCTCTATTTATCGTTTTCATTATTACTTTTGTTGGTTGAGCTCCTCTATAGAAGGTCGGAGGAAACACCCTGGGACGAAGGTACCCGCGTATGCCGAGGATCTTGTAGCCCTAGTCTTTGATTCTCCTACTTTACAGAATGCTCCGGATATCTTTTCGGAGATCACTCAGCTGCTAGCTCTGAACGGGTGATCAGGTGACACATATCGTTTGGATACTTCAACTCCTCGTTTAGCTTTGTTCCACATCGGTAGCGTGATGGAGCCGGCAGTAGACGATGAGGATACGTGCGGGCGATGAGGATCTTAAAAAGCAATCACGCCATACGTTCTGATTCCTAAAAGGAGGAGGTAATGGAATGCAAGATTAGGATTTTGGATTCGCAACTAGTTTCCTGGTAAAAATTGGATGCAACCGACACATTTATAAACCCATTTATAACCCTAAGCTTGGGACCGAAACGAAAGGCAGCCTTGGCAACGACTGGATGGCCTGGTAGAGAGAAACTTCGGGATGCTCCCTCTCACGCAGGCATCATTCAACTTATGACCGTACGGAACAATGTTCTGTGGAGTCCTTGGTCTTATATTGCAATAAGAGACTTATTGACTGTATTCAAGCTACCTACCTGCCCTGATCCATACATCAAGTGATATGGCAAGAAACATTTTCCTCAGTATCGTGGCGGCGAGTAGTAAGATGGTTTCGTTGGAGTAATCTGCTCATTTGAATGGAAAGGTAGTTTTTCTTCTTGACAGAGCAAGCAGCGGACTAAGAAATTCTGGTACGGTTTCGGAGGGGCAACGAGGCGATTCCTCATCAACTGGGGATGGTCTTCAAAAGACATCATGCTCAATTCCGTCATCATAAGCTATGGTCGCAAGGCTAAAAATGAATTCAGAATATGCTACTTCAAATGATTTTCCTTAACTTTTGGTTTATAATGAAGAATTAAAAGTATTTCTTCTTTTCCCAAAAAACCCTGTTTGTGCCTAGTTGATTTAAAAAAGAGATACGAAACTGTTTTGAAGTCTTTTCTTCCTGCCTTACATACCCATACTCATACTCACGCTCATATTTCCAGGGATATTTATTTATTTCGAACAATACTAGCTGCATTGAGAAAATAAAAGATGAACAGAAATTCAGGCATAGAACTAAAGTAAAAAATATTGTCTGTTTACATGACATCAAAAAGGAAAACGCTCCATTTTTATCTTTCATAATATCATGTTATAAAGATTGAGAAAAAGTGAATTTTCATACTAAATTTAGAGATTAAGAACCCTAGGAAAAGCGAATGAAAAGTGAAAAATAAATTCATAATTCTGGGCAATGAGGAACGGACAATTCTGAATATTGCAATCATTATTTTGAACAAAAAATAAACTGATTTTTCATGTTTGCATGCAAGTGTATTGATTCACAAATGTGAATAGAACTGTGGCGTATATTCTCCACATATGGCGTATTTTGATGCATTCATAGCATTTTGGAAAGTCTTCTTTTATATGAAACAGTCGTCAAACATATTCACATAATATAATAACAGAATAATGTAAAAAATTGGAATTGAATTCCGATGATTTAATCTGATCTGACACAACACTTTACAATGTCAGTGAATTCATTATTCGATATAAATGCATGGTTTAAATTAGAGTTTACGAATCCTCAGTCGGAAATGATTTTTTTCTTTCCTCAGGACCCAAGAAGAATTCTCACCAATATCTCAAACAATAAACAAACAGATAAGCAGCCTGTTTTGAGTTTCAAATCAGTAAAAGAAAGAAGATCCCCATAATATATTACAATGAATGAGTCAGAATTTCTTTGAGTCGATAACAATACTTCAGGAAAAACAGAAAACCTTCTACATTTCCACTAACTATGATTATGAAACTCGGAAAAAGAAACACGCACTAATCATCTTAAATATGTTGTAATCAAGACTTAATAGCAATCATATGAGCACAAATGATGAATTTGAATGACGAAATGTATTTTGAAAATATCAAGAAATATCAAGAAACTTAATAAGTGCTATAAGCAGCCAACTCTTACGATAAATGCATTTGTGCACTTCAAGTGTGTTCCTAAACACATTGATTCGTGATATTTTTTTACATGATACAAAGTTTGTGTTTTACTTTTCTGTATTTCTGCTTACTAGGGAATATATTGTGTTTCATAGACACATGAATTTTCCCGTTACATTCCTTTTTCGAACTTGCTGATTCGTACAGAATACGGTAATCATGATTTCTTGATTTCACGTGAGGGCTTTGTTAGTGTTACACGTGGGAATGTTCGTTCGAAAGAAGCAAATATTAGAAAATTTGGACGCATTTAAAACTTCAGATGTGTCTTTTAGCAAATCTATTACATCACACATTATTTCACTTTACAAAGATCACAAGTAATTATACATATTCGTAATGTATCGAGAAATCCCTTTCTTTGTTACCCATATGATTCTTCAGAAAGTCAATGAATACAGATTGGTCTGTTGTTAAACAATTCATACATAAGACTGCTATCGTGTAATTTACATAATGTGTTCTGAATTTGTTCGTGTTTCTAATGATATTTCTCAAGTCTTATAAAACAATCCGAGTGACTTAATATTTGTTAATTCCACTTTAAACACTTCAAAAGAACGTCATAATTGTCTTAATACTAAGACTTTTAATGCATAATTAATATGTATAGGTGTATAGCTCCAGAAATTAGTAGCATGTTTTGTTGAAGCCCACTTCCCATCCTGTATAGTTTTAGTATTCTTATTGTATTAGTCTATTATTGTCATTCATTTCAAATTAGGTTTGCTAAGTTTCTTGTTATGGTCAGTGGTTTACATTTTCAAATATTTGTTATGAATATTATGGTTGACCAGCAAGTGTAAGAGACATTCATTTTCTAAAGGATGGGAATGAAAATATAACAGCAGTACCTAAGAACACAAACAAAATTAGCATGTTGATGTGCATCTCTGAACTTGCATTTTCTGTTTGCAAGCAATTGAACCTATTCATTCTAGAAATTGCTTCATGGTGAAGTATTCTGAAATTACTTTTGCAGTGGTTCAAGAACCAACTTTTTCTTGTATTTTTGTATTTTGAATATAAAATTATAATCATAAATTGTCATTAGTTAATGGCATAATTTGGAGAACAGGATGATTTTTTGTGGTATTCTAGACTTGCAGATGCTGTACAGCTTTGTCACTTAGCCTTTGAGCAATGTTTCATTTCAGTTCTAAGGCTGGAAAAAGTAGGCCTCTTTTGACAGGCCTACTTTTAACTACTATTGACATGAACATAAGGCAGTAGCATTATGAAAATGCAATTGCAATATTCTTGTAGTGCATATGTTTCCATAACACATGTAGCCATCAAAAATTTTGTGGGACTCATGTGGGATGTGCTGCTCAGTTCAAAAAAAAATTTGATTTCAGTGATTGAGAACAAAGTATATACCTTCGATCTGGTGAAAATTAAATAATGAGAAATGTATATTTTAAAAGAAAATTGCACTCTGCAATTATAAGAAAACAATTTGTAGATTTTTTCAAAAATGAGGGCCATGTATATGTAAAATCATCTTCAGTGATTCCCTTTCATGATCCTAGCTTAGCCTTTATAAATGCTGGAATGAACCAGGTGAAAAGAGTCAATAAAATGTGCTTAGGGGAAAATTAATTAATTTTCAGTTTAAGTCTATTATTCTTGGAAACAAGCCACCAGAATTCTCAAAAGTTGTTAATTTTCAAAAATGTATCAGAGTTGGAGGCAAACATAATGATCTTGATGTAATCGGAACTGACAGTCATCATCATGCTTTTTTTGAAATGCTTGGTAACTGGTCTTTTGGAAGCTATTCTAAAAAACAAGTTTGTGAAAATTCTTGGAGACTTTTAACTGAAGTTTATGGACTAGATGTTAAAAAATTGTATGTTACTTATTTTGGTGGCTCCAAAGAAATTCCAACTGATTGGGAATGTTTTGAAGCATGGAAAGAAGTTGGGTAAGATTCGTGTTCACATATTTTTCGATTTTTGCCTTTTTGTTATATCAGTTATTATGGTTCTAGTTTTGTTGAAAAACTATTTGCTTCTACAGTACATGAATTATGATGTACATGAATTATTAATGGCAACTAATTAATAAATCCAGATGGTTGCATTTGCTTTTTGTTTCAGGGTGCCAGCTGATCACATATTTGCTTGTGGATTTGACAGTAATTTTTGGGAATTGGGATCTATTGGTCCGTGTGGTCCTTGCACAGAAATTCATTACTGTATCAAAGATTCCAAGCCTGATTGTAATTCCTACAATCTCAATCACAGTGATAGTGGTTTCATTGAGTTATGGAATTTAGTGTTTATGGAATTCAATAGGTAACTCATGTGATTGATCAATTGCATCTAACTTCAAAATCCTGTTCATTTCTGTTGCTTAGTTTTGTTCATTTCAACTATCTCAGTTGCACTTATAACTGTTTCTTATAGATATGACAGTTTTTAATTTCTGCCAATACATTGAAATAAGAGAAAAGAATGTGTATATGCTCTTTTCATTATTGAGAATCTATATCTAAAGTTTTCTTGAAAACCATTTAAGATGTTTTCCATGTACTCAGTCTACTTGATATGTATACATAGAGAAGAGGATGGTAGTCTCAGTAAATTGCCTATGTCACATCTTGATACCGGAATGGGATTAGAACGACTTACAACTATTATGCAAAAAAAGAAAACTTCATATGATACTGATTTATTCCAACCTTTACTACATGCTATATGTGAAGTAAGATCATCAGTTTTGTTCAATAAAAGAAAAATACTTTGCACTAATTAATTTTATATGATTAATGTAATTTCTAGCAAAAAAATTCTTACAATACAGTTGTTTTCCACAATGAAAGGCTTAATTTTATATGATACATTTCGCACTGATTTCATTTTCAAATGACTTACTATTCCCCTATTTGGAGGTCTTATATACAAAAGCAAATTCGTAAGAATATGAAAATCCTTCCAAAAGTAATTGATAATCAATTTTTGTAATTATAGTAATAATGGATACTGAATAGCATGTTGGACTATGCAATACGGTTTTGCATATGCATTTCTAACTTGCACCTAATGCTGACAAATTGCTTGATTAAAATGTACACTAATTTTTGTTTTTTGTTTTCTTTCCAAAAATAGTTCACTGGAATTGATTCTTATCAAAGTGTGTTTGGTGCTGATGATCCCCATGGTGTGAATACAACCATAAGAATGATAGCAGAATATTCCAAAATGGCAACAGTAGCAATTGCAGATGGAATGTTTCCAGATGAAAAGTACGATTTAACAGTAATTAAATATTTGGTTATTCACGTTTTATCAGATGCAGTAAATTGCGGAATGTCATAAGAAGAGCAATATGGCTAAGCCAGGAAAAATTAAATTGCTTTAATTACTTGCTCCCTTCATTATCTGAACAAGTTGCATGTATTTACAAAGATGTTTATCCCGAAATAGTTGCGAAACTAGATGTAGTAAAAGACGTTTTACGACATGAAACCAGTTGTTTTGATCTCATTAGCCAAAAAGGGTACCAATTAAAAGAACAGCTAACAGAATCGGAACGTAAAGAGTTAAAATTCTTTCTTCCCTATGAACTCCCAGCTGTGTTACCACGATACAGAGAATTCTGTCATGTCCTTCAACTACACCCCCAAGAACTACCAGGAGATGTTGCCTTTAATATTCTAGATCGTTATTGCATACCAAACAATGTTCTGGAACGTATTTGTGCTGCATGGAATTTGAAGATTCAGTGGGAAGAATGTCTTAAGTTGCAGCATGAAAAAAAGCGAAAAGAAAGAAAAGGATTCCAAAAAACATTGCATGAACACGGAATTTCAGATCATATAACAAAACTATTACATGAAAAAAAGATTCCTTATACTAACACACAAGCCCAACATATGTATTTCCGTGATTCCGAAAAGAAGTATACGTTTTCTCCAATCTTAGCATCTGTTCAAATGATTCTGATCAATGGGATAGAAAAAGAATCAGCTACTGAAGGACAGTCAGCAATTCTAATACTTACTGACTCCAGTTTTTATTTTGAAGCAGGTGGTCAAGCTCCTGATCAAGGAACTGTCTTTACTGAATCAGGAACCTTTCAAGTAAATGACACACAAATGCTGAATGGCCATGTTTGTCACTTTGGATTGGTTATCACTGGAAACATAAAAATAAACCAGGAAGCTCACTTATATTTAGATGAAAAAAGACGCTTGAATTGTATGGCCAACCATACAGCAGTTCATTTGTTGTGCTGTGCGTTGAAAAAAGTTTTAAAAACTGTTCATTTCCAATCTTCCCAAGCAAATCCCGATTATTTTCAGTTGAATTTCCAGTCATATGCAGGAACACTTTCTTTGAAGGATCTAGAAAGTGTGGAGAGCATTCTGGCATCTATGATTTCAACAGAAGCACATTTGAATAGAGTAACTACCACCTTGGAAGATGCATTGGCTATGCCACATATCAGTTTTCTCCCAACTGCAACTTATCCTGATGAAGTCACTGTAATATCTTTTAGTGGCCAAGAACCACAAAGTGGTCTCATACAGCATGAAACTGTAGAATTCTTGTCACAAGAACTATGCTGTGGAACACATCTACTAAATACTGCAGATCTTGATCACATCTGCATTACAGATATACGTGCTCCATCAGAAATGACATACCGTAGTATACGAAGCATCACTGGAGTCTCAAAAGAAAAAGCATTATCAGCTGAAAGAAATGGCACTTGTTTAACCCAACAGTTCAATAAACTGAGGCAGTTAATAATTCCACTACATAAGCAGTCACAAAGAAATGAAATACTGGATCTTGATATAGTCCAGCAAAGTGAAGAAATGATGATTAATATAACTGAAGCCCTTACTAAGAACCTGTTACCACTCACAGCAAAAATGAAAATTAAAGTGGAATTAGAAAAGCTGAAACCACTTTTTAATGTTGTTATTAGAAGAAAGAGTTTGGACAAGGTAATATAGTTTATTTATTTACGTTGTTGCTATTCTTTTTAGGTAAAGTTTGCTTATCAAAATACCAGTGATTCATATTTCATTTATGTAATTGAAGAAAAGCACAAAGAAGCTGGCATTAGCAAGTTATTGAATAAAGTTATTCGATTCTGTTGTGAAAAACCAAGTTTAATAATTCTTCTTAGTACAGAAGGTAGAATCAAAGGTTGCTGCACTGTTCCAAAGGTATGTGTGCACAAATAATCTTGTTTCGATTATTTCTTCAAATATCAGACAAACAGCATTTCCGCAAAAGAATGGGTGCAAAAAGCAAATTCAGGATACAAAGTATACTGTAAAGAAATGGATGACTCAGGACAAAATTGTGTATTTGGTACTATAAATCAGGAATCTGAAGAGTTTTGCACTTCTCATGTGGAAGAAATCAAACAACAAGCCTTAAAGTTCGCAAATGAAAAATTTACATATTAAATATCACTGCTTAATTATGTGTAATTTTTTTTTCTATCTTTTTGATCTACTCCATCATAAGGTCTGTTTAAACCCACTGTTTTTGCAAGCTGATGACCAAACAAAACCTCTTAAAATAGGTTGAGATTTTTAATTTTTTTCTAGATTCGCACTTATGAATCAGCATGACTAAGAAAATGTACTTTAGCATAATCTGTAGAAAGACGTAAATTTATTGAAGGACCATAAACACTGAGCCATGGAATTATGTAATTACACTTTTTGTTAACAGTGCTCAGTAATTGTTTCATGACTTCAGAAGTGTCACATGCATGAAAAACGTAAAAAGGGCGTGGTAAAAGGGGATGTTCCTGTTGACTAATCTTCCATTCGCATGTTTCTAAATCTATTGATTCTTCCAAAGACAACAGTGAACCTGATATGTTGGAGGCACAAAAATACAAAAGTGGAACACAGTAAGCAAAACTATAAAAAACGAAACAATTAAATCTGACCATGGAGTTTGTGGCCAAATCCTTCACATCAGAATCACACTGGTCCAGTTTGGGTACATGGTTTATTAAATGAGACAACCAACTATTTGACAGATACATGAGTGCATCTTTGTTATGCAATTGCCAGGAATCATTGAGCCTTTGTGCAATTTGGAAAAACTCTTTAATGTCTCTGTTAAATTCTGCTTCAGTTATGATACCACAAGAATTCGAGGATTCCATGTTTTAATTTGTTTGTTTATTTTTCATAAATGTATATCGAGAACAAGGAAAACTGATGCCTACACAAAATCATTACTGTGTATTCACTTCAAACACAGGGCACTTCGGATTATCACCGCTGTCACTAATTTTTGCGATCATCAGCGTTAACCCATACAATATATACTTACTCTTGCTGCATCGACAACGCGCACTATACATGGTTTTCAGGATTCAAAAACAGATCTACCGAACAGGCACTACATATTCTTTTATATTATAAATGCAAACTTTCGATCAGATATTTTCAGTTATTACACCAGACAAAATGACACCACAGTATAAAAAAGGTGATCCACCTTCTGATTACAAGCAGTCAAACAGTATTATATGCTGGCTAATGCTCACTTCAGTAAAGAGCTCCGAAAATTCTAAAACTTCGGAAAAAGTAAAAATCCTTTGGCAATTCCGGCCGGAGTACAGTACTTCCAGACAGCATTAGCTAACGATTCAGTATCTTGTAGTTTACAATAAATTCCTGCATGGCAAACACGTTTCCTTCGAAAGTTCATTTCGAAACAATTGGCATCGCTTGCCATTTTCCATTTTTAATTTCCTTCTTACATTTTCAATCACATTTCTGAATGTTTTCGTGATATTCTGGAGTTCAATTCGATATTCAAGCTTTCATATTCTGCAATTCATAGACACATATTCTAAGTGTAAATGAAAAAAGTTTAAAAGACTTTAGCAAACAAAAATCAATTTTGAAACATCTAAAGTATACTTAGAAAGCAATGATTCAATTCGTTTCAGTTTCAAAAGAATTATTAACATTTTCTTATCGCTATGCAAAACCGAAGAGGTCTCGTAAAACTTCTCGGACTTAAACGAGCTCACTCAAATATTAATCAATTTTTCCAAACATCTACTTTTAAAGAAAACTGAATGATTTTTTCTTGCTTTGATTAGGTTGCGTTGAATGCATTCAAATGATCCACGAAACTCAAACAAGACAATGCTCAAATTTACTAGACCAGTTAGAGAAATCTAGTGAATTAATTTAAAGTGAGACAGATTTGATAGGCGGAGCCATAGTGCTGCAATTACAATCATTGTTTCTATCGCTACATCATCGACATCGAAATTTAAAGGAATCTAAAATGGATGTCTTTTACATTGTCCAACCTCAGCAATCACAACAGAATATCCTAAAATGTTATGATTGCTAAGACATGGCCTTAACATCTTCTGTTCCACAAGGAATATTGAATCAGAATTATTATGCAGCGTTCACAACACTCAACGTTATGAAGTGCAAACACAGATAAATAACAAAAGTCAAAGAACCACTAAATTCAAAGCTGAAAACTTTTTAAATACCAGATAATTGCGCTGCAAACTCCAGAAAAACAGCTTCGAGTTTTTAGAGCTCTTATATTTCGATAAGAGTGCAGTTAGATATTAAAGATATACTGCACTTTTTTGTACTCTTATTCTCTTGAGGTCGTTCAATTTTTTAGTTAGTTTTTCTCTTAATAATGGTATCAATATTGGTTATGCAATATCATAACCAATATTAAAAAGTTTAGTTACAATCCTATTCTGTTTTTCATGCAATCCAAAAGAAGATGCATTCAGCCAAAAATCATTTGCCATATCACCTGCAAGGCTCATTTTTTCAAATACAGAGGAAAATATATGATGTAATAACAATTCTATGCAAAGTTCTGGAGTTTTTGTGAATTATAGTTGACACAGTTGAAAGTGAAGGCGTTATTAATTGGTATCTTTGAAAGCTTGCATCGAATGAAAAGTCTATCGATTTTTAAATGAAAAGATGCCTAATCAAGGAATTGGCACTTAATGACTATCCTCTGTTAAATGGAAAAGAATCTGTTCCACATAGCTCAGATTTACATTATTGGTCCGTGTATGTACCATTGATTTTGAAAATTATTTTTTTACAGTAAGTAGATATTTTGTGACAAAATTAGTACATAAATACTATGTGCTTATTTGTGATTTCTTGGCAAAATATCTATGTACTGTACATAAATACTTTGCTATAGAGTAAACACAGTATTTATGTGACTACTCTTTTGTTGCAGAGTAGTCACATAAATACTGTGTTTATGTGACTACTGTGCAACAAAAGACTTGCAGAGTACTTCTTAATGTAATGGAACACATGCGTTCACAGCTTCTTAAGGATTCTAAAAAATGCAATTTTCTGGCTCTATAGATGACTGTAACTTTCACTTTTTATTTTTCATTAAACTTTAAGGTTTAATACTATAGATGAAATAGTGAAACAGTTATTGGATATATTTGTATGTAGTTTGCATGCTATTACATCAGCAATCGTGCTATGTTGTTACAACCAGATTCCTAATTTGAAATTATAAGTGATTGTTCAGTTGGCCATCTCAGAAAAAAAAAAAAGTAAAAAACAATACTTAATTGAATTACAATTAAATTCACTTCATATTAAAAATAAATGTAATTGTTCGTTTGCATGGAGCAATTTGAAACTAACAAACCAGTGTTCAAAATTCCTAAATGTCACTCGGGATTTGTAACTTCTATACTTGGCAGTTTCATTTTGGACAGAGGTGCGGTCTCTTGTGCGCAGAAGTGTCTGGGAGCCGAGGTTGTACGAAGTGGTGTGAAACTGCTGAGCACTACATTAGTCTGTTTTGTTTTCATGATGATAGCAGGAAACTCTTGTCAGATTTGTCTTCAGTCTGCATCAAAGTACTGTTGTCCAGGTTGTGGTATAAAAACTTGCTGTGTGGCATGTGTTAGAAAACATAAAGAAACTTATCGTTGTGACGGGCGTCGAGACAGAACAAAGTATGTGCCATTACGAAATTTTTCATATACAAATTTATATCATGGTAATATAATTGTATCTTTCTTTAGAAAACAGTAATTTTATTATGGTATATTATGAAAATTTGTTTAGTGTTTACTTTAACGTAGGTAAGCACTATAAGGGTGAATGCTTTGTACGACCATGAATTAAGAATCAATTTATGTTCCTAAAACTGAAATTTATAACCCAGTTTGAATTTCATTATTTTTATTTTTTCTTAATTGGTAATAAATTTTTAGATTACGGACTGTTGGAAGAAATCGGTGAAAGCGTAGAAAGGGCACATAAAAACACACAGAAATTTTCAAAATGTTATAAAGATCTACCCTTTGTGAGTAATTTGAAATTTCACACAAATTGCACGTCTTCATCTAAAGTGTTTATTTTTGGAGTATATTTTCCCACATTTTTATTAAATAGGTATGTTTTATTTCATTCTTTTTAAATTTCAATTTCAGCACTTGTGTAAACTCAAAAATGCAGCCAAGAAAAGAGGGACATTGCTGTATTACTTGCCGTATCACTTTTTTCGCCATAAATCCAATACAACGTTCTTGTCATGGAAAAATGATGTCCTTGAGTGGAGAATTGAATGGCGTCTAGTTGAAGCAGATTGTACTGTGATTGATGAGAGGTATTGGAATATAGAATTGAATAGTTCCAAAAATTTAGTTTGTAATTCCAATTGCAAGTACATAGATATGTCACTGGATAAAGTAGTTGAATGTAAACAAACCACTTATTTGTGCAAATGATTAACAATTATGTGGAAATACTTTTTAATGACAGCATTATAATTAGTTACATAATTGTTAATATCCATCGTTGGCCCCTTGTCGGTCCACACTTGCCGCATCAGCTGAAAATCATATATAGAAATGAACTGAAAAATTTCGTTATCACGAAAGCAAAGACGAAAAAGTCTTTCAAATACAGTAAATCTTTCAGTTGAATTGAACTTAATACTTTCTTATAGTAAAGAAATTTGTGAAGTCTCTTTTAAAACTTTTTCATGGAAAGGGGAAATATGCCAATTGTGGCACATTCACTTAATATTTGGAGAAAACTCATAAGACTTTACGTGATTCCAACAAAAGAATAATGTCAGAATATTAGTCCGGAATCTGTGTGAATAAATGAAACGTATGTATAAAATGTAGCCTACATGTTTAAAACTGATGTGATTGTCAAATGCATGTTAGCAGTATTTTCTTGGAGGAAAGTTAACTCCCCAGTTTTTTTGCTGTAAGTAGAAAAGTGAATCTAATATCAATTCATAAGACTAATGTCAGAATGAAGTATGAGAACTTTTGAAAGTTCCAGTGAAAAATTCTGGTTATTGCTTCTAGTTTAAAATCTCAACTTCAGGTAAACTTTATTCACCATAATTTTTGTTTCCCTTGGAAAATTATGATTGAAAATATCCATATTTTAATGCATTTGCTTCCTCATGTTAATACAGTGATCATATTTGAATCATGCACACAATGTGTCATAATGAGTTACCTTAATTTTTGGTCATATTACTGACCAAAAGTTAAGGTAACTCGTTATGCTGAAAGCATGTTTGCTGTGTAGAACCTCTATGAGGTAAACAATATTTTAATGGTATCAGCATCTTGAGAACACTTTATATATATTTTTTACGAGAATGTTATTTTTGTAAATTAGGTGTTTTAATTTTAAACAACATTTAATTTAATAATAATCTTCGTGATTTTAATGATTCTATGTTGATTTATGCTAGTTTATCTGAATAGTTAGGTAGTTAGTTCACACTGTGTATCTCTTGCCATTTTTTCCATGAAATTGCGAGAATTATAGGTTGCAATTATATCATATTTCAGACTTTCAGAAAACACCATTCTCACAGATGCCTTGACAAGACATATTGATTTTGAGTTGGACCCCAACATCAACACCTCTGTTCGGAGCTACCTAGTTGCTGGCCTCACTAATTGTCATGTCTTGTTATTGGCTGAAGGTTGCAGCAAAGGACATAATAAGTAAGTGTGAAAATTAATTGGTTTCTTATCTGTTGATTTAAGGTTCTTTGAACTTGATCTGTATCAATCACTTAAAAAGAATCTAGCAGGTGTAACGATAATAGAGTTTCCATGCTTATATGTAGTGACTACGAATCATCTAGATGCATATGAGAGAATTTACAAAGGTTAGTTCATTTTATTTTTAATACATACTTATTCTAAACTTTCATTTAGAAGAGGGTACTCAAGCAGAAACATCATTGCCTGAAATGAAAAATTTGCTCATGGCCTCAGTTTTGTGATTAACTGAATTTTTTACCAGTGGAAATATGTTTTCTAATAAACTAACATCTATATGCATAAACATGAAAGTAAAATCCATCTGAATTATTCACCGATTTTTACCAATTGAAAAAAATCATTCTTGAGTGCACTTGAAAACCTTTCATCTGGAAAATGGATGGCAAAAATAAATACTGATGAATGCTTTAAAAATGTAAATGATATCTCAGTTCATTTGCTTTTCCATATGATCTTTACAGTTTACTTTTCTAGGAAAAACTCCATTTTTGTTTTTGTTTTTTGCTTTAACAGATTTACAACAATTTTTTTGAAAAAAAGCATCAGTAACTGTATATCAGTTCTTGGTTCACTTTTGCAAAATTCCAGTAAGAGTATTGTGTTTTGAGACCTGGTTGTTTATTTGGAATTTTTATTCATCTAACATGATTATTGGATACAATATCATATCAAGAAAACCAAGTTGTGAGTTGAACATTCACGCCAATTTGTGGAGAATCCATTGACCAAAGGCAAAACACAATGATCGACGTGGTAGATATGGAAGTGGATTGTACAAATTTTCTTGCAAAAGAAAGTATTTGGGACAGGTTGACATGACAGAGTTGAAGAACGTGTGAAATGGAATAGTGAACTGTATTTCATTTCTTCCCTCAGGAGCGAATTCGTTTGTGAGAAGTATTCTTCTGTTCCTCGTAACCAGTCCTTGTTATTTCTTTCTATAAGTAGCATTCGTTGTCCTGATTTCCTTTAATCACGGCGTGTCATGTGCATAGATAATTTGCTGGTGCCATAACTTGCCGAATTTTCCCTAAGCGACCCCATTGCTTCTCATTAACCATGATAAAAAAAAAAAAAATAATAACCAAAAAAATGAACCATGATTCTATTTGAACAGTTAAACAGCCAAATGAATTTCTTGATCTCAGTTTGGAAGATTTGGTTCGGATTGAGCTTCAAAGCATTCTTGTATATTTCTTGAAAGTTTGCAAGGGAGGAATCTCACTACGCAGGCAGTGATGACCATGAACTAGATTCCAACTGCTCTTAAGGTCGAATTGTAGAGGTCATGAAACATTCGCGAATGGACATTTATAAAAAAAATAATGGTGTACGGTGATCTGCAGATTTTTCGAGCTGATGGCCTACTAGGAATCGTTTTTTCCAAAGAATAGTCCGATGTAAGTGGCCCCAAATGGAGAGGGCGAAGCAAACTGTACAAAAGTATGTCCGCATGGTTTCTCCTCAACCGGAATTCGAAGTTTATGTGCATGTTTAAAGAAAGGATGTTTCCTAAGTTGGACTTTGCGTACTGCAAAGAAGGATTTCAAGGGGATCCCCCGCACCTTTCTAGCATCAAGTACAATGAAGAGTTTACGAAAGTGTGTTTACTATTTAGCTTCAAGTAGTTTTGCCGTATCTCGAGTGTTTCCCATACACGGGAAAAAAAGCTTTGTATGCGGACGCCCTCTCCTCGAAGCTCCAGACAAAATTGAGACTTTGAGCTTTTTGGTTTTCTGTCGCGGAAGTGAATGTGCGTGAAGATTTTCAGAGTTCGTTTTCAGCGCTGCCGTGGTCCCATTCCATGTTGAGCTGAATTCAGCGTTCTGATGAGGGTGTCTGACGAACGCGCTGGTGCCGTTGAAACCATAATTCACCAAATAACGGTCACTGACTTGAGCATGCCCTTTCTTTTCCGCTTTCGAACATGTCTCTTTTCCAAACTGAACATAACAAATTCTGAAAAAAAAAAAAACCCGAGAAGGGTTTTTTTTAAAAGCTCCTTTCTTTTTTTCCTGCTTTCTTCCCCCCCCCCCCTTTTTTTTTCTTCGCGTGTACTCCTTCAAGTGCAAAAAAACATTTATTGACCTGAGGGATCAAGAAACGGCATTATCATGCAGTATGAATATCGACTGTACACGCAAAAAAATGAAAATAAAAACTGCCAAAGTAAAAAAAAATGGCTGATATTGAAAATCCTCCATTCATTTGATGTAGCTTCTCCGTTACGTGGTTGTTCGGTGTCCGCTCCAGGAACTTGCGGAAGCTGCGTGGGTTACGGGTATCCACGCACGGGTTACTTTCGAAGGAAGTGATGATGATTTGCCGGTGTTTACTATCAACCAAATGCCTGCTCAAGAAATTGAGCGAAAATCCCTAGGTGTTTTCAGGCTAAGGGCCACATTCCATCCGTTTCGAATTTTTTAATACTCTTAAAAGTCACAGGTGCTGTCCGATGCAATGAACCTCTTGAGCGGCGCATTCGTGGTGGGTTGCATCTGCGATTCGTTGGGCACACCAGGAAAGTGAATGGAGCGCCATGTGACTGAAATTTTCCAATTTAAGGAGACTTTCGAGGAACTTTCGAGCGCCAGGATTCATGCGCGCAGAAATGAATCAGCGCTTGTGAGCCTGAAATTGCCGGGAGCAAAGGATTGAACCAAGCGGAAACAGATTCTGGGACCGGTGCGAGTTCAGATAACCAGCCCAGCTGTTGAGTGTCACTGACTCCCACCATCTCTTTCGTGCATGCATTCTTCGGCCTGCCTTGGCATTAAAGGTTCACAGTTTCCAATTGTGAATTTGGCCACGAAACTGCACCAACGCATCAGAAAGAAACAACTTTTAACTGCTGTTCTTTGAGACGCAACAAGTGCGAATGCTGGCACAGAAAGCCTCTCACAGCACACTTGTGCTCCTGCATTTGTAGTCCCAATGTGTGCACTCATCCCTAGAAGGTGAGCCAAGAGGACTTCCGCCTATCCGTTCTTTTGTAGTGTATCCATGAGGTCACACCTCACTTGCTCACACCTTACTTAGGTTGCTTCATCCCAGGGAGGTATTTGGCCTGGTTGGGCTAGCTATGGGGAGCAGCCGCTGAGAAACATTGGTTGCTTCCCATGGGAGCATTGCCTTTTCTGCTCACCGGCCAGGATTCGACACTTGGAGAGGTGCATTTCTCGATGCATAACATGGGCAAAGATGCTCTTTCAGGTGTCGGGACCAGGCCTTTTGTCTCCTTTCCAGATGCAGATTGTCTGGTATCCTCCTGCACCCTAGGAGTTGGCTCCATCTGTGGCTGGCTGGAGAAAGCAGTCAGATGCCAGGGACGAGGAAACAGAGCGTACAGGGTGCACCTAGGATCTATTGAGGGGGAGGTGACCATACAGGGACTCTTGCGCGGAGTGGAGAGCAAGGCGAAACACAAATACCGCATGCTCGAGTTCCTCCTCCGTTTCCATGAGCACTGGAAGCAGATCTCACCCTCGATGAGGGGAGAAAGGAAGAAATTTCCGAGTTCTCTCAGGAATTAACCCTTCTATGAATCCTGCAACAAGTGGTAGTGAAGGATGAGGTGAGGGGCAGGCGCTCTTTTTCTGGTCCTCCTTTGCAGGTGGTGCCTCGAACGCGTCTGCAAAGGGATCACTGTTTCCTGAGGAGATCCTCAGTACACCTTGCACTTTGTCTTTTCGCGCCCTCAGCATCTGCCTGCTATCTTCAATGAGCCCTTCAGTCTCGGTCCTGGAATGAAGGGACGATAGCCATTCCAGGTTTTCGTGGTTGGAGCTGGACCTCGGGCCCCGACCTTTGCTCATCGCCTATGAAGGGACCGCTGGACGCTGCTAGCGACAGCTCTGGGGATGAATTCCTGATGAAAATGAACTAGAGATGAACTCATTCAGGGTCTCTAGGGTCACCTCCTGAGGTCGCCGCACGGTCAGCGCACGCACCAAGGTGACCCGGGAAGCGGCGGCGCCCTCGGGCTCCAAGGTCGTCACCCTCCCGGTTTGAGGTCTGGAAGGGAGGTGGAGAGGAGAAGGAGCAGCTGGGGTAGGCAGAGTAGGCAAGGGAACAGGGGTGACGGAAGTTGTGTCTTCCTCCTCCCTTCTCTAGACCAAGGGATGAGGAAGGAGATAATGAGGATGAGAAAAGAGTCACGGGTTGAGAGAGGAGCCACGCAGCACCAGAAGGATGGTGAATTGGATTCAGGAGCTCTCAAAGGAGGAGAGGTTGGGTGGGATTTAAAGGAAGGTGTTCGGAAGGAGGAGGGAGGAGGACAGGAAGGCAAGCAAGGAGAAAGCAGGACGCTGCCGTTTTCGACAAATGGGAACGCTCGTAAACTGGAATCGCCTGGCTCCACTTCCAAAAAATGGGAATCCTGAGGCGCTCCGGGAAAGACCGAAGTTCGCATTCCCCGTTCCGAAAGAACCCCACTTCTCAGCTTCCCAACCCTCATCCCCCGCTGGCCTCGGGTGAGAACGGTGACCTCTAGCTCCGCAGCGTCAGGTTCGCTCAGATACCCTTCTTCCTCCTTCTTTGGTTACGGTTTCCAGGCAGGCTGCGCTTCCACCCCAGGAAGGAAGGGGCGGGCGCCGAGTCCTTGGTGCAGAGTGCTTGTTGACTCCGGCTCATCTTATCTTCCCAGCCAGGCGCCCGCTAGAAAGCCAAGAAGGATCTGTCCAAATGAAGCAGAGTTGGTACAGCGCGCCGCACAGCCTCCACACAGCTGCTGCATCAGCGAAGCTTCTGCTCCCCTCCTGTCGCCTCGTGACCTTACCGGGGCGCGCCGCGGGTCCGAGTTTAGCCAGACTCCACCAACGACGCGGGTTGCCGCGGTCAGCACGAGGAACCCGCTATCCGGGACCATTCTGGTTCCATGAAACCCTGGCTGGGCCTCAGCTACTCCCTCCGGAAGGAGCACTACCTCCTCCTCGCGGTGGTCCCAGGACCGGAGGAACTGCCTCTCCCCTCCATCCCAACCCCCCCTTCCTGCGGGCGAGCCACGGGAATCCGGTTGCGGCCGAGCGAGCACATGCACGCACCTGCTCTTTCCTTCGCCTTTCCCTCCCCTTTCCATCCCACTTCCTCGCTGTCCGTTTCTTTCTTCCCGAAGCATCTCGCCCTAAGATTTTCCCCTTTCGCGAGAAATTCCCGTGGCGCGGACTCGACGCGCATGAAGTCTCGAAAACAGGAAGGAACCCGCCTTCCCCTCTCTCCCCCCCCCCCTCCCCGAAAAGCAGACCGTTGCGGAGACTGCAGCATTGGAAGGGAAAAGGAGAGGAGGGGGAGAAGCGGGAAGAGAGCTGGCATGGAGGAAGCTGGCGGCACTCCCTCGACGCTGCACTGCCAGGTGTGGGGGGAGGGTGGAAAGGGTAGACCGCGGGCGCTGACATGAGGGAGCGTAGAAAGCGTGATCCGGTAGGTTTTTCTCCTCCTCCTCCTCCTTCCCCCTCACGTAGGGCTTCCGTGATCCTCCCGTGTATGTAGGAGAGTGCACGCTCCCTCCGTTGTGCGCGCCCGCGCGCGCGCGTGAAGAGGGAGGAGACTGGGAAAGCCGTGCATTTCATTGCGAGCAAGTCGCTGCCCAGGAGGAACCAGAAATACCCCAGGATCGTCGGCAGGACTCGCTGGCGGCCAACTTGGCGGAGGAGGACCCACGGACGAGAACCACCTCTCGGGAAAGCTTCCCTGAACCTCTCTCTCTCTCTCCGTCCTTCCTTCCACCACTCCCTACTGTTCCCGCGTTTGCGGCGCACTTGCGTCTGCGAAGGAGTTCCGAGGGAGGAGGAACTCGACCTTTTTTTTCCCCCAATCCAAGCGCCTCCTCCTCCGACGCGTACGCGCAGCTCTCCCGCTGCACCCGTGTCGATGGCAACCTCCGCCACGGAGAACTGGCTGGACGTCTCTTTCTCTTCCTGCTGGCTGCACATGTTGCCCTATACAGGTTAACAATCTTCCTCCTCCAGACTCTCCCCCCTTGCGTTCCCTCATTCTTCGCCCCCTTCCTGCTCCTCACTCTCTTCTCCATCCTCCCTTCCCCTCCTTTCTCCTGGACCCTGGCCATTCGTCAGATGCATTCGAATGCCCTTCCCTTTCTTTTGCTTTTTTTTTTTTTTCTGGTGGTGGGAGTAGCAGGAGTGGTGAAGAAGATAAGAGATGGCGGGAGTGGAGGCAGCAGCGAACGAGGAGCACCCAGGACAGGGCCGTCTGGGATGTTCATCAAGCGAAGGATCGCGGCGCCACTACCGGGACCCGCGAGGTGGCTCTTCCGCTGCATGCAAGAGAGGGAAAAACAAGCGGATAGGGAAAGAGGGAGAGTGGCGTGGCTCTATATTCCCGGTAGGAAGGAGGTCTCCGGTCTTTCCACCATCACCACCCTCGCGGAGTCGGCGAACCCTCTCCCTCATCCGGAGGTCTAAGTGGGGCCGTCCTGACTTCCCATCCACCAGCAGACGGCAAGGCGCCAAGGCCCGCAAACCCTGTGGAAGAGTCTTTCCCGCCAGCAGGACCACCCTCGTCACGCCGCTGCCAAGTGCGGTAGCGCACGACGACACTCACCGGATGCAGAAGTGCCCTCCCTCCCGTGCCCTCATTCACCCGCGGCGGTGGGGCTTGCAATGGCGTGCGCCTCTTGCCGATAACGGCGGTCAAGATCACCGCGGACCGAGGCAGCACAGGCAGGTTATAAGGGCGATGACCCCTAGGCTGGCAAGTAGATCGGCGCGGCGTGGGCGGGCGGCACGGGAGGTGATCCCTGACGAGGCGCTCCACATCTCGTCGGCAGAGGTCCTCAGGAGCGTAGGGGGCGGGCCGTTGCTGCCTGAGAAACGTGGAGGATTCACTCCTCAGGAAGCTGAAAAGGCGTCCCCCCGGTCGGAAGCAGCGAGAGGAAGGTAGGACGGGACTCCACCCCGCTAGCTGCTGCCTCCCAAGTTCCGGGAACCGGGAAGGGATGGGCGAGGAAGGGAGAGGATTCCTCCTCCATTGGTCACCTGGCGTTCCCGCCGCCACAGCGTCCCGGTCAGCAGGGGCGTTCGCGGACAGTGGGGTCAAGAAGGATCGCCGGTCGGCCAGCGATTCGGGAGACAGGAGGGCGTGAGCGCACGCGCACGGATCGGGAAGGGGCAGGAAGATGGTGTAAGGGGTGGCGGCGGCTTCTGCTCTCGCGACCTGGGAGGTTTCCCTGAGAAAAGAGGAAGCGCTCGATCCTGCCGCCTCCAGGATCTATCGCGATCGACAGCTCTCTCCGTCCCTGCACAGACGAGCACAGCCGTCGTCTACCGCCTCCCTTTCCGGAACAGCCTGACATTCCCGCGAGGTCTCCTGAGTTGAAGAGGATGGTGGCGGCTCCCAGTTCCGTAATTTCGCTCCCTCCTCGGGTGAATTGCTGTCCTGTCCCCTCCCCCTTCCTTCCCGATCCTGTAAAGAAGAAAGGGGGGGGGACGCACCGGACCGCTGTTTGCACCGCTGTCTGAGATGGCGACAGACTGACAGGCGGCAGTAAGAACCGAGGCTAGTAAGGGGAGCGTGTGACCTCGCGACCTCCTCCTCCCCCATCAGCCCATCGCCTAGAGGAATTTCATGGGAGTCTCCCTTCTCAGGACGATTCTCCCCTCCGGCAGAGAGGCTTGCGGCGAAGGACGCAGTCGCTCCCGCACGCGTCTGGGACGACAGCTTTCCCGAGTGCGGCCGGACGCCGGAATGGCTCGGACCAACTCCTCCTCCTACACGATGCTCACCCTTCAGTAGGCACCCCTGAGGCGCCCCCTCGAGGAGGCGCACTGCAAGGCCACGCGTGCTTCTCCCCCCCCTCTTCCTCCTCCGTGCACCAACACGTGTGCGCGTCTTGATAGGCTCCACCCCCCTCCCGGGAACATGACGGCAGATGAACCTCTTCGAGACGAACCTCGGGATCCCCGACCCCTTGAGGCTTCGGCAGAACAGCAGATGGTGACGACTCTTCCAGGAACACATGCGCAGCCAGTGGCAGTTGAGCTCGTGCGGGCTGCATCCCGGTTGCCCGCAGTCCTCTGCCCAACCCCTACCCTGCTCGCTTCATGCAACGCGTGGCATCGGGTGTGCGCGAGGGAAACTCATCTCCACTTCAAGAGTCCGTCACAAGAAAGGGGGGGCGTCCAGGTTCGCTCCCCACGGTGCCGGTGTCGTGGTGTTCATAGCAGCTGCATTCAGAACGTAAGTCATTTTTCCCCAGGAGCGAAGTTCCTTGCTTCCTCTTCCTGTGCCGTTGCGGGCGAGGCCCGTATTAGCGGCCGTGTGGCTGCTGCGCGCGGCATCGAGCGTCGTGGGTTCGAATCCCGCCCGGCGAAGTATCGGCTCCGAGAAGGGGGTGGGGGGTGCGCCATGGGCTGTGAGTCCACCCCTTCCTGCAGAGTGACGCGGGTTGGCCCACGGGCGCGGCATTGGTAGGAAGCCGTCTTCGGGGAGCGCCCCTCAGAGAGAATTGGAGGCGTCCCTGCGGCCCCCCTCCGGATAAGAAACCAGGAGCGGCCCTCGCAAACCTAGGGGTCCCTCCAGGTTAGCGAGGACCGCAATGCAGCGCATGGAGAGAATAAGAGAGAGGTTCCCTTTGGGGTTCCCTCCCAAGAGTGAGAGAAGAACGGACTCCTTCCTTCGAAGCCCTCCCGGACCAATGAGGGTAGTCCCTAGGGGGTGAACGTGGAACGCACCTTCGGATGGTGAGAGTGGACGGTGTTACAAGAGCCTTGTGAACCCCCCCTCCCATGTGGCAGTATTTTCGAGCTCTCCGATGCTCCTCCTAAGGGTGCGAGCGGTCCTTCAGGATTTCTTCCTGGAAACAAGAGAGACAGGGGATGAAGAAGACTCGATAAAGAAGGGGGTCAAATTAGGAGTTTGTCGGAAAACTCCACGAAGTGGGGGGGAAAGGGAAGTTGCCCGTGTCGGCCCCTGTACATCTTCAGGTGGAGTCATTAAAGGCCCCCTCCTCTTCTCCCATGTTGTTCGGGGTGGTGGGATTGTTTTCGCTCGCTGTGCCGTGGAAGAGTCCGGCACGCGCACGCCGTACGGTGCACGTCTTTTACCGTGCGCGAGCTGCACGTTTCGCGCGCGCTCACACATGGCAAGAGTGCATGCGGCGACGATATGCGCGGAAAGTCCGTGCGTACAAGCCGCGTGTGCTCGCACGAATCCAAAGGCGCGTTGCGTCACCGGAACGCGCAGCTACTGGATGACGAAGGGAGTGCACTCTCAACAGGTGGCAGCAGGGCTTCCCACCGAAGGTGCTCCCGATAGCCTCGACCCTCGATCACTTCACACGGTCCGCTTTTCCGAGGCATCTGCGTTAGATCATACGCTGGGGCTCCGGTGACCTCGTAATGCCAACGTGAAACATAGCTAGTTTTCGTCAGTCCTCCGCAAGGGAAGGAGGCGGAGATGAATCCTTTGCGTGTTGAGTGATCGGACTGCGGGCAGTTTGGTTTCCGAGGATCCATCGTGCAGCAGCCCGTCCCCCACCCAATCCGTACCCATTCGTCAGCACGTGGACGGAAGATTGTGCCTCTTCCCTTCGTTTCAATTTGTTGGGATCGCAAGTGCAAAGAATACTCAAACCAGATTCCGGTGCTTCAGCATTATCTTCGCTTCCGGAAACCTGCCCTCTCCCACGCCTCCCCTACTTTTCTGGGAAACGTGAGGCCTTTCTCAGTAAAGTGCCCGCCAACCATGGGAATGTGGAACTCGACTCCGCCGATCTATCGTCACCTGAGCTGATGATCTCCAAGAGACGGTAGCTATCTGCTCTGGAGCTACTACTAGCGGGCACAGTGCAGTCAGGAACACGGCACGCTCCCATGGAGTGAATGCTGGGAGGCTTCCCTTTCCAACAAGTAGGTAGAAAGGAAAAATGGAGAGTCTTGATTGCGGGGTCGATACCAATTGGCGATGTAGCGCGTGAAAATGGAAAAATAGGGAAGCGGCGCTCTCGAGAGCCACTGCAGATGCAGGGAACGCGGTCCCCACATAGGAAAACTCGCACATGTTGGTGACGCGTAGCTTAATCTGCCGGTGGAATCTCCACGCATCACAATTTTTGAATTTTCCTGCTGCGTTTTTTTCATCCAGTCAGTAAATGCGAAGGCTGAAAGAGTAGACTGGAAAGCGCAACTAAAACAGAATCCCAATTCTGAAAAAAAAAAAAAAGAAGGAATAATCGCCACTGCTCGATCCTTCATCCTCCTGCTTATTTTGCTTTGATCTCTACATCACGTGAGCATTTCCCAGCTGCTTGAAACTCTCAGAGACTTGCTTAACCCTGGCCCCGCTTTCCGCCGCACGGCCCTCAGAAGTCCCCCCTTCATTTTTTCGAGTCATGATTTTGGACGTTCAATTAGAGTGGGAACCCTGTGCTCAGATTCACTTTCCGGAGTTTGCGTCGAGTGCATCGCAAGCAACAAAAGCATTTTAAAAAAGAAAAAAAATGTGGGGTTGAGGCTTTTCGTGCTGCCCCTCGAATGTATGTGGAACTCGATTCACCTGGAATACCACACGAGCACTCCCCAAGTGAACAAAGAGCTCGAATCCCTTTTTCTCTCGTTACATTCTTCTTGGTAATTCATTTACAAACCTATTGAAAATCTGCTTTGTAACTAAAAGCAACGGTAGTTCATTGCGAATAGCTTGATGCAGAATGCCGAATAAGAGTTCAGAAGTTTCAAAAGGAAAGGTAGAAATAAATCCAAGTACATGTTTTTTCCTCTTTGTTCGTTGAATTTATGAAGGAACATACGTGTTCGGCAGACGGAAAAAAAAAATGAAAAGTTCATAGTTTTTGGAACCTTAAAAACGCATTTCATTGAAGCGAAAATGAGTTCTTATTTTGAGCTTTTTCGGAATTATCTTCCAGATAAGCCAGACGGGCGGTTCCCAACATGAAAGATGCATGCATCCTATCCGTAGAAACAACAAAAGACAGAATTCTTGATTCTTTGAGATCCATAGAAGCAGTAATAGAACCGGACGAAATTTGTTGCATTTGTAGAAAGTGCACGCCGAAGTCTCATCTTCGGGTTAAAGATTTTCTATAAGAAATTTTCATTTGTTTATATAAAAGTAACTTCTTGCCTTCGAAGAAGCAAATTCATCTATGGAGAAACGATTGGTTAGTCGTAATTAAATACCAAGAAGAAGAAATAGATCAGGAAATCTACAGCTTTCTCAAGAAAGTAACATTACTTGGATAAAGCTATTGTGCTGGCGTGGAAGTGCCAACGAAAATAGCCTTTTTATGATTACAGAGTTTTTAATTCACGGTATTCCCTGAAGAGAACATTTCACTGGTGAAAGCAGAAATTGGGAGAGGCTCGAACATTGGGCTCAGAATTATTTGTTGAAAAAAATTCCATTTTTGTTAGAAATGGAAATTCAGGAAGTCCTTTTCATTGAGTATGGAAATCGCGATAGGCAACTAAAACATCCTGAATTCGGTTGAGAACTGCCAGTTTCTGTGCCATTTATGATATCGATATGATAAGCGTTGAGCTGTCATGCACCTATCTGTATGGAATGATCACTGTTGGGAGCAGTAATTATTCCACCGCAAACTCGATTTTAAATAGATTACTCTAAAAAGCCTTCAGCAGGTGAGTTTTTCTACTCTTTTCAACTATTCTGATCAATGAATCTATTTGCCAATGGCGTATTTCAACCCATAGTTTATAAATCCTTTTAATCAAAAAAATCTTTCTTGTTTTTTCTGCCTCTCATCTTGAAAACGTTGACCAAATTGAGACTACGTCCTTAGGTTCCCAACAGCTGAGAAAACAGACGTTGGGTGACTCGATGAGCAGCAAAATGTGTGGTCCGAAGGCATCAAACCAATCATCTCATTATCCAATGTTATGCATGGATACCAGTAGCAGTGGTAAGCGAAACTGATATAACACACACAAAAAGTATCCATTAAGCGGTATGAGATTGCCGGAATGTTCCAGAATCAAAAAATGTTGCTTGCTTTTTTGTCCTAGTTAGTAGGTGATTTGGAAGCTCTAGGTAAATTTCGTCATTTAAGCATTGTTTTATTTGGTTCCATTGATAAGTTAGCTTAAGAGTTTCAATTCACTAAACTAGGGTTCCCTTTCAAAAATAACTAAATGATTGTATTTGAATGGAAATTGTTGACAGGTTGGCTGTCATCGAAATAAATCATTTATTTCATTTCTGATTTGCAAATCATCGTCATTGTTTCGACTCACTTTACTTGATTAGGTTTCAACACCTGAGAAAATGGAATATTGTTACTACTCGATGAGTAGCTTGATGACACCAGGTTGGAACTAGGCCACCCAGTTATTTATTCATGGATCGATGGCAATAGCAATAGTAGAAGCAAAATTGAACTTAGCGTATATCTCACGTACAGTGAATGAACAGTAGCAGTTATATTTTAATGCAGGCTCAGTTGTGGAATTAGTGTGATCGGGTTAACTGAAAGACCGTGAGATAACTAATAGGTAAAATAAGCTGCCACTTTTTTCCTCTTTTTCCTTTCTTACATGTTCGAGGAGCATTTATTGCTACATAATAGCATCTGCAGTTTCACTTGCATATGCATTTTGTCTCAACTCCCTTGTAAGGAAGCATCGTTATCAAAAGCATAATAAATCTATTTAAATTATGAATGAGTACACAAAAAGTTGATTTCTGGCAACCTTTTGGGTTCCATTACAGAAGAAATTCTTTGAGGCGAATAAATTTTTCGAATACTTTTAAGAATATCGGTATTAATGATCGTAGTGTTTCTTAATGCATGTTTGGTGAAAAGCATGTTAAATCCTAATGCAATTATTGTTTTCACACTTTCTGATGATTGGCATCGCAATGATCCAATTTGTTTTGTGTTTTTCCCTTCCTCCTTGCTTGTTGCCCTTACTGTGTCTGCCCTAAACCCTGAATTTTCAAGGTTTCAGGTCTTTATTTTCAGTGATCCTAGAATCATGTATGCAAATAGATCACCTGCGCAGCGTTCGCCCTTAAAGAGACGTTGCCCTTGTCAGAAGTCAATGAGGTGATTAAAACCCGAGGTCGATGGGGTCATGAAAGCCCGAGTTCATTGAGTTCGTTCTAGAAGTATCTGAGATCAGCAAGAAGTATCTGAGAAGTCAATTTGTCAAAGTCATGAAAATTTTACTCACATAGCTGCTTGTGGAAACATTCAACAGTGCCTGAAGAAGCCAAATGTGTATGTGTTTGAATGTCAGTGTAGGAAATTTTCAAATAACATGCTCATATGGTTTCATGTAAACCTCCATTTAAAGAAGTAGTCCAGTTAAAGCATGAAATAGACAATTGTATAAATTTATTTTGTATTGATTTGTGGGTTGTGGACTTAGTATTGAGAACCTAGCTCTTTCTGACAATTATTCTTGCTTATTTCCTTCTATGAAGAAGAATTAAGTGTGCATGCGAAGTGTATGAAATAGAGTGCTCTCTTTCATATAGTAGTGAGCTCAAATTAATTTGTAAATTATTGTATATTCGCATACTTTAAGTCCTAATCCTTCGAAATGTGATTTGGAAAATTTCTACTTCAAATGGAAAACTTTCCATGAAAAAATGAATGAATGCATAAAGTATTTAGTGAAAGACTTAGCAGCAAAGTTTTCAAGCGTTCACTTTCCATTTGCAGGCTGTTTATAAATTAATCATGACCACGGCGGTAAACTTCAAACGTTCATGGAATAAATTATTTAAGTCCATGAATTGCACAATTGCGGGAATTTATATCGAATGATAAGACCATATCAGTGATAAAATATTGATGCGTTTGCCATGTTTTATCGTAATTATTGCGATTTGAGTCCATATTACATCCATCTATAGAGTTCATGCATTTTCCTATTATTGCAAGTATTGTTTTCCCTTTTGTAGATTAGAGCGCCGAAATTATTGAAAGGTTTGGATCCTGTGCAGAGTTCCTCCATATTTAATACCATAGCTTGATACTGCAACAATAATGGCATTTTTTAGCATAGCAGATTATGTTGTATTTTCATTATGTCTCATAATTTCTGCAGGTATAGGTATTTATTACAGAATGACTGGTGGGAGACAGAGAACTTCTCAAGTACGTATACAGTGTTTCTGAGTAAACAATTTTCCATGGGAAAATTTCTAGGAATACTTGTTAGCTGGACAAAGCATGAATTTTTTACCAGTAGCATTTTCCTTGATGGCAAGTCTGATGTCAGCTATTACTCTTTTAGGAGTGTCTGCAGAAATTTATATGTACGGAATACATTTTGCATTGATAAATATTGCTTATTTATTAGCAACACCAATTGCAGCATATATATATTTACCAGTTTTCTACAATCTTGATATAACAAGTGTTTATCAGGTATTTATGATACAACATCGTAAAAGTGGGGTATAGAACCAATCTGGCTTATTTTTTAGTATTTAGAAAAACGATTCGGAAGTTTAGTGAAATATGTAGCCTCCTTTACGTATATTCTTCAAATGGTATTATATGTTGGTATAGTTCTTTATGCACCAGCATTAGCATTAGCAGCAGTTACAAGTCTTAGCATAGAATTTTCTATCTTATCAATTGGAATAGTATGTGCATTTTATTCTACAATTGGCGGAATGAAAGCTGTGCTTATTACTGATGTGTTTCAAGTAAGTATTGAAAGACAGTGTTGATATTATTTGGGCTGAAATAATCACTGAAATATACTTAAAATAACTTGAAAGTTGCTGAATGCTCAACATTGCTTCTAATTTAACATGTCAGAGGTGTTTATGTTAAATCTATTATATTCAGAAAAAGTTCATTTCAGATTTCTTCTTAAATCTGTCAGCATTGGCTACTCCATTAGTTGCACAGTGCTTTTCAGTGCACACTTGATTTTTTTTTGATAATTAGGATTTTCTTTGCTTGCAATAGTTTAGCAATGGCAGATTGATGAAGTTTGTGTTTTTAAGTGATCTTGTGACTTACAGCTCTTCAATTGTGGTAATCATAGTCCTTATGAATCAGAACTTCTTGATTCAAATCAGTAAACAAGAGATAGCTGTAAAATGGAATTCTGGTTTTTGCATATTAGATATCCAAATGATGAATGTTTCAGCAGCATTCTACATTAAAACTGAGCTTTGTAAGAATACTATGCCATACTTAGAAAGCTTTGATTTTAGCACACTTGTGTATTATAAATTATTTAAAATTAAATCAGGAAAAATTTTGGATCGTGTTAAGGTTTTCTATTCTAGATTCTTTAATATGCACAGTTAGACAATCATCAGAAACAGTGCCTGCATCTGAACTTGGTTTTGAAGTAATACGAAAATTATTGATGAATTCTTTAGTAATATTTCTAAAGCATTATTCAATTTTGTGGAGCTTCAAATTGTTGGGCAAACATTTTTTAAAATAGGAGGTGATAACCAAGTGGTTAAAATTCTTGTGACTTAAATGCAGTAGTCTTTTGAGTCATTTTCAAATCTGAAGTAGAGAAAAAGTAATTCATCTGGAAACATACGAATTTTTTGGTAAACCATCTGCTAAAGCTTTCAAACAAAGTATTGATCAAAAACTAATCTTCATTTTTCACATAATTCCTTTCAGCATTTTTTTCATGAACATGTAAACTGCATATTTTAATCTATTTGAATGTTTGAGTATTGCATATGAGAGGCAACAGTTTTACTTTATTGTTTCTCTGTATTCAACTCAAGTAAAATCAGTTTAGTTCCCTTTTTTATCAGAATCTTCATGAACAAAATATTTCAAAGCATTTTTAAATAGCAAAATGTGATTTTGAGAACAGTTGCATGAATATGATTTGAAGTTTTTTGTGATCATATTTGTAAAACAACAGGTTAATTTTGGTTTATGTATTTGTGATTTGCGGAGTTTCTCAAATTTTTTGTTACAGCAATAAAAGAGCTTTCATTCCAATAAGTCGATTTTTCATTGTTGATATCTTTTTTATTACTTTAGTAACAGCAATTGCGATTTGTTCCATTGATTAAAAATTTAATCTAAATTAAAATTTCCTTTAGTTCCATTGGTTAAAAATTGCAATTTCAGTCTGTTCTCATGTTTGCTGCAATTTGGGCCATAATTATTGCTGGCTCCTTAGAAATCGGTGGATTGGGAAAGATTTGGAGAATTTCAAATGATGGAGAGAGAATCCAGCCCTTGAAGTATGTTACTGTGCACAACTTGCAAAACTGATTTGTCTGTAATTACATGGATAAATTTGTTTGAACTAATTGTTTGAAATGTAGGTGTGAAGTGCAAATCAAAAATGCCATATATGCCTTAGGGTTTTTTTGAAATACTTCTGTTTTTGACTTTTCTACATCAAGTATTTCTCCAGATAGTTGTAAACATGATTTGAATACTCAGTATTAATTATTTATGTATATTCTAAATGATAGTTTGAGTTCTTGAAAATTGGGATTTTTGTGAATTCTGTTCAGCAGTATGTGCCATAATTACACAGCAGATCCTAATTATTCCATGTTATACATATGAAACAGTAGAATTGTATCTATTAGTAGCATTAGCTATTAGGATTTTCCTAGATAAAGCACTATTAATCTTTGGTCATACAGCATTTATGCAGATAGAATAACCAAAAATACGAATTAACGAAGCCTTTTTTTTTTTAGCTTTGATTTTGATCCAACCATTCGTCATACAGTGTGGTCATTAGGTATTGGAGGAATCTTTCTGTATTTATCCTTGTATGGAGTGAGCCAAACCCAAGTTCAACGTCTCCTTACAGTGAGGTAATCATTGTAAATCTTTCATGGGTAATAACTTGTTTTTGCAGTACTGTGAAAAATGCTCAAAAAGCTCTCTGGATACAGTGGCCAATACTTAGTACATTAAGCTTAAGCACCTGCTTTGCAGGTTTAGTCATCTACGCACATTATGCTAAATGTGATCCTATAGTGACAGGACAAATACAAAAACCTGATCAGGTGGGTGCATCATTCAGTTAAGATTGTTTTCTCATGTCTTTATTTTTTCGTTTTTGTACTTTTTGGATGTACTACATCTGTTCATGATTTTCCCTTTAGTGTTCATTCTTTCAGTTTTTGTGGTACTGTACTGTTGTCATCCCGAAAAATATTAATAAAATGGTCGTTAAATTTATAAAGACTTCCTCAAATAAAGCTTTTCATTTGATTTTTGAAATGTAACAACAGACTTTCTGTTTCATACTTGTGTTTGATGTTTTACATTTATATGGTTGGAATTTGCAGAATTGAAGAACATGCACTGTTTTTCTCCTTAGCTTATGCCCCTGTTCGTCATGGAGACAATGTCATCTGTTCCTGGATTACCAGGGTTGTTTATTTCTGGACTATTTTCTGGTTCTCTGAGCTCCATCTCATCAACTGTAAATTGTCTTGCAGCAGTTTGCATAGAAGACTATTTGATGGTTTGGTTCAATTATTTCTATTTTACATATAAAACTGGAACTTGAAACCAGTCATAAGAATTCATATTGTATTATCCTGGGCTCCATAAACAGTTCAGTCAAACAGAATCATTTCATACAATAAATTCAATCAGAAAAAAGTTAACATAAACAATCTACAAATGTCTTCCTAATGTACAGTAGCCTATTTGGTATTTGACAAGCCCATTTTTTCTTGAGAATCATTGTTCAAGAATCATTGTAAACCCCTAATCTGCATAGCTTAAATTATTTATGAAGAGTATTTATATCAGATAAAATACTTACAACAACTCTTGTTTTAGGTTGCATTTTCAAAATCATGGACTGATAAGAAGAAAACATATGCTTCTAAAATTCTTGTTTGTGCATTCAGCATCCTGGCCATTGTCTTGGCCTTTGTGGCAAAATTGTTAGGAAATGTGCTACAAGTTGCACTTACAGTTTTTGCTGTTGTAGGAGGACCAATGCTTGGATTATTCTCCTTGGGAATGTTCTTAAGACGTGCAACAAAATTGGTAATCTATGTTACTGCATCAATTTAAGTTGTTTACTGTTTCATATTTATGTTTTGTTATTACTGTTATTCATATTTTGGTCTCTTGATAAATAGGAGCTTGTTCTCTTCACCACACAACATACCATTATATACATAAGAGTAAATGAAACTCAGATTCTTTTACTTTATTCCTACTTGAACATATATCATGCTAACTGCTTCTGCTCACTGTACTGTAAATGGAAACTTGGGTGTAAGAACTTCTCTTCACCATTCCTAGAATCTCGTTTTGGATGAAACTGTGTCATGAATGAAGAAAGACTTAAGGTATCTTTCACATATTGTTCAGTATAATCAATAACCTCAATTATGCCAAGAATCCTTACATTTTGTTTCACTCCAGTCCTTTCTCCCAGATCAATGCTTGAGCATTTCAAGACGTTCTAGAGAACTACCTTAATTGCTTTTGAAGTCAGTCACTTCCCACCAGAAGTTTTCTAAATTAAGTACAGAACTTGTGATCCTTTCACTATAATTCTCAGTGTACATTTTGCTTCCCTACCTTTCATGGCATGCATAAATCTCAAGTTTTACCAAGTAAAGCTAGCACAAAACTGACATAATTTTCGAATTTGTTGCAATTTCATGAATAATATTAGAACTTCAACGAATTATTATTTTTCATGCACCCTACATCTTTTGTCTGTATTTTCATTCACACTATCTGATAAGAAAAGTGATGAATTCTTGCAATTAATCATTAAGATTCCTAAAGTACAGCTTTGGTCTCACTTCAGTATTGTTCAACCAGTTTATTTTTGCAGCCCTAATCTTTGGTTTATCTGTATGTTAGGACTGAATGAACTTCTTAAGATTCTTAAAATTCAAACTTCTTAAGAGATACTTCAGAATGTGTTTATATTTGATACATTTTTTACTGCATACTTTCTTTCTTGTAGGGTGCATTAGTTGGATATATTGTTGGTCTTGTCCTATGTTTCTGGATGGGGTTTGGTACTCCAAAACCAAAACCAACTGCTGCTCCACAGTGTACAGATGGGTGTTTCCAAAACAGTTCACTGACTGCCAACTACACATCTTTCGGAAATCCTCTGTAAGTATTCATGTTGCAGGTGATTTTCATTTCCTTTAAATGATTTGAAATCCCATTGTGATTAAAATTTATTGTGAATGGAACAACAAATAACACAGTACATTTCGTACAAAAGTTCTAGAATTTACAGATAGTAAACCTTGATTTCTTATACTGCCCCAATTATTCAAGTATCTACTTCTAGAATGAAGATAACAATATAACAATCCATAAAATTTCAGAAATAATGAATTGTGTCATCAGAGCAGTTCTTTGTCTTCACTGTTAATGTTCACATTTCATTTATAACCTATATAAACAAGACTTTCATCATATCATCCAATACCATTTCGTTGTATATTAGTCAAAATAAATACCAGGAAAAAAAAAACATTTGAGATCTAGCATGTATTTATTTCTTTTCAGCTCTGAAGATTACTTTTATTTGTACAAGATCTCGTACATGTGGTATTCAGCAATAGGATGCTTAGTCACATTTATATTAGGTGTTTTATTTAGTTTATTACAAAAGCAGCCTGCTGAAAAGATCCCTGATTCATTAATTGCGTGGAATGTCTTCAAGGTAAATATTTTGACATGTGCATAATTTTTTAACTACTTGTGCTGCAGCTTATTAAAACAAAAAGTTTTAATAAGCTAAACTCACTACACCTGATTTACAAAATGGAAATTATGTTTCAATTTAGATGATTATTTCTATATGATTGTTATTTATCATACATTACAAATATGCTGGCTGCATCGTTATAACGTTCAGATTTCTAGTACATGTTGGTTTTCTTCATATTTAATTTTCTGCATGTTTAATGGATGTCTCTCCCTTAGAATCCGGAGCTTACTCTTCAGCAAAAACCTCAGCTAAAATGTGAAGATATTTCCGATTTCGAAACATATTTTTGATAGCAGAATGCAAAATATATTAAATATATGGTTTCAAATTTCGCTGGCATTCACTTTTTCCATTGCAGCATACAACTCTTGTTGTTGTCACGTACAGAATGTCCAGTAACCTTTTTTACATTATGCAAATATACATGGACTTTAGGAGAAGGTTCTGTACACCCTTTTTGCTATGTATGACTACGTTCGGAATACTTTTATGGCTGTATTGACGATCGGATATTTTAATGATGATATGGCACCTTTAAAATAATATTTTCTTCACATCACCTCACTTTTCGAACTCAAGTTTCCAGCCGAATTCCAAACGGGTACGAAAAAACAAGCTTCCAAAACACTTTGCACATAACCACGTCTGAACTGTTTTAGCATTTTTTTTAGCTGAATTCCATCCATTCGAAAAGTAATTGGTGAATGTGAATATGCATCATCTGTGGATATTTTCATTCATTTCATGGGTTTTTATGACAAGAATAGAGGGATTTTTTCTTCTTTTCTCTTGAATCTTTGGTATGCGTTTCCAACTCGAGATTGAAGTTGGAGCACCTTCCGTTTTCTATTGCCCCACTCGTCATCGGATAGTCGGAGCTCCCCAACAGAAGAGTACTGAGTATCATAATTTGATCCCCTTTTCGAGCCGTTGCCGTACAGGGCATAGCTGGCCGACATCCGACCTTGGACATCTTCAGTTCTCTTGCTCGTACCAAGGAAACACATGGCGAACGCGTTTCCGCTCTTCCGTCGCGCCAAGTGTTCCCGCGAATGGATTGTCGCTCTTACCAAGTACCGTGTTGCATCCGGATGGGTGGGGGGCTTTGCAGCCGACCCAAATCTACGTTAGGAATTACTGTACACTACCTTTCTTTTGGTTTAACTCAACCCCTTCCCCCTTTTCGTAAAAATTAAACAGTAGTCGTGCGTAATTTTTCGGGATGGTGGCTGGTGCAACACGGTACTTGGTTTGGTGCAATTCAGGGTGCCCCTTCGATGTGTTCCTAAACACTCGAATTTTAACTCTGCGCTTGTGTTGAAAAGATGCTCGGAGATTTCTTTTGTGTGTGTGTGTGTGTTGATTTCTCCAACTGTATAACAAACAAACATCAAGCAATCGCGCAACAAGGCTCAAATCCATAATTAACTAGAAGCTTGAACTACGCGTGAGAAATCTTACTGCCTACTTTGGAATGCCTTTTACATTTGACTTCACTTTTTTTTTTTAAAAAAAAAAAAAAAGACAAATTCACACTATAGATCAACAACGTACTAATTCTATAAATCCTGCTCCTTCTAACAGTCGAGTACTTTTTCTGTCGTGCATGGCAAAAAACTTTGTTTCAAAGGCATAATTGATTACATTCCACTTCGAGAAAGGTGTACAGTCATTATTTTAGCATATCTTTGAAATGTAGTTCTTCGCCAAGCGACTTCTCTCCTTTAATTGATTAAAAGTGGTTGCTAAACACAACTTCCTTTTGTCTCAAACAATAATCGCAAGGGTAGTCTTTGGAAAATTGCCTTCCCTTCCTCGCAATTATCCCAAATCTCCTCTTTGAAAGTATTTTTCGTTGTTGTGGAATGTTCTACTGGCCTGTGGTTTGATTTTTACTTCAACCCTTTGCACTCACTTTCTTGACACACGACCGACCGGCAACTTCTGCATGCCTTCGCAATCAAAAATTTGAAAAGAAATGGCTTTGCTTTGATAAGAAAACAAAAGTATAAATGTTCATTCATCAGATGTTTCGCTGCAACGATTCTTTTTGCAGAGCTGTTGGTTTCTTCGATGATCCTCTTGACAAGCTCTTCTGTGAAAAATAACTAGAAACATTCTATTGGTTCCACAATGTTAGATGCAATCTGTGTGTGGTCCAGTGACCCTGGGCGATACTGTGAAATCAATCCTTTTTGGAATCCTTTTGCTATCCGTTCTATCACCTTCTCCGAAAGAGTTTTCACTCAAACATTCCAATTCTTCGTCACCTGTTCACAAGAATTTCGCCATCACTCGCACTTTCTTCAGATGCACTATCAGTTAAATTGTCATCGACTGGGTATAAATGAAGTTCTTGACTTTCACTCGATTCGAAATTTACACAGCCCCTTTCCTTTTTATCAGCAAATCGCTTTGCAACAAACTGATGGCAATTAGAGAGCAACTTTTATGGAAAGGTCGACGTCCTGTTCGAAAACAAACAAACTTTAAGTCACGGCTGCCGCTTTACACTGTGTATCACTTGCAGAGCAGAGATCTGTGACTGGAAGCTGTGAAGGATCACGGCGCTTGCTTTCACTCACTTTGCATGCCGACGAACGGGTTGCACATTTTTGGTCTGCAGTGTAAAGAATGCATAACTGTGGTCCATCATTCTAACGCATCAACACAATGCACGTCCCCTCAGCGGCGCCAGTCGATCCGTGGTGCCATTTTGAATGTCCCCTCAGAGGAGCCAGTGAAGTGCAAAGGGTTAAGAAACCATGCTATACCTATACCAAACATTTAGTGACCAGTGAGTTTTCTGAGGTTTAGGCCTCACAGACTTCATAATTGCTGAGAACTCTCGACACACGGATTCGCTTCTCTTCGCCGCAGTTCATATTTTAAATGGCTGCATCGAATACAATAAGTAGAAACGTGCGATTCTCTCCATCCTGTAACGGAAATTATAGCATTTTATGGTTACACGGAATATATTAGGTACCCCTATAGTTTCGATAGCTGTGGAAGATGGCTGATGAGAACACATCAGGTGCACAATCTTTAGAATCTCATGGCTTTTGTGCATGGGATCCCAAGCTGCCTTTACGCGAGACTCAAAAAAAAAAATAATGTGCAACTGCAAAGAATAAGTGTTCTTAAGTTCCTGAAACTTTTTATCGATTACTTCTTTTTATAAACGCATACTAGACCCAGAAATCACGAAGGAGAGGAATGTAAGTGAACAAAGGAAGCGTATTGCCAGTCCTGACTATACAGGATAGAACATCCGATTTTGATTCGTGTACAAAAGCCAGTATAGCAATCACTGACCAAAACAATTAACCCATGTTGAGGAGCCGCTGGAAGTTGAAGTATAATTCGTTCTTTCCCAAAGGGATGTGTTTCTACGGAGAGCACACTGATGTGGAGACAGCTACAGAACAGATGCGAAGCGAGTATCAAACCGTGATGCCACTCTCAGATTTTCAGAAGCTGATGGCTAGTGTTTTTACGGTACACTATTCTCCCTCGGAAATGCCAAGATCTCCTGAGAAAACTTTTAATTAATGGATATGACAAGGAGACAGTGTTTTAAGTGATGTCGTCTTAGCTGCTGTTAAACTCAACAGATACAATACATCTAAGTAATATTTATAAGTCGTGTGCATTTACATAGTACATGATTAGCGAAAACCCAAAAATTGGATCCAAGTTAAGCAGCTTTCCGTCCGAACTGCAGATAGCCTGGATTTCTAGAGCACCAAATGAAGAGAATTCTAATTGAATAAGTCAGCGAGAATAATGGAAATAATTATCAAAATCTGAATGACAGAGTTTGCACAAACAGTTTGAGAGATCACTAATGTTAATTGAATTTGTTACGAAAATCGTGGTATGTCATGCCAGGTTTCAATTATAAGGCACCACCATTGCAGGTAAAACACTGTTTGACTTTCAATTCCTAAAGTTTGCAGATGAGTGGAACCATGGTTGTAACATAAATGTAAGTCGTTCTTTACTCGCATCTGACAAAAACGAACTATGTTCGCAATACGCCATTCTTTTTACTACAAAACTTCAAAAGACGACCCTCCTGTAGGAAGAGTATCTTAAAATTCTAACGGAATAAAATTTTTACTGTTATGTTTAGGGGTTGAGGAGATATGATGATGATTAAACAATTTATTTTCCTTTGCAGAATAATTCTTAAGCACAGCCTATTTTGCTATTGCAGACAGAAGTTCAGTACACATTTACATTCAAATATTTGCAGGCCCACTATGAGCTGGAGTATCGTATTTCGAAAGGCGAATTTTATGGCAGCTTTCCGCGAATGCTGTACACGTACGGTGAAGTGTCCCTTAGACCGGACACTATTTTGAAGCAAAGTTAGCTTGCATAAATCACTTGCTCAAAGAAGGATGCCTTGGCAGGACCATTCAGATCAACCGAGGATCTAAACTGTTTAGAAATGAGTCTCATGCGGAATTTTCTTACACTGGGTGGTAGACACCACTAAAGAAAAATGTCGTCTTTACGCAAGCAAGGAAACACCCCCTCTATCGCAGCCTGTACAGATGAGTGAAAGGAGGAACTTCTTCTTAGGTCTCCAAGGAGTTTCTCTGATGTTTCAGAATGAAATCTAAGTTTAAGGCGGTCCACTGGAGGTTGATGACTGCACCAACAGCCGTACTCGTTGGATCAAGTAAATTTAGCTGTCATCACTTTGAAATTCAATCAGAGACTGTGTGCCGTTTCCTGGGATCGATTCAGTCTTCGAGGAACTTTTCGCATTTTCCTCAGTTTTGAACAAGAGTTGAAGAGTTCGGTGTTGCTTTTATGGCGACTTGTCACGTGTCCATCCACGGCCCAGCATGATCCGTTTTGCGAAGAGATGTTGGACTCTTATGCTGAACTCTCAAATAGATTTACACGTGCACACGCCACTGCGCAGATGAAGTCAGTCTGCCCAAAGCAGTTTCTAAGCTTGTCTGAAGGTTGCTGTCGGCCTTCTTCTTCCTCTTTGCCTATTCCTTGCTAATCAATGATTTTCGATAAAGCCCGTCTTTCGCAGGTGATTTTCTGTGCTGCTGTAGTAGTAAGGAAGAAAATTACCGTGATCCAAAAAATCACTGAACACATCGATTTCGGAAACTTTTGAATGTGGGATTAGCCTGGTTTGGGAGTGACGGGAGCAGGATACTTAAAAGTGTGGACGTGTGGTGAATTTACGTGGGGTGTAACCCTTCATGCGTCGCTTTCTGCTCGATTTTTGTGGCTGTAATGCGATAGGTTTCCCACAGGGCCGATTTCCGTATCCTAAATATCGCCAGAAGAATACCTCTTAAGAGTTTTTATAATATGCAATTTATGGTATCACGATGTACATTAATTAATTTGACAACTATCTGTCTTCCGTCGTCGTCCCCAGTCCGACCATCAGAGAGATGAATTCATTCTATGTATCTTTCGTTTTGCAATGTACATAAGGAATCCTCGCAGCCACGTCGTGCGGAATGAACCACGGAAGAAGGCAAGCGGAAATACCAATTTGGCAGAGCACATGAAACGTTCATTTCGAAGCAAACATTATGCTCGCGGTTATTTCTTTGTGTTGGAACTTCCTGTGTCGCTACCTTCCCCTCCCCCAATGAGTCAAGGGGCGGCGATGGTATCGGGGTTCCAGCCAGCCTGTTCGGCTGGATACCACGATGCACCTTGATGGTATGGCACTCGCACCTTTTTGGAGGCTCTCCAGCATACGAAATTGATACAGGACCGGTTATTGGAACCGAATTGGCAGTCAGACGTGAAACGAACACGATCGGCATCGTTTTGTCGACCGTCGTTGCTGCCACACCGGGATGTGAGAGAGGAATTTCAGGAGCACCAAATATTACTTCCAACTTAAAAAGTTCTACTACCTATCATCATGCGTGCCGCCCGACCGCCAATCGTGCTAGTCTAGAGCCAACGAAGAGAATTTTCGGCATTCTCAAGTTGGCTTCAGAAATGGAGATAAGCTGAAATGTAAATAAACATTTGGTAAGATAATGTTCGTTAACTATGTGCGTGTAAGGGATGCGACAAAGAAGATAAGACACCTTTTGAGAGTTTGCCCCGAAAGCTCGCTGATTATGACCTTTCGTGCTAGAAAATTCCATTCAAACCATCCTATTGAGTGAGCTTAGAGGGTTCGGGGTCCATGTCTCGCCACATCCAGAGTATGCATTCGATCATGAGGAAAGAGACAGAAGGGAAGATAATTAGGAAACTGAGGGAAAATTACCTTCCGACAAATGAACTTGGGTTTTCCCGCGTTTGGTACAAAATCTCAACAGTGTAGTCAAATTTTTTTTTTTTTTTTTTTACATATGCAGGAATCAAGAATTCTGCTCTAAATAACGAAAGAGTTTTTATTTTTCCTCTGATCTCTTAAGGCTACCTTATCTAAGGGAATGGATTGCTGTTGCTGAGTGTGAATAGGAATATCTCGCGTGTTCTAGAGTTTTGATGTGGTGTGCAAGATGAAATTCACACCACTGTGTTACTTTTGAAATTCGAAGTGCATAATAGCACACCGAATGACTGTTTTCCTGAATCATGGCATTACCAAGAATCCTCTAAAGTATAGTGATCGGAAGGGGGGATCGAAACCTTGCCTTCCGAAGTATTACGATGTACAGTACGTGTGGCACTGTCTCCACATATGTTCGACGAAGAATGAGAAATCCCGAACGTATGTGCAATCGAGGCACCGACTAGAATTCACCAAAGATTGATTCTTCCCTGATCTCTTGCCACGTATACTGCACACGCCACTCCCGAGGCCTCTTCGTTCCTGGAATTTCGGCATGCACACGTGAAAGGTGTTCAATGTACGAGTACTATGTACCCGTCCTTCCAGGTCCAAAAGGACACAGGAAAGTGCACACGGACCTACAATCCGATGTAATTTGAATTTACGTAACCAATGGAATTCAAATTATTCGAAGAGTTTGTTGCCAAGCAGTAATCTGTTTCGTGTGTCAGAGTGCAGACGAATAACAATAATTAAAAAAAATTCCTCTCCACACACACACACACACCGAGGGACCATCCGAATTTACTGATGATTTTTCTTTTTATTTATTTATTTACTTATTTTTTTTTTTTGGGGGGGGGGGGGGGGCGATTCGCGAAAATCAAAATGTGAGCATTTGCACGCTATGTTCGATATAATGAACGGAAAAAAACAAAAACAACAAAAAAACTCGTTTCGTATGCGTACCGCACAAATCGTCCTGCACTTGGAAAACCAACGCAGAAGTGATTGTGCGTGAGCTGCAGCCATGGAATGAAACTTCGAAAGGATCGTATAGCTGAGGAAGGAGAGAAATTTGTGGGTAATTTGGGTTCTTCTGTGGTGTCATGGCCGAAGGACGGAGCTCCGAAACGCAATTCGGGGGCCCGCAGACCCGAAAAGAGGCTGTCGAGCATTCTTTGGGGTCAGTTGTCAAAGGACAGTCGGGTGACTCGGGCGGGGGGGAACGTAAAGGAATGGCTTCCTCGTGGTTTTCGGCAGAACACGAGGAAAACTTCCCCTTTGAGAATTCTCCCTTTTTGTCTCGCTTGATTTTCTGAACGCGCACAGAAAAACCATCGTGTGGGAAAACGGAATCATAAAGGATGAACGCGCAAAAAAAAAATTGTGGAACACGGAATTCCCATTCCTGTTAACAGAAGAGTAGCGAGCTGCTGTGCAAGAAGGCATTTGCCAGCCACAGCCAGTTTGCGGTCCATCAGCTCCGAACGAAGACGCAGCCGAACGATTCCAAACTGGACGCAGTGCAAAACATCTATCGTGGTCATTCAGCTGTACAACTGCGTGGAAGCCCGCAAGGCAAGCAAATTGGAGACAAAGCAAACAGCAGCCGCGGACAGCGTCGTCAGAAAGAGGAAACCCACGCCGGGGTCGAACGGACGGTTTGCCTGCAGCCGAATCAAAAGCGACTGCGTTACGCCCGAAGAGCGGGAAAACGACGGGAGGGACTTCGGATTCCAAGGGGAAAAGGAAGCTCAATGTCGAGTCGCTTTCGTGTTCGTACGGGTTCCGCGTTGCTTGTGGTATAGTCTCATGGTATGCATGCAGCTGCCATCAACAAGAATGCTGTTTACATAAACTTGCGGAGGCGTTGCTTTCTTGAGCGCGGAAATGCAGATTTCTGCGCCGAGCAGTGCATCTTTTAAGCGACAGACGTGACTTGATCACGAACTGACACGGGAAATCACTGAGCTCTGGAAATCTGTACAGATCCTTGTTGGTTAGTCAAGTACAAGGTCGATCCGAGCCTAAAGTGTTTTCTCCTAATCAATGGGTTACACGGTATTCTCTAACGCAGGGTTCCCCAAACTTTTCCTATGACGGAACACTTCGCGAATCCTGAAATTTAACGGAATACCTTGGTTATTTTATAGGGTAGGTAGATACTAATAACAAATAAATTAAGCAAGTACATATAGGAGTCAAAGGAACAAACGAACGTTTATTCTCAGATCTTAATTATGTAAAACAAAACATGAAAATAGTAAAATAAACTTGATAGCATTTAAAATAAATTAATTTTCAGAATGTTTCGCGGAACGTAGTTTGAGGGAAGCGCTACCCTAAAGAATCTTCCATTTTCTCAAGAGTTCATGCTACTACTATGCTTACTCCATTTTTTTTTTCCCCCCCTTGGTGTTATGCATTTTAATATGCGTGCACTGAAAACAGAATGTATTAATAATGCTTAAATGAGGCGGATATACCACGCAGGTACAACATTTCCATTTGGAAACACATCCCTGGCTAACTGTTTATCGAGGAATTGTATAAGAAATATCCGCCTCTAACTTTTGTACGAAGGTGCACGTTTTTGCTTTTGCAATAAGTCCGAAGAGTTCAGCGCTTGCTACCAAATAGTTGTCTTGAAATAGATTTAGACCCTGGACAACATTAAGGAAGAAAACATGGTATACAGTGCATAAAAAAATAAATGATGGGTAAGAGAATACATGTAACCTAGGTCAACTCTGTATCCATGCGAGTCGTGGATAATAAATCTTCAGTGGAAAAAAACAATAAATAACTTCAGACCGGATAAAAATATGTTTCTCTATTCTGGTAGGTTGTAAAGCCGTAAACTTTACTGCTACTATGGGTTTGGATTGTATGTGGGAAAGCTCAAATCATGCTGTTCTCCCTGGAACTAATGAGATTTTTTGAGGAAACCTTCCCGATCAACTACCAAGCCACTGCTGCTTCGGTAGACTGTGAAAATTATCAGCAATCAGGTTTCAAAATGTTTCATGTCAGCAATATTTTCAAAAAGCACATTCGATGTTGAAGGGAATAAATCTGGATTCAGTAACTTCAACATTATTTGTACAGCAGTGAAGGATCCGAAGGATAACATTGGAAAATCCATTTCCGTGCTAACATGATTACTAGGACATATCCTGCACAGGACAAAAAAAGTGCATTTTATCTAATGAACGGATCGAATACGCATGTATGTCAAGTCCGTACATGTGAAGACGAAGCTCCATCACTAGCATTTGGCTGATGAAAGGCATAAAGTACTTGTCCTGCTCCAGCACTTCGAAGGCAGATCTTCTCTTCAATACCGTGCATTCTTTTCTAAATGCTTCGGCCCTTCGAGGTGTCTTCGTCCCAAGCTAAAAAGCAAGCCGAATTTTGCTTTGCATATCGGGAGATTGGTTGCCTAAACGACAGGGCACAGATGAGAACATATTTTTCTGCATGAGAACCATGAATTACTTTAACATGAGATCACCCATTCGACAATTCGGAGTATCTTTGGAAATTCATGCATAAATTTTAGCACTGTGAAAACTAAAGAAAAATGCCTTTGCTATTCAGAAACCCAAGAGTATGCATTCGTTCTTTAATAAACAAGCCTGCAAACTGTTATGTAATGAAGATGCAGTTCCGATCCGGAGAGGATGGATTACAGTATGCAAGCAAAAAATTAAATTGTGAATGAAGAAGGCACCGAATGGGATGAAAGGAGAAAAAAAACGCTATTCTGTTTAGGCCAACATACGGTGCTGATTGGAAATATAGATGCTATTTTATGAAGTACATCTTCAGAAATTCGAAAGATGGAAACCAAGAGGGGGCGTAAGCAAAATGATTTATATACCCAACGTTGCAATATCAAAGGCCAAGACAATAACGCCTGTTATATAATTGGAAAAGATGCAATTAATAATTTGCAACTGTACCTAATGGAGAATTTTTCCATGAAATTCAGTTTTATCCATGTTACATCCAAGGAGATGAAAACTAAAAACGAATCTTATTTTCACAAGGAAGCTAGGTTATCTGTAACTGCCTATAAGATACCGATTCAAAAAGAATAGGCGTGCAGAATATAGAATCTGTTTGATTTTCTGGCTGTTGTTAAGAAGCTATTCATATAGGCTGTGGCTTTCTTCAGTAAAGAATTTTAAAAGTAAAAAAAAAAGAAAGACTACAAACAACTCAATATAGCAATTTTTCTTAATCCTTCATAAGGTTTAAAAGATATCTGTATTTTATTATCAATCCCATTTTCTCATCAAGTGTTAAAAAAAGCCAAGACTAGACATAAGTAATTCCATTGATTTCACATACACAGTAAAAATTATTGAATGATTGTTTCTCCTCTCTTTCCTCTGAGAATCTGTAGAATAATTTAGCTGTGTAAGATGAATTTTCACAATAAAGAATTCACATTTTCACGCATCGAGCAGAACGATTTAAAATTCATTTTATGATATCTGACTTGTCAAATTTTGATCGAGAGAAATCCATTTATGTTATTGGATAAAGATTCCGTATGCATTTAGAGCATAGCCAGTGTGAACTACTCTAATTTAATAGACTGTTCTTACAATCCAGCCCTCGAACTGCTTGCCAATTGCAAACTCGATAGTGGACACATTCAATAAAAGGAAAAGCAAAACAAACTGTTGTTTCTAAACAGACTTCTAAATCGACCTCTAGACGCTTTTCTAAACTGAGTTGCGATCCTTGACATCTTACGCCTTTCAGGATTTTAGAAATTCCTGTAACGTTTGCAAAGATGTATTTGCAAGATGCATTTCCTCTTCTCCACAGTAAGAAATCACTCTCGAAGCTCGGGGATAAAATTCCAGACATATTGCTAAGGAAACGAATCGATTTTCTGTATTCTCGTGAAAATGTGTGGCGTTTCTTTCCTTCTTCTTCTCTTTTTACACGAATGAGAAGTTTAGAAATGGGAAAGAGTTAGTTTCGTGGAACGAGCGGTTAGCAACTTTTTGAATAGTCTTCAAATCGAATGGTTCAAAATTAAATTGAATGAATGCACTCATAAACTATTAAACATTTAGTTCTAAACCTTGAACGGATATCCAGAGATATTCTATTTCTTTATTTCACTTGCACAAAGACGAAATTCATTAAGCTTCTGATCTTCGTGCTTTTTTGTCAGACTTCTTTCGTGTGTGATTTATTTTCTGCCCAATTTGTGCTTAAAGATTTAACAGGTATGGAATCGAAAAGGCTGCTTTCCATTATAGCCACTGGATTTCTTGAACTCGAATCAATTCTGATGATAAACAATTTCGTCATGGTACAAATTTCACATCAAGAAAAAGATAGTTCCGTGCCTTCGAAGTGAGCAAGACAGAAAATAAGAATTTTTTATTTAAGGAGACCACTGAAAATAACGATATTTCTTGGCGAAATCAAAAACAGCCTTCATTACTGCCTTGTGGCCCCTTTCTTTCCAAAACTGAGTGTTCCCAGTTCGTCCTAGGGAGAATTTAATAATGCTATCATTATGAATTTGCCAGCGGGAAGAATTGTGAACTTTTCTTTAAAGCATTTTCTTTAATGATCTTTTCACTATATGATACACATAAGGAACCGTTGGTTACTTTTACCCTGGAAACGAGTTTATGTTTCCTTGATATGTATTCTGCTTACAGATTTCTAAAGAAATTCAAACAAATGTTTTTCATTTGTATTCAAATTCACATTTTCCAGCTTTTTTTTAGTAGCACTCTTTTAAATGCTTTGAGTAATCATTTTAACATATAGAGAAGGAAAGACTACTTTTGGACAAGGATGCTTTGCTTTACCGAGTGATCTGTTTATTGTCAGTTTTTCCCAGTAAAATGTAACTTATGTTTTTCTTTTAGAGATGATGTTTCCATTTAATCCAACTAAATGAAAGGTTACCGTTTACGAATTGCTCTTTTCGCTTTTAGAAATATTCATTAAATAAATCTCCCTGTTGCCTTTGGATTGAACGATAATAATTTGTCTCACACTTACATGCAATCTAAGTCTTGTTATGTAAGGAGAATGTAATGTATTAAAGCAGAAATAGATTTGCGAATATTTTTCGTATAAATTCGCAGGGAAAAGCTCAACTTCTGCCTAGTTTACTTTCGCTTCCATTCTTTTAACCATTTATTTACTTTGCTTTTTAACTGGACATTTTTTTTTACCTTGCCGATGTGTATGCGGTTTCGGTGTTAGCAAAGAACAACACGGTAAACGTAACAGCTGCTGAAAGAAATAAACAATTCAATCAGAACGAGCTTTGAAATACTGGCATCGGTAATTTAGAGTTTTGAATTGGCGGAGTATTGAATATCCGGTGCTGAGTGCACTAGACGCTTCGAATGTAGTGCTGTGCATCCACGGCTCTTGGGGTTGTGCGTGTTCCATTCGGTAGCCAACATGTGCAAGCTGAGGATGGTGCGTGGTGTGGTTCTGCAGTGGGGGTCGTCGGTGGTGCCTTGTGATCCCGGGGAAAGAAAGCTTTCGGGGGAGGGGGCCAGAGCTGAAACCTGGGGTCGCAGCGATTGTGATTGTGGGGAATTCCATGAGCCATGCTTCTGATGAAGGTTCTCTACTAGTTTCTAGGCCCTCCCTTGGAGTCTGTCCTATCTTTGTTTGTAAAAGATGGAAGTTGAGGAGTCTTCTGGAGTTGGAAGATCACACCCACGTGACCTTGGTAAGTTCGGAGTGCTTTGTAGATGAGTATGCTAAGTCAGCATTTATCTTGTTCCGAGTTCGAATTTGGTAATTCTCTGAAGTCTGAGGTGCTTCAAAATTCTGAAACTACAACTTTCAAAATTCGGAAAATGGTAGTTGTTTAGGGGTACTGTGCTTCAGTTTCTTTAGCACCTGTAACTGAGGATAACCAAAGTGTTGGAAACGTTAAGAAAGTTTTGCAAAATTTATTGTATAGAAGTGTGCATTACTTGAAATTTGCTGATTATTAAGCAGAATTCTCTGTTAGTATTTTTAAAGATTATCAAGTGTATATTAAATGCGAAGATTGCGTGTAATTTTCTAAATTAGCTGAGCATTTTGTGAAAAGCTTATGTTAAATCAGTCGGCTTGAACTATTACTTAAAAAAGGACATGTTTCATCTGTAAAGTTTGAGTTTTTGATAAATCAATGTCGATACATTCAATGTTTTGCTTTCTTGTAAAAATGCAGCATTGGAAAGTGCAATAGCATTTCTGGATTGCAAGTTAGATTCATGAATACAGGGATGAATGTTTTCAATGTACTATGTTTTTGGCTTTGTGTTGCAAACTTTGATGCGACTATGACTTCGGTCCACTTAGATAGCATTAAAATTAAATGTTTACTGTAATTGTAGGTGCCATAGGTGATGTTATGAGGTCTGGAACATCTGTAGGAAGGGGTACATCACGATTCAGGCGTGACTTTAATGATTTGGTTGCAACACGTCAACCCAGCGCAGATAGCAAGCAAGGTTGGATCACTAATTGTAGTAAAGATTTATTAAGATTTGTTCTAGGTGTCGGTGGAGATCCTATAGTTTTGCAAACAAATTTTTTTAAATTACAAAATCGTGTAAATTGGCACATCTACCAGTATCACGTAAGCTTCAATCCTGTGATAGAGACTTCCAGAGAGTGCAAAGCACTGGTTGGAGTGCATAAGGAAACTTTAGGCCCTGCCTACATTTTTGATGGTACCATGTTGTTCATGGCCCATAAATTGGAAAAAGAACCTATGGAATTATATTCTGAAAGAGCAGATGGTTCTAAAGTACAGATTATTGTCAAGCTGACAAATGAACTATCGAAATTTGATTATCAAATGATGCAGATTTTTGGTTTGCTTGTGCGCAAAAGCATGTCAAATCTTGGGTACAATTTAATTGGACGAAATTATTTTGATGATAAACATGTTCACCACATTCCAGAATTCAGGTAGAATTTAAATTCATAAATATTAGAAAGTGATTTTCCCCTTTGTATAGGATTAAATTATTTCCTGGGTACTCCACAGCTATACAGCAAAAAGAGAATAGTATTCTAATGTGTGCTGCTATAACCCATAAAGTAGTTCGTTTGGATACTGTGCTTAATATAATCTTCCACTATATGGAGGAAGATCGACGAACCTATAAAGAGAAATGTTCTCAGCATTTGCTTGGTGCTATCATCATGACATTTTACAATAATCGAACATATCGTATTGATGATATAGATTGGAACAAAAATCCTACTATGACTTTTCTAAAAGGAGATAAAGAAATCACTTATTGTGCTTACTATGCCAGCACATACAATGCAAAAATAATGCACATGGATCAACCCTTAATAATCAACAAACCCAAGAAAAGAGAGGTGCGAGCTGGCCAGATTGGACCCATTTATCTAGTGCCTGAACTTTGTGTGATGACCGGATTAGATGATGAGATGCGGAATAATTTTCATTTAATGAAAAAAATGGCTGAATTCACACGTTTGGGACCAGATGGACGCATGGATGCAACAAAGAAACTAGGCTCTCAATTGAGTCACAACCCTCAAGTTAGACAAGACTTCAAGGATTGGGGTTTGGGATTTTCCGAACGATTGTTGGAAATTAAAGGACGTGTATTACCAAATGAAACCATTTATCAACACAGTATAACTTATGAATATCAGCAGCATAATGTGGAATGGTCAAAGGATGTACGTAGTCACAAGTTAGATTTTGCTGTTCAACTGCGTGAGTGGGTGGTGTTGTATCCAGGAACTCAACAGCAAGCAGCGGATCAGTTCCTTATGAATCTCACTAAAGTCTCGGCTCCTCTTGCAATGTCAGTCAGTCGACCACGGTTGATGAGATTGCAAAATGATCAAGTCCCCACATACGCAAGTGCCTTGAGGCAGAGTATATCATATCATGTACAATTGGTTGTTTGTTTAGTACCAAATAGTCGCCGTGATCGTTATGATGCTATTAAAAAAATCTGTTGTGTAGATTCACCAGTTCCAAGTCAAGTGGTTGTCACCCGTTCCTTGCAGCGTAATGCCATGAGCATTTGTACAAAAATTGCCTTGCAATTGAATTGTAAATTGGGAGGGGAACTTTACCACTTAAAAGTGCCTGCAAAACAAGTGATGGTTGTTGGCTATGATGCTTACCACGATTCCGTTCGTCGTGGACGAAGTGTTGGAGCTGTGGTTTGCTCCCTTAATGACAATTTGACAAAGTATTATTCTACAGCCATCTTTCACGAAAGTCAGGAAGAATTAACTTCTCAGTTCAGTTCAGCTATCACTAAAGGATTGAAAGCTTATTTTGATCTTAATAAGGCAATGCCGACTCGTATATTTGTGTATCGTGATGGAGTCGGTGAAGGACAATTGCGTTATGTTGTCGACCATGAAGTGGATACAATTAAGGAAACCCTTCGTGGTTTAAAAGTTTCCGCAGGATTCGCGTTTATCGTCCTCACAAAACGAGTCACAACTCGGTTTTTTGCAGTAGCCAATGGAAGAGTCTTCAATCCTCCTTCTGGCACCATTGTAGATGATCATGTAACAAATCCCGAATGGTAAATTTTGTTTTATACTTACTTGTTTACATGTTTTGTTTACAGGACAGACTTTTATTTGGTCTCGCAATCTGTACGTCAGGGAACTGTTGCTCCCACGCATTATCACATTCTTACAAATGAGGCCAACGTGAAGATTAGCGATCTGCAGAAATTCACTTACAAATTAACCCATCTCTACTACAACTGGCCTGGGAGCATTCGTGTACCTGCACCATGTCAGTATGCTCACAAGTTGTCTTTTCTTGTGGGGCAATCATTGCACACAGAACCAGCTAATGACCTTGCAAACAAACTCTACTATTTGTGAAGCATGGTTTTTAAGGTTCCTTTGTTGCAGTTTAAAAAAAGACAAACCAATGTTTGTCAACCTTTGTGTACATACCTTAAAAAAATCCACAAAGTTGAAAATAAGTTTTGTTTCATACGATATTAGTGGAAAACCATTATTTTTGTTTCATTAAAATTGTGATAAAAGTGTAGTTACTTTCATATGCAATAAACCTATGTAAATGTTCGCATAAAATTCGAAGCTCCAGTTCATTGTGGGTGTTGGGTTTTTTTTGTTTGGATCTTGAGTACGACCAAGGTACAAAATTGCGTCCCTGCGTTTCAGCATAACATTTTCCCTCTCTGCACAAAATGCTTCCTCGTCCAGAATCGAAAGTAATAGTTTTCACCGCTTTGAGCTAGTGTCAGTGTGACAATCCCAGGCACGGGCGTGTCTGTGGTACGGTGTAGGTGTCTCTTTAAATCCGGTGTGTAGACTCCGGCCTGGAGCACTGCCTGTTTTACGAGGACAGAGAAGGTTGTGTCGTTTTGCCGAAGTTTTGAGTGAACCTGCAGTTGGCACCGTGGAGGTTCTTCCGTATGCCCCGCTCCTATAGCCAGGAGTGAGCACGGCTGAAGCGTTGGGAGTGCGAAACGGCACGCATTACTGCGTTCTTGGGATATCCCTCTTAACTACAGGTCATTCCGGCAGGGAGCCGCAGTACGACAGTTCAACCGATCGATACACTAGCATAGCTGTTGACCGCAGTGGCCATACTGCGTGCTACGAAAGTATGGGCTACTTCGAGGATATGGTCTGTCAGTGATGACCGGCCATATCTGTATCAGTCTTTATCCTCCCTTCCCATAAAGGAAACTGAGATGCAAGCAGGGATCGTTTTCATCGATGCTTTCTGTCTTCCGGCACCCCTCCCGATATTGCTCTCGCTCCTTAGTCTCACAAGAGAACGTAGATGAAGGCGTAGACCTGCAAGGTGGAATTCCACAATCTCGCGAGGCACGTCTGCTGGACTTGAAGGTATCTTTCGAAAGGGTGTCAGATGCTGTTGCCGACGGGTCCATAGACCGTCATGGGTCGTCTCAGGTTCACCGCTTTCGGTATGCTTTGCGGTGCCAATTAATCTGCATGGGATCTCCTTGGATGGCTTGATTGCAAGTGATGCCGCGCCCGTGGAGTGGGAGAGGGCATAGAGTTCCTTCACCTGATCTGAAACCCAGCTGCGCCGCATTGCACTTGCGGAGGGTTTCTGTCTGTGTCTGAGGAGATTCGTTCGCCCCTTCCCTTCCCTGAAACATCTGTGTTTGCTTAACATGTAGGACACCTTGCTTGCATCCGAGGCTGGGCACTTAAGTTCTGCTCCATATATGTTTGTCATTGGTATTGGTGGCCCTCGTTGCTGGAGACTGGAAGGGGACGGAGGGTCGAGGCTCTGCTTCTTCGGGGAGTTGCCTCGAGCACGAGAAGCGTTCGATGACAGCTCCAAGTAGGGTGCGATTCCTGCAGGCTGAGTTCAAGGTTAACTCATATCGTTGAGGACGGGGTGGTGCAGCGCCTGGGGGGGGTCAGACGGTGCCTGTCTACTCAGGAGACTCGTGATTTTATCCTTCTCTAAAGAAGTCGAATTGGCCTCGTTCCCAAGCTGTGCGTTCTACGCGGCTACAGTTTGTCAGAGCTTCTCAGAACGAAGATCGTTGGTCTGGTACGTTGCGTCTTGCCTTTGTCGCAGCATTGCTAGCGTTCTGCTCGCGTCGAGTCCACTGTCCCTTGGAGGGACATGGACGGCCGTTGGGTGCGTTCCATCTGTTCTCTTTCTGCCCCCCCTCTCCCTCCCAATCCTGCAGGATGAGGTTGGCCCTAACGACTTTCTCCGCTCCCGGCTGCCCTGAGAGAGTTTTTCTCGAGGGAGGTTAGCCTGGCGATGAAATGTCAGTCTCTAAGCTGCGTTGAAGCGTGGTTGGCGCATGCTGGAGCCCTCTCGTGGCTGGCTGTACGGAAACCGCCATCTCGGTGCGATCGCGACTCCCTCTAAAGAGCCTCGATCGCGCCGAGATGAGATCGCGTCCTCTCTCTCCCTCTCAATGCCTTCCTGCCAAGCGCCGGCGGCCGCATAGACTGAAAGAAGAAAGCTGTAAGTTCTCTACTGTCGCCTTGAAGCTCCAGAAGCTCAAAGAAAATAAGGAATTTTTCAAGAGGAGCCTCTCAGGTTGTCCTACAACTTGCTCTCTCTTCCTGGGAAGCGACTTCGAAACGAGGAGGATGAGCAGGAGGCTGGAAGTTGATGCAGCTTATGCCAAGGATTTCTCAGCCCCCTCTGCCCTGCTCGCAGAAGACTTGCCTCTTCGCGACCTGGAGAGGAGGTAGGTCTGGCGGGTAGCTGCGTACCGAGCAGGATCCAAGAGTCCTGACAAGCTATCTCAGTGGGCGTCGTGCGCCACATCTTGAATGCACCCACCTTCCCACGTGGCGGAGAAAAAATAAAGTCAAAACCCACGTTTAAAGGTCAAGGAGGGAGAGGGAAGAGTTAACACATTCAGCAGCGGTGCTACCTCTCCCCTTTAAATGGAGACGAGGCGGAAGCGGAGATAACCATGTTGCCTTCCTCATCCTTCAAAGGGCAGGTGTTGTGGCAGATTAGTCGGTGTGGTCTGTCTTCCCTTGCCGACATGCCCTCAAGCGTCCTTGAGCATCGACAGCAGCTATGCTTCTCGGAGCTGGACTGCATTCAACTCGGGGAGGGGGGGTATGAATCAGTCCAAGACTGCGCTCAGCGCAGTAGGGAGGGAGCAGGTGGAGTCCTTTTCCTCTGGTGACCTCGTTCAGGGTGCAAGGGAGGACGTGGACGCATGCGTGGGGGTAAGGAGGGACCTCGTGACCGCTCTGCTGCTGCGTGTCGTCTGGCAAACGCCTTGCACCCGCCCTTAGGTTTAGCATTTGCCTAGGATAGCACAAGGCAGGCAGGAGGAGAGGATATGCGGCGGTGTCATCCCTGCACTCCGCGTGTCTCGTCGAGAGAGCCCGACCTCTCTCAACGAGACACCAGTCTGCCGAAACCGGGTCACGTGATCCATCGGACGGAAACGCTGAGCCGGGAGCTTCCGTCCAGCCATCTGGACTGTGCTTGTTCCTGCACGCACTCAGAGTCGAAGCGGCGGGTGTCGGGATGAGCGCGACCTCTGAAGCAACAACAATGGCGGTTCGCACACATGCGCATGCACCGAGCTGCAGTTCTGGATCCCCAAAGGACTCTTTATTTGGAGAGCGTACCGGCAGGCGCGAGCGCGTCCTGCCGGTACGCGCTCGCGCCCCGTGGACGCTTTGCGTCTTCGCGACGTGGGGGCCGACGGCCGAAACAGCTCGCGAAGGGAGTTCGGCGCTTTTTGGCGGGTGGTTCCTGCGTTGGCGCAGGATGCGTGGTGCTGAGTGGTCCACCCACTCGTAGTGTAGGTCGCAACCGAACCGTGTGTTTGCTGGTACTGGCAAGCTGTGTCGCAGAACCCTCCTATGACAACTCGTTCGCACCGTGCTTGAGGCTGCGAAGGACCTGGTCGAGAACGAGCCCGGACGAGGTGGATTTCTCAGGGCTGTCTCACTCATCCCTAGCGGGAAGGCTCCCAGACTCGAGTTGTGTGAGTTCCTCCAATTTCTGCACACCCGTTATGGCATCCAGCGTGCTTCGACGAAAGGAAGGAAGATCTCCCCTCGCCCGATCATTCCCGGGAGCTCAGCGACTGGTCGCATTGGGCGCCGTGGTCGTTGGCTACATTTTGGGCGCTTCTTGCGGGAAGCTCGCGGCAGAGGCGGTGGCGCCCCCATCATTTCCTGTTCCCGGCTCCCGCTGCACACGTTTGGCAATGCCAGCAGAGACAGCGAAGGCTGGAACTGCCTCTTCCTCCTCCCGGAGTTGGCAGTCCGCGGGACCCTGAAACCACGCACCTCGGCAGAGGAACGCGTCCCTTTGCGATTGCTGGGAAGCGGGGTCATGAAAACGCATCCCGTCATTTCGTTCCCCGGCTAGCACGCTGACCAGCGCACACGGATTGAGTGGAGGAGACGCACGCGTCTTGGACAGGACTACGGCGGCGCCACCAGGGAGTGCGTACGGAACAGACGTCTTTCGGGCAACCGTCTCCTGGCAACACGGGAGAGGAAAGCGCAGGAAACGAAAGGGCAGGAGACCTCAGCACACCCGTCTCCATCCCTTTCAATAGGTTTCAGGATCCAGGGCACCTGCCAGTAGTAGGGACGTGCACGTCCCTTTCCTCCTTGTCCTGTCCTTTCTCTCCCACTTCGAGGCTGTGCGTACACACAACAGCCACGTAGAGCCTGTGGGAAGCGCCTTCGTGCCTTCCCAGTCTCAGAACCGGAAGTCCACGTGGTGGGATGCCATGGCATGCTTATTAGCCCGCTGACCACTTCGGTCCTTTCGGAGTGGGGCGCGCACACGTGTCATCGCTGGGAAGCTGCAGATCCACGAGGTCCTCCTGTCGGCGAGTGGGGGGGAAGGGGAAGGGTAGGCGCCCCGCAGCGACGACGGCATCTCAAGCAGGGTCCTTTGGCATCTTAGGGTATTTCCTGGACACTTTGGTCGCACACACAAAGCAGACAACAGCTACACATGCTGCTTTGTAGGTAGTTAAGAGGGAAAGACATACAAATGAGTTTATGGGAGCATAGGTAATGAATGCATACCAAACAGTTCGAAACAAGCCTAAACGAAGACACAGAGGTGAATGCATACCACAATTACCGAAATGGTGGAGAATTAGTTATTGGAGAAATGTCTAATATTGTTTACAAAGTTGATGGAATGTTAAAGCTCTTAGTAAAGATTCAAAGAAATTAAAAGTTAATGCAAGAAATGTTACTTAGGAAAAGAATCTATAACAATACCATAATGACTGACAATTTTTGACAAAAAGTCAAGATTGGAAATTCAATAACTAGGTTAACTGCTGTTCATTTGTTTCACGCTATTAAGTGCAGTATTTTAAGGGAAATCAAGTTAAACTTTATTCAGAGTAATCAAATTAACTCAGTTTGCTTGTATCATTTACTCAAAGGAATGTATCCATCGTTTGGAATATGTTTGAAATATTTAAAGCTATGGACACATGTTCTGAATATTTTTTTTGAGCCATAGAGTCATGCAATCAAGATACAAAAATGCATCCGCTTTTTTGGTTAGTGCATCAAAAAACTAAATGTTTAAACGATTTCTTAACATTCAGAATTTATGTCGAAATCTAGGAGTTCTTGTTACTTGAACAATTTTATTCGCAGCAACAGAATTAGTGCATCGATTTCAATAAACATGGGGATACACGTAATAACTTTATAATCATATTTTTGCACATCTTATGCTTATTTATATCGCCACATTACTTAGATTTATTTCACTGCAACTAGGAATTTTCATTTTAGAAGAATTCGCTTTCAGAGATAACATAATTTACATAAAGTGCAAACTGTAGACTTGCTTCAAATGAAGCTTGTAGAGTTTGGAGTTCGGACTAAGAAAATAAAAGAGAAAATTCCAGTATTAAGTACAGAAAAGAAAATTCCAAATATTGTGAGGACCAAATATAAGAAAAATATAAAATTCTATATGTTTATCATATGAACATCTGGACCGACCATATACCAAGAAGGTTAATAGAATCCAGCATACTAGATTCTTTAAAATGTATATGTGGCTCTATTGGATAGCATTCCTAAATACATTGTTTTAACAAAGGATAGATTGTTATATAAATGACCTGTATTTCGTGTAAAAGTAGAAAGTAGGGATTTTCAGAATTCTCATGAAGTTCTTTCCTTGTAAAGAACACAAATTTCATAAAAAAAAATTCCAACTCTGAAAAGTAGATTACCTTTTATGACAATTCTCAAACTATTTAAAGTGGAAATGGTTTGCAGATATTCCAACTTCTGATACAAAGGAGATCTTTTGGGGTCTTCACATGCACTGTAACAATTTAATGAAATACGAAACTCACTGTGCTTGTAGTCGGAACTTTAAAAGCAAAAGTTTCAAGTTTCTTTGGTTTCATTGCATACATCTATGCTGATGTCTATACTTTCACAAATTTATCAAATTTCTAACGACATTTTAAAATAAATTCTCTGACTAATTCAAAGCAAAGTTATTCACACATTTATTTGGGATTTTTGTTCTTTGTTTTGAAATCCGTTATGGCAACAATGCAATATGGAGTAATGTTGCGGTATAAATAAATATAAGATTTAATATTGAAAAATATGAAGTTATTGATGTGTATCCCCATATTTATTGAAATTATATAACTCAATGTTATATGCAAATTCATGTTTTCACAAAGGCATTCATAAATTTATTGATAAACTTTTAGCATTAGGAAAGGTGGCCTATTTGCTCTTATTGTCAACATGATCTCCTATAACTTGATCTCATGCATGCTCAAAATTAAGGTCTTATAATGCCCATATTTGATCGCTTATAAGTAAATTATAAATGCAGAAATGCCCTGTGGGTTTATTACTTGTGGTCCTAATGAAGCTCTAGTAGTATCAGGTTTGTGCAGACATTGACATTATTTATTAAAGTGCAATATTTTTGAACTTGTTACTTTTTGGTTTCCAATAAAGAGGCATGGAAAGAGTGATTATTAATCAGTGTTGAGTTATTCATAATTAATCTTCTATTTGTTTGCAGGTTGTTGCCATAGCAAACCGCTATTAATACCGGGTGGTCGGGCTTTTGTTTGGCCATGTATTCAGCAAGTGCAAAGGTATAATTAGTTGTGTTTAATAAATCATGATTTCTTATTCAATGATTTTAGTATCATGGATTTGTAATACAGTGTTTTTTCATGTGTATAAAAACATTAATAATGATATGTACAATTTTCTGCAGGATTCATGCTTAAAAGGGCAAAAGTGTAGGTTTGTTACTAAGTTTATGGTGTCTTCTTTTTGGCAGAGTTTAGTTGTATTACCTAGTTGTTTTCATAATTCATGAGAGGTAAAATAACAATGAAATGGTAATTAGTGAATCAAACTCTAGAACCACATATTTACTTCTTTGGTATTCTGAAATAAAATAAGTAATAATATAAAATCCATATTCTGAATGCATATTGTATTCGAACCATTTAAAACAAATATGTTTATTTACCTCTTATTGAAATCATCAGATTCAATGGATAAGGTAACATGACTCAATGTAAATGGCAGTCAGAATATTATTAAGGTGCATTGCCTAATGAAATAACTAAATAGAAGTGCTAAAGTAACAGCATCAGAAGATGGAACACTGTTGATTATAAAGTGATGTTCGTGTTATGAAAAAAATTCAAATAAAATTTAAAAGATTATTCGTAAACTGTTTTAGAAGCTTATGTAAGTAAGCTTATGGTATATATGGTTGCCATAAAATAAGATGCAGAAATTAAAGCCATAATCACTCGCTGTTTTTTTCAATCAAAATCAATAGGTGATTAATTAGTGCATTGGTAATGCATTGATGTTCCATTGAAACTTTGTGACAAATCAGAAACTGGAAATAAAAGAAACGTTTTTGTATGAATAAATAGCCATACCTCACATTAGGGTAGATTTTTATCATGTGATTTTTTATTTTTTAGAATATCATTGAATACAATGACTCTGCAAGTAGTAAGCCCATCTGTGTATACTATGCAGGGAGTTCCAATCTCGGTAACAGGAATTGCTCAAGTATGTATTCCAGTTTGTCCATCGGGATGCTTTATTGTGTATGATGTAAAAAACATTTATAAATATAATATTAAGAATAAAATTTAAAATCCTGTATTTTTAAAGGTATACTTCAAAATTCAGGTTTATTTCAAATTTTGCCTTGATTAATAGTAGTATTATATTTATAAATGTTATATTAAGAATGTTATGTTACATTTATATGTTTATCAATATTTTTAAAATTTGATGTACATTATTAGAAGGTTTTTTCACATTTCCTTTCTGAACAGTCTCTGTAAAAGTGTCTGTAGCTTATAAAAGGAGGATAAGTTTTCCCTGCAGAGTAATTTTACATGTGAAGATTTTCTGTTCTAATTAATGTAACTATCTTGTTTTTAAAAAATTGGTATGGTTCAGTTTTTTATTCAGTAGTCTAGTGAAAATATTGACTAATATGTGTACAGTATACCAAGCAAAAATTTCAGTTTCTGTCCCCAAATCTCAATATGTTATAAATAGTTTCTTAACAACTTAGGGAATTTTCAGGAAATGTTCATTTTGCATTTCTTCATGCTGGTTGTTCATATGCTTCTGTGAAAGTCTCAGTTTTGTCCCATTAAGATGCATGTCATGTTACAAAATATGTGCCTTAAAGTTCACTTTCGGATGAGAATGAGGTGTTTGTTGTTTCTGATATTGCATTCAAATGTGCTTGGTAAAAATTTCAATTCTATGCAGATCCCATTTCATATATTATGATTACACGGATTTTATTTTTTAAACGATTTCTGTGATTGAAGCATTGTTGATACCACTATCAATACCAAATTTCAATATGGACTTACTATTACCTGTGCACCTACACGAGAATAATATTTCTTTGTTTCCTTCAAGTTTTTTTTCTTGTAGTTATAACTGTCATGTTCAAGACTTATTGCATTGAGTGGTAGAGGTCATTTCTATTCCTGGTTTATAATTTTTCAAATTCCACATAATGAGAATATTCCAAAGAAATGGTAAGGCATAGTAATAGCAGTAACAGCAATTCATTTAAAGATAAAAAATGTGATTTCAAAAATTAAAAATAAAGAAGAATATATATTTCGTAATTGCAGTGGATTTAGCAAAATTAAATACTAAAGATTCCTTGGTGTTTCCGATTTTCCTTGTTTTTAGTGCTTTTTAATAAGTGATTGTTGCATCAAAAATTTTGAAGTATTTTGCATGTTTGTAAACAGTTTTTATTCTTTAACTAGTTTTGTTTTTTGTTTTTTTGCAAATCGTAGGTCAAAATTCAAGGTCAGAACCAAGAAATGCTCCTTGCTGCATGTGAGCAGTTTTTGGGCAAAACAGAAACAGAAATTCAACAAATCAGTTTAGAAACTTTAGAAGGTCATCAGAGAGCAATCATGGGCTCAATGACTGTAGAGGTAGATAGAAATATACTTCCATGCTTTATTGTCATTGGCATACTACTAGTCTTTTGCTAGGTTTCATTTGTTTGAATATTTTAGGAAATTTATAAGGACCGAAAAAAGTTTAGCAAACAAGTTTTTGAAGTTGCTTCCTCAGATCTTGTGAACATGGGAATTACAGTAGTGTCATATACATTAAAAGACATTCGTGATGATGAAGTATGCACTATTCATTTATTTTTTTTCCTTAATTGTGAAGATTTAGGGATATTTAAAAGCCTTGGGACTTGCTAGAACAGCTGAAGTTAAACGAGATGCTAAAATAGGAGAAGCTGAAGCACGAAGAGATGCCAGTATCAAAGAAGCATTAGCTGAAGAAGAACGTGTATCAGCAAAGTAAGAGAATTGAGCGCCGAATTTGGATTAGCAAACTTATGCATTGCAGATATATTAATGATATCGAAATTGCCAAAGCTCAGAAGGATTTTGAATTAAAAAAAGCATCTTATGATATAGAAGTCCAAACAAAGGTGATTACTTGATCTATGCCAAATGTGATTTGAGCTAAATGGACTTGATTGTTGTAACTTCTAGCAAATTTTTTTATTTTATTGTAATTTTCATTTATTTTCTTTTGTATTGCTTATTTGAATCATTGGAGGGAATGTAAACAAAACAGTTGATTCTAATTAAACAATCAGAATGCCGAAGCAGAATTTGCTTATGAGCTGCAAGCAGCAAAAATACAAAAAAAAATTCGTTCAGAGCAGATGCAAATCCAGGTAATAGAACGTAACCAAGAGATACAGCTTCAAGAACAGGAAGTCTTAAGGAAGGAAAAAGAATTGGAGGCCTCTGTCAAACAACCAGCTGATGCAGCTAAATACAAGTAAAGTAAACCTGCAAAAGTGCTTTCAAACTTCGATCTTTTAGGATGGAAATACTTTCACAAGCCCAAAAGAACAAAAGAATGCTTGAATCAGATGCAGAAGCTGAATCCATCCTCATGAAAGGTGAAGCGGAAGCACATTCCGTAAAAGTGAAAGCATTGGCAGAAGCTGAGCAAATGCTTAAAAAGGCCGAGGCTTGGAAAGAGTATAAAGATGCTGCCATTTTAGATATGATGCTGGAGTGTCTGCCAAAGGTAAATTTATTGCAACTACAATTTTACCTAGACTCTCATTCAGCTTGCTGCTGAAGTAGCTGCTCCACTGGCTCAAACTAAAAAAGTGACGATGGTGTCATGCGGTCAAGCAGAAGTTGGTGCTGCCAAATTATTTGGGGAAGTGGTGGATATTGTGAACAGAGTGCCATCTGTTGTACAGAAGTTAACAGGAGTCAATGTCATTAGATCTCATTCAGTTACTCAGCAGTGAGTTCTGTTAGCAATAGGCTACTTGAGTTGATTCTTGCACATTTTGCCAAAGAAAGTTTCTTGTCAATTCCAAACTTAATCTAGTTTCAACTGGTTTACAAATTTGAAAAGAGATTCAGTATGTTTATTTTATTATGCTAAATTTGTTGTCTGAGTTGTCAGTAATATACTTGTCACTGTTTTTCATTAAGATAATTTTTTTTGGTATTCATGATTGCAATGTTTCTTGGGAGCATGCTATGAAAACGGAAAATGCTGGTCCACGGAAATTGCTATAGCTTACAAGCTACCATTTCATGATAATGCTCATGATAATTTTCATGATAATGCTCCTTGACATAATGAGTTACAATACAGTTGAGAAGAAATATGTACTAGGATACTTTTTTCCAGAATCTCTTATTAGAAATTCCATTAATATTAGGAGAGGTCTGTCATTTTCAGCATTCTTTCTTGCAAAAAGCATTGTTTAAACCTAGCATTTTTTTTTCTTCCACCAAAGTCTAACATTCAAATCTTCAGCAGGAAATTCTATTCATTGAGGTGCTCATGTGTAAAACGTTGTGGAATAAACATCCAAATTTTGTCAAAGGTTCATCATAGAGACTTTATCATGAAATTTTTCATAAAAGAAAAACAAAAAAGCAGGTTTGCACATTTTTTTGAATAATGCGGCTATTTGAAAATAATCAGCGTTATTCAACAAAACTGAGCTTTTGTTTTTGAACCCTTCCTTTATTTATGTTACTTCATGCCTTGCTTTCCTTAATACAACTTTATGGGTTACCTTTTGATATTCCAAGAAAACTGGAAGGAGATGTCAAAAATCATTCGTCAGAACAACTCTTTTGCCAGCTCCTGTGTGATCATTAGTCAAGAGCAAAGTGATCCATCATATATTTTGAGAGTCTATCCTCTCATCATATATGTTGGCCTAACCTCAGCATCTAGCGGGCAGAGCAATGGTAATAGGTAGTTGAAATACATGGCAGGGCAATGTTTCCTTGCCACAACATATGCAAGTGAGTGCTAAATGAAGGTTCTGTCTCTTATAGTGTATCATGGGTTATTTCCATACATGGCACTGCAGAAATTTAATCACTTTCTTCATGCACTGCTAGGAATCGTCAATTACCTTTTGATCGTTGTTATGTGTTTCTTTATAAGAAGAGACAATATATATATTATGGTATGCCGAGAGTTCTATGTCTTATCGAGTTCAAGTTGCTGTTTCCAAAGCTCTGCAGTGTCATCACGTGAGTGAGCATATGCTGAACTTTTGCACGGAGTTTACATACTTTCATTTGCTATCCTACATAGATTTATCCCATATCACAGGATTTTAGGATGAGCAAAAAATCCAAGTGGAGGCCAAAGAATAATAATCCGTAAACATATGAACTGCAGAGTTGCTTCATATCCAGAATAATCTTGAAACTAAAATAATTTACAACCTACGTGTACAAATTGAAAACTTAACCGATCCTGAAATGATTTTGAGTCATTTATGTAAGACGACAGTATATTCGAAAATCACTTTCTAAATCTAATGGTTTGTATTGATCTTCCCATAATGGACTTTTATACCCTACCTTAATGCCTCAAGTGAAGTGCTGCTGTAAAAGAGGGAAAAAAAACATCCAAAATCACGAATTTGCGGTTCTTGAAATAGCTCTGCGACGTTTCGCAAAATGCTATTCCACAGAGAAAAGAAAAAAACTCTTGATTAGAAATTCAATAATTTAAAGAAGCTGGCAAAACCCTTCAGAATTCTGATTATGAGCAAGATTATTTGCAGTCTCCATACAAGACTAAGGTGACGCCGATTTCAAGAGTTGTAATTGTAACTTTAGTCGTCCATGGCCATCCAGCTTCACGGATCAGGAGCTGTCTTCCTTGTGCATCGAAGGGCTGATTTGTGTCTAAAAGATCTCTACTTTAACGCGATGATTTCCCTTATTTTCATATCAATTCCTAAATTGATAAGCAGTTTTCCGGCAGGATCCTTCCTCTTGGATATTCAATTCCATGCAAAAATGCGCCTGCGTTCCTTCAGATAACCTTTGTTGCATGTCAAGGCATCTTGATTTCACCAGAAAAACTAACTCGAAGTCACTTTGAAACTAGAAAAAACATCTTTGTCTCACGTAGAGCCTCTACATAGAGTTGCTTTCCTTGCTGGGCTGGAGATTCCAAGCTACCTTGGTTTGCAAGCACGTTCAGCAAAACAGATAGGGTTTCCCGAACGTGTGTTACTTTCCAGGACTCCTTCACGGTTCTGCTGCACTTTCAGCTCGTTCCGTAAAGTTCGCGGCAAGATAAATGTGTTGTCCTTTAGAATGCTGTTCGATGAGTATGCTGCAGCCGTCATCCGACAAGAATTAATAAAGCTTGACGAGTAAAGATCTGTCATTTTGTTTATCACAATTCTGCCTCGAGTTCTAACGAAAGCATCGACCATGCATACTGGAAGACGTTTAGTCCCACCATGCAGTATACTAGAGTTAAACTTCTAAAGATGAATGCTTCTACAGTTAAATCTCAAGTGCATGAAGCTGCATCATCGTCTTTGTAGCGTTCTTTATTATTCTAAGCAATCGATAACGCCAGTTGCTAAGGATCAATCACGGGATTGTGGGATCCGGAAAGCAGGTATTCCGAACCCATATCTCCGAGTGGATATCTATTCTATCCATCTCCGTAAGAGGATTCTTCTTTACACATATGGCAGTTCCATCTCTGCTGTCAAACCATGTTGACATATAGGGGAAGCTATTTAAAGTTCGCTTATCGTAATTCCTCTGGACTTTTCGGTTGCCAAAATTGCAATTAATGCATTTCAGCTTATTTGGATCATGTTTTTTTTTTTTTTTTTTTTTTATTATCAGGTTTACCTTTCCATCAGTAAAGCATTCAGTAGCAATTGAAATCATTGAATCACTTCGGTACGATCATGTCACTACCTAATTCGTAAGCGTTCCATTCAAACTCAAAACTGATCCTTTTGGTGCACTACGTGCGGGTGAGCACACGAAATATGGTGTCCATTTTAGGTGTACTAGAATAACAAGGATTGTAGAGATTTGCACAGAATTATGACTTCGTATAAAATAGTTCAAATTTAAGAACAAGTTCGGCATCGTTCCCCCCATAAAAAAAAAAGAAAAAAAAGGCGGGAAAAGTGTTGCCTTGCTTCTTTGCGTCATGTTTCGCAGAAACACTTCCTTGGTAGAGTGTGAGAAGACTTAGGTAATGATGATTTTTCCGCTCGTACATTAATCAGCATGCCACACTTCAGTGCATCTCCGAGCCCTTCCTGGATTCATAGGGCGGACCCCCATCCCGGGGTGCCCCTATCCTGAAGAATTACACGCCCCCCTGCGGCTTGCCGCGGGCGGAGGGGCGTGGAGACGAAACTGTGTTTAAAAGAGCCACGTGCGCCGCGAGGCACGCGACCGGCTCTGAGGTACTTAGCGAACCAAAAAAAAGAAAACTCTTAAAAAAAAAAAAGCTGAAAGAAAAACAGCGGAGACAGTGCATCTAATTCTTTTGAAAAGCACAAGAATTCACAATATTTCATTTGCTTTATTCTTTCAAGGAAATGAATCTTTCTATTTTCCTTAATGCGTCTCAAATTTTTCTTGGTGCACGCCATTCTTATTTCCTTGTCATCACCCGGAGGCAGTATCCAGTTTTTTGGCTTACACTATTCGAATAAAGTGATGTACATGGAGATCATGTTTGCATAAACAAGCATTGCCTACGATAAAGTTACTATTATCGTAAATATGATGATTAGTGAAGATCTCTGAAATGAATCCTGTGTCGAATTTCTGTCAAGCATTTTTTTAAAAGGTTGGCAGGAAATTCCGAATTACTTTGTGTGCTTCTCAGGAAGCAAGAGCTTGCTCCTGCTTTTTTCCATTTTCACGTACTTCTTCTCAACACTCAGGACCCTTTTGATCCAAGAACAGGGGCTACACATAGCCTTTCTCTTTAGCTTCGTGACCCGGGATTTCGTAGGACAATTTCATTAGCGTTTGTTTCACAATCCAGTTCCGAGTATCAAAGTTTAGAGATCAACTCTAGTCCCTCATTTCATGAGCAGTTAGTGTCCGAATTTTTTACCGGAGACTATTTCAATCCTGATCAGATGGAAATTTTGGATTTGATGATTAGTAAGCTTTTAGCAACAAAAGGGATTAACAACCATATTCCTTTTGAAGAATGCATTCAATCATATATCTGAATAGAGATCTGTTTGAGCAACAGGTCAGTCACGAAGAGACAGCAGGTGGATTGAGTGTACAGGTCATACTAAAGCCAGCAGCATGCCTAAATCAAGTAGTCACCAAGTTCCCATACTTATGACGGTTAATGCCTGGGGTCAAGTTTCTGGTTAGTCCACGGTGGTGTAAAAAAGGAAAAGAGGGAACTTGTCTGCTCCAGGAATTAGAGAAGCCCGTGTTCATGTAGAGGAGAGTTTCTGGGTGCTATGCAAGGAATAAGGAAACAGTTCAGAAGAAGGCACAAAACCATTGAACTAATGGTTTCTAGATTAGTTGTTTGAAGATTTACGCCCGGTTGATAGCCGAAACGCTTACTTTTTACAGAAAAAAAAAAGAAAGAAGCAGACGTCTCACTAAGCCCGACTATCCGTAGGGAAGCTCCGAGGAGATCCACAACATCACGGAAGGGCCAGGAAATGAGAAACAGGAATAATGATAGCAAAAGGAAAAAAAAAAAAGAGCTTGTTGAAATGGTTACAGTTACAGTTGTCACAGTTTTTTTAAGAAAGGATCACTTCATTTCATCACATTTTGAAAAGTCCCAAGGGTTCTCATTTGTTAATTACTCAAGATTACTTATTACTCGACTTTTATAAACATTCAGTTGAACATTCATTCAACATAGGTCATTTGGAGAAATAATTAATATGACTGCAAGTTTCAAAAGACGTTTTGATGAAGATGTCAACGAACCAATTTAAGAGATCAATCATTTTCAATTTAAACTCATGTAACCCACGGTCGTGTATTGCTGTATGACTTCATATGTGGTTCAGAATTCATGGAACAGTTCAGGAATGAAATTATTCAATAGATCCAATGTAGATGTTCCAAGAGTATGAAATCATTAAGAAACTGAACAAAAACACACAAAACGGAACTCAATGCAACAATAATACTCATATAATGACAGTAATCAGTATCACCATCGTAACAAATTCATTCTTCCTTCACACATCTTGGATACCATCGAAGTCAATATTTCATAAATTTCCGCAGAAATTCACATCTGCTGCAAAAAAATCAAAAAAGTCAGAAATCAAATAAAACAGAATCTCATTCTAGCAATTACCATTAAGCTCACATTAATAAAATGTGTCTCTCCTTAGCACAATACCTTCTCAAATCCGATGAAAGACAATCGTTGATTCAATCTCTTCTGAAGAGTACGCCTGAGCTTCCAGCTTCCGATTCCAGAATCATTTCCTAATGCCGCGCGATGCCTATTTATCAAAGCCTTACCGCACCTATCCTCCTCATACCAAGCCTATCCTACCTCTGTGGTCTTCTGACCGAGAAGACCGACAAAGAAACAAAGCAGACAAGAGATCAGAAATCCAGAGAACACCGTCCATTACTAAATGCAGTCGTATCAAAGGGAATGCAGGAACTCCGAGGAGTTTTCACCGCAAGATGGAAATTGAATAAATTGTTTATGAAAATGGAAAATAGATGCAAGGTTTCGCCTTTCCTAATCTTTGTATGGGGAACGATCGGGGAGTTGAAGCTTTTCTCCGAATGTCCTGTGCGCATCGGAAGCTATCTCTCTGTGTCCACATTTGTGCTTCGAATTCGAAAGTTATTTCTTATTTTGTTAATTCTTGATCAACTCTTGGTGCCTCAAAGGATATGAGATCAAAATTCCTTTCGTACATCACGACAGCAGTTGCCCTGCTGCTGAAGCGAATTGTACACGATAGAAGAACGCGGTCGCACTGCTGTGTCGTTGGCTGCTCCATTTTTCACGACAGTTTCCAAACTTTCACCCACACCTAGGAGCCACTTTCTCATCCACGCAGTGGGTTCACCCAGTCCTTGTCATGAGTTCTTAACAACAGGCCAAAGGAAGGTGCAGATTTAAATCCGCAATTCCTTCCCAACCAACTCCACCCCAAATCCACTGCAATTATGGTTCCCAGATCTGGTACCCACAATCAGTTTACTTCCAGCACATGTTTCTAATTGAAGAGGGAATTTGCAAATTTTTTCTTTTAATTCAACACGTTTCATTTCTGACTCTCTACGCGTACCTTCCTACTGCTCGAGTGGGAATAATCAGATGTCTTCCTTAATTGGCACGACACGCATCAAATGCATGTCTCCGGAAGAATTTTGGATTTTAAGGAAATAGCAGTGTGAGTGAATCTCTTCGAGGCACATAAGTACAAATCGATAACTAAGTAATATCAAGAACATTATTTTATGGTATGGCAAAGTATCCCAAATCTTTTTGCAGCATCCCAAATCGTTTGCTATTTTGGAGAACACTTAATTCTTTCATATTCTGGACACGCTTGCTCTCCGCAGATTTCTCCTTTTTGTCAAGGACTAATTCTATCGGAAGATATAATGATAAGGAATCCAAATTTTGACAGATATTCTAATTATATCTTGGAAATTGTACACTACGTTCGTAGCAACAAAGTTATCTAACATGCACTTCCTGTTTTTTTCCCTCCGAGAAAAATCTTTCCGAAGTATCTGGGCATTAATTAAGCCACTGTTGATAATCCTGTTTGTCCATCTTTGCCATTTTGCTTGGGATCGTCTCTGCTTGAAGAATGAACCTCCTCTTGAATGAGCACACAAGTTCAAATGAGCAGGTGATTGACCGCGTTATAGAAGCACAGCGGACATCGATGGCATTTTCGTATTGAATTTTCCATCACTCGAGTGGTCTGATGACACTGAGAACTGAGGGTACGGAAGCGAATGACACTGAAAACTCGGAACACGGAAGTGTAGGCCCCAATCATACTTTCGAAACACGAGAGGGTACCCTGCAAGAAATTCAGAGGCGGCAGCCTTTCTGATGCCGTGGAATGCACTTTGAGCCAGTTCTGATGACTTTTAATCAATGCATGATTTCCGTGAAGACTCGCTCTTGGATTAAGTCGGGATGTTGTGCTGATGCGAGATGCTGGCAGTCCAAACATCAATCAAGGCAGCTGCACGCCGTACGAATTGCCATTTGTTTCCTCGCAGAGGTTACCACTCAATTCTGGGTCGCTACCGTGGGTAAGGTAGAGCGCTCCGTAGGTTTCGGTGGGGCCATGAACGAACTTGGAATCGGTTACGATTTCATTTTTGATCTGTTCAATGAAGCCAATTTGGGTGAAACCGACCATGATGGTTCGCGGTTGCATATGCGGACGACATCTTGTTTTTTGCAATTGGTGAGGTAACATGCATTGTTTTTTAGATAGAAAAACTTTACAAGGCGACTGTTTGCCGCTTTCAGAGTGTCTGTAAGCCAGTGGATGTTCCCGGGATGGAACTGGTTCAAGAGATGTCTAGGATGGTATGCTGCCCCAGCTCTGTATGTAAAGACCGTGCATAGGTTTAGGTTGTAATGATCCTCGCTGTGACAAGTGACGCGAATGCTAATGTTCCCCATGTGCAATTTTGCATTTGTTCTCTGAGTGCCTAGAGTTCCTTGGTTCCAGATGCATGTGCCGATGTCTTCTTGTCGAGGGGTACACTGAGAAACAATGGCTGGAGGTTCTTTGGTCCGCTGGGTGATTTTCCGTCGTCAGCTTCCCTTCGCCTTTCCCACGAGAGCTTTCTAGGGGAATGTGAGCTTCAAGTCCGGTCATCACACGGATGCAGCGTTTGATGTATCCATGGACACAAAGGTTGCTTTCGTTCGATGACCGAAAACCGGGACTAGATAAGTGAGCGAATTTCGCAATTGTAAAATTCTAGGACTTTTCGTGTGAAACAGTAGGACAGTGACCTTGCAGGAGGCACGATGGCCATTCCTGATTCCATGCCGATGAGAATAGGTGTTGTACCTATCCATGCTCGAAAGTCAGGAACAATGCTCATACCGAAGGCATAGCACGAGGTGCTCTCTCAATAGAGGAAAATTCTGCAGCTTGCGATTGATCTCTCACGCTAAATCACCCTGAATTTCTCACCAGTCGCAAGAGTGCCAATTTTCCCAAGTACGCCATTCGTCCACCAGAGAAGATTACTGGAAGAGGAACGGTTCTGCAAGTAAAATCACATCCTTGGCTTTCCATTTAGTCTTCCGTCGTGGGAAAGGTCGCTCTGCTATGGACACCGATGAAACCAACTTCCTGAGTATCCAGGAAACGCCAGTTTTGCAAGACGGAACTAACAGAGAGACCTGCCTTCGGCCTCAAAACTTACTTTATTTCCGGTGATTTTGGGGTTCATTAGAAATGATCTGTTTTCCGGCAAGGTGAGTTTGGAGGACGATGGTAACAAGAGTTCTGTTACTTTCAACAGCAACAAAAAATCATCCACAGTAGGCGACGGCAGCTCGTTGAGAGCAAGCACGTGGTCCTGCAGAGTTGACTTTAGCTTTGAGAGAAAAATGGAAATCCCTCTGCCTTGAATTTCTTTCCTCAGATCCTCAGGTCACAACTCCAAAACCGAATCCTTTGTCCGAAAAATCGCCAGAGAGGTTCCGAGGCGTATGACATGAGCGCGCGCATGCCTATCACCAAAGCTTGTGAAAAGTGAACGAGAGTCCTGTGTTCCTTGAGGACCGTTGCAATCTTGCTAGTCGAAGGTGTCCACGTCTTCGGCGACGGGATGAGGTCGTCGACCCTGAAGCGTTCCCGGAGAGAGCTGTTTCCGCGCGGGTTTCGGGAGCAGTTGTGCTTTTGATCTCATCAAATCCTCTTGGCAAAATTCAGCTGTTTACCTCTGGAGAGTTCAGACTTCATTCTGAACGTGGAGAAGGTCCATTTTTTCTTTCTTTTTGGTGGAAGGAGAAATCGAAAAGCGCCAAACTATTTTTGTTTGCAGGTGGAGTTTGGTGATGATCACGCCATAGCAAGGATACCGAGGAGTATGAATTTAAACAGTCTCTCAGTGGACAAAGTTTCTTCAAAGTGGATAGGTGGTGAGGGCATCCGCGAGGCCTACCGACTTGGACAGCACCGAAAGTCAACACTGGAAGGAGTTGGAGGCAGCCAATAGCCAATGTCCACGAGAATGCGTTCCTATCTTGCGTCTCGATTCGCTTCTTTGACAGGCGGAGTAAAAGGTTTTTGCCCTCAAACACGTTCTGCTTTCTCCCTTCAAAATTTTTTTCCTCAGTTTTACTGATGCTTCCTGGTGACTTCCTTTGTACTTGATTTCACACGGTTGCATTCAAACGTTACCTACCCTAAGAATGGCGTCGTCGTCCACCTCAGATTGGTTATTCGAAATCGAGTTGGGCACGAAACAACATGCGTGCATGCAAACCGAGTGAGGACTGCACGAACCGAGTTCAGTGGGAACGTCGGATCCGCATCCTTTCGAAAGGAGCAGCCGAGTGTCCTTGGTCGCCAATGAGATCACGTCTTCCGCGGGGCTCGGCAACCGAAACTCCTGGCATTCGGTTTCACTTGGAGACAAGTAGGATTTCCTAGCGGGGGGAGGTCTTTCAAGGACACTGATCGTTCCTCCACCCTTCGGCAACTTGATCCTGAACCGCAATTTGAGCCAAAGAGAGCAAGCCACCTTTTGACGCAACACGGGATCAATTAAATGGTTTCTCGGCCTGTTATTTATGCTGATTACCAGTTTCAATTCCATCAGAGATGGACTGCTTTGTAGCTTGGATGTACCAAGGTATCAAAAAATGATATCTGGAATTTATCTTTGAGTTCCCGCCAATGCTTTGTTTCCCTCACCACCATTTCAACGTTAGTTTCACCGTCATTTTCACGGATAAACTTCAACGATCGGTTGGATGGCTCGACAAGGGGTGTTCACCTGGAGTGGGAGACTATCTGTCCCTGTCCACAAGACTTCCTTCGCTGACCCGAGTAATGTATCTTTAGTGAAAGGGTTTTTCAGTAAAGAGACCGCAGGGAGACAACTAACCTGCAGCTCCACCGAAGGATGCTGTGAGCTCGATTGATTGCCTCTTTCCATGCAAGCATTAGAACTCACGGGTACGCCTTCTTAATCGTAAGAATGAGAAAAGGATGCTGAAGACGCTGGCTCTGAGCGGAACGAACTAAGGATGTGAAGAGTTCACAGACAGAGATGCTCAAGCTCCCTTCATTCTCCTTCTCCCCTTCCGCGTCAGAATCAGCATCCGTTCCTGCCGCAGCGAGCACTTTCTTGAGGGCTTCATTGAGTCGCCCCATTTTTTTCCTCTCTCAACTGCCAACGGTAAGAGATCGTGACGACACAGCTCCGCTCACGCGCGGATTCGTCGCAGAGCATCAAGATCAGGAGAATGCATGGAAACTGCACGTATCTCGAGCGGATGTCGTGAGAGAGCTCACGGGAAAGTCTCCCAAACGGCAGCCACCTCGAGATGGAGAATTCTCGAAGGGATGGGATCTTCGTGACGGTAACTGCCGAGGGAGTCTTGCAAGTGTCAGCTGAAGTGCGTTGTGGTGTTTCAGTGTTGTTCTCTGGGGTGCTGCGTTCGGAAATTCAGAAAAATCGAGCTGCTGTCTCACCTGCCTTCTCGAAATCCGTAGTTCAGGGAGCGGTTTATCTCCTGAAGCACAGGGGCTTGGTAAGTGGTCCATTGGAAGGTCCTACCCAGCCGATCGCTATGTGTGTGTTTCGTGGTTGAATGACGTCGTCTTCGTTCGCAGGTTGCGTGTTCACTCCTGATGGTTAAGCGTGCTACGAACTGAGGCATGAGGAGTTTGCAGGAAAAAGCGGGGATGCTCTGTGCGTGCATGAGACTGGGGGAAGGCCGTCTTTTCCGGCTTGGGATAGAAAAATAGCCCATAGATCTTTCCGTTCATGACCAGTCCAGGGATTAAAGAGGAGACGATAGATAGATAGATTGAAAGACATTTCGGCAGCTTCCCAGAAACGGCACAGCCAGGGAAGGATTGGGAACGAAGAGGTATGCAAAAAAAAAAAAAGCAGGATTTCAAAGCCCAAGTGGACGTGGGTACATCCGGGCACAGCTACGCGGCAGCAGGCGTTTCCCAGCGGACTTACTCCACGTTTCTGTTGATCACAACGCTTTTGTAGTCCCCTTGCGGAGCACCCTTCCCTTCCAGTTGACGGGATCCAGTGTTTTCCTTTAGTCTTGGGAGAGGTAGCAAGATGATGGATCGGGAAGAGAGCGAGGCAGGTGGGAATGATGAAACATCCCCCTCCCCCTTCCCCCTTGTCGAATGTCGAAGGGGAGTACACTGCGTACAACTCTGCACATTGTGCGTTAGCTTTGTTTGCTTGTTTTTTTGGGGGGGGGCGCTTGGACAGGATCGCTTCCAGTGTCGCTTCAGGTGTCGGACCATGAGAAGTTTTTCTTTGTGGTGGAGAACTGCGATTTGAACGTCCAGTTCATTTCCATGACGACGGAATCCGAGTTAGATTTCATGACATTTAGGGCGAGTTTCATGCAAAGTGTTACTCGAGTGCCTCTTTGTGATCCGTCCCCGCTCCATAACGCTCACTGTTCCGTCGGTAAAAAAGGATGCTCTCCAGACCTCGTCTGGGGGCAACAGGTCACCTGAGGAGAGCCCTGGAAGGGAACCAGGACGGAACAGAGAAAGCTTGGGCATGGATGTGTACGTACTCTGACACGCGTGAATCATCTGAGGTGTCACAGAGAGAACACACTGGAGAAGATGGAAGTCCGTTCTCAAACGCTTACTTAGAGAATACTGTAGAAGAAGAAGAAAGAACGATGCGGCAATTTCTAGATTCGGTTCATCTACCCGCTTGCGTTACGAATAGCCATGTGAAGAAAATTCGATTTTTTTCCATTTTTCAAATCGCAAGTGGACGTGACCAATGCTGGGTTTCTTTTTAATCCCTGTTGCCGGTGTCCAACCAGGAAGCTCTCCACACCTGCGCCCGCGTGCAGCCAGCCCTCGCCGTGAGCGCTTTCAGGAGAAGCAGGCCGTGGACCCGGATGCAAAACCTCGGTGAAATGCTCCCCAACAGACCAATGTCGCGCAGCCCTTCCGCTGACCACCTGGGAAGGATCGCAGTTTCCCTCGCGCAGTCCCCACCTGGACTCCATCTTTTGTCGGGTAGCCGCGGAGGAGCCATTCCGTTCTGCTTGGGGTAAAGCGCGCCATTTTGATGCGGTTCGTGGCGCCGCTGGCTCTTTTACACTCGGATCCTGATGACGCGTAACAGAATTCACACACCCAGCGCCTTTCGCTCAGCTCTACAGGAAATTCTGCGGGTTTCGAATCGAAAGGTCGTCGTGGAGGCGAGGTGGTCCGCCACGTTCTCCGCAGATCCGGAAAACGCTCGGGGTTCATCGCATCTTTTCAATAAAGGAGGAAGGCCATATTATGCGGTCATGCACGAGTAGTCAAGAACCGTTTGCCTCCTTGAGGGGAGGAGGAGGGGGAGGCTCACAAAGCTCTTTGACGCTGTCCACACCACCCGAGGGTGCATGTGACTCTCCAAGTCATAAGGGATAACCTCATAGGGGACCGCCCTAAGGAAAGAGTTGTTCCTCCTACGCTTGGGAAGGGAATCCTCTCTTCCTTGTTCTATCTGGAAAGGCTCCTCGAATGGGGCCACTCCTCCCTCCTTCTCCAAAGGGAATCTCGGCAAGGAACCCAACTCCTCCTGGTTTCCTCCTCCGAAGAGAGAAGCCCAGAAGGACTCTTCGATTTCTCTGAAGTTCGCTCCCCGAAGGGAGCAGTGCGCTTCTTGATGCTCTGGAGAAGCAACCTCCGAGGGGACGAGGGACGGATTCATCTTCGCAGCTAGAGAAGGGGGAACCGCGACTGCCCTGGTTCCTGGAAGGAGACTCCGGAAGGTCAACTCTCAATTGCGACCGGTCGACAGGGGCATCAGGGGGATTTCCGGCTTCCACCGTTGCCGCACCAGCGTCATCTTGCGGGGGGAGGTGGGGACTCGAAACCTACGACGCATCCATCTTTCGACATCGATCCTTCCCCGGGTGCGGATTCGAACCCGCGACGCTCGGTGCCATGTGCGGAGAGGAAGCAGTCGCAAGGCCGCGCCAACGCGGTAGCTGCGGTCATAAATGGGGAAGGCGCCGCACTTTCACCTTCATGCTGCGTCCCCTGCCTTCCTCATGACATCCCGGGACTGTTCCGAAGCGGGACACTGTCGCGGTTAGCCCTCTCTGATGGGTGGTGAAGTGGTGCTTCATGCGAGCCAACACCACTTGCAAGCCGTCCCCGAAGCGTACTCTTGGCCTCCGGTCGGTGCCATCCATATGGTGCGGAGCGAGAGGGTTTATTTGTAATGCCTGGAAAGACGCACTCTGCCCCACGTGAACCTCACAAGGAGATTGCGAAGAGCATTTCGCGCTTCAGCTCTGCTCTGTGAGATTCGAATTTGATTGGGCACTGGGCACGCAGGGACTTCTTGAGCACGAATTTTTTCCACGCACTTTCCCTGTTGCCACAGGTGGACCCCGGCAGAGAGAGTTTTAACGCCTGCTCGATGGTAGGGTTGGCACACCGCGTACGCCATTCTGAAGTTTCCCCATACATGAGCTGCTGATTCACCATGGAGCACTCTACATTACGTGTCTTCTGTTTCACAGTCAATGCTTTTCTTCTTTTTTGGCACAAAGCCCCTCTCCCCAAAAGTAAAAAAAGAAATCCGCATTCCTTCTGTCTGCTTCAACAACAACATAAATTGCGCCGTCTGTTCGTGGTTCTCCTACACTGCGGTGTTCTTTTGCGTGTATCCTGTAGTACACACACCAATATGCGTGGTATATGATTACTCATCCGATCATAGAAAGGTATAACTTCGAAACTTTATGGTGCACACGGTCTACAAACAATAATTACGTAAATCCAAGTGCATCGCCTCGATAGCCATGTTAATGTACATGCGTTATAGAATAAACAGGAAATAATGAAATAATAAACACTAGAATTGACCGTATCGCATCTGCAAACAGCGTTTATCTTGCTTTGCAATTTGATCTTACATTTTATATTGCTGAGATAAAAATCGCGATACTGCAGGGTAGCGTGGAAGTTGCGTAACCTACTCCATCCGAAGTTATGGCACCTGTGAGTTCCAGATCAACATTTTCCAAAGGCTAGGCAAGAAATGAGATAACATCTCACTAGCAAATGGAAAGCAAGTAAGCAATTTTGTTCACTTGATATATGCAAAGAACTTCCAAGAAAATTCCCGTTTTTTTCACGTATTGGTGTGCAGTATGCATCGATTTCCTTTTTTTTTATTTTTTACAACAACGCACGACAGTACATAGGCCGGGCGCCTAACCAGAAACCCGCTGTACGTTCAACTACTGAAAAAGGTGCGCCTGATCCTTGTGGCCAAGTGGCCTTGTGGTCATACGCTGGCACAGCATTGATCGGGGTGGTTGCCAAAGCAGAATTCCTTGCTGAACAGCAAATGGTGACCTGGCCTAGAAAGAATTAATCGAGAAGCCCACCACCTTTCAAGGTAGATGCACAGTTTCGAAGCGTACCGAGTTGCCGAGTGCTCCGCAAAGTTTCTCTTTACTACCACGGAGGGGAGGACACGGATTCTCAGGCTCCAAACGCTGGTCGACTCACACACGGAAACAGTCTCACACGGTTGTCAGTTTTGCGATCATTTTACTGTATGCATACCGTCGCCATCAGGTTCACTCTTTAAGAAAGCATGACTGTATAGGAAACTCGTACTGCCTGAAAGGGGGATTCTCTTGTGCCCACACGCGACGAGAGAGAGAGAGAGAGAGAGAGCGACGACTTCACCGAATCCCGTGCGAACAGCCAAACCGCTGGCCGACTTCAACTTTCAGAAAGAAAACTACAGCAAACGTCCTTCCGCAAAAGGAGCAACTCCAAAGCAAAGCTTGAATGAAATGCGAGACCCAAAAGATTTTACGGACGACTATAATATCGATTTCATGTTTTTTTTCCCCTCCCTTTTGTTTTCTTACTAAACCCATTCATACCGGTAGTAATATCAAACTTTCATGCCAATATCTACATCCAATTTTCATGCTCCTTCCATAAATTATTTTACACATTGGCTCGAAATTTTGGTGCCCTGAAAGTGATCTCAAGTCGTCAGCAGTACACTACAGCAACCTTGAACGCTACAGCAAGGAACGGAAACTGCTCCCTGATCGAACAGCGTTCAAGGAACCCTGTAGGAATCACATGACCATCCACTTACAATTCTATTGGCTCTCTTTTCAAACATTGTATTTCTTTTTAATACTATCTTTGAAAACGATGCTGTTTTCAGGAAGACATCGGAAGACACGTGAAGTAATTTTGCATTATTCACTTAAGGGATTTCAAGCACACTCAAAGGCATCCATGAAATAGTGGACCCTCTTTCCGTTTTCAATCTGATAAATTTAAAGTATATGTAGTTCGAACTGGGCTTTGAGAACTGTCTTTTCGTGTTAGCACGAATAAGTCCAGAAGAACGGATTTGAATTTCGCTTCAAGACAAGTAAAGACCACGGTTACTACTAGTTAAGCAGATGCTTTGTATTCGGGAAACATGTGCTGAAAAATATAATAAATACAGACAGACGAAAAATGTAGTAATGTACTACGAATTTTCAGGATAGATAACGAAAGGAAACAATGCGGGAAAAACGTACAAATATACAGAACACATATCCGCTGGAAACATTTGAAAAGCTTTCTGGAACTCCAGTAATGGATGAAGACTTCTCGGCTAAACACTTCCAGTGCGACTGCCAAATGATTTCATACAAATTTACGATAAACTTCCGTTGGTGTTTTTGGATCCACACGGAGGACCGGCCGACAGTTTCCGTGCTGACTACGAGCAAATGTGACTATCATTGTATTTGACACGTGAATGCCATCGTGAGTTCGCAAAGGAAAAAACATTCCATAAATTTAGATCACAGTCCAACTCCATGTTAGGGGAAAACCTTTTCATACCCGCTTTTGGAATAATATTCGTCACACTGATATGACTCTCAATAAAAGGTCAGAGGGACTCTCTTTTTTTTTTTCTTCTTCCTCTTTCCTGAGTAAGACTTTTCGGATTTTAAAGACATGAAACTTCTTTTAGATGACCTATTCTGGTACGTGTGCTTTGTTATGCATTGGCGTATTTTCCCTAGAAATTAATGGTTCTGAAATTATTTTCTACTTCCACGACCACCAACACACTCGTCCAAATCTATTTCAGTCTTTCACTACGGGATATATCCAGTGTAACGGTAACTCAAATACTCTTCCGTCAGAGGATCGAACGCATATAAAGGCTGAACTTCCTATTTATTGAGGGGAAAAAGTGTCTATATTTCTCCTTAGAATGGGTCGAAGGTGATATAAATATTCTTTGATTTGATTAGCTCTTAAAGTGAATTCTTTCTGTCCATAAATGCTAAACGGACGATTTACATGTAAACCGTATAGCTAAGAAAAAATTGCAAACCTATGGGCAGTATCATGAGTTTCGAATTACTCCATGTTTTGGCTTGATTTTCCTAATGCCAGGCTTTTCCATAGGGAACGCCACATGCACCAATTAACACAAAAAGGTAAACACTGATATCAGAACTCCATTTGCGCGTGCTTCGTGATCCCACAAATTCCATGGTCACCAAAATACTGTGTCACGTAGGTTTCTACTCATCACATGTACACACACACACGGCATACGACTCAATCAGTGTATGCACATTCGGTTCCAGCAGATGGAATTTTAATAAAAACGTTACATCTGTCGCGAGTAAGCCTCGATAAAATTAAGCTTCGTTAAATCGTTGTGGGATCTTTAATTCGTTCAAATTTCCAAGAGTCCAGTTTGCTTTTCTTGCTTACCTCGGTGTTTGGCGCATCTCGTGTTATGTTCTTGATGAGCATATATTATTCCAGTATTTCGACCAGGAACCGATGAAGAGATTCCTTCTGAAAACGAGCAGCTGCTCCTTCTACTGCACTTGCAAGTCAAGCTGCGAGGCGAGCAAACTTTCTCTGAGCAAACTTTTGTTCCCGAAAAGATAGAGCCCTCGGTTTGGCAAAAACGCTTCAGACGTGGATCCTCTCCGTGGATACCAAGAGGAAACTAGCGGGAAAAACAGAAACACCTGCCACATCCTTCCCTCCAGATTTCCGAGCATATCGCCACTTTAAGGTAGACGGCTTCCTTCCGTCTAAACTCTAAAGTCTCCCGGCACTTTCTATTTTCATTATTTCGCTAAAATACATGTCGATGTAAGTTACACCAGCTGCGAGCTGTCGATGTTCTATTTCGTCACCACTCACTCCGTGTTGAATACGCATATCAAAACCTCTAGTTGACCGAGCCGAACCCAATGCAGTGGGGGAACCTGTTCGACAGGAATGTGAACACCCAGTCCAATGTCGAGGAAGCAGTCCCGGCTCCCAGGATAACGAATTCTCCACAGGCGGTAGGACAGGAATGTTTTTTTTTTTTTTGAACATATAACGAATGCAGATGTTTTCGATATTTACAACTTTCGCCTTGAACTTGGGCATTTCGTCGATTGCAACACATGCAATGGGGTTCGTGAAACTTGCAGATCTTGTAACTAGGTTGAATTTTCTCTCTAAGTAACTTGCTAGCTGAATGCATTCTTCGACTCTGCAAGTGGCAGTTTCCAGAGGTTGAATGATCATATTATATATATATATATTTATATATATATATATATATATAATTCATTTCCATTTTTTTTTTCTTTTTTTACCAACAGAAGTTTTTGTCACATCCCTCTGTCTAAATGATGTCGGTCCGTATGAGTCTTCAATTTCGATTTTTCACGATCAGATCCCTGATTTCAAGAGTGATTTCATGATTCCTTGTGCTCCGATCGCAAAACTTGCTCTCTACCTTTTCGTTTTTCTGTCTAAAAGACTTCTGGTGCTGTGCTTTTAAATTTCTTTTTGAGGTTGCAGTACAGCAATCACCGACACTGGCTAATTGCTGTTTTCCTTCTTTCAAAGCTACTGACATTTCAAGGCACCGTACCGGAGCAAATGTTCATACTTTACAATGTATAACATTTGCATGCTGTCCTCTTGTGATTAATTACGTGCGAGCAAAAATGGCAATGCTCTTTGCATGTGATGCATGACAAACGGTTCTTCGACGCCTTTAAACGTCTTGCAAAAGCATCAATTGCAATTCCTCTGCATGCTCTCCGTCTGGTTCTTCTTCAGTTGATTCTGGAGATGTGTTCCGAAACTTTCCTCTTTGACAGTTCCGAAGGAAGCCTCTGGCACTCTGTTCCCGGTCTACTCCAGCTTCTCGGGATCCACAGCAACTAACTTGGAACAAGTACACGCATCCTTTGCTTTTCAATCTTCCCACGTTGACGGTGCTTTTCTTAACCTGCCATTGAGTTTTCATGGTTCTCCTTCCTCGGTTGTGTCACCCATGTCTCAAACACAACTGTTTGAATTCACAGGGCACTGACGTCATCGTCATCGTTCTGTCAGGCGGTCTCGCGCTTATTCCTGCAATTCCTAGTTTTCACATTTATGCTCTTTTCGTCTTGGGCTCCCCCCCCTCCGTTTTTTCCTTTTTGCACTTTCCGTGAGGATTCCGTACAATTCGTTCTGTATCCTTATACAGCACAGTTCTCTCATAACACTCGATAATTTTTGGAAATTCAACACAGTCCGTCTTTCTTCAGTGTCTTACAAGTTTTTCGAGTGGCAAGCGCACCAAAACCCTTTGTCCTGCTATTTTCTCAGAGGCGGGAATAAACTATTGGAAAATTTTTGGCAAGAAACAATCCGTAAATCGATCTTCAATTATGAAACTGTGGTTCTTACATTCTAATACCTGGAAATGTCTTTCAAAGTATTTCACTTTTCACGCCATCAACAGGAAATGACTTGAAAAGTAAGAATACATAAAACATTATCATCATGTCAGTAAATTTATGAAAAAACGCATTTTGCATTTGTGAAAATTTCCCCGAAAAGTGTTTTTGGGGCAAAATGTCGCTAAAGGCTGAAGAAAGAGAGATGGGGAAAAAAAAAAAAAAAAAAAAAAAAAAAAAAAAAAAAAAAAAAAAAAAAACCCTGCGTAGACACACAAGAACTCACAAAATAGTTCGTAAACGCACAAGAATTTGAAGCAAAAAATCAAAATACAACCATGGATTCTACAAATTTGCAAATTGTTACAAGATTACGGCAGCTGATAGGGCAAGAAATTTTTTTTTATCTATGAAAAATGCACGAAAAGTATTTAGGATATTAAAATCTCTCAAGAAATTGGGATTTAAACAAGAACTGTAAAAATTATTTTTTAAATGCAAACTAAGTATTAAGGAACATGTTGCAGATTTTGTTACTCCTATAAGAAGAATGTAGATGCAAATGCTATTGCTAAAGATGGACTATTTTACAACCTTCAGAATATCTCACTACTACTGGAATGTATAGCTGAAGAATCCCAAGTTACATGTTCCATAAGCCAAATAAAGTGGAAGACAAAGCAAAAATACAGAAACAATTGAAACACCAAAGAGGTGCTGCACGAACTTGTCAGGAAAAATGTCAAAAGTAATGCGAGAATTCACAACATAAAAATAAAAATAGTTATTAAAAGCCTTGCACAAAATATCGTATTTGTTAATTACAAAATCATACTAAATCACAGTTGACTGACTGACTACTATCTCATTATGACTTATGGGAAAGAATGCTATAAAAAAATGAAACCAGTATTTTCTGTGGTCCATTTAAACTATTTGAAATTCAAATCAAAACAGATTAAAAAAAATTGAGGAAAGCATTGTAACAACTCATTTATAGAATTTCAAATACACTGAAAGAGTCGGAAACATGAAATTCATGGTAATTTGATGCATTCTTACTATTCATTTTGTATGCTCAATGAAGGAATATGCACTCATACAATACCCCGAAGAACTGGAACTAAAAAAAAAAAACACAAATACATCGTTTTCATTGTAGTGATTTGCTCCTCTTTAGTTTTTATTTTGCACCTGAATGAAATAATGCAGTGCATACAAAATCCACTTTGCAATATATTATGCAAAATATCATGGAGGTTCTTTGCATAAATTCTATGTAAAATTCACACACACAGGAAACAATTAAATGTGCACAATTCTCAATGACTCGACTACAGTTTCGCACTTCAAGAACTGAAAATTCACAAGACTATGCAGGTATCAATGAAAAATAAAAATTAACTTCTTAAAAACTGACAATTTTATCAATACTTTATTAAAGGCATTGTTATGCAAAATTCATTTCAATTCTCAAAATATAAATATATAATAATAAACAATATAGAATTATAACAACCCAGCATGGAATATAAGGTTACTGTTCTACTTTACTGATTTATTGCTTCCTGATTTAAGTCTTTGTGTTCTTAATCTGAGAATTTTCGTTCTATCATACTTGTAAGTTAAAAGTTTTTTTTTCCTAATGGACTTTTCTACTTTAATGTGTCGTACCTTAGACCTTTTTGCTTCATATCGCATAATTTCAGAATCTCTAGACCGCAAAACTCGTTGATTGAACTCAAGTGGACTATTATTATAAAGAGCTGGAGTACACAGAGAGGGGGCACATTTTTGGTATTCGTAAATACTCTTACTGACAGTGGCAGGACCTATATTCACATTCACCTTCTTCTTTCTATTCTTTTTGTGTTGCTTATACATTTTACGATGTAAACTTTCACTATTTTCAATATCACTGTTCTGGTTGTCTGTTATTTCTGTATCATGACTAGAAGTTTTAGAAAAGATTTTTTGCTTACACAACTCTTGTGTTCTTATGGACTGACATTCTGTTCTTATGGATGAGCTACGGAGAGTCCTCTTATACTTTAATTCTGTTTTAGGTATAGGTTCAGAAGTCAATTTTAAGTTGGTATTTAGTTCTGGATTCACACCACTATTTTCTGTAGTCTGACTATCATTAAAAGCAATGTTTGAGAGAACATTATAGTCAGTTGTATCAATAAGCTGTTTGTCAAGAACACAGTGAGTTTCAATTCCAGAATTTTCAGAAACTTCTGATGAAGGGTCTTGTGATGGGGAATTATGTTTCATGACAGGATTCATGTGAACAGGTCCTTCAGAATGCATGTACTGAGATTTTCTTGACAACATCTAATAAATTAAGATTAATTAAAATCAGCAATATATTCTGCATACTTACTTTTGCATTTGGGGGTCCAGGTGGATCAAGCATTACAGTTACAACACTGATATTGTCTGCTCTGACATCATATGTACCCCATTTTATCAATGCACATTCAACTAGACATTTTGATGGATTTTTCCATTTTTGTGATTCCTTGCATATTACTGTATATTACATAATGTCAACATAAGCTAGATACCTGATCTTGAATATTTTCTGATAAACACCTCTCATTAGCTTTTTCAATATTCATTGCTAATGTAACTGCTGCATGAGGCTGTATCATATTCCACAGACCATCTGTTCCCAAAATGATGCACTTGTGAATATTGGTGTCAATTGGAAGAACATACACATCAGGTTCTGGGGATACAATGAACTGATCTAGCTCAGAATTATAGCTCCAAAGATCACCTAAAAATTATTCATGATTATTATTTACGTATTTTACCATACAAGAGCATACCTAATGATCTTGCCACTGATAAGAAAGGTATTTCATCAATGTGAGTAGACCTTCGGACTGGACCCTTGTGACCAAGTTTAGGTCGATTCCAAACAACCCTCGGTATTCCAGATTTGCAAATCACTTTGCCACCACTCTGTTGAATTCTTAAATGTTCATTAAAAGATCCTGGCTTATGGTCACGTGTGAGGCGTGTAGAATACCAGCTGTCTGGTGAATCTACAATTTTAAAAATTCAAGCATTAGATACTTACAGCATACCGTCATGAAATAAGCATCCAATCCTATAGCAAAATTTGATTCAAAACACACATGCACATTTAGTTCTATTATATACTCATAAAAGTAATAATATTTAATGCTTAGAATTATATACATAGTTACCATCTGCTTGACAACCCATAACAATTGCAGAATCTCCTACATGCCCTAAATAAATTTTTTTCCGTCGAATAAACACTATGCTTGCTGTTGTTCCTGATGTACTGGGAAGACCAGTAACTGTTCTTGGCCAAGCATCTGAAAATAATGATTTCAAAACCAGCTGAGAAAACAACCCCAAAACATGGAAACTATATTCTACGCACCTAGTTCTCTCCACATTGCCAAATGAGTTGATATGAATCCATCTCTTATTGCTTTTAGTACTTGATCGTCATCATCAGACCAAAATCCTTTCTGAAACACTACAAAATCCATTAAGTGTTCTTTTGCAAACAACGCGGCTTCTCTTCCTCCATGACCATCAAAGATACCAAAAAATGCATACTCTAAATCTTTTTTATCTTCTGTTTGTTGGTAAGCAACGCAAAATACATCTTCCATGTATTTTCTACCTCCTTGATTGCAATGTCCTGTTACACGTAAATTTACTCCTATACTATTTTTAGGTGCCATTAGGTCATAAAACACATTTTAGGTTGATTTCTCCGTTTATGTACGACCCACAACTTTTTGATGTATATTAACTTTTTCACTTTCATGTTGTATTAATAACTTTTTAACTTAAATATGGCAGCTGTTTACCAATGCACAAAGCAATTGGCCAATTCAATGTACGTCACGATTGACATAGAACAGTGTTCGCAGAGTAGTTGTAATCTCTATTCCATTTGCCATTGAAAACTTACACTATTTATTATGAGAAAAATAGAACTTCATCAAATCTGGAAAAAAAATTCGTTCCATTAATCACAAGGAAATAATAATGAACAAGTGAGGAATGATAATTCATCACAAGTGCGGCGTAATATCTCATACATATATAGCAATGCATGTAAGAATCTATAATAAAGGTAATATCCTTGGATTCAATAAAGATATCGTTGGTATTGAAGTTTTTTCGGATGCTTTAAAACAAGTTTCTTACGACAAAAAATGTTTACAATGCACAATGTAAATAAAAAAGTTTCGAAAAAATGTTTTTGCAAATGTATTACAAAGAATAGTCTTAGAAATGTGTGTCTTTAGGAAGTGCTTATATTGATTTCAATTGAATTTGCATGATAGTTTCAAAAAGAGTCGATTTATAACTTTAAGTATTTATTTCTTATGGAGAATGCAAGACAACAACTCTTGGTCATAAAAGCCCAATGTCCCTATTGTTCGATTGTATCTGGTTCATATGCATCTAGCTTGCAAGTAATACTAATCCATAAATGATCAGTGCATCCATAGCATTTTTCCGTTTCTTGAAGAAGACCATATTATACTAAATTCTGAGTCAGCCGAATACAGGAATCTCCTGTCTCACATTGAAATAAATTTGTTTCGTTCCTGCTTCTCGTCATCTATAGAAGACATCGAACACTTTGGAAGTGTCGAACACTCATGCACATCTGATATACCGAATGAATCTAATCTATTAATGTAAGAAAAGCTGGAGATTAAAGGTGAAAGCACAGTAGTTGTATTCATGAAATGCGTATCTCTATTCACAAAGATAAAAAATTAGTTTTTATGAGTTCTTGTTTTAAAGGCATGGTGAAAAATTATTCTGTCCTATTGGGATTGCAAGAACCTCATTGTTTTTGTTATTCTTTGCACCAGAGACTCATCCAAGAGTCTATCCATATTTTTCGAGTCCATTGATTTCATAAAAGAATAATTTGATTGAATCGCAGGTAATCTGTTTCATCTTATTGAACTGAATTTAGTATTTATATGTTCTGAACGTATTGGTGGAATCTTTTTAAGTACTTAAAGTAAAAGATGGAGCAAAATTAAAAAATTCGAAGATTTCGTGATAATTTTTCAATTCTTTTCAAGAACAACCCTTAATTTTGTTAGGAACTTTTAAAAAAAACAATTAATGGATTTATCAGCTTATGAAACTAATTTTAATTTTGATGTTTCGTACACATTAATAGCTAACGAGTCTAAACTAGTCTTTTTGAAAAAGGAAGCTGATCAAATAAAAATACTGCCCACTTTTCATCGTTAGGAAAAATTCCAATGTACTAGCTAATGAGTACAAAAGTTTTTTTTTAGAAACTCATCAGTTGTAAAAATAAACATTGAATTTTATTAAAAAAAACTCATACTCTGAAATTCTAATGTCTCTTTCTGATATGTAGTTTTAATAAATATGAGAGATGTAAGCTGCTCTCTTATACTATCTTCCGATATCTTCCTGAAAAATTCACGATTATAATTTCTATTAAAGTTATGATTTCGAACATACGTATATAAGAACCAAATTTCAGTGCACATGATAGCCGTTTAATGAAGTCCAAATTTTTCGAAACTACAAAATGAGCCAAAATAAAATATGTTCAATCGTATTTCTGTGGAAACCTTTCAACTGATCGAATTTTTTTTTAAAAAATTGAGGTACACACGTTGCCGTAATTCATATATCCACGTGTAATATGTTTTGGTATTAAAAGTACAACTCGAATTCAAGCTGAACTAAATAGTTAATAACTAGAGATGCACCTGCAGTTAGGAATCCATTATTATTTCAAAGAGTGATGTGCATTTCTGTGTGGTCCCTGTTTTGAGAAGCGGGCAACTCTTGTAGTATTGATGTTTGGTTCCAATGGTTAGGTATAAACATCAAAGTTTTGATTTGGATACCGAAATCTACTTAAATGGAATCCTATAAGGCGAGGTATGGAAATAATAGCCAGGCCAGTAAAATAGATAAATTCCAAGATGTTTATTTTGAGTATTATTCCGTGATATTATTTGCGTTATGAGAGAGTCTGATGTAAAATGTTTATAAACCCGTGACTTGAACCTATATTTCATGGGATTTTAAAACTCCAAGTTCGATTGCGTGTTATCTACCAATTTTTGTAACTGCTCTTGTGTTAGATGAAGTAGAAATAGCTTATTTGCGGGCTTAAGTCAAGTTTTTCTATGTGTGTGTGTGGTGGCCATATCCGTGGTATGTATAAAGGCAGTTCATTGCATTTATGGTCAAGTCGGCTACCAAACGGTGCAGTTGACATTATCACGAAATTAAGCGCTTATTAAAAGTAATCCATTTTATGTTTTAGTTGATTGGCATATTAAAAATAAGTTAAAAAACTGTATCATTAAATTTGAAATACAAATTGAGTAGTATTAACTAAGATGGAAATATATTTTGATGTATTAGTAGTACATTGGAATTAGATAAACTTACACTGGATAACTACGTGTTGGACAGTAAGTGTAATCAGAAATACTTACTACATTCAATTAAGTGGTCTTGTGGGATGAGTGAAAAGTTTTTTCAATGATGGTTCAAAAAACAGTATGAAGTGTCTCAATAACATTGGGGAGGGTGAAAGTGGTTGAAGGTTAAATTGGAAATAAGTTAAGTGCAGGGGTTTCTCATGACTGAGTTGTCCATTTCAGTTTATATTTGTAATAAGAAAAGATTATCAAATGAAGCTTTCACTTGTATAGGTCATTAAAACAAAATGAACATTCTTTTCTTCAAGTGCTTTATAGGAGTGGTTTGAAGGCCAAAAATAAATTCTGAGCAAGAAGTAGAAATTAGAAATTCTTTGATAACTTACTAATGTACATCATTGTGAAAATGAATGCACGCTTGATTGCAGCCCTGGGAAAAAGTGTGCTTTCTGAACTTTTTTTTTGCTGTATATCAATCACATTTAATTTCTACTTAATTTCCTAAAGCCAGTCATGTAGGCTTTTTGTGCTTAAAAGTAAAAGTGAATTTTGAAGATTCAGTGATCAAATAATGGAATGTAAGATGAATGTTTCTTCAGAGTTGCTGCTTCATCTTGTTAAAATGAAATGTCTTTGCCTGATGTAATCTTGTGCAACAGCACAAGATTACATCTGAGATTATATTATATTATTTGTTCTCAGGTTATATCTGAGAACAAAGCGGATCTGAAACCATTATTTATAGCCATAAGTTAATAGTTATCACCAAAAAAAATCATTTACATCTAAAACATACCTGAGCCATTAAAAACTGTGTTTATGCCATTTTTAAAAAATGTGTGCAAGACAGGTTTATTAGTGATTTAAAAATTCAATTAGCTTTATTGAGAAATGTTGCATGACCAAAAATGCTTGTTGAATTAAAACTACTTAGGAAGTGTCAAGAATTAAGAGCTCATCCAAAGTTTCCTGAGATCTAGTGCAAATGTCTGTGACTTTGATGTCGAGTTCAACACTATGTTGTATGGGGAATTATTCTTATCTGTGTTGTTATTTAAATGAATAATTATAAAGCATCATTCTTGATAAAACTTCTTTGCTTGTGGATCGAATTTTTTGTGTTAACATAACATACCTACTATGCATATTATTTGAAAATAATTTTCCAAGTCGCTATTACATTAAAAAAATTTTGCATTTTGCATTTACATCATATGTTTTGTACAAACTTGTGGTACTTGTATTTTAGGCTGCATTCCCTGAAAAGCATTTTAGAACCTGAAATAATTGATTTTAAGCAAATTCAAAAATACTGTTTCAATGGTAACCATTTCACTTTATTTTATTTTTTTGCTTATTTGAGACATCATTTAATCATTTAATTATATGCTTTGCATGTCTACATGATTTGGTTAATTTTATGCATTTAAAGTAGAATCATCGTTTTGCATTTTCAATAGAATCATTTAAAATAACATTATTATTGTATCTAAGTAATTATAGGTTTATATGGGATTGTGCTTTTTGTTGCAGGTATTCCTGATGAACAGGGTTTTCGATCGTTATTATGGAAAATTCTATTGAATTATTTACCTTTGCAAAAGTCTCAGTGGGAATCTACTTTGAAGTCCAAAAGATCTTTGTACTTGGAATTGATAAGTGTGTAAGTAAATTTTGATCAGAAAATTCATGGCATTATCTTAAACTGCAGATGAATTCATCTCAGGCATTAAAGTAGCACCTCAGAGCTTATCTCCACAGAATCCTTCAGAGGATCATCCTCTGACTTGCAATCCTCACAGTTATTGGATAACATACTTTAAAGACAATGAAGTTCTGCTTCAAATAGATAAGGATGTCAGGTAGATGAATTGCACAGGTGTTGAATTTTGGAGTGAAACTTTTTTCCAGACGTCTGTGTCCAGAAATTTCATTTTTCCAACAACCAACAGAATTTCCTTGTTTACAAATAGTTGGTTGTGATACAGGTGTTGAGAAACTCCATCATAGAGTTAGATCAGATGTTCTGGCCTCCACCTCAGTAGAGCAGAAGGGTCTGGGTATTACTCAAGTAAGCATCTGATGCAAATGTTGAGCCTTCAGTTTCTTTTCAGATGAAAGTCAAAACAGGCAGAATTGTTGAGGATTATGCTCCCTTACAAGTTGGTCAAGAGGCACATTGGGAAGTTGTTGAACGTATTTTGTTTCTTTATGCTAAGCTTAATCCTGGACAAGGTTATGTACAAGGCATGAACGAGATTATTGGTCCACTTTATTATGTGTTTGCAACCAATCCTATTTCTGAATGGCGAGGTTGGTATTTGCTGTATGTTTGTTTGATTTTAATTCTATATCAGCATGGGCCGAGGCAGATACATTTTTTTGCTTCACCAATTTAATGGGAGAAGTCCGAGATTTCTTCATTCGATCTCTTGATGAATCAAGTAGTGGAATTGTATCAATGATGAGTGAAATGAACAACTGCTTGAAACAAGTGGACTATAGCCTATGGTCTCACTTACAAATGTTGCAGCTCTTACCTCAGTATTTTAGTTTTCGTTGGCTCACCCTTTTATTATCCCAAGACTTTCCCTTACCAGATGTGATTAGAATTTGGGATTCTCTTTTTTCACATCCCGAACGTTTTCATTTTCTTGTGCAGCTGTGCTGTGCATTGCTCATGTAAGTTGTATGTTGATGTCATCCAAAAATGCCTTTTTAGACATATCCGAGATCAATTGTTGGTTAGTGACTTTTCTTCTTGCATTAAGCTGTTACAGGTAAGTTAGATTGAGACCTTTTTGTTTCATCCAGGAATCGTATTCAAGAGTTATCCTGTTACTGATGTGCAAATACTCATCTCCAAAGCAGTACATTTGAAATGATCCATCATTAGACTTCTCCCATTAATGTCCTTATTATGAGATATCGTCTTTATTTATGAAATCAAGCAAGATATTTGAATTTTGTAACAATAAACTTTTTTTTATATTCGTTTTTCATGAATTTTAAACATTATTAAACATTAACAACATGTTACCTACTGAACATTAATTGTAATGTTCAGTAGGTAACATGTACGTATACTTGATCCATGAAAGTGATACTTTATTTAGGGTCTCGAAATTTTGTTTTGGAAAAATATTTTATGTAACCCAGCGCAAAGGATCCATCACTTCCCAGCAACAGAGTTGTGGTTGATTATATTGGTGGATTTTCTCTTACCACTGGACGTACATTTGCGTTTGGTGCATAAGTACACTTGGTTTTGCATTGTAATCAGCGTTAATTTGTATGCTTATTGTATTTTGGGATCGATTGAATCACCCTAATTGCTGTTTATTTGATAATGAATAAGAATGCAATTAATGTGAGTTCAGCCGGAGGTTGGTTTGTTTGCGTGTACGGATTCGCAAGTAGAATCACGTACGTATGTACGCTGAAGTTAGGGATGTATTAGCGTTCGCTCCGTAAAAGCGAATTCAAAAAAGTCAGAGGAAGGATAGATATGACTGGGGATGGTCTCCACAAGAAATGCTGTTTGTAATTCCTTTAGAGTTCTGATGTTTGAAGCAGTAGCAATTTTCCGGCTTTGGCGACTACTGCGAAAGGTGCAAGGAGCCATTTCCGCGTTCGTCTCGGCGGTACAAGGAGTGTCCTTGCGGCTGCAGAGGCCGCTCGAGACGGTTGAAAAATTTCCGTCCAATCAGCTGTTCCATTCAAGTAGTGCCAAGTACGTTTTGTACGCAGTCTGCCTTGTATTTCATTCCCGTGACCTAACCTTTCGGCGTTCACGTGCGTGGCAATGTAGCATTTTTGGTACGTAATTTTTTTTTTCCAGTAGTAGATTCGCAGGATCGTGCATGCAGTTTTATCCTGATGACAAAGAATTTTTTCGATCTTAAATTTGTTTGTGAGAGCAGTGCAATTTTTGGGTCATCATGGTGGCCGTGATTATTTCGATGATTACTGGTAAGTGAAAGCCATCTTTTCTAGATGGTGGCAAGTCGTGAAAACCAGGAAGAGTCCTGCTGCGTGCTTTGCAGTTAACGATTTCTCGTGTGCAGTGAACGCACACGAGTGTCTGCTTGATACTCTTCTTGCTGCACAGCATCCTCGGAGGATCAGTGCGTGGGCCGAGCACGTTTGGAAGTTTCGCCATTTTGCGTCTGGCCAGGAAGCAAGTGAACAGCGACGCTTTGGAATGATTGACTTCACAAACTGTTACATAATTGTATTATCAAATAATTAAACACATTATTCATAATGACATTGACTTCAGAACATTATAGCTCTATCTTCACAAGTATCACGATGAATCACAGCCTGCGTATTTTTGTTAAGCTATTGTATTAGCAGCTCACTTCAGGCTTCACGAAATGCTGCATGGATTCTGAAAATTCTTCAGGGGCTGCCCCAGCCTGTAAGTAGCAGTCCCCATTTTCAAACCACGACTTACATGGAGGCTGTCTTGGACGTAAATGGTACATAAAGTGCAAAACCGATTTCTGTTCGTACACGTTGGCATCCCCTGTTTCCTTGGAGTTGGCGCGAGGTTTGTTTTCTACCATCTGCTGGATCCGATGCTTGCTACCGGGTGTGCTTATGTTTTTCTTCTGACGTGCTCGGGAGTTCTGAAACCAAACCTGTAAAATAAGACAGTATGCAAACGGGCAAACAGAACTGCATCTTACTTGGGTGACACGCTTAGATAACCCAGTTATCTGTGCGATTCTCTCCAGGTCTTGACCGTCAGGGTTGGAATCGATTTGAAAATTGGCCTGCAAAACCTTAGCAGAATATTTCTAATTTTTTATTGATTCTAATCGGAATTTCGTGTTAATTTTTAAACATCATTTTCACTTGATTGACAATACAGTGTTACTATTTTTTTTTTTTTTTTAAGTTGTATCAGTGTTCCTTGCAAATGTCTACATAGAAAAAAATTAAACGTAAAAGAAAGATATGAATTTCTATTGAAGGAAAGTCATATGGCAAAATCAATTCCCTGATTTAAAATTCCAAATCCTAGTGTTGCAATTGCATCCTCTTTTGTTTGTACTCTCTCTATATATCTTTTATAACTGCAATTTTCACAACGACCAGATTGGATCAATTAGTTTCCTGATATTCACACTTCCTCTCAATTGCACTCTGCTTCCGTTGCCCTTTTAAAGTTCCTATTGCAGGTTCCTGTGCTACCCATTCCCCTACCTAAGGACCTACATTGTCCCTCAGCCATGTGGTTGCTGGCCGTACTTTTCCTTTGCTGCACATTATACGTGTGTACACGGCTTAAGGTTACAACACATACCCACTTAATGCAGCGAAATGCAAGAGTTCACCCGACAGGGTTAATCGCTGACCTAGGTCCGATGATAAATCTGGTCCGCCGATTAAAAGGAATAAGAACAAAAAAAAAAACATTCTTTCACCAAGAGCTCTTTTTCATACGCCTTTGAGTTATGCGACGCCGTGAGCGAAGGTGAGTTTGACGAGGTTTTTTTCCGGGCCTACGTCAGTCATACCAGCTGCGGGTACTTTTTTCGCATCCCGAATACAAGACACCGTACGAAACGGTCTACAGCTTTGAACTTGAGGCACAATGTTTTTTTTTTGTTTCACATTCCGTTCGAATGCAATTCAATTAAAGTCAATTAAAGAATGCTTTCAAAGCAGGCGATGGGTAAGTGACTGTTATCCCGCTGCAAGAACCAGCGAGAGACGGAAAACAATGTTTTTTTCCTTCTGTGTGGGGAAATTTCAGCGAGAGGCGAGAGATATTGAATCCATCCTCTAAAGTGTTTTACGGAACCGCAACCTAACTGCAAGTGAACGACAGAACGGAGAGTTGCTGCGCGATTCGTTAATCTGCATCGTGGCTATGCAATTTCTTACCGAGGTGCTTCCCCGAGCGAGGTTTTTATATTTTGGGGAAGAAGGCCACGATGACCAGTAATTCCTGGATTCTAGCAGATTAGCAAATCGTGTATCCAGCTTCCATTCCTTGTCCTTGTTACTGCATAGCTAATTCTTTCGTTCCTTCCCCTTTTTGTGCTTCGTTGCTTGAACCCCTTAGCTATGATTTCTTTTGAGTTCATTTCCAGGTACCTGAAATCCTACAATAGATTCCAACTGTGAATGTTGAGAAGTCTCCCATCCAGCACGGCGCTTTCAACTGGGCACGGCGAAAAAAGTGATGCTAAGCATAACCGGCTTATCTTCTCTTTCCTTTCTGTTTCCGGTATGAGAGAGAGTCATGCAATCGCAATTCGGCATTACGGGAAGACACTTAAGAGCCTTCAAATGCTTGTTCAGATATTTGTGGAATGCAACAGGTTTCTGGGTGTGTCTCATCTCACCCTTCATAGCCAGAAGAATCGTTTGGGCTTTCGGTTGTTGTTACCGTTCTCATTTTTGCGGCCTTTTGGGCCCCCTGTGTGTTCCAACTAGAAGTTTCGATTTTCTCACCATGTCTCATGAATGGTCATCAATCTTTCTGCGGCTGCTTCTTTTCCCAAATTCCCTCGTCGGCATAGAAAGTATCTTCCAGACTTCCATAGTTTCCTCGCTACTCTACGGGAATGCTCCAAGTCATCGGATGGTAGAGCGCATCGGACACGAAGTATTAAAGATGCTCACTTCTTCACGCAAACTGAATTGGAAGTGGGCAATTCGTCGATCCACGAGCAGAAATTAAAACCAATTGCTGATGCAAATTTTGTCGGCCACCCATTTTTTTTTGTGTGTTTTTGTTTACGTCTGGTTCTCTTATGGGGGCTGTGTCTGTCTACCAGAAGGAGAATCAATATCTTATATCAACTTTTATCTATACCCATGGGATTTTATTTTGACAGTTTTCCCATGTCAGAAGCTCCCATCTGTGCAAGGTTTCGGCTCCTTTCAGCTTCCTCTTCCCTCTACTAGACTTCCAAGCAAAAAAAGTCTAGGAATATGCAGCAGAGCCACATTTTGGATTTCGGGGGCAAGTCGTCAGCACTTCCGCTGTCAGCTCAATTCTCGCTCAAGAAAGTACTGGAGCGAGCTTAGCAAAAGTTTCGAGAGGCATGCATGTTTCATGCGCGGGATCGAACGCTTGGAAACATTCGCAATAGATGGCGACTGTCGTAGGAATCAAACACAGAGAGCGAATGAAGCAGGGAAAAAAAAACGATGGTCAGAAAGAAAGGAAGACCCAAGCAGGGTCGCAATTTCTGAGTCGAGATTTAAAAGAGTTAGGTGGCGCGCTGACCGTGCTAACGGGCGCAGGACGACTATTTCCCTTAAACACTAGCTCCGGGATCGGAAGAGCTACCGAGCGTATTTGCCGTTCTGCATTCTGGTTAATCCTGCACTTTGGATTCCGGGACCAGAGAAGACAGACATTCTAGGCGTTCTTAAGTGAAGACTTCAGATCTCAAAAGCCGAAAGGCCGAAGGTTGGGTAGCGCTGCTCACGGAGCCTAGGCAACCGGCTTTACACGAGACGGGCATTGCCAAGTCTGCGAAAGTTTCCGTTGGCGAGAGCGGCCTTCCGTCGTTCCGTAATTGCCGTTGCGCGGGACCGAGGAGCGAGCAAAGCTTGCGGGGGAGGTCGTAGGCAGGCCGCATCCTCGAAGGTGATGCGGAGGAGCTGCCTTTTGGAGCGAGCAGCGGTGGGAACTGCAGAAATCGGATACGGAAGTCACCACGTTGCGCCGCTCGTTGCACAAAATGGCGACCAACCAGAAATATGGCACTGTTGAGCTCGGAGGGTTTCTCGCTTTCCCCGCTAGCAGAAACAGACAGAGAGAGAAAAGGAAATTCTTGTCTGTGGATCCTCAAAGATCGCAACTTGCAGTCTCGGAACTCGCGGACTCGCAGCTGATTTCAAATTCTTCCAGGCGGCGTTGCGTCAGGGTCCTGGGAGCTCCCGAAATTGTGCTCCCTGCGCGTCTTTACGAAATCCTCAGTTTTCGAACGGGTCCTCCTCATTCCGCTGGCGTCCGTGGAGACAGGAGACAGGGGAAAGATCTAGTCGGGCTTGGAGTCGAAAGGCCGCTGACGGGCACCGTTGCTGAGGTGGACGGCAACACGTCCTGAGATCTGCGAAGGTACGACAACGATGCTGCTGACCCACCAACCAGCCCGCATTCTCTGGATGCAAACTACACGCAGCGACTTTTACGGAGGGTTCGGGAATGGAAAGCAACACTCGAACTTGCGATGAAGAATTGCTACGGAAGGGAGGGTGCCGTACCAGCGTTAAAGGCCCAAAAAGAAAAAGAGAGAGAGGAGAAGAGTCACAGAAAAGAAGGATCTGTTTTTCATCCGCGCTTCAAAAAGTGGTAGCTTTCCGGATAGAAAGCACCAGTGGAGAGGTTGGGTGAGTGAAGGGGATGGATGAAGTCTCCAGATCAAGAAAGGCGGTGTCCCAGCAATTAGAACGGACGCCGGATCCCGAAGACGAGACCGATGAAAAATGGACTGAATGGTGTGCACCTCAACGCGTCTTAGGTGTCACGCACGATCGTTGATTAAAAAAAATGGGTGGGCAAGGAAACTGACCTGGGGGGGTTTTGGAGACCACTATTATCTGGAGGTCTCCGATCGAAGGAGGGTGATCATTAACTGAGACAAAAGAAGAAAAAAAGAAAAAGCCAAAGCTAATGATTTACTGGACCTCCGCGTTGGAAGATGCTGAGCAAACGAAACGGAGATGCTCGCCTGGGAAATACCGGAGAAGAGAGATGCAAAGTCACCGATGAGGAGAGATGACGAAGGGCCGGACAAGCGCAGCACGGAAGGTTTGTCCGCGTGCTCGCATCCCGAAGGAATTCCGTTCTTCCGCCCAAACGCGGGAGTTCATCCCCGGAGCACGTGGCTTGCGAGGTGGCTCGCGGTAAAGGGGAGGATGGGAGGAGGAGACGCACGCGAAACGTTCAGGAGTCCCCACCGAGTGACCACAACTTCAACCCTCAAGGCCTTTTCTCCCCCCCCCTCTCTCTCTTCAGACGCCCGCTGCTTGGGCCGTTTCCAGGAAAAGGACCGCGGTGGAGCCCGCGCCGGTGATTTTCCTTCGGTTGGAAGATCTCCTGAGCCGCCACTCCGAGTCCGGAGGGCAAGCCAACGCTTCCAAGTCCGGCCCTGAGATCGGCGTTCCTCCTCGAGGTCCGGAGCACCCGCGGTTCCTGTCCTTCGGCGCGCGTGGAGCATCGCGACCCTTGCTGCAGCCAGCTCGGTCTCTATGGGGAACGGGGGATCCCCGTCATGCGGGACTGGCGGGAGAGGGTCGCCGCCGAAAGCCGCTTCGGGACCGCTCCTTCCCGCCGCCGTGCACCTCGGCCACCTCGTGGGAGGTGCGAGGAGACGCGAGGAGGAGGAAGAGGAGGAGGAGGGCGGGAGCTGAGTGACTCGGATCCGTTCGCCACGCGGGCCGCGCCGACAGCGGTTGGCTCTACCTGGGGGGGGGAGGAAAGGGTGCAGCAGCAGCAGCCCGACCCCAGTACCAACTGCGCTTCCCTACTCCTCTTCCCCGTGGCGGGACTTCTGGGGGTTCAGGATCTGAGACGTCCGTTCCCCTCCCCCTCCCGGTCCGAATCCCCATAAACTTCTCGCAGCCCACCCACCCATGAACGCGGGTTGCAGCCCCTGAGCGTTTCCGAGAATCCTGCGGGAGCGATTTTCGGTCCGTTGTCTTCGGCCCCCGGTGAGCCGGAGGCACTCGCTAGACACCGGCCGTGGGGTAGCCACGCGACGGCGAGGGCCCTACGGAGCCGCGCACCGCGCGCACGAGGTTCCCTCCGTTTGGGGCAGCTCCCGTCGGCCAGGGTTCCGAGATAGAGCTGAGATCGGCCCGCTGCGGCGGATCGAAAAGTGTCGCGAGCAAGATTGCCCGGGCCCGCATCTGCCTTTCCGCGAGGAAAGGGAGATCTCAGCAGCCAGGAACTCCTGGGCTGCCACTCTCCTCTCGACGACATCCGCGGCGTTCCCTCGGGAGGGGCGTGAGGGAGCGCATGGACTGAATGGGAAGTCCCGTTTCGCCGACCCTACTCTTCCCAGGCTGTCCTGACAGGGTTCGGGCCCGCCGCGAGTGCTCGAGAGGGACAGGGTCATGTGTGCGAGCCGTGGCAATGGATTCTCGGTTCCTCCCGTCGTTGAGGAGACCGAACACGGCGACTGCCCTCAGGGAGCGAGGTGGTCCCTGGTTCCAAAAGATCTCTTGCCAAGGGTGTGGACTGTCGCCTGTCGGACCTCGTTCTCGGAAATCCCTGGGGCCCTAGCGGTTTCCGTTCCTTGCTCCCGCGCGCGCGACCTCGGACCGCCCTCTCCGTCGCGTCATCGGACTGCTATCTCGGCGCCGTCCGCGCCGCCCATCCCGAGCGGGGACGCTCCGAGCAAGCGGCAGCTGCGGCTAGGGAAACCGACGGGGTCGTCCCCGCATCCCGGCTGGCGACCTTCACGGCGTCCTTTTCGTAGCGCGGAGAGGGTCGTGCCGCAGGTGTCAGTCGGGAAACTCAGGCGGAGTGCCTTGGCGATGCGAGGGCGGAGCTGGCGCTCCACAAGGGGAGATGCCAGGGAGCGAGAACGGGAGGGGGGAGGGAGCCGAACCAGGAGTGCCCCGAGGGCGAGTCAGGGAAGAGCGACGTCCCCTATCGCTCGGGACGGGAAGTCGCGCCTACGTGGATGGAGGAGGAGGCGGATGGCGCGTTGCGAAGAAGGCTGCCCGTCCGTAGGGTCCTGCCCTCCACACTTGACGCGGGGACGGGAGGCAGAAGGGGGAGGGAAGGGGGGATGCGGTTTGCCTGGTCGGGGAGGCGAGTGCGATGCGACCGGGAAACCGCGCAGAAGCCGGGAAGGAAGGGAGGGAGGGGAAATCCGGATGCTGTGAAAGCGCAGCCGTCCGTCTCGCGCGGTGAGACGACGTGAGCTTTCCGCGCACCCGCGGCGCCGTTTGACGGGATGCGCGGACCTCGAGGTGCATCTCGAAAGATGCCCGAAGACGATCCAAGCGAGGAGCTGGGTTGTAGGCGCGCAGGGCTGCCGTCCGACGAATGGAGGGCCCGCGCGCGTGCGAAGGACAAGGGACGTCTCGTCCTGAGCCGAGGGGAGAGGCGGGTGACGTCGTCATGATGCAGGAGGGATGCAGAGGACAGGGATCGGAAGCACAACTGGTGGCGAGCAAGCTGCGCCCCTCGACGGAGGCTCAATCGCGGAATGGGGTCCTCCGACCTGGCGCTCCTGGCGCGCATTCGAGCGCAGCTCTCCCTTCCAGACGCGTCCCTGCCTTCCGCCCGGGGCACCCCGGGCTCAGCTCGCTGCTCCTCCTCCGCGCTCTCCGAATCCTGGGAGCAACCCGGGGAGGAACGGACGGTACTGCGGAGACCGCTCCGCACCTACGCAGGCGCGGAGCTGTTAGCGGTGGTGAAACGAGAGAGATGCAGTCCTCGGCGGCCTGCCTCCTCCCCCTCTCCCCCGGGAGACACGAGCGGAAGGGGATTTCTCCTCCACCGCAGCCCTGGGTCAGCCGGGATCCGGAGGGATCGGACTCAGGACGACCCGGAGAACGGGACGACTCGACACCTTCAGCTCCCGGTCGCCCGGGCTCATTTTCCCTCCGGATCGTCGGGGGTGCCTGTCCATCATGCCCCTCGGTGATCGCATCCGAGCAGTCAGAGCGGTTCTCGAGGGCGTGGTTTCCAGTGTTCCCTCTGCATGCCGCACGCCCCCTGCGGGTGCGATCGCGCCGGCGCTCGGGAGCGGTCCAAGCCGGCGGAGACGGAGGTGGATCCGCGCCTCCGCCCCGCAGCAGCTCGAACCACGGAGGTTACTCCGTACCCAACGAGGAGAGGACACGCTGCCGGTCCCTGCTGGGACGGGATCAGGAGAAGGTCCCGCCGGGCGCTCTGGGCATCCCGCGATGTGGGGCGCTCGCAGCGGCGGAGGATACTCAGAAGGGGACTCTACGAGCGTCGATGGTCTCGGGAGGGCGGGTTTGTGCATGCGCTGCTCCGACAGGGCGCGGTGTTTTCAAGGACGCTTTGGGACAGGGAAGTGGGGTGAATGGAGGGACGAGGATGCTATCTCCGAGCCCGTGGTGACGCTGGCGCCGTTGCCACGGCTTGGACACGTGATCCCGTCCCTCTCGAGCACTCGCGGCGGGCCCGAACCCCTGTCAGGACGTCCCGGGAAGAGTAGGGTCGGCGAAACGGGACTTCTCATTCAGTCCGCGCGCTCCCTCACGCCCCTCCCGAGGGAACGTCGCGGATGTCGTCGAGCGGAGAGTGGCAGCCCAGGAGTTCCTGGCTGCTGAGATCTCCCTTTCCTCGCGGAAAGGCAGATGCGGGCCCGGGCAATCTTGCTCGCGACACTTTTCGATCCGCCGCAGCGGGCCGATCTCAGCTCTATCTCGGAACCCTGGCCGACGGGAGCTGCCCCAAACGGAGGGAACCTCGTGCGCGCGGTGCGCGGCTCCGTAGGGCCCTCGCCGTCGCGTGGCTACCTCACGGTCGGTGCCTAGAGAGCGCCACCGGCTCACCGGGGGCGGAAGACAACGGATTGAAGGTCTGAGAGGGGTAACGCGTGCTCCCCTAGGTCTCCGAGGGTCTCTCCCGCCACGGAGGTTTCGCCTTCTGGTCTGTTCCGCTACCGCCGTCCTCTTCTCAGATTCGCGCAGCCGCTCGCTCCCTCTAGGAGGCGGACAGGAAACCTCAGCGGTTCCTCGTTCGTTCTCTCCCCCCCTCCCCTTCACGTGTCGGGGCACACCCCACCGGCAGCGGCGCAGCTCTCTTGGCGAGCGTCGGGCAATCCAGAGAGAGGGAGAAAGCCTTCTCTCTTGCGCAGGAAACCCGGTTCATTCCGGTTCGGTTCCCTTATGCTTTCCCTTTGTCCTTTCGCCTCGCGTGGTCAAGGCAGCCGGGTTACTCCAGGCGCGCTCGCTACGAGACGTCCTGCAGGATCAGAGAGTTGCTGAGGTAGGAAGGAGCGCGAGCGTTCGCTCACGAGCTCCAGGCCCGTCGAGGAGACTTCCAGGCAATCTTCCTGGAAGGATTCTTCCATTCTTTCGAGTGGTTTCCCTGAATCCCAGAGGATTATCCCAGGAGATCGGAAAAGAAAAAAATGAAGGGGGGGATGGGAAACGAACAAAAGGAAACCCAGGAGAGGAGGCGATGGGAACCTTGGATTCATCCATCAAGCGGCAGCAGGGGAGTTCGAGGGCGGTCCGTCTGCCGCGAGGGGATCCCGTGGAGTCGATCCCCTTTGCTGCCATTTCGGAATTCTCTGGTAGGTGAGCAGTGAGCGGACACCGCCACTTCTCAGCTCGTCTTGGCGCCGCGTTGCCAGTCGTTGCCTTGGGACCTTCCTCCTCCACCTATTCCTTTGGGATCACAGAAAATTCTTGGAAGGCTCCGTGCTTGAGACGACTCAAGTCCCTCTTAAGGTTTCGACTCGAGGGCCCCTTTCCTTTTCCCCTCGCATTGGAAGCATCCCGTCGGTTGCTCCTCACCGTCCTTTTGGCCTTCACCACTCGGAGGTCCGAGTATCCCATATCGAAACCTGGTCTCGAGGAGAGAAAAGGGGTAGCATCCTTGCTCTCCCATCGTATCTTCCCATCGCTTTCCTCCTTCTGGGCGCGAAGGCGGGCTACTAAACCCGGATGACCGAGAGGTCATCCGGTCTCTTCCTTCGGTTGCCCCACGAGGGAACTCCGTCTTCGGATGCGATCTTCAAAGAAAAACCGTGGAGCGGGGATTTTTCTTAAAGAATCCTTGCAGTTCTGGCAGCATGAAAAAGATGCATTCATATAGAGGGAGATGGAATTTCATGTCAATGAGAGCAGCCCAGTCAGCAGTCCTCATGGTGGAGCGCCCAGAATCGCCGAATTCGTACCCCGAGGCAAGAGTCTCTCCGAGAAGCCCCAGCTCCAGAGCAATTCTTCAGCAGTTTTCTTGGTGACTTCCGGAGTGCAGCTGATCAGCTCGCAATTTCGGCGGAGGTGTGCCCATCAGGGTCTCCAAGGGAGGTTCCATATTGGTGAAGAAAGTCCCTCGAGGCGAGCAAGAAAGAGGTTACGTGGAAGTTCTCACCCGTGCCCTCACGAATCGGATAGGGGATGGAGTAGGGCGGCGTAGGTAATCAGTGACCACACTGTTCTCAATGCGCGAAAAGGTCACTGGTCACAGAGCGCCGGATTGCATGACCAGCGAAGAGCATGGGCGCAAAGAGAGGGTACCCTTATAGGGAAGAGTATAGTCAAGGTTAAGACTTGACCATAAAAGAGATCATGAGGTACAAGACGGAAGGATTTTCATCTTGGAATTCGTGGTTCCATCACGAAGCTGTGCTTATCTTCCTTCTGTACGTGGGAAGAAAGAGAAGAAGAAGGGTACCTATGAAAGCAATCGAAATATCCAAACCGAGGTCCAGGAGAACTGAACTTCGTCAGCATGGGGTCGAAAGTGGGGAGTTTTCCGAAAGTCGATTTTCTCTTCATCTCTTTGCGTGCTGTTTGCCATAGGGTTTGTCGCAGGGACTTCTTCCTGAGCGACAAAAATCCATCACCATCCGTACACCACAATGGTCACGTGCTTCCTGCTTTCGTGCTTCTTCAAGCAGCACGAAGTTGGAGGATCACGGGTACGGTCAGGAAAGGGTTAGCCAGCTGGCGAACAGCGAATTCGGACAGCAAGGGGAAGGCCTCCTTCGTCCGTCGCGTTTCGATTAGCGGACGGGAACCTTCTGGAAGCTCCCACCCGACCTCACATTCTTGGGGAAGAAAGCAACACTTAGGCGCGTTGGCAGACGCACTCAGTGTTGCGGATCGTGAGGAGAGATTGGAAATGGATCGTGAAAGAGGCTGTTCCTGCCGCTCCGAACCAGGAGAGCAGGAACATGTCCATCAGAATGGTCTACAAGAATTAGGGCTTGCTGGCAACAAGATGCGATCCGTATTTTTTCCCCCCTCCTCGGCAGAGCGAATGAGATGCTCTCATATGACGAAGTCTGCCTCATCGGATCCACAGTGGCTGTGCCTTTGGTTGAGCCGCGTCTTCCTTTTAACGAGCCTTCAACAAATCGGAATTCGAAAGACCGTGCTTTCAGCAAAAAAAAAAAAGAAAGCCTGTTGGCATTTTTTTCCTTCCCCCCCCTCATCTTCCTCTTCTTCTTTTTCAAATCCCACATTATCAGCGATTATCATTTGTTTTGCCATCATGCTCCTTCCCAGGACCATCAATCTCGAGAAACAGCGTTCTTTCCATTCACAATGCATCCTGTCTTTCACTTTGCAGTCCTCCATCTGGCTGGACCCTGCTTGCTGAGCTGCACAGTTATTCCGGCGACGTTTTCGTTTGAACATCCAAGCGCATCGTCCCGTGACCCCAGGCTGCCGACGAAATTTCGAAATTCATTGGCCATCGTTGCGATGGCAGAGGCCCAAAAAAAAAAAAAAATGAAAAATAAAAAAGCCAATGGTTCTGTGCTGCCCCTGCGCTCTTTCCGGCCACTTGGCTCCCTCGTTCCGACGCGCTGCCTGAACCGAATCGGTCGGATTCCCGTCTCTTCCTTCCTCCTGCTTGGTTTCCCAGCATCACGAAGTTGCGCTCTCGGTAGCAACGTACGCCCACCGCACTCTGGTGCCCGAATCCAGAGCCCGCTTTTGTCTTTGTGATTTACACTCCACTGATAGCTTTCAGTGAGGGCCGGATTTTTCAATCCACCCTTTCAGCTTTGACATTCTGACCTGCCTTCACGCGCTTTCACTTTTTGCATCATCCCGGCTTTTCGGAGCCCGCCGCAGGAAGATTTAAGACTCCGCCACAAGTAGCACACGAGCATTCATCATCGCTGCTGCGCTGAAATCCTCGCCGTCTCGCTCTTCCAGATGGAAATCCTTTGAGTTGGATATCTTCCGATGTCGCCTCCCGGGTGACATCTCAGAGCACGGCGGAGCACTGACAGCCCCCTCCCCCCCGATCCTCATCTTTCCAGTCAAATTTACTGGTAATCTTTTCACTCCTTGATAAGCTGCCCTTTTGTTCCTCCTTTATTCCTTAGACGCCTGCTGTGCGTAAATCTTCCGGGAAGGTGCTTTATGGATTCGGAATCGGATTGCGCATCCCAGAATCAGGAAGGCCTGGAAGCGGAACTGGACCTGAAACGCATGCAGCGCTCGAGCGACGTGGTTGGTAAGCGACCGCTGCGGGAGTACTCGCATCCGAAAGGGCGTTTGGGAACACGCAATTTAGCGGCAAGGGGGGTGCTCGGACAACGCATGCACACGGCTATGAAAACTCTCTCGGGAGAGACGAACGGGAATCATCCAGGTCGAAGCGATCTGATTGAATCCGTTCATCGTGTTTGACGAAACGATCAAGGGTCCCAGAATGCCTGCCTCCCTCCCTTTCCCACCTGATCCAGTATCCAGAAACGCTACGCACGAAAACGCCTCCAGGCAAGGAGAACGAAACGACTAAATCGGCGGCCGACCTATGCTGATCCCGAACCCTCTCAGCAATGCACTCTTGTACTATATCTCATCTGATGATGTAAGTATCCGAGGACTGCCTAGCAGATGCTCGTCCTCAGGGGAGTTTCCAAAGATCCAAGATGTGTTTTTTCTTGACAACACGCATCCACCTGCTCTGGTGACACCTTGCTTTATTGTGGTTGTGTAGCTGGGAGAACGATCGATGCATTCCTCGAGGGTGCATGTTTTTTTTTTTTTCTTTTTCTGCAGATCAAAAAGTTATGCCCTGAAGCACTCTCGAAAGGTATTGGAAGATTGACAGTTCCACTACCAGCAGACATTTTCGTTCTTATGTAGGTCGCAGTGCATTTCTCAGTGCAACTGACGTATGCAAAACCAATCGAACACTTTTGTTCGTTTGCTATTTTCGTCTACTACTTTCGTTGGTTTAATTTCCCCGGGTAATACTTTCACATCTTTTTATGATGCTTTATACTGATGGAACCGAACAATTGAAAAATAATTTAAAAATCAGACGGAAATTGAATTACTACTTTTTTTTTATGTATATATTTTCGGCATCAGAAATGCATGTTGTATGCATGCATGCGTGCTTATTGTCTATAGGATGAAAGTTCGATCACGAGGAAAAGTTGTAAGCCATCACAATTTTGTCCATTAATTTTCTTAGCTGGTCTCATGTCTCCTATTTTGCTTGTTCAATGAGAAACCATGCAACGATCATTCCTCCACCTCCTTCCCTTCGAGAGTAATTAACGATTACCCTAGCTTCTCAGATGTTTACAGTGATGCCATCACAGGGCGGAGTGGGTGGGATTTCTACGCAGGCTTGCGCTGTCACAAGCATACGGTCGCATGGGCACCGGCTTCAGTCGACAAGCTCCTCGCCTAACGTGGATTTCTGTTATTGCACCTTTAGATATTGCGTCGATTACTCCCCATGTTTGGAGGAGCTTAATGAGTTTTCCAACTCCGAAATCGCCTCTCACTTCTGAGCTCCGGTCGATGTACAGCAAATGGCACCCCTTTTGCCAAAGGGCGACACTTCTCCCAGTCACGCGTCCACGTATTTTCTCACCTCCTAATCGTATATCTATCGGTTTCTTCGAAGAGTTTGAGTTTTGCTATCCGATTCATGGTATGTACGACACGCTGCGCCAATTCTGGCTAACTGCTTGGCATGGAATGTACAAAATGCGCAAAAGGAAAAAAAAACAACCCGAAAAACAACAAACCGAAAAAATGGATGCGAGCTGAACACGGGACCTGCACGCAAGCATTTTTTTCCTAGGAAGATGAGACAACAGCTTCACGCTTTGGTTGCTGTACTCTTTTCCATTTATGCCATGATCGCACGAGTTTTGGAAAATTCTTTTATTATTCATAAGTTCATTGCTGTAATCAGGGATGGATCTTTCCGTAACATCAGTCAGTGTTTCTTTGGGATCCCTAAGATGCACACACGCTGAGGCCGGCAGAAAACTTCACCGAGGGACGTTTCGTCAGAAAGCAATCGCAAACGTTCTTATTTATCCGAGTCTGACGCTGAGAAGCAACCGATGGCTCAACAATGACGGGATTCCCTTTCGGTCTCCGACAATGAACTGATTATGTTCGCAGCCTACAACAATGATCCGCTTTTGCTCGCAGCCCACAACAATGATCCGATCATGTTCGCAGACCACAACAATGATCCGATCATGTTCGCAGACCACAACAATGAACCGATTTTGTTCCATATGAAAGCCACGCATTGTCGTCAGCTTTTGTGTGCAGCTCGCAGAGATGCCTGAACTTCATCTACAGAAACGACGTGAACTTTTTTTTGACTTTCCGAAATCTCATTCTGGCGAGTGGGAAGGTAGGGAAGCTTCGAGCGCAAAAACGATCAAGAAGATCGTCGTCACTGAGGAGTGCGTTCTCATATCTCACAACGTAACAAACACTGAACATTTTCCCTGCTACACTCTGAACGTACTTAGGGATATGTTCGTAATCCGGGACGTTCCGCGTACGAGTGGGCTTGTATGGGGAGAAGAGAAGAGGATAAAGAGCGTGAATAAGCATGGCGTCGAACGGTAGCGAACGGTATTAAAAACAAATCCCATTCACTGCTCGTACCCGAATTACCTACGTTACTAGCGCTCAAAGGGAATTTAAAAAAGAATCGCTGGTAGCGAAGTACCTCCTTGGTAGGGAGTCTGACTGAGGTCTTTCTGGACAAGCGGTAAGAAGGAAATGGATTGAGTGGTCAACTGGAGTTCATGAGAAAAGGAGAAAGCGAGGACGAAAGAACTCTGGAGGCGGAGCTCCTGGAGAGTCAGGAACGGAGGCACCAATCTCGATTCCGGAAAGGGAACGCATGAGTAATGAAATGGGAGACCTTGAGCGCCACGCGCTCAGGATAGGGGGAAGAAAGGCTGGCTTTCCTTCCAAAGGACGGGAAAAAAACTCACACACATACGCAAAAAAGCGAAAACAAAAGACAGGAAAATCTCTGTGTCAGCTTGCGCTGGCTGCCGCGCAAGCTGACACTAGCGCTCGTCGTCCTTCTCACAAACGTGAGAGTGTGCCCAGCAGCAAACCATCCCGAATCCGTCCCGAAGGGGGGAAGGAGGATGGGGACGGAAAGAACCTTTCGTGGTTCACGCGTGAGATGGCCGGTGTGCCTACGTCTGTGTCAGCTCCTCCCCCCGCGCGCGCGCGTGTGTGCGTGGACACTCCCGCTCGGGTACCACGCTGCGTCTGCTCTTCGTGGGATGGCAGCGGCGCCTCCATCCCGTCTGCGCACGTAACATCTCCAGCAGTATAGGGAGAGAACAAGTGACAGGGACGGGAACGCGTGATGCATCACCTCGCTGATGAATGGCCCGTAATAGCGTGAGGACATTTTCTTTGTGAAAGACAGGCGGCTCCGGTGGGCATCTCGGTGATTGATTGATGCAAGCAGAAAAGGGGGGAAGGCGGGGGGGTTGGGGGGCGGCGAGATGGAAGAAAAAAAAAAGAAAGAAAGAAAGAAGAAAAAAAAAAAAGGAAGACGAAGAAGAAGAAGAAAAAATCTTAAGGACTCACCTGCAATTGCTCATCCGTGAAGGTCGTTCGCACTCTTTTTGATTTCGTCTTCGATTGGGAATCGCTGTCTCCGTTTTCTGAAACGGATGCTGCTACAGTTTCGCCCAGGAAGAAGAAAGGGACGTGCGCAAGATCAAAAAAAAGAGGACGGGGGGAGGGAGGAGAAAGAGGAAAGCGTCGAGGCAGGCGTTCCTGGGACGTCATCGGGTACATCCTCCGGAAGCGGCCGGAAAAATCCTCCGCGTTCCCGGGCGGGCGGGAGAAACAGCAGGACCAAAATCAGCCAATCACATGGCGCCATCGCCCTTCTCGGAGGATGAGGATGGGGGGGGGGTTCCCTTCCGGGATGCGCGCGAATGCGACTGCCGTCGAGGTTTCGGCGAAGAGCAGGAGGGGGAGAGGAAAGGAACCGCACCCTTTCCGAGGAGGAAAGGTCTTTCCAGGTATCCCTCGCGCGATATCCGGACGTCGCCTCCTACGCGCCGTTCCCTTCCCCCCCCCCCCCATTTCTCTCCGATCCGACCCTCACGAACGAGGCGCGTCCCCTGTGTTTACAGGAACCGGAGGATGTGGCGGGCCGGAGCGCAGGCCTTTCTCCTCGGGGCGGGTCTCCCTCGAAATGATTAGAGAGGAGCCGCTCGTCGTGTCCCACGGGGAAGGATCGGTGGAGGCGGACAGATCGAGGAAGGAGTCCAGGAGTGATGGGGAGAAGGCGAGGAGAGAGTTTCCGGGATTTTCGCTGCTTTGGACCCGCCGTTTCCCGTCGCGCTTTTGCCGGGAGGTTGCCGGCGTGCGTGGCAGCAGAGTGAGAGAAGGAGGAGGAGGAGGAAGCAGGCGGGAGGAATGAGTCCTAAGGGGTGCCAGCCCTGCTGCCAAACGGACTGTGGAAAAGGGGAAGGAGAGGCCGGGGGCAATGTCTGAGGCCCAGGGAATCGGAATCCTGGCAGCTTACTCCTCCTCCTCCACTTCGTCTCGCATCTCCTTGGCACCTCGCCCGCGGTCAGGGCCTCCGACTCGTCAATCTCCGGAGCGGGGTCACACCAGCTGCCCCCCCGGGGGCCTCTTTCTCTCCTCCCCCTCTTGCTCTCTCCGCTGAGCGACGGCGGGACGCGAGGGGAAAGCGACAGGGTGGACGGGTGCGCGTCGGAGGGATTCGTTACGCGCGCGCGCGAGCTCGACGCACGCGGGGGCGGAGGAATGAGGTGGGGGGGCAGAAAGACAGAACCGGCCGGCGGGGAAAGGAAGGAGAGCAAACGAGATGGTGACCACCGCCTGATACTCTTCCTCTCCCACTTCTCCTTCTTCCCCCCCCCCCCATCCCCATCCACGTCCCTTCCGGCGGACCCGAGACGGCGGCACCGATCAGGAAATCCACTCGTCGCCGCCCTCCGCGAGCGGCGGAGCCGATCTTTGGGATGGAAGGGGTAGAAAGAGGGAGGGAGCGGTTCTGCTTCGTCGTTCGCTTACGAGGGGGAGAGAAGTTCTCGGCCCTACCCGCAACCGACGGCGGGCGCGGGAGAGAATTCCCTCATTGTGATCGCTCACCCGCGCTTGCAGTGTGGGTCCTTCCCTTCCCCTCTCGGCGCACACGACCGCCGCCGTACGTACCTACCCAAGTGGACCTAATTGTACACCTCGCTCTCCCCTCATCCTCTTTCTCCTCCTCTGCTTTTTTTTTTCTTTCGTTCTTTGGGGTCGGGACTGCCGCACCCCACAGCTCGGTTCCCCTCAGTCCCTCTGAGCCCGCACGTACGCTCCAGCCTGGGGTGCTCACCGGAGCGGATGGGGGAGTTTTCCCAGAGGGAGGGGAGGGACGTGGGCGCGAGCGCGTGGGCGGCGGGGATGAGCGTCGCGCCCCGGGAACGGCTAGGCCTTCGAGCTGGCGACACTGTCGAGACGGGGCACCGCATCCCGTATGTGGCAGCAGACCCTCTTTCGCCCTCTTGCGATGGTTGCTCTGCTTAGAGTTTGCTCCTCCTCCCTTCGTCTTCTTCCTCCCTCCCCCTTCTTCCTTCGCCGTCGAGGAACCAGGGACAGATATCTGAGGGATGTCAGAGGGCGCCAGCAAAACGGAAGTCTGAAGGGATGGTGGGCGCCGTTCTCCCTCGACCGGTCCTTCGAAGGCAGGGGAAGGTGAGGAACATCCCGACACGGGAGCTGCTGCTCCGGATGCATCTTCTCCCGCCGAGGAACTCTGGCAAAGGGGGGTCGGTCGGTAAGGGGGAGATGATCTCTTCGCGAAGACCCGGAAAATCATTGGGGCGCGCGCCCACGGGTGGACCGCGTCTCGTGGACCCTATGGTGGACTCTTTCACGGTGGGCAGGCGCGGATGCGTCGAACCGGACGGGCGGCGCAGCAGCGGGAGCAGGGCGCCTTTTGCAAGGGTGGCTTGCGTGTTCCCAGCTAAGGCGGTACATGTGGCACCAGGAGGCAAGTCGAGTGCTTTCGATCGCGGGGTGTTGCCTCACTCGGGGGTTTCGAAGAGCGAGGGGAAGGCAAGGGGGAGGGAGGGGGAGCGAGTTGACCGAGGACGAAGGGAAGGAAGAGACGCACCCTTCTTCCTCCTCGCGCTGCTGCCACCACAAATGGACGAGGTGGTGGGGACTCTGCCCCCATGCGGGAAGAACTTCCAGAGCTTTGGTCGTCGTCTTTTCCGGCTGGCAGGATGGGGAGGCGAGCGGGAAGAAGGGGGGGATGAGGGGAGGAAAGCAAACTGGTTGCCAGGTGACGTGCTTCCTCGAGGCGCCGTGACGGTTGAACCGAGGATGTGCGGACGAGGGAAGGAGGGATGAGTCTCCCTTGCTACTCCCTCCACCCCCTCCCCCTCCTCACCGAAGAAGGTGGATCGTACGCGTGCGGGTCGCGTTTGTGTCCCTCCCGGGTCTCGGAGGGGAGGAGGAAGTGGGGATGCGCGCGCGCGTGCGTGCGGGCCTCTTTCGCCGCCGACCCTTTCCGGCCCACGCTTACCCTCGTTGGACGTGCTGCCTCCGTCCATGCTCTCCAGGTAGTGGGCCTTGCAGAGGACGCGGTCCTCGCAGAGTGCGAACTCCTCGCCCGTGGACAGCTGCCGCTTGCAGGCGTCGCAGGCGAAGCACGCCAGGTGGTACACCTGGTCCCTGGCCCTTCTGACCCAGTCCGAGGCCGAGACCTGCCTCGAGCACTTCCCACACTTGGTCCCGAAGATCCTGCCAGGGACGGGCCGTGGGGACGGAGGAACTCCCTCCCTCCCCTCCCCTTTCTCCTCACCTGTTGTAGTCGCTCCGGCAGTATACCTGCCCCCCCTTGAGGAAGCAGGAGTGCTGCCGGTCCAGAGACGCCTGACACACGCAGCAGGACAGGCACCTGCTGTGCCACATGAGGTCGCTGACCTGAAGCACCCACCGCTCGTGGATGGGCTCGTTGCACGCTGCGCACACACCGGCCTCCTTCTGAAAGGGGAGAAGGCGGGGCGGGGCGGGGCGGGACCGCCGCCGCCACCGCCAGGAGTGAGAGGGGCGCACAACTGCCTACCGGGACCGAAAGTCTCGGGGCGTGACCGCGGCGGCATCGACTTAACCTGGGCACGCGGAGGCAGCGCGCGCGCGGCTCCAGAGACCGCCTCGTCACCCGTTCGCACTGCCCCGAGTCCGGCCTCTCCTCCTCGGGAGGAAGGGACGTCGCGTCATCCATCAAGGACGGAGGATCGCCGGACCTCCGGAAGTCCCCTCTCTCCTTCCAAGAAAGGGAGATGCCTTTGGTGCACCGGCCTCTCGAGGGGTGGGAGTGATCTGATCTCCACTTACACGGGTTTAACGGGAGGAGGAAAGGGAAGAAGCGCAGACGGTACCTTCCCCGGCGTCGCAGACGCCTCTCCCCTTTCTCTGCCCTCCCCTGCGTCCTTCTCGTCTTCTCCTTGAATTCCTCTCCTCCTTTCCTGCCGGAGGAGTGCCCGAGAGATCCCCGCGGGCGAGGAGGTGCGAGCAGAGAGAGCAGCCGACAAAGGAGAGACCCCAGTCTTGGGATCGCTCCGATGGTCGCCCCATTTCTCTCCTCCCCGTCCACTTCCTGCTCCCGAGGCGGCGAGTCGCTCTCCGCCCGTGCACCCGGCGACTCTGCAGCCGGGTCCAACATGCACGACCCTGCATCCCCGCTAGCACCCCTGTGGAGCCGAACCTCACCTCCCGCTTGCGTCCCGGCTGCCGGGCAAACCGCTCCTCCCCCCCGCCGCCCGATATCGCGCTGACCGGTCCCGAGTAGCATCCGGTTCCCCCTGAGCGCGCACGGAGGGGAGCCTCCATACCCGTGGCTCAGGAGCGACCCCCCTTGGGTGCCGGCCCGCCCGGTCGGGAGGCCTGCAGAGGAAGTCGGATGCGGTCGCCCCCCCCCATCGACCCCCTCCCCACACGCGGGAATCCCCTCATTCTGCGGGCTCCACTGGGTGAGCGTGGGGAAGGCGGGCGAACCCCCGTTCCGCGGCAGCTTGCCAAGTGACCTCCAGAGTCTCAGGACAGACGGTCAGGACGGAAGGGTGATGGAAACACGGAGGGAGCGCTCCTGTTTCCGCCCTCCCCCTCCTTCCTCCTTCCCTTCCCCCGGCCTGATCGGGCCTCCACGCAAACACAGTCTCTTCCCTTGAAGGGCAGATCTTAGGGGAATAGGGGGGGGGAGTGGGGAAGACGCAAGCGAGGCGAGGCAGGCTCATAGGAAGGTCTCACCATCCCATGAACACCGGCCTGTGGCTGCCCAGGGGGGAGACTCTCGAGCGCTCAGGGTCGTCCTCTCCCTCACCCCCGTCCTTTGGCCCCTCGTCCACTTTTCCGGTTCCTCGAGGCGTCCCCACTTCCCCCTTTCCGGGAGGAAAACCCGCCGCTCTTCCACGTGTGCCCCCTCGCAGGCTACCCGGATGTCTTCCCGCTTTTTTCCGGGAGGGGCGAAGGGAATCTCGGGGGAGGGAGGGGTCCTGGGCGGCTGCTAGCAGGGATCGCTGCCTCCGCCAGTGGCTCGGGAAGGCGGAAAGAAGGACGGGGTGGTCGGGAGCAGAGGAAAGGCGGAACAGGAAGAAGGGCAAAGGGGCCGTTCCCCGTATGCCCGCCTCCGGGAGGCTCAGAGAGCCAGGAAAAAGGCTCCCAGCCCGACCGTTCCCGACGCCGCTCGGCGCGCGGAGACCCCCGAAGGCGAGGCGGAGGGACGTCCGGAAGGATGTGGCGGACCCGACGGCGAGGACCCCTCCACGGTCCCCTCGGAGAGGGGTCCCTGCTGATTCCGGCACACGAGCAGGAAGGTCGAGAGGGAAACAGCATGCGCCTCCCTTCCGCTCTTCGTCTCTAAGGGCTGATCTCTGGAGGAGGGAGAGGGACCGAGCCTGCCCTCAGCCGGGAAGGGGCCTGAAGCGGTCCCAGCGCGCTCTGATCCGCATCCCTCCCCTTTTGGCTTCCTCCGGGCGTCCGGGAGGATGGGAGGGGTAAAGGGGACCGCCTTCCTGGTCCCGTGCTCTTCCAGGGGCGCCTCCCTTCCCGGAAGGAGCGGGCGCCCCTTTTCCCCTCGCCTCAGAGGAGGGGGAGAGCGCGAGGGGAAGGGGAAGGCGGGGGCAGGGAAGGGAGGGAGGGAGGGAGGGAAGAAAAAAAAAAGGGTGGGGGCGAAGGGGAGGGATCCCGGCGACCTCGCGGGCGGGCGCAGCTCGCCCCTTCTTCGCGGTCGGCGGGAGCGCGACAATGGCGGCGCTGTCGGAGGGAACCGCGAGGGCGCGTCCCCCCCCCGTCGCCCCGTCCCCACCCGGCTGGCCCCTCCGGCGAGCGCCGGCGAGCGCACCCCCTGGGGCGGGCGCGCTCGGGAGCAGCGGCGTTCCGCTCGGCCGAGTCCCTGTGGGGACCCTTCCAGCAGCGGAAGGGGCCGTTGCCTGGAGGGAACGCAGGGCCCCTTCCCTCCCGCTGTGCGAAGGGGGAGGAGAGGCGAGGACCCTCCTTCAGTGAGCTCACTCTCCTTCTCAACCCCCCTTCTACGCTGAGCCTCTCGTGGAGCTGTCGCTGCTAGGGGGCGCGAAAGGGCCTAGCTGCGGAGTAAGGGCTGTCTGCCCCGCTGCAGAGCGCAAAGGAGGGAGGGACCGCTCCTCATCAGAAGACCCGCGCGAGTGGAGGAGGGAGCGAGGATTTTCCGGGAGGGAAGGAGGGAGGGGTGCTCTCGGCATCGCGGCCCCTTTCCGAACGCACCCGAAGCGTGTCCGCCCCTCCTCGGCCAACCCCGATCTCCCCCTTCTGGTGCTGCAGGAGGGGAGGGAAGGAGGAGGGCCCTCCTGGTTCTCCTTGCTCCCCCTTCCGCTCCCTGCCACTCGCGCCTTTTTCCTATTCCCACCCCGCCTCAGGAGGACCCGCCCGGACGGCGCGCGTCCTGGCTGCCCCCCGCTTCCTTTCTCTTCTGGGACGACGCGGAAGGGCGGCGGAAGCGGGGATGGGGGCGAGGGGTGGGAGCTCACCTTGACGAAAAGTTTCTCCTGCTGGACCTGATCGAGGGGGTTCTTGTCGCACGCGATGGCCACCACTGGCGCAGGACCCATCGCCGCTCCCATCGGCAGCTGCCGCGGACTGCCGATCGGAACGCACGGCCGCGGCGAAGAAGCGGCATCTCGGCGCGCGCGTGCGCGACTCCGCCCTGCGTCCTGACCGTCCTCGCCGCGGGACGGGCGGGCCAATAGAAAGCGGCAGTCGGGCAGACGTTCCTCCCCTCCGCCCTTTTCGCCTCTCGCCCTCCGTTCCGCGCGGCTCCGCTCCTCCCCCCGGATCATCGCGCGGCTCCCTGCCGGCAGCAGCGGCAGCGGGTACGGCGGCGGCGACAGCTCCTGGTTGAAGGGACGAGCCCCCCCCCCCCCCCCTTCCTCGCGGCCACCTCCCTCACCCCTCTTCCCCAGCCTCAGACTTTCCCGGATGAGTCCCCGGTGCCCCTTCTCCTCCACTCTCTTCCCACCGCCGTCTAGCGGCAAGTCTTCCCGTGGGGGAGCTTCCGGGAAGGACTTTCTCGAGGTCCCCCTCACCTCCTCTCTGCGGGACCGCCCTGGACCGCGTAGGTGTGTGATGGGGAGGAGGCCAGCCTCCGCACCAGAAGGCCGCTCGGCTGCTCCTGCGCACCTTCCGCCTTGCGCGTCGCGTCGCAGAGGAGGGCAGGCGGCGGTTGCGGGGTGGGGAGAGGGGGGAAGGAAGAAAGAGGATCTCTCCACCGTCTTCTCTCCCTTTTTTTCTCCCTCTCCTCCTTCCTGCCACCTTTGATTTACTGGGGGAGTGGGCTCCCTCCGCTCGCCTTCCTCTCCCTCCATCCCGGTCGGGCGAAGGAGGGAAACAAATTGCGTGGGGATCCCCGCACGCGCGCGCGAGCGTGGGGGCGGAGGGGTGGCACCAGGGAAGATGCTGCGCGCGCCTCCGTCCTCGCCGCCGTTGCGCTCGGCTTCCCCTCCTGAATGGGGCCGCGGGAAGAAGGCTCGTGAGGCGCGGCGCGTGCGCGAGTTGCGGGCGGACGCCGGATGCCTCCGCCCCTCCGCGGGAGGGAAAGGCGGAGGCGGCAGGGTGGCGGGGGCTCCAGCGGAGGGGAAGCCTGGGACTGTTCCCCCTTTCACTCCTGCTTCTGGAAGGGCAGGATAACGAGGTGAGCTTCCGTCGTCCGTTGCCACGGGAAGCGGCGGGAACGGAAGGGGAAGGATGGCGCTCAGCCCTCTTCTGCCCTGACCCCTTTCTCCCTTCGCTAAGAAGTTTCAGGAGCGGCGGGACTCCCTGGGGAAGCAGAGGCCCGGATGCGCCACCCCGGGACGGCGGAGGGGGTCCGTCGCAGAACGGAAGACAGGAGGAGGAGGGAGGGAGGGAAAGAAGGGAAGGTGGTAGAGGGGAGAGGGGAGAGTGCCCGTTCGCTTCCGGAAACAGGAGAGGAGGAGGCGCGCCCCGCGCGAGACCACGAGGGAGGGCGATGCTGTCGGTGGCCACCGGGTCGGAAGGGAACCGTAGCGGCGGGGACACTCCCGAGGGCAAAGCGCTACCCCCTCCTCACCCCTCGTTCCGCCTTCCGCTATCACGGCTTGCCGCTCCCGCATCCTGACTGACCGCCTCGTGCAGTTTTCACGCATACCCCTTTTCTCCCTTCGGTTCCAGGCGGTCGGCGGGTCTCCTGGGACCGTTGCCTCCTCCTCCCGTCTCTCCAACGCGCCCCTTCGCCCACTCTCCGCTTGAATGACCTTCACAGGCAGCACTTCCTTGGACGGAGACCCCACAGGAGGCCCTCCGCGCGCTCCCTGAAAACCGCGCGGAAGACCAGAGGGGAGCATGGGATGCACCTCGAACAGCTGGGATGCCCCCCACGGCCTTGTGGTATGAGTGTCGTGACTCCTCAGGCTGCAAGTCGCTCGGAAGGAGCGGAACCGCTCAAGCAGCCTCCCCACCGGACCATCTCAACCGCGTCCTCCCGGAATCAGGAAAACCGGGTCCAGCAAACTTCCCCTTTCCTTCGCAACGGCAGGGAAGGAGGGGGCCGCGGGGAAGGTTTGGCGGGAAAGCATATGGGCGCCTGCTGGACGCGAACGGCGTCAGGCAGGATGCTCGCCGGCAGAAGGCGGCGTGGCCGAGGCGCATGCGCGCAAAAAGGCACCGAGGGAGAAACCGCGCCTTAGGGGAGAGGCGTGGTTTGCTGCTGCCATCATCATCGGCTTTTCATCTTCCGCTCATCCCTTTTCCTCCGGACAGTCTGCACGAATCAGTTTTTCTTTCTTCTTCTTCCTTGTTTTTCTTCCTTCTTCTTCTTCCTCCATCTTTTTGGTCCTTCTTCTTTATCTTTATTCTTCCCTCTGCTTCCTTTTCTTCTTCACGACCTTGTTTTTGATCCTCTCGAGTGCAAGACAGAAGCAGCAGCATCCTCACCCGAAATAGATGATTTGGATCGAGATCGGGACGTAGATCGGATGGGTTTCCCTGGATAATGCGATTTCTGTTCCTTTCTTCAGAGTAGGCAGCAGCGGAGACGGTGGGATGTCGCGGACAGAAGTCGAAGGTGTCGCGCAACCACCGGATGTCCTGGGTTTCTCGTGCTCCCCGTTTTCGATGATGCCCCTCCACTGAGAGGAGGAGGGGAGAGAACGAGGGCAAGGAACACCGCAGCGTGCCACGGAGACCCGGGCACCCGTGAATAGTCCCGCTCTCCATGGACGCAAGCTGCCCTCGAGGAGCCGGGAGTCGAAAGGAGGATCGGAGATTCGAGACTCGAGGCGGAGGAACCGGAAGGAAAGTTTCAGGAGAGCCTGCATCTGCTGGAAGAAGCGGAGGCTCCGCTCTGGGAGTCACGAGGAAGCGCTTCAAAGATGGCGGTGGTAGCGGAAGGGTTGGCCTGAAAGCCCGGAGCGACAAGGGTACTCGGACCGCGGGCCGACCCCTTGCGGAGGGCAGCTCACAGCACGTATTGGGAGGACACATCTTCCTCTCCGTACTCAGTAGGCAGGGGGTGCCAAGCCGCTCCTTGGAGACGACCTTGGAATGATGGGCAGAGCGATCTTTCCCGCCGGACCTCCTGGCTGTGCGGTCAGCGGCCGGAAGTCCGGCAGCATCCCATCCTCCTTTTGCTCCTGGCAAGGGGCGCTGAACACCCACCCGTAGCCATGGGACGCGGGGAAAGCGGCACCGGCGGCAGCACCCGCCGCCTGAAAACCGCGATCCAAGCTTGTTTTCTGGGGGCTGTTCCAAAGACTCGGGAGAGGAGAAAGCGGGGAGGACGGGCTGGGTCTCGGGGCTCCGACTCTGCTCCCTCAAGGCGAACCGGACGCCCCCTCCCCTCGCCCGTCGGCTGCCAGCGCCAGCGATTCCCAGAGGCGCGCGCGGCGACGATGTACAGAGGCCTGCGCCCACAGCTGGAAGGTCTCAGGAGAGGGGCGGAAGTAAGGGGCAGTCGCGTGCCCAGGAGGCTCGAGGCGATGGCGGAAGGAAGACTGGAACGAAGGTGAGGCGAGGAGAAGGAGGAGGAGGAAAAGGAAAGCGGGAGAGAATTCCAGGGGACGAGCAAGCTGCCCCGAAGGGAATCCGGGAACGTCCTGGAAGGAAGGAGAAAGTTGGTGTCGTCAGGAGGGGGGCGGTTCCACATCCATGGGGTGACTCAGAAGTTTCCGGACATAATAAGGTGAACTCCCGCGGCCCGGAAGAGGCCATTGTCGCCCTCAGGGACTCACGATCGGAGAGGGCCTCTTCCTCGCTCACGGGGTCCCCAGGCATCATTCCCGGACGGATTCCCAACAGCAGCGGGCAGGAAGAGAAAGTTTCCGTGCCCTCCAGCATCTCGAACCCGAAGAAGGGGGGTCCATCCGACCACCTCTCGATCCAGTTCACCCGACCAGCGGAAGGAGGTCGCCGCTCCTCTCGCGCCGTCCGGTCACTTATTGAGGGAGAGGCCCGCGGACCTCAATTTTGGTATATGTACAGCCGAAATATGTACAAATACCTCAAAATGGCAACGCGCGAGTCTTCGGCGGCAGAAGGTTAGGGTCTCCCGCGTCGGACAGACGGACGGGAGGGGAATTCGCTCCGAAACCCTCTTGGGAGGTATCCGACCAAGGGGGAGGCGCGTCCTGATTGGCCGATGTCGAGTTCCCAGACCGTTCCTAGGCGACGTGGTAAGGGGGTCGCATGGGTCCGCCTCCGTCTCGGCCTCCCGCACTAGTCGCACACCGCAAGATGGCTCTGCAGGTCTTCCCGGCCCAGGGCTGGCGCACGTGCGGGAGGTGGAGCGCAGCCTGCCCAGCACGCTCTCGGCGACCGCTGCGGAGCGGTCGCCAGGCAACGCGACGTGTCCGACACTTCAAGAGAACCTCCACTCTGAGAGGTCTGAGAGGCTGGACGACCTTCCAGGGAGAGTCGGATAGCACGGGGATTTTCCAGGAACCCCCCGGCGATCCACGCGGATATGCAGCGTTTTCCCGGCACTGCATCAAGAATCTGCCGGGTTCTGCGCGGGAACGACCCTCGCACCAGGTGCCACAGGGAAAAGGGGAACTTCTTGGTGTCAGCACCATGGGGGCCAGAACACTGATCCTCCCTGGCATCTTCCAATCGCTCCAGGACTGCGACCTGCGAGGAGAACGGGTCATGAGGCCTGCTCCTTCCCCACCCCGACCCAAAAGACCTGCTCGGACGTTTCCTTCGCGACGGTGGTCCCTCGAAGGCGGCCGAGACTCTGCTCGAGGGCCATGACGACCTCCCAGCGCTCGAAGGACGGCCAGAGGCGAGTCAGGTTGAACCTTTCCAGGCACGCAAGGGAGACCGGCGCGGAGATGAAGGATCGCGAGAAGCCGAAAAGACATACCGGCCGACTGTCAGGCGTCTTGGTCGTGTCCTTCTCGAGGCCCCATCGCTTTTTCCCCACCCCGTCTCCTGCGCCCCCCTCGAGGGATTCCCTGGACGCTTCGGCCGGCCTTTCCTCCCGCCAGAATAAGAAATCCATGCGCACATCTGTTATGGGCCCTTTCCACGGATGAACCAGCGTCCCGGCGCATCCTGGTATGAGGGTCAGGCTCAAGGACAGCCTCCGCAGAAAGAGGGGAGGCGTCCAAGGGGACGGACCTCGTCACTCGCCGACCTCGTCTGGTGCTGCCAAGGCGAGCGACGGGCATCCACGTCGATTCCTGCCCAACTGGCAGGAGCAGCCCCGGCATCAACGGGAGGAGGAGCCAGGAACGGAAAGGGCGGCGGACACTGGATCCCGGTCCTGCACTTCGCCTCCAGATTTATCCCATGCGCGTGCGTGCAGCGGGCACGAGGCTTGAAGGGAGGCGGAAGGAAGCATGGGGACGAGGGAAACCAGGGCGTGTGGAGAGCTTCGCTCCTCCCCCCTTCCTCGACTCGTGGGGTCCTTCCACTTTCTCCCTCCCTTTCCAGCTTTTTTTTTTTTAAGGGGGGGAGGATGAGGTTGAAGTGCTGAAGAACCAGTCGAACCGGTCGCCTCTTTAGGGGGTGAAGGTGGGGGCTCAGGAAGCTCTTAAACACTGTCAACGTCATTCGAAGTCACCAGTTACTCTTCAAGATGAGGGTAACCCAGGATGAGACCACCCTGTGAATCCAGGAAGGGCTCCGAAGGAAGGAGTCCGTTCCTCTTACGCTTGGAAGAGACCCCAAAAGGAATCCCCTCTTCCTTGTTCTCTCCGGAGGGACTCCCTGGAGAGGGTCGCTTCTCTTTTCTTCTCCTGAGGGACCCTCCGGTAAGGATCCGCTCCTCGTTCCCTCCTCCTCTGAAGAGAACCCCGAAGGGATGCCTCTCCATTTCCCTGAAGGTTGCTTTTCTAACGGAGCGGCGTTGCATTTCTGGAGAAGTGATCCCCGAAAGGGGCATCGCGCAGCTCCATGGAACGCGATGGAGGACCCCCCTGAGAGAGAGGGGGAGGACAACTCCGTTTTCACTACTAGAGGGACTCCTTCGACTAGAGTCGACTTCCAATTCTGGTCACTCATCGGGGTCTCCGCCTTCCACCTGGTGGAAGTCGCAGCCAACCAGCGTGTCATCCTGCGGGGAGAGGGGGGACTCGAAACCCACGGTGCACTCCCCGTTCTCGGCGTCGGCGCTTCCCCTACGGACGGGATTTAAACCCGCGACGCCCGGTGCTTCCGCGCGCGGAGAGCCTGCACGTCCGCGTCACCGCGGCATCTCCTCTTCCGCACATTCTTCAAGTTGAACGGGAAATCTCCCCCTGTCCGCTCTCCTCCCCGAGTTTCGTTTCCTCACTTCTGTCCGAGACTGGCCACTGGAGGCGGAAGGAAGGAAGCGCTCCTGGAGCGAGAGCCCTTCGTCCAGAGGTGACGGACCCCTCGCGCTGGGACCACCCACCCGAATCCATCCGCGGCTCGTCGGCGAGCTCGCACGACCTCCCCTTCCCCTCTTCCCTGGGAACTTCCTCCTCTGCTGCCGGCGCCGGGCGCCGCAGCAGCTCCAGTCTAGGATTCTTTTGCACCGGAGGAAAGGAGGCGTCCGAACCCGCGTCCATCGCATATACGTTTTTCGCGCGTGCCGGAGCTCTGCGACGCGGCGAGTCGTTTCCCGCACCTCGGCATGACAGATCGGCTGGTCACGGAGCGAGGCCGGACTGATGGCGCGCTTGCTCCCGAGGGCGTGTGCCATCTCGAGAGCAAAGATGCCCTCATCCCCGCGAGAGCAGGCGGGCCGGCAGTGGACGACGCAGCCTAGTCTGGGGAGCCGAACCGGTAAGCTCTTGCCCCCTCCTGCCGCTGCTGCTGCTCACCCCATCGGTTCTGCGCCCATTTTTCCCGCCCCACGACAAAGATTCCGTAGTTCGGAAGGGAAGAGAGACAGCGCCACCTGGATCCGCGAGGTCGGAGGAGAGGAAGAGAACGGGAGCTTCCCCGGGGCGAAGCTCGTGGCGTCGAGGAGGTGCGAGCAGAAAGCAGCCGCGGGAAGAGAGCGTTTTGCTTCCGCCGCATCCCCGGTGGCGCAGTTACGCGCGAGCGCGCCCTCTCTCCGGGGCTCCAATGCTCTCGGTCGCCTGGTTCTTAACCGCGCATTCCTGAGAAAATCCGATGACGTGGTACGGACGACTATGAAGAGGCGGTTGGCACGACGAAGACATCGGGTGAGAGAGGAAGAGAGAAAGAGGAAAAAAATCGCCAACAGGAAACGATGGCAGATTGAGGTTCCTGTCACGTGATCTAGAACAAGCTCTCTTCGGGAGAAAGGATGGCCACCAAGGAAAGACCGATCGCTGCTCTTGAAGGTTCCGGGAAGAACTCGAAACTTCGTCAAAACGACATGGAGAGAGAGGGGAAAAGAAAAAAAACACCTCAAAGGCTGCCGAATCTCAAACATCCAGGAAGTGGATCCGCGCTCAAACACTCACGCTCTGGATGTCTCTTGAAGACTGGACCCCTTCTCCGCACATCTGAGTTTCCTCTTGCAAGGTGCGTGTACCACCCTCTCTGTTCCCCCGCAAGCGGGCCAAGGCAGAGCAAATCGAACTCTTGCGCTAAAAGACAACGGAAGCGGTCGGACAAGGTGGTGGACATCGTGGACACGGGGCGGGATAGTGGTCCGAGGCATCCGTGGTGGCTCAGGAAAGGTGAGCTCTGTCCGATGAACCATCCCGTTGACGCGCGCTAGCACACTCCAGCCTAGATAGTGGCTACCTTCTTGGCAGCGGCTCCCGCACTGCACGACTCCTGCCACCGTCGCGTGGCTGGCCGGATAGCCACCCGGCGTCCACTTTGGGGTGCACTAGCGAAGCGAGTCGCCCGCCTTCACTGGCGATCCGTTCTTCACCTGTGCCGCTCTCTTCCACATCCGTCACAAGGCTCTGGAACTCTTCGGCAGCGGCCGCCGCGATCCGCAACGCGGAGAAAGAGACTTCCCTCAGGCGTTTCCAAACGCAAGTCGCACCCTGGATGCCCCCGTAGCCCAAGCAACGACGAGACCGTTCATGCCGACAGGAAACCGAGCAGAGTCCGCATCCGAGGCGATCGAGCCTCGCTCAGTCGAAAGGGAGGGAGAAACGGACTGAACCAACATCCGAAACAGGTACAGATCGGTTTCTCCCATCACGCGAGAGGAAAGGTCGCTCCGAAGTGCCAGAACAGGATTCTTCCCGGCAACCATCGCGGATGACGAGAGGTTGCTTCGGTGCGGAACGCAAACTCGGAACAGGATCGGAGACTGAGGAGCTCTCGACACCTTCAGCGCAGGTGAAGCTCACTGCCTGAGATGGAGAAATCCGCACTCCCGGAGACGAGAAAATCTGGTGGGCTGACGTATCTCCTGACCAAGAAGGGGGTCGTTGGGGAGGATGGAGATGAGAAGCACTGAATGAACTCTCCGCCGAAGGAATTCAAGAGCACTGAACGCCTTTTCAGAGGCCTCTCTCCCTGGCCGTTGCCAGCTTCCTCTGCAAACGCTCCAGATGGCCCTTTCTTGTCGCCTTCCGTTGCTGGTCAAGGACAATGGGTCGAGGTTCAGGAGGGAAGGACACCATACGGTGTGTCGTAGGTGAGAATATGGATTTTTCAGCATACTCCTCCTGCTCGGAGATGGCTCCTCATCAGCCGCGCCCAGCCACCTCTAGATGAAGGGCTTTCTTAGTCCATCCCGTGCATCGAGGAGTAGCCTGCCCCAGCGTCCCAAGTGGACGACCCCATCTGTCGGAGTCCGTGGGCAACGAAACCAGGGGCACATCCCTGTGCAACAGAGGCGGTCTGGTGCAGGGGCTTCGAGACCTCTGGTGGTCGAGGAAACTCGTCCGAGGTGGTGCGTGGGATGTTGTCCGTCCGCGGGGGGCCTGTCACTTCGCCCAGGGAGAGAACATCGCCTCTTCGCAAGCAGGGGCGGCATGCCTGGCAAGAGGATTCTCTCCCTCGACAGAGTCCGGAGACGGTAACTCTGGAAGACGCCGGGTTCCCCCCGCGCAGAGGGTTCTTCGAGCGCGGAGTTGGATCGGCAGCCGCCGGGCGAGGAGGAGACTCCATGGAAGCGAACCTGTACAAGAGGTCCGGAATAGCGCAGATTGGCCAGAAGCGTTCCCGTTTACGCAGGCGTGCCCGGCCGTGATCGATGATAGGGAAGGAGCTCCGAAATGCCACGAGGAGACGATCAAGAAAGCCTCGCTATTGGCAGGGTCGGACGCTCTCCAAGACTCCCGAAACATTCCGGAGTAAAAATTCGGCGGGTGAGGGGAGGAGGAACGGGGATGCGAACCCCGCAAGCTACCGAGGCATTTGATTGCGTGGGGAGCGCGTGCGATTCATCCATTTGCGTCTCGAATGATTGCGTTCTTCTGCTCGCATCTTGTGGAAGGAACCTTGCGGTTTGCCTTGGTCGGGAAGTCTCCCTCTTCGCTATGCTCTACCAACGTCAGCGGTCACCGATACGTGAGGGATTCCTCCAGGACACGGTTTCCAGATCGCGCGCACTGGGCATGCATTCTCTCTGGCATGCATTGCATCGCACGGTGTTCACGTAAGGGAACCTGGATCGGTCTGAAAGACCCGGTAGGAGTTGCGTGTTTTTTTTTTTTTTTTTTTTGAATCTCCCGCACGAGAGATGCTCTCAGTAAGTGATGTAGGAATCTGCGGTTTTGATGTTAGCGCTCGACCGTAATCTTTCGAGCATTTAAAACGTGGATCACCCGTCAATGAAGGAGTGAGCGTGCTGTCTACTTGACGCTGACATACTGTGTGTTGCTACATTTTCCAGTTCCTGCTTTTTTGCAGTTCGGGGCTCCAAAAAAAAAAAAACACCCAGATGCGGGCAAAAGAGAACAGAGGATTCACAAAAGCGTGGTACACAAAATAATGCAGCACTTTAATCGATGGGTGCTGCTGCTGGTCTTGTCATGGATGCTTGTCTGAAGACTGTCATGACGTCTCACTCCCGGGAAATGGGGGCAAAAAAAAGGTGTTACGAAAAATCCGCGGAATTTCTCGAGACGAACACGAAGCACTTTCAAAAGGGGAGCTGGAGAGAGAGAGAAAAAAAATTTCTTTCGGTACGAAATTTCCTGCGTACAGTGTATCCAAAAGAATCGAAAACGAAGCTGCTGTGCTACTCGTGCTCTGCTGATAAACATGGGCTGCTCCTTACGTTCGCGCGTCCTGCACGTGTTTAAAAATGCATGTATCCCGCCAGTCTCACTCTGGGAGAGAAGACGAAAGCCGTGGCTTTGCTCTGGGGCAAACGGAGCGAGGAAGAAGCTCCCAATTTTTTTTCGTCAGTTCCGTTTTCGCGTGGGCGGAAGAAAGAAAGCGGAAAAAAAAAATGCATTCTGGCAAGCCTGCTCGGTTGCGCGGGAGCGGGAAAACAACAGCCTGACGAGAAACACGTGGGAGACGCGGTTCGCTGGACCGGGGGAGGGCGGGCTGTGCTTGCGGACTCGCGACGGCGGTGTGAAGTTCGCTCCCGTGGCGCAGGAAACTTCCATTAGGAAATCGGAATGACGTCGCGCGCGCGCGCGCGCGCCTGTGTGTGTGTGTGTGTGTGTGTGTGTGTGTGTGTTTTCTTCCCCCCCCCCCCTCTCTTTTAATCTGCTTGTAATGACGACTCGCTTCCCGCCTCGGCTCAGGTGTTCGAAATTAACGCGCGCGCACGTGCTGCGGAGCTTTGTTTGCCCGCCTGAGGAAGCCCGCGGTATCACAGTGTACGCGTTCCCGAGCAAATCTATTTCTCGTCGGAATTTCGGGAGAGGGAGGAGGGAAAAACAACTGATTCCTTTGATGCGTCCGATCGCCAGGGAGGGGGAGGAAGGAGACACAGAGAGAGGGGGTGGGGATGCGCTCCGCGCCCTCTCTCTCCAGCCTGTGCGATAGGGGGAGAAAGCCACACGCGCAGGGGTGCGCCACGCGCGCGCGGTTCACCGCGACACGCCTGCCACCACCGGCGGCGAGCGTCTCGCCGATTCTGTTTTGACGCCGCGCGGGTGGAATTCGTCACCGCGTCGAGAGGGCGCCTGTTGACTGCCGCCGAAGGGTATCGCGACGAACGATGCGCACGGGGAGCGCAACCGCCGCCCTTCGCGAGGGCGGCCCGGGGCCAGCGAGATGCGCGTCCGCCTCTTTTCTCCTTTTCCTTTTTCTTCTTCTTCTCCTCCTCCCATCGAGAGCATTCAATCGCATCCCTTCCGTCACGAGGGGTCGTTTCCACCTGGACATTAATCGCTTCTCCTCCTTCTTTCCTGCACTCCCCCCCCCTCCCCCCTCCTCCTCGTCAAAACTCATTCCGCTCTGCCTCCCTCATCCATCCTGCAGAGCGCAGCCGCCATTGATTCGCGATGGATATCTCTTTTCCCACAAGAAACATTACATAATTTGAAGTGCTCCTTGAGTGATAAATTTTTTCCCCGGGGTCCCGCGTCAAGGTGAGATCACCGCTGGACACGAGCTGGGCCATCCGCTCTAATGATGAGTGAGGGTATCCCTGCTGAGGGAACAGCCGTTCTGACATCTCAATGCCATTCCACCTGACGCTCGGCCGCGGTAAACAAGCGGCTCGCTGAGACCGCCGGACGCAGACATTCCTTCGGGGGGAGATGCGGGGGTGCTCCGGCGCCTCCTCGCTGACCCGCGGGAAGTCCTGTTCTCCCTCCCTCGGGAGGGGAACCCCAGCGCGCGCGCCCCGCCGCCCCAGCGAGCGAGTCGAGGCTGCGGCCCTGGTCCCCCTGTCGGTGCGGGGTGGACGAGAGCCGAGTACTCCGGGGGAGTAAGCGCGGTGGAGTGCGGCTGGCTCTTCCTGTCGAGGATGGAGGCAGACGGGAGGTGGGGGGACGAAGAAACCCGACCTCGCTCGCTCTGTGTTCAGAAGAGACGCGCAAGGAAGGATCTCCGCGCGTCCTCCCCCTCCGCTTCCTCCCTCTCTGTTCTAGACCGCCTCATCCGCTGCCGACGCAATACCTGGCTCGGAGATTCCGGTCGGGGCACCCACTGTCGAGCGGTCACCGGGAACGGCGTCGCTTTTCCTTCCCAGGCCGTCCCGCGCCAGCAAGAGCCGTCGCCGACGCCGTTGCCAAGGCAGCGACAGTCTCCTTTCGCGGGGATCCGAGATGCTGAACCCTGCGGGCTCTCAGCTGGGCAGATGCGCCCGGAACGTGTCCGGCAAGCACGCACGGCTCGTTGTCTGGCGACACTGGGGGAGGGAGGAAGGTGAAGATGACGCCGGGAGCTCTGTCTTTCCCGTCCAATTTCACACGCCCTTGCTCCCGCCCCCGCCCGATTCGTTCCCCGCCGTCGCGCCCCGCCAGATAAATCAGCCCGCGAAGTCGATCGGTGCGGAAGCTACTCCTCCCGGGGAGCCGTTCGGGCCGACGAGTCCCGCTCGCGCGGGGTCATCTCGGGAAACCAGAGGGAGCAGCCGGCTTTCCGAGAGCCCTTGAGATGCGTCTCGAGGGCGCGCCTCCTCGAGGGAGCGGCCCGCTCCCGCGTCCGGAGGTGGCCTGAGAAGAGCCGAGGGTTCCTCTTCGCTCTCCTCCCTTTTCTCCCGCTCGACGCCGGCCTGGCAACTCCGGGTCGCGAGCCGAGGAGCCGTTTGCCGGCGCAAGTCCTTTCCCTTCCCCTTCACCGGCCTCGCGTGGGCATTCCTCTGCCGGAAGTTATCGGTCCCAGGCAGGCGAAACGGAGGCGTTTCCCAGAGTCAGCGGCGGGAGTGGTCCGCCTCCTTCCCTCTGCTCGCCACTTCCGCACTCGCATCCCGGAGAACTGAACGAGCTTTCCCGGTCCCGTCGGTGGCGCAGCCTCCGCCTTCCTCTCGAGGGTCGGCTCTGCCTACCCCCTCCTTCGGTCCCAGCGGCTCGCTCTGCGGAACCCGGACGAGTTCCTCCCACGCGTCCCTTCCGCCATTCCCTGCCCAGCAAGTCCGATCCGGGGATTCTTTTTCCCCCTCTCTCCCTCTGCCTCCATCTCCCCCCCCCCCTTCCTTCCTCATCTGCCGCTCCTCTTGCTGATCTCGTTATCGGTTTTGTCTGGAGAACCGGGAGGGTCCTCGCAAAAAGTTTACTCTTCCTCGCGGCGGAGCGGGACACTCCGCATGCTGATCACGGGAACTAATTCGATTCCCCCCGCTCGCGTCCCGGATTCCTCCCGTGCTTCCCTCCTGCAAGAAGGTTCCTGTCCAATTCGATTAGCCTCGGCGAACTCCGCGCGGGATCTAACAGGATTTCCATGAACGCCAGCGATCGCTTCCCGGGATGTAATGAGGGGAAATAACAATGGGGCGGCTGATTATTCCCGTGTCTTGACAAGGGGGCGAAACGAGGCTAAATCGGCCCGATGCATCGCCTAACCAGGGATGCGCGCAAATTGTCATCGCAACCGGAACCTGCGGGATGAAGCGTCCGTTTGATTGGTACTGTGAGCACGTCGGGAAACGCGCCCCTCTGTCAGCACCGGGAGGGAGCAGGGAGTAAGGAAGGAAGGGGGAAGATGGGGAGGAGGCGAGAGAGAGGGAGCCTTTACTCCGAGACGTGCCGACTCCGCCCCTCAAGGTGGGAAGGAAGAAGAAAAAAAATGGGCAACGGCACCCTCGAGGTGATCCTGGTGGTCTCCGCTGAGAGTTCACCGGGCGACGTGATCTGGAATACTGGTTCCATCTTCAGGATTCTCTCTTGTCGGGATTTCTCCCTTCTCAGCCTCCTCCTTTCCTCCTCCTTCCCCACTTCCACCTCTTCCATCCTCTGCATGAAGAGTCTCCACTTTACAAGAAGAGGGAAGAGGAGAAGCACTGCCCGCAAGAGGAAGAATTTTCATATTCACATCCCCCAGGGTGGCCAGTTCTTCCAAGTCTTCGCCCTCGAACAGAGGAGGACGCGCGAGTGGCACAGCCCGAGCCAGCGAGCGCCAACTCCAACGGTTCGCGCGTTCCCAGTATCACTTCCCTCTCCTCCTCCCTCCCGTTCCCTCCAAGACGTGCCGCCCTTAGCCCTCCAAGTCTGCAAGAGCTCGAGATGCGCTCGCAGCTCATAGCGGGAGGCGGCTGAGTGACCGTTTCCTGGATGATCCTAGGTTGCCACTGCGCGGTGACGCCAGAAGCTCTCTGGCGAGCCTCGGGGCTCCTCTAGCGCGGGAAAGACGGCGATCAAGCCTCCTCCTCCCACACTTCCTGTCCAGAGCTCCTCGCTTCGGGAACGGAGGCTGTCCGCATGCCCCGCAACGGCACAGAGAGTCATCCAAACCTACTTCCTTCCGTGTTTCGCAGGATGCCTTGCGCGTGCAGGAAGAAGCTGGAATGGGATGCGCTCTTCGTCGGGAAGTCGAAGAAGGGGGGGGGCGGCACGCGAGTTCCGACATCCGTAGACCAAGGAACAGATGGGAGAAAGGTCTGAGACGACGACGCCACAATGGCCGAATGCTCGTGCCTGGAGCCGGATGGGTTCAGGAGCGAAAATCCAGATCCTCCGGCGGAAAGAGTCGGCATCATTCTGATCCCCGACCGTGAAACCCCGCAAGTTGCGAAGAGGGACAGAATGAGGATGGAGTCTGAGTGACAAGTCTTCTCGCCGAAACGGTCCAGAATCGAGGATGTGTGAAACGACCGAGGTGCGGTCTACGCGTCTCGGCTGCCCTTCTTCCAGCTTGATCACCGCCGTGGACGCGTCGAGGACCAGCGTGCTCCTCTCCGTCATGAAGACTAGGGCATCCCCTCCGACGGAAGACAGCGGCTGCGAGGCGCAACTCCGCGGAGACGAAGATGTAAGGGGCATCTACATTCCGGTGCACTCCTCCCGTTGCTGAGGGTCGGCGGGGATATTGGTCCCCTGACCTGAGAGTTCCCCAAAAAACTTGTTCTTGGCAAAGAGGCAAGCCTCTGCAAGCCCCCAGAGCCCGCGTCCAACTTACTGCCATGCTAACCTCGAGCCTTCTGCTCAGCAGGGTCAGGTCCTCTATTTGCCCTCCGGGAATCTCGCCTCGTTGCGGAATGCGCTCTGCAAGGCGAGTCCCTTGCGAGCGGTAGGGAAGAAGGCGACGGTCGGGGGACGGAATAAGAACTCCCTCTGAATAAAAATCCCCCTGCGTCCTCCTAGGGGAGACGAAGTCCCGGCGCGCCTTCTCGTCCCGCGTCCCCTCTTGTCCTTTCTGCCTTGTGCTGATGCGATGCCCGCGGGGCCTCAGGAGACCCCTCCGAAGGCCGTTTGTCCGTCCAGAAGAGGATTTCCTGGTTCACTCTGGAGAGCAACGAGGGGGGTCCCCCGTCCCAGGGCTCGGCCGGAGGAAATTGGCGACCTCAAGGGTCACCCGGTACTCTTCCAGACCCCTGAAACGGGTCCTCTGCACCGGTCATGCACGTCTAGCTGCCCCTATTGAGCCACACGTCGTGGACCCTCTTCTCTTGATCCGGAGACCATTCCGTCCCCTCCTCTCTCCTTTTCTCCAGCTCTTCCCCCACCCTCACGCGCGCACACACCACTCAAGAGGCATTTTTCCTTTCCCAAAGTCTCTGGTCCCTTTCAAGTGTCCAGGAGGCTTCCTCCGCGTTCCGAAGGATGTTCATGCGGATTTGTTCCTAGGTCCGAGCCACCTTTGCTTCCTCCCTTGACACGCAGCAGCTGACCCTCCAGGAGCCGAAAACGGCCATATCCGGATGCGACGGGTCGTTTATTTATACTTGAAAATCTATAAATAAATATAAGTCTATTTATAGATTTTTAGGGAGGGGAGGTTAGGCAAAACGTTTAAGTAAGACTGTGGGACAGGGAAGGGGACGGGACCTCGGTAGGGGTGCGACTGGAATCCTTGCGCCTGACGATCGGCGGCTAATGCATCTCTCCAGCATGGCAGATGGAGCATGCGCGCGTCGGAGGAAAAAGGGAGCCCGAGAATGCTCCAAGGCGGCTCCAGAAGTGGAACCTGGGATGGAAGAGGGAGAAGGCGGGCGCGCGACGTCGGGGCAGTCACTGGAAGAAGGTAGAAGTACGAAAACGAGAAAGGAGCAGACGGCGTCAGCGCCACTCTCTGCTGCTCCCGTCCTTGACGAAGAACCGAGGAGACCAACACAAAGAAAGGGGTTTCTCTTGCCCGGATGGCAGCAGGCAGACGGGTTCTGCAACATCTTCCATCTCCTCTTCCTTTCTTCTTCGTTCTCCTCCTCCCTCCGTACTCTGTCCCCTTCCCCTTTTCTATATCCGCCTCATGCCTCGAGAAAGAGAAATCTCTGAAGGAGAAGCAAGCCGTTTCCAGGGACCGGAAACGAACGCGCTTGTGCCTCCCCTCCCTCGAGGCCACTAGAATGGCAGCAGCCCTTATGAGAGCAGCAGCAAAGTGGCCTCACCTGCCACAAGAAGTCTCCAGGGAAATCGCCATCACCCAGAGTGGCTTCTAGAAGAATGGGAACATTTGATACCAAAGACCCCTGTCCCCAACCTCCTATCCTTTTTTATTTATTTATTGACCCCTCCCTCCGTTTCCTTCCTTTTGAAAGCCGGCCTACGTGCCGGTGGTCATCCTCGGTGAACTTTTCTTGGCTTTTCTTGTTTTTTGAGGGTGTACATCTTCCCTCAGACTTGTTTTTTTAAACTAAGAACGTCCCGGCGTGACTGGATTAAAACCTCGTTGCCGAGGGCTCCACTGGTTGGGACACAAGGCCAGAAACCCGGCCAGGAGTCAAGCAGGGTCCTTCGACTACTCCCCGTGGCAGCGGCACCCTCGCTGGACCAGTTGGTGAGTCCGCGGAGGCGCGATTCGGGAAACGACCCCAGGAAGGATCGACTCGCCAAGGAGGCGAGAGCACCAGGACGCGCCTCGCAGCCTTAGTCCTCCGTGAGAGGTGTCTGTCATGCTCGTGTCTTCGGAACCGACAGCGTCGCCAGATGCTCTTCTACCCGCTCCCAGGAATGTTTCCTTCTGGTGCTTCCTCATCCATCCCCCGTTTCCAACTCCTCCTCCCCCTTCCTCCCTTCCCTCCTCCGTACGAATCCGATCTCCCCCACCTTCTCCACCTGACAGGAATGCCAGGCGCTCTTGCGCTTTCCTGTTGCACTTCCGCGCGTAGGAACCACGCGGAGGAGGGCTTCCCCCCTCCGCTTGGCCAGCAGGCCCCAGAGCTCGCGCCACCCAGCAGCGAAGAGATGCATGCCGATCCGGGATCGAAGGGAGAAAAAAAAACTCTGGACGAGGAAGGAAGTGACCATGCACTGAGCTGGGATGTACGGGGGCTCTGGCCGTTTTCTCGGCAACGAGGGGAGCAGCGACTTTTCGCAGGGTGCGCAGGTTCTACCCTTGCCCTCGCGCCTTCTCCTCCGGCCATCCGGGCGTCCGGGGAGGTCGGCCCGCCTCGGGCTCCCGGAACAGGATCACGCTCATCTCGAGCCGTGGAGCGCAAAGGCCTCTCACTCTCTTCTTCCAGGCAACACTCCGGTTGCCATGACCCGACCTCGTCCTGAGAAGACGAGCCGTGAGTCACACAGAGCCTCTGGGCTCTCAGCGACCGTTCGAAAGAGAGCTCAGGCGGTGGAGACGCGCAGAGGAAGAGAGAGAGGACGTCGAGAACACGAGCTCGCTCCCCCCTCTCTCTCAGGACCCAGGAGCCAGTTCGCACGCGATACCACCGGGTCATCCGAAGAAACAGAGTTCGACTTTTCCCGCAAAGATCGGAAACTTTCGAAAGCGGCGCATGCGCAAGCCAGTAGCTACAGGATGGCTCCCGGGCAGCAGCACTCCCGTGATTGGAGGGAGAGCGACCCCTTGCGAAATACGATGGCACAGGCAGCGCGGGATCAGGGGCAACCTGGCGAGTTGGCAAGCGGGGCAAACTGTCTGGGAGATGGAGCTCTCCCAGTGCGGAAGGGCAGGCCTCCTGGAGGAAGAGAGAAGCGAACGACGAAGATCGGGAAGGGCGAGAACGAAAGGAAGGACCGAAACGTAGTGGAGATGATGACCGCCGGTCATTTCTGCTCGAGGTCCACCGCGCTCTTGGAAGGATGAAGCCCCTTCCCGCGGTCTGGCCTCTGCGCCGATGGCTCCGAAAGCACCTCTCTGCTTTTCCATTTCATTTCATTTTTTTTTCTTTTTGTTTCTTCGATCCCTGTAGCAGCCTACCGTCTCCTTCCCTCAAGGACCACCTGTTTCCATGGAAACCGGGTCTTGGAAGAGCGGTGCGAGTTCGACCTCTGAACCGGGACGAACTGGAGCAGGATTCATTTTTCGGGAACCAAAAAAAAAAAAAAAAAAATCGGTCCCTGCCTTCCAGAGGCAGTAGGGAGGACTTCCTCCGTCCCGTCCCGGTCCCCTGCTTGTCGTCGGTCTTCGCCGCCTCGTGAGGGTGTGAGAAGACCACGCGCTCTTTTTCCGCTTCCGGTGTCCCTGCCCGCGAACGCACGCCGCATCTTCTACGGATGGCCTTTGCGTCCGGGGCGCTCCCAGGCGGCGCATCGGGAGGGAGCGCGACGTCGCTCGGGAGAGCCCCTCGGCTCGGTTGCCATCGCAGACGGAAGGCGGACTTCCCTCCGAGGAGGCAGCGCGCTCGCATCTCCCTCCGATGGGAGCCGGCAGCCCCTCTCCTGCCGACCAAGACGAAGACCGCTTTCCTTCCCCTTCTTCGCTCCTCCTCCCGCCCCATCCCAACTCCCTATCGATTTTTTTTGCATCCAGCCCCGCTTTCGCGAGTCGTCGGACAGCGCGCCACCCGACGACGCCAGGAGAGCAGACATCTTTCCTCCGAGCTCCCACGTGACCCCCTGTCCCGCGCACCCCACTTGCTCGCCAAAATCCTCTGGGCGGATGAGAGTGCGTCCGCCACGGAAGAATTTCGCCGTCGCCCCTAGCTGTAAATCATTGAGCGCGCGAGGTGAGGTGGGGATTCACAGGTCCCCTTCCTCATCCCGGAATCCCAGGGGGCCAAACCGGAGTGCCTCCTCCCGCCGGTCTTGCCGCCGGGCGCTTTTCGCCCGTGCGGCCTTGTGCATCCTCGAGAACGCCCGAACCGCCTGCCGCGCCCGTGGTTCACGAACTGCAGATCTCGGGACGCTCCCGAGACCTGCCCCCCCCCCCAACAAATAACTTCCTTCTCCCTCCCCCCTCCCCGTGAACCCCTTCCTCCTACGAGGAGGACATCACGTCACTTCCTTTCCTTCCCCGTGCGCTCTCTCTCCCTGTTGTTGTTGGCATCACCACCTCTTTCCTATCTCTCCCTACTACGTTTACCGCGGACGCTCCCACCGAAAGTCCCCATCAGATCTCTGGGAGGATTCTGGGGCGAAGGACCCGTCGTGGACCGCGGAAAAATCCCTCTTTGAGTCTTCCGGCTTCCCGCACCTGCTGTTTTCTCGTGCGGAGCAGTGCCAAGGAGCCCGGAATGACCTGCGTGCGTACCCGCCTTGCGTTCGCTTGCGAGTGCATTTTTTTTTTTTTTTTTTATCCGGTACAGCAGGCGATGCTGTCTGTGCTGGCAACGCGGGTGTCGAATTCTCTCCTTCCAATGGATCGTTTTTATGGGGGAGGGCCCTTCGAGGTGGATGGTCCGCTGACTCCCCGCGGCCTGCCTCCTCCACTCGCCTTCTTGTGTCACTTGACGATGCTGACGCGTGCGGACTCTGAAGAATGATGTTGCGACGCAACTGGCTGTTTCCCCTCAAGTTCCTCATCCCGAGGATGCTCAGGGAGAATTCGCAGTGGATCCCTCTCTCACCCCCGTCTTGCTTCCTCTTGTTGACCTGCCGGATCTCTTCCTCGTGAAGAGGACCTCGGCGGGAAAAACGGAAGGACTTCCCCGGAGCTCTTCCGTTTCACGAACTGCTCTCCCGCCAACCGAGGCAGGGCAGGCAGGCAGAGAAGACCTTCCCTTCCCTTTCTCCTCTTGCTCCTGGTGCCTGCGACCTACCCTTCCTAGGCATTCTCCCCTCCCCTCTTCCCCATCTTTTGGCGCAGGAAAGGAAATTTCCGCAGAAATTTCTTGAGTCTACGCAAGAAAACTGCCAGTCTGCCGGATGTTCCTCGCACAGAGGGAGACCTCGGCGCTGACGATGCTCTGACGCTACTCTGCACGCCTTTTTCCTTCCGTTCTTGGGGCCCGCCCGGCTTCCCGAACTGCCCTTCGTGGCGCTGCGATCTTCGACTCGCGAATACGGTCCGGGCGAGCCACCTCTTCGGCAACAATGAGGGTGACAGCGCGTCGTCAGCCCCCAACTGAGCCGAGTATCTGAAACCTCATCTGAAATTCGTACTCGGGTGATGCGGGAAACCTGGTTCTCTCCGGCATGAGAGCTCTGAATCCCCCCCCCCCCTCTTCCTTTCCCCTTCAGTTGTGGTTGGTTGGCTTCTTTATTCACTAGCAAACCAATTCTCGAATACTTCTTCCTGTTGTGAATCGGTCTTCATGTATCGCTCGGGACGTTTGACTCCGAGTGCTCGCAGATTCTCATGATCTTGGAATCTTTCGATCTAGTAGCCACGTTTCTAGGGGACGGGCTGATTTTACTCGTCTTTTTGGACAGCATCCCCGCTGCCGACGAGCTGTTTTGGAGGCTACACGTTCCTAACCGCAATGCGGCAGCTAGCGACCGCATTCCGTGCTTCTTTTCGTTACCAGGGATACCAACGAAAGTGCGAGAAAAAAAAAAAAAAAAAGTGCGAGAAGGAAACGGGCTTTCCGAGGAGGGACTGTGGCAGCAGTGCTCTGTCGTGAAAGGAAAGCACCAGAAAGGCATTCACCTCCGTGGTACTTTCGTTCGATGGCAGCGTGCTTGGAGCAAGCGAGTGGCGCGGGAAGGAAACCGGCCGACGGGGAAAAACCGGGAGTCCTCAGGTAATCAGAACAGGTAATCAGGAGCAAAAATCCCCTTCCAGCTTGTTTTCATCGTCTGCTTGGGTATCTGATCACAATGCAGGGGGCAAGGAGGGGGAGAGAGGAGCTCCACAATGAAATGTAGGAAAAGGCAGAATTGCCAAATCACCATTTGATCATTTACCCCCTCCGCCTGCGGAAAAGCATCAGATATGACTCACTGCCGCAGGTTGGTCTTAGCACCACATGTTGGCGACACGGAAGTTGTGTTTTGTGAGCCCTGCGGTTGTTTTCCTGAATGTGAATTTGTGGGAAAGTCAGGGGTAGACTGTTTTCCATTCGCATTCATCACAGGTGAGCTCATTCGGACGTGCTCGATGTTTTCGTTCCTTCCTTCCCCCTCCCCTTTTCCCAGTAATTTTTTTCTTTTTGAAGATCAGATCAGTAACAACCTTCGATCGCATCCTTAATTCATCAATTTTTTTTTCATTTTTTTTCTGTGTGTCCTTCCTTTAAGCGCGCACAATTTATGCATCTGCATCCGGACTGCTGGGTGCTCATCTCCATGTCGATCTCGTGCCGCATGCTGCACGTTGGTTCTGAGGTCAACGGTAGCAGCCCACCGGTTGTCTTTCTTCGACGAGAGCAGCCAGAGAGCTGGCAAAGGGAGCAGTTCGCTGGTTGAGAAGCAGTGGCGCGCGCGCACCTTGAAATTCACCTCTCTTCGTTTCGCTTCGCGAGGCGCAAATGGCTTCCGCGAGACGCGCAAAGCGATTTTTTCTGCGGTTGGATCGCGACAAGTTGCCGGAAACGGTTCGCTTCGGGCTTGCTCCCCCTCCTCCCCCCACGCGCACACAGCTCCACCTCCACCTCCCTCCTCGCGGCAGCCTGGAGGATCGCATCTCCGGCGATGCCAGTTGGTTGCCGCACTGCTCGCTTCCTCTCTCTCCTAGTGCCTGCGACCTACCCCTCCTAGGCAGGCCCGCCCGGCAGCTAGCCTCCCTGCAGGTGGGTTTCGGAAACCGGATGCGAAGCTGGAGCAGCTGCGCTGGCGCCGAGGGATCAGGAGGCGACCTCAGCCTTTCATGGCGTCGCGCCGCCTCCCCCTGAACTGCGCGACCACTCGAGAGATGGCGTCATTCTCTCGTTTCGCCGATTTCCGGAAGACAGTGAGACGTCGAGGACTGCTGGGCGCATGCACATTTCTTGACTTTTCCTTCTCTTCCCGGAACACAGAGTCCGAAGCTCGTGGGCTGAGAGCTGGAACTTCAGCACCCAATTCGGATCGGGTATCAGCACCACCGGATGGCTTCCGGTACTTACAGGCGAAGGAAATGTTCTGGATCCAGCACGCCTCTTAGACTGGCATCCGCCTCCGTGCTTCTTTGAGGAGCTACAAGGAGGGAGTCGATATGTGCAAGGAAAGGGCTCTTTCCTCCATCTCTTTACTTGGGCACTGCTAGCGAATCAGTAGGAAGAGGTTCGCGCAACCGATCCGTGGATCAAACCGCTTCCGGTTTCCTCTCCTGATCCCCTTCTATCCCACCGCGCGGGCAGTTTGCTCCCCTCTGGCTGCTCCGAGCTACTACGTTCCTCTTCCAGGCGCACGGGTGTGACGCGCTTGGCGACGGCGGGCAGCAGCTCGAACGCCCTCTCGCAAAGCAGCTTCTCTCGCCAACTCGAACGTTGCTGACCGCTCGCACCTGGGGGCGGGATGTTTCGCAAAATCCTTCCCTGAAAGGTGGAAACCGAATGGCTTCCGCGCAGCCCTTTCTCCTCTCCGTGGGTCCCACATCTTCCTGGATCCGAAACGCCGTTGAGGAAGGCTGGCCGCGTGTCGCTGCCTCTTTTCCGCGCGCACCTCTGCTGGAAGAAGAAAACCAAGCTTCCTTGTTTCGGAGTCGGGTCGGTTTCCCGACACAGCAGCGAGGACGCTACTGATTTAGGACCGCCCGGTTGTCTCCGATTCATCTTCCATCGGGAGCTTCTCGACGCTTCGGACTCGGTCCGTTCAGAAATCAGCGGTCGGCATCCTGAGGTGCAGGAGCCAGGTTCCAACAGAATAGGAGGTGCGCGTCCCCTTCTACGTCCTTCACCTACACTTCCACGGCACTGCGGTTGCGGCCTTTGCGCGAAGCCGGAAGTGCGATTCCAGAGGCTGCAAGGATCAGGACACCGATGGTTGCGTAGCCGAGATGGACGGTGTACTGCTCCGTCCGCGTCCGACCCTATCGTTTTCGTTCCAAGAGGGATTCCGTCCATGGATGAAAGATGTCAGGATGGCGATGTCCGACTGAGGAAGCGGAGGGGTGCTCTCTTGGAGACGTCTCGCAGTCCCCCTCCCATGGCCCAAAGTCGTATGGAGGGAAGGTGAGGGAGAGGGAGGAACGAAGTGTGTTCTCGGGAGAATCGCAGCCCAGAAAGAAAGCGATAGAGCAAAACTCGTGCCCCTCACCTCGAACGCAACCAAAGCTTCCACGTCTGGGTTCTTGGTCCTTCTCCGGATGCTGTTCGCACTCGAGTTCATCTCCGCGGGTTGGCGCTTTCGCGCTTCTCAACGGACGTGCGCCGTTTAGAGGAAAGCGGCACAGCAGAAAGCAGAGCTCGCGTCAGCATTTTTGCGCTTCCCGCTTCGCTTTTTGTTCCGCCCCCCCCCCCACCCTACCCCACCCCCTCGCGCCGCTCTGCAGGAGATTCCGCACCGGTGAGCGCTCTCAGAAGCCCACAGCGTCTCGGGCGTGCACTCGCTTGAGGCATTCCGGAGCTACGCGCCTCGGTCGATCCAGGCCTGTGGCAGGAGACGGGCGAAAACCTCGCGTGCAAGGATCCCCCGGTGCGACGGCGGAGCTGCGGAAGCCCACGCCCCCAGATTCACACTTTGACAGATTTCCGAGCTCGAGCGCGGCTTGCAGCAAGACAGCTCGCACTCGACGGGAGAGGGAAAAGTCTCACCTCAGTGGCCGGCCCCGCTCGTCGGATTCCCGCGATCGGGGGTGTGGACCCCCCCAAATATATCAGGTGCGGAGAGCGTGAGTCCCTCCCCCAGCTGTCAGTGGACTGTGTTGCCCTCCGGCCCCTCTGGGAACTCTTGCTCTGGGGACCCCCGGAGGCAACTCCAGGGACGCTTTCAAACCCCTCTTCTCTCGCGACGCGACGTCCTTCGGCCAACGGCCTCCCTGGCAGCCCTGTGCTGCCTAAGTGGGATCGTCGCTGCCTGGAGAAAGCAGCGGGAGGATTTAGCGATAGGAATGCCATCCACCTCGCCGTCCAATTCATCAGGATAGCAACGCGATGGTCCCACCTGGAAGACAACATGCAGCAAGACCATGCCGACATCCTACAGAGGATGGACAGGACTACCACCCTTTCCGCACCCCCCAAAGTGTATTTATTTTATTTATTTATTTATTTTTTCTTTTTGTTTGTCCTCTCCCCTCTGCTGCCGTGGTGGACCGCGCCGGTCTGCGAACCGGCGTCCGGCAGGTCTCCATTGAATTGTGTGTGGTTCCACAGTTCTCGTTATATGTTTGTTGTTGCAATAAGCACCCCGGCGCACCAGGGTGAAAATCGAATACACGCAGTCGCGAGCGCCTTCTCCCGGGCGTTCATGTGGCACGAGCAAGGACTCGGGAAACTCTCGAGTCCGGAGGGTCACGTGCGCGCCCAGTGCTTGTTACCTGGGTCCAGTGCCTTAAATCATGGACAATTGGCGTGCTGCGCGTTGGGGACAGCCGTTTGCGCCGTCCTTTCGGAGTGAAGGTTCCCAAACGAACCGAGCCTCCAAATGAGGTGAGGATGCATGGAGCATGCGCCAGTCAGCATTCGAGGGAAAAGGAAGAAAAAAAAGGGGGGGGGGGGGGGACGGAAAAAAACAAAAGCGAAATCCAAAAGTGCGGGAACGGACATGTGCTGGGCGCTGGGCCAGGGAATTCAGAAGGAATCGATCGGAGATTTCCAAAGCTGGGAAGGGCGGTGGGCAATTCCTTTGAACATGTTCTCGTCGGTGAACAGGGAAGATGGACGATGCTGCTACCGTCAGGGGAATGAAAAAGCAGATCCGTGAATGCTCATTCACACACACGCAGTGTTGCGAAAACTCTAGAAAAAAAAAAATTTAAGGATATACTCTAAAAAAAAAAAAGAAAAGATACCAGGACACTCCAGACCAGGAGGAAGCGATCCTGTCGGTGAAAAAATTCCCCAATCTGTCAAAGAAATCCGCGTAACCGGGTTTCGTGCTGATGGCATTCCCAGAGATCGATGATCTCCCGTTGGTGGCTGCGGTCTCCGCGCGCGCTACGAAGCGTCGCGGGTTCGAATCCCGCCCGAGGGAAAGATCGACCCCGAGAACAGGGTGCACGTCGTGGGAGATCCGAGTCCCTTACCTCCTCGCAAGATGACTCTGGTGGACATGAAGGCTCTTCAGGTACGGTACCGGTGGAAGCTAAAAAACCGGATGCCCCCGATAAATGACCGGAATTGAAAGTCGACCCTCCGAGGTCCTTCCAGGAAACATCAAGGAGTAGCGATTCCCTTCGGAGTTTCCCTCCGGTTGTGCCAATGGAGCCGTTTCCTCACCACGGGGGAGGACCCCCTCTATCTCGTACCACGGAGCTGGTCGATTGATGTTGCCTCTCCAGAGTGTGAAGCGCGCTGCGCCCTTCGGGAGCTACCCTTCAGAGAAAATTCGGAAGCGTCCCTTCGGGGTTCTCTCTTCGGAGGAGGAAACCAGGAGCGGATCCTTTCCGGGTTCACTTCGGAGAAGAAAAAAATGGAGCAGACTCCTATAGGGGAACCCCTCCCCCCGGAGAGAACAAGGAAGAGGTTCTTTTCTTCAGGATTCCCTTGGCAAACAAGCAGGGCGAGGGTTCCCTTCGGGATTCCCTCCCAAGCGTGAGAAGGAATGGACTCCTTCCTGCGGAGCCTTTCCTGGACTCGTAGGGTGGTCCCCTCCCGGGGTATCCCCTATCTGGGAGAGTTCGATGCCCATTGCTGGCTATCCCGAGAGAAGATGAGCAAACGATCCACGTTTCCGTGCAAAAGAGCTTAGGGATGCAGAATCGGATATGGAGCCGTGCAACATGGGAACCATCTTTGGGGATACAGGCTCTCAGCTTCGAGCTGGACAATCGATTTCAAGAGCCAGGGAGCGAGAAATGACTGATCTGACCCTGAGTTCTCTCCCACCTTCGCTTTTGACCTAATCTGTGTCATCGTTCCGGGCAAGGTCATGGGATGAGCCATGGCATTCCCTGTCGGAAGCTCCGCACTGGATGCGCGTGTTCCCGACCGTCACTTCCCGTCCTTGTGGCTGCTGAGCCGAGAATCCGGTGACGGCCAGGACTCAGGAAGTTCCGAGACGCCTCCCGAGCGATCGCTCCCGGTGGACCGGCGGAAAAAGCGACCTCCAAGAAAAGAGCCTTCGCTCGGAGCCGATTACACGCGCCGATTCTGTAGCTCGGAGGCTCACCTGATGGGATTCGGGGTGCGCCCGTTGGGAGCGAGCAGCGCCTGAAGCCGTTTTCCTAGGTGACAGCTGCTTCACGGACGGTCGGAGGCAGCCGGGAACAACGAGGTCGCCAAATCGCGAGATTCTCTCCCAAACATCACATACTGCAGCATTCGTCAGGAGCATCTTTTTCGATTCTTTTTCTTTTCACGATTTTCTTTTCCTTTCCCCCTCGCAATAATCAGAAGTTTCGAGCAATCCGTGGATTCCCCGCGTGCCCAGAATCCCAACGCACCCCCTAGCCGTTCGGTTATTTAGATTAGCTGCGGGAGTGAATTTGAAGAAACTTCTGGTAGCAGCTTCCAACCTTGGGTTTCCAAGCACGCGTGACGTTTCCGATTTTTGAAGGAGTTGCGATGCTGAAGAGCCGATTTTCCGCCGAAGCGCGTACGTGCACGTACGGTACGCATTGTGGAGTTAGCCGTCGTCGTTAGGGGAAACGTCGATCGTTCCGCAGGCAACGCCAAACGCCAGCCGGGAGGGAAAACACGCCATCCCCGAGTGAGAGCGCGCCGTCGTGTGTGCAGGTACACATGCACTCCGGCTCGCTGGTACAGCTGACCCTACAAGTGCCGTGCTGGTTGGCGTGCTTTTTTTCTTTCAAGTCCCCTGCGCCTGGAATTTGTTGCCCACTTCCGGTAATGGGAGCTGCTGGCCGCAGGAATCAAAACGCTTGCTGCTACCGGTTTGTACACGCCAAGTCACGCCAGGGCGTTTACTTAAAAAAGAAAACACAAATGAGAGACCATCCAAGCAGTTCCATAAACTTGCTGGACGGTACCCTAAATAGAAAAATACGCAAAAACAAACAAACAAAAAGTTCATTCAGGGTTATTCAGGGAATGACCAACGGCATGCAAGCCGGCTTCTATAAAAGTAGGGAACGGAGGAAAGGGAGACAGTAAATTAATAAAAGGTGGAAGGTAGGGACAGGGATCTTTGGTTATCTTCGTTCCTTTCTTTCTAGAAGCGGCTGCTCATGGAGGCGATCTCCCTGACGACTTCAGGCAGGTAAGGCTACCTTGCAGCAGTCCTCACGAAGGTGGCTGCCATGCTGGTGGCCTCCCTGGCTTCGAGGCGATGTTTCTCACGAACCAGGAAAAGTAGCGCTGTGGATCGTCAGAGTTGGATTCGAAGCTTGGATTGCCCCAGGAGAACAAGTGGGAGAAAGTATAAGACCCAGAGTTACCAGCGGCACCCGTCTGAGGGTCAGGAAATCTAAAGGCAACCCGCACGCCCATGGAGGTGTGCCAACCCGGCACCAGCAGGGAGATAACCTCGCCCGAGTTGGCAGCGAAGGCGACGGCGCAGCCACCGCTGTCTTACGCGGCCGTGACAGCGTTGCAGAACACAACGGCGGTGACAATGGCGAAGCCGACGAAGCTCGCCATCTTTGAAATGGAACGGGTGGAGAAGTCCGTATGGGAAGTTGACAAGGAAGTCAAACAAATCGCGTTCCGAACGGGAATGCTGCTGCGACTCGCCAACGTGCGGGACGTCCACGTGGCATTCCACAAAGAGAAGGTGGATTTCCAAAAAATCAAAGTCATCGTTCCGTCTGCGATTGGATTCACCGTCTACACCGCAGACGAGGAGCCGCAGGAGGCCCTCATGGAGCAGGGCATCGTCCTCAACGGGAGACGGCTGCATAGAATGGGAGGACTGTCGACCACCCCTGTCTACCTGACCGGCGCACACTGAGGCACCAGTCAGGAAGACGTGTACCACTGAGTGTGGGAGTTTTTTCTCCCAATACCATGAAGTCAAGAAGGTTGCATTCCGCAACCAGGAGATCAAGGAGATCTTTTCCGAAGAGGCCATGGTGCGGATGAAGCTGTTTGCGGACACGAAGATTCAAGGATTCGTCGCCATCGACGAGCACTTCCGGGATGTGCAGGTGCGCTGCCGCCTGCAGCCCACCTTTTGCACGGGCTGCAAGGAGTTCGACCACCGCGTGGGGACTCCCCTCAAGGTGAGATGCTTCAAGTGCAGCCGAATCGGCCATGCCATCAAGGATTGCTCCAGACCCTTGCAGTGCTATCACTGCAAAATATCGGGCCACGTGAAGAAGGAGTGAGAGAAATACTCTGACTGGTTCGTGGTCCGAGGACTACTTCCGCTCCCCGAAGTGGAGGCGAAGAAGAAACAGGTGGAGCTTTTCCCCCTCAACAGTCAGCGACACGAACCTCCTAGGAAAGCAGCAGCAGGAGCCCAGAAGGAAAGGCAGTGGCTGTCCGTGAAAGATTCCTCCAGTAGCGGTGGCGGAAAGCCACGCAACCGAGGAATGAAAGCAAAAGATCACGGGGTTCAAGCGTCGCGCAAGAGTGCTGACCGAGGAAGACAAACAGCGTATAAACGGCAAATTCGAGGAAGCGTTTCGTCCGTACGTCCGCCGAGAAACAGAAGAAGCAAATTCTGTTGACTACTTCCACTCTCGACGCGAGGATCGCTACACAAAAGCAGACGAAAAGGAGCGCCTTGAAGCGCAAAAAGCAGTGAAAGCGCCAATCGTCGATACGGTACAAATCAACCCGCCTGTAGCGAGAAAACTAACAAGGAGTAAGTGTCTAACGAAGCAGGAAAAAGAAGAATCAACGGACTTTGCCGAGTCGGAAAGCAACACAAGTGATGAAAAATCTGCTGGAAACAGATGGTGGACTTCTCCCAGGCAGCAAAGGAAGAACAAGAAAATCCTGTAATCGTTGATGGTCTTTTGTCGACTACATCACAAAAAAGGAACTTGCATTTAGGGCGGGGGGAGGATCCCCTCCCAGATGTACAACAGTGTCTTTCTTCCTTCGCAGTGTAAGGACAAAGGGGAGAAAGCATCAGTGAAAGGTGGAATGCCTCAAGTGTTGCCGTAAGCAAAAACTAGAACTGAAGAACTCTATTTTCGTTCATAAAGGTTGCAATGTAAAATGCGGTTGTTAAATGAATTCACCCCACCGCTTATCAGAACTGGGGAAAATGCTGTTGGTCGCTGCGAGCATGATTCCAACACATGGCGGAGTGTCACCATGGCGCTGATGCAACAGATGGTTGCGATCACAGCGCCCGTCTTCAGCCCGCCTTGAGTGACGAAGAAGCTCCTCAGAAGCCCGAAGTAGGGGGGGGGTCTTCCAGAAGTATATGGAGCGCCGAAATTAGTCTCCGCCACAAGTCCTCCAGGGCACTGCGGTCCAGCAGGAGATGTGGGGGCGATTCAATCGACCTGCACCCTGAACAGTTCTTGGAGACAACTTTCCCGGGAACCTGGTGCTTGCGCTGATTGCACTGGGACGTGACGAAGCGCCTCTTCGTGTGCGACGCCCTTTCGCCTGCCGCATCCCCAGCAGCTCTTTGCTGCTACCTACGTGGGATTGTGGTGGCCTCAAGCTGCGCGATAAGGACTTCGTCTGCTTCGCCCTGATCTTCCTGCGGATGGCAGCAAGATGGCCCTACCTGCTGCATACTCGGATGGAACTTGCCGACTTCCTGGAAAGGATGCAGAGCACGCCCTCCAGCGGACATCGCTTCTGAAGTGATCCCTTCCCGTGCCCCCTAGAGTTTTTTTTTCTATTATTTATCTTTATTTTTGTTTGCCCTCTCTCCTCCGCTGCCGAGTCGAACCTCGCCGACCTGCGTGCCGGTTACTCGACAGGTTCCGAGCATTTTCGGACAATGTAGGGCCGATGGACCTACACATACATATATGCTTATTTTCTATGATAAATGTCCCTGTAATGAACCAATCCACTATCCTATGGAGGCTGCGCGGTAGCAATGAGAGGAGTTCTGCGCTTTCGGCACTTCGCCGAAGCACCAGTGACAAGTCCACAGTATGGCACAGAGTATCTACTACTGGCTGCGACTCCTCAACCATTTGAGCTTCCTCGGAACTACCAAAGCTTCCAAATGGAGTGGTCTGGTTGCTTTCTTTCTTTGGTATATGCGAAAAACATCACAGCAAGTGAACTGAAGAGAAATTTCACAACAAGGGCAAAGTCCAGGAAGGAGAAAGGACGGTTCGATCAACACAGTTCCAGCTCGAAATCCCAAACGATGCTCTAGAAAGAAAGTAATTCCCCATCACCCTTTCCCTTAAACAGGCTAGAAAGAGCAAAAGAGCAGAAGGAACCCAAGCGACCCCAAGAGCAAAACCAGGATCACTAGAGTAGTTCGGGATGATTTCTAAATCCTCCGACAGCTAGATACGAAACTAGGAGGAGGAAGGAGATTCAGAAGACATCCTCGTGTTCTGGATTAATGCTGCAATCATGGTCGAGTCGAAGGACAGGAAAGCCCCGGTTTTTCTGATCGATGTGTCAATCTGTTTAAGACAGAGGGCGCTTCAGAAACGTACGGATTCTTATCGAAATGCTCCTTGGAAACCAGGTAAAGTGAACACACTTGAATATTTGTGACTACAAAAAGAAAATGGGACCAGTTTTTTGAAATATGAAAATCAATTCTGAACAAAAAAAAAAATTCCCGAGAGATGTTGTTTCGGAGCCTCAACTTGAGCGCAATACGAAAGCGATGGAAGCTTCGAAGTCATTGGTCTGGCTGGCCGTGGAAGCGGAATTTCCCACTGATTGCTGGAATCGAGTCCTTCTTTGAACTCTTGCGGTTCTGAGATGGCGCAAAGGAGTTCGAACAATGCGCGCAGAAACTCATGAAACCAGGACAGGGTCACTCCATGGGGTGCAGAATGCAAGAAAAAGTGGGTGGGGGGGGAGGGAGAAGAACATCCAAAAGAACCAACAGGAACAGAGAGATCCATTAGCGCAGCCGACAATCCGCATGCAGAAACGAAGAGTGGATATCTGCGACGAAGCCGCCTGTCACCAGGAACATCAACCTGAGATGCACGCTCGAGGAATCGGAAAAGCACCGTTCTGCTGCAGTAACAAACGAGATGGCGTCCGTTCCATCACCCTTCCCGAAAAGAGAAAGCTGGCCGCGGATTCCAAACATCGAGTAGCTCCTTCCACTTCGTTCCGAGAGGCAAAAACCGACCAAGAGGAATGAATGGGACAAGAGTCAAACAAGAGCGAAAAGGAAAATCCGCTTTTGAGGGCGAGCTGGAAACTCCGCCCGTTGTCAGCTCCGCCCGAGGGACTCGGGGAATCAGCTCATCAGTTTTCAGAACAACCGAGAAGGAGCCAAGAATCGTAGGGAAGTCAATATCGTAAATTGCTGCTGGTAGCTGGAAAGCACCCGTCTTCAGATTTATGCCAGGTCTTCATTTCGAAAAACAAGCGCCTCTGCGTTTCCGCTTTTGCTTGGAAACGCAACTGCATCTCTTCCTACGCTATCATAAGGTGTATTTGAACTTTTCCTCCTCCTCCATACTGTTATCGCTCCAAGCCCGAGATATACAAACGCTTACCCAATACGCATCCCCGGGATGCAAAACGAGAGGAACGGCCTCGGGCATCCGCAGCATTTGGGGCACTCGGAATATAAATATTTCCTTCGTTTGGCGATCCTGTTATTTTCTCCTTTCTTTGGGACAAAACAAAAGGAAAGAAAGTCAATCCAACAAATCATGCTTTTAACGAAAGAAAGAAAAAAGAGAAGAAGCTGGAAATGTCCCCGTGGAAGGGAATCTGCTAAATCAGATGTTTTTTTGCAGGATTGCAAGCAGTTTTCGAAAGGAAAACACGGGATGCAGTGTTGTAGCGAGACCAAAACGCACCGAGATGGCGAGTACACACTCACGGATACGAAAGTGGAAGATCACAACATGAAAAGATATCGGTGACTCCTGAAAGGCCTGACAAAGAATTCTGTTATTTTGGTGTTGGTCCATCCAAGAAGGAATCTTGTCATCCTAACATTGCTGGGGAAGCAGGGAGGGTGGAGGGGGGGAGAGAACACGCACGCTCCTAGAGAACGTGACTGTGTGTGAACTTTCAGGAGAACGAACACAGCAACTGGAGAGAATGAAATCACTTGAAATCCCTTTCGAACGCATACGTGTGTTCCATCACACGATAAGAAACATATGGTCCTTTCTGCTCCTCCTCTGCGCTCATTGTATGGGATAGCACGGAAGCTTGCTTCATTTAATCATGGGGGCTGCTTCATTCTAATGTGATTTCGTATCTTTTCAACGACCCATACTACTAGAAAGCGATTGGTGAACATTTGCTTGTAGTTCATTCCAGAATATTCGTTTGCATCGGATGGCGCTTCTCCAGAGGCAAAATCTGCCTGTTCCCTCCTCTCATATGAATCAGCGGCGATTGGAGGACTGTGTTTCGAATGTCCGGAAAATAGTGTCTGATGGCCACCGCGTCCAAACCCACCAAGTCAGTGAGGCAGAATCGAAGGATCTGCGAAAGATGAGGTTTCACCTTCATCTACCCGGTGCACTTTAATCTTCCTACCGTGCTCCGATGCAAGTACCGAGGAAATCTTCTCCAAGGAACTTCCTAAAAAAAACAAGGAAGAGAAATCGATGGTGGAGACGTTACGCCTACAGAAGAAAACAATTATTGTTTGATTGATTGGGGAAGAGGCTGGGTACGCCAGCCCTTACATCGGGTTCTGATTTATACCAGGATTCGCTGGCAATGCAAATAGCTCACAGCGTGCTCAATGAAATTACCAAATATTTTGTGAGCATGTGCAATACTTATGAGGTCACAAATCACGTTCATAATGTCAGGGAAAATAAAACCCATGTTCCAAACCAAACAACACAGATTCCTCTCTTCCTTTCGAATAATGGACCGATTTTGTAACTATCAAATCAGCTTGCTCCATAGGAGGATTTTTTTTTTTTTTTGTAAATTGAAGTGGAGGTAGCTCCTTCTGTTTATCATAAATAGACAAACTGAATATCTTGGAGGTGCTAAGGTGGAATTCTCATAAGGTAATAGAACTTATTTGTGATAAATCAAAAGTTCTTTGCGTCAACAGTTGCAAAAGCTTCAAAATTCTTCTTCTAAAATTTGCACAATGCATTTTATGGATTTCATTTGATGCGTGTCATTTGATGTGCACCCTATTGGTAAATTTAAAAGTTCGATCACCTGCATTTCAAAGAAACTCACTTATACTCATTCCGGTACCGATTCTTTGAATTCTGAGCTTGACTATGGATTCACGAAAGTCGCCGATTCCTCTGAATAAATTTCACAAAGAGGACCTGTGGAGCTTTAACATTGAGGTGGTGCTGGACCAAAGCTGCAGACAAAGTGTTTATTTGCCCAGAACTTTTGAACGTACAAATCCGATTCACCCCCTTCGATACACACGCCATTCCACCGGGCTCTTTTTCTCAAAAAGTATGCACTGATGGAACTGATGGTTCATATGAGGAAACAAGACAGCATTCATTCATGAACTTGTTTAGAAAGCTTCCGTGTTCAACTCCGAGCAATCGTGTCCGTGACAAAAATCACACACCGGAAACACTTCACGCCAGTATTCATGCATGGCATATGAGTCATTACATAGTATGTGTGGCCGGAGTGGACGTGTGTGATTAATAGGATGAGAAACCACGCAGGGATGAAAACGACAAATTACCGATCGACATGGATTTCTCGAACTCACCAGAAGAGTTGTGTGATAATTCGAATTGGCAAGCCCCAAAGTGTTTCGGACAAAATTGCATTTCTGATGGTCTCACTTTCAATTAATTTCCAATTACTTGGGAGTTCACAAAATCCCCAAATAGATTTCCTGTTTTCCTTACTTAAATAGGAATCTGCTCATAATTGGCTAGGGCTACGTTTTCCTGCTACTTGGTAATCCGGGAACTGATCAACCGCATAAAAACTTGCACTGAAAAATCTCCCGGTTGTTGACTATCACCTCCCTAATTGGGATTTCGAAACGCATCTCGAAAACCTAGAACACAGCTGCGACCATTACGGTATTCATACTGCATATGCATCAACACATGTTAAAGAAATTACATGACACTTGTTGATCTTAAAGTTCGTCTATCCGCAATTTGGGATTGCAATTTTCATCGTGTACCATTCGAAACCAGCTTCTGATTCGCCTAATTCTTACAAGAAAACCAAAAAACTGACATAACTAATTTACTTCTCAAATTATCCTCTAGATTTCGTAACCCCCTTCTTTCTATTTCATTTCAACATCGGGCTTGCTTTCAGTTATTGAGGTCTCCTGTGTTAAAAAAATAAATAAATAAATATAAAACCAAATGTTTGCATCTATCAATGTCATTTCTTGCACTTTGATCACTAAGAATATAGAGACCTATCTAAGAATAAGAATATAGGTTACCACATATGAGACAATAATCACTTCTTGGATTTATACTACCGAGTGAACAGTTTCAACCATGCCTGCAAAATAGCCGCAATTTTTCTTAAGCTAGCTGAAATCTAGAACTTTTTTACTCCCCCAAATCCAGAACTCGACACGCTGTTTTTCTTGGAAGTGATCCAGAATTACTGCCCGAAGCACGCCCTTCAGCAAACCCTTTCCTTTCATTGCACACCATGATGGTTGTTGAACCCTCCGTTGCAGCGGTTGGTTGCACTTGGCAAACAAGAGTGCAAGTTCTCAGCAGACGGAGATCCGAAGCTACTGAGCCGAACAACAAACTTGAAAATTTCAAAAATGGGAATCGTGCAAGAACAAAATGCGGGTTTCTGGAGCTGCTGGAGTATCGGAAAGAGAATCCGAGAGCAAACGAGGTCCGCGATCGGGTCACGAGGCGGGAAACCAAGTGCCTGCGGCGAAACGGCACCAAAAAACGGAAAAGTGCAGCGGAGACCAAGAAAATCGATTGAGTGCTGGCCACAGCTACATTTTTGGTGGCCGAACATGGAACTGAGTGAACTTGTAGAATATTGTAGAAACGATTTCACCTCCCCCACGTTCATGAAAGCAAGTGGGAAATTTCTGTCGCTACTCTTCTGTGTGCAAGACATACAGTGGATGAAGAGTTTGCGTGGGCACTTTTGCAATAGGATGAAACCATCGGAACTCGCGCACGCAAACACGAAAACGTGACAGACTGTTTTCATGGTTCAAACGACTCAGGTTCATGCGTGGCACGTTACGAAGATATGTACAATACCATACTCACTTGGTACCTGCTCAACAGTAGACAATTATACCAACGCTGAACTCAGCAAATGCTTAGAAGAAAAACCTGGGAAGGGTCCCTGTGTCAGCACGAAAGCATCGACATCTACCACCGGGAGCAACGGGAATGAAAATCACCCAGAATGAAGATATCAGTGGTCATGGTTACTGAATGCAATATTTGTTTGCATCTTCGATCATGACAAAGGCAACGAAAACATCTACGAAACAAGAAGCATCTGCTTCACAGCATCGAGTTCCGGAATCAACCTGAAGGATCAACTGTGAGATTATGCTGCGTATAATCTGACCATCATCCTCATCAAACCGTACATGTACCATTAACAAGCCATGTTCCTTGGTGTTGTGCTTCAGTCCTATCTACCACTTGGGAGAAATTCGAACTTGGAAGTATTAAGAGTTAAGCTTCTCGTTCCAAGTATCACTAAAGGTGGTGACAAACACGCGACTTGGACCGACAGACTGCCAAACGATAAAACTGATTCGTTACCACTCAATTTTCCACGAATACAACAGCTTGTATACAGTTCACCTTTTTATCGACAAATTCGTCCTGACACTACAGACCGGCTAGTCTCCAAAAATTGCAGCAAAATTAATAAGGAAAAAGACATGGGAAGATCCTCATGAAGCCGTTATATTATCTGTTTTTTTTTTTTTTTTTTTTTTTACCAAGAGGAAGCAATTTGTTCATTATGTACATGCGTATTTCCGAAGGATCTATTTTTTAGAAAGATTTCAAATTTGCACAAACACCCACTGCGATGCCGGGAATCAGAAGTTCGTCGCAGCCACACGTTTATTACTTAAAATTTCTTATAAAAACTTGCACGCTTTAAATGCAACCAATGTATTACCTTGCATTACTTAACTCCTATGCAGCATAAAATATAACAGGATGCCCTGCTAGAAAAATAGCTACAGTTTTGCTTTTCACCTGAAGTGGGTGGTGGCCAAGCCCCATCGGGTGAACCAATTAACCGACCAAATATGAAGAAAAACGAGCGCAGCAAGGAGACTTTTTTCCGAGACTACATCGTACCGAAAGAACATGGCTTTCTCTCTGAGAGGATTAAAAAACCCACACTGGCTAGGTATGGATGGAGAAATCGAATGAAAACACGGATCCGTTACTGAAATATTAGGCACACGAGGACTCCAATTCAGTCTTAAGAAATAAGAACAACCAGTGACTAGTGGTAAATTTGAACTATCCGGGGTGTGCACCCGAAATCGTTTTTCCCCAGCTAGGAAACCTTCATGAAAACGCTTGCAGAAGGAAACACCCCAAACACATGCAGAGTTCCCTGTATTGCCCCTTATTTCTAGGGAGAGCGCAAAATTAGATTTAACATCAATTAAGGATGCACGAATAATGAGAAAATTGATCAGTTACCTAGCAGATATCCTGAAAAAGTGAAATATATAATTTAAAAAAACGCAATGCATATTCCACAGCCAAGGATTCAGAAAAGAAACTGAACGGCAAAGATATCATTTGATTGCGGTACTCAAATCGCAAATTAGAATCAAGCTTACAACACTGCAATATTACCCAAGAATACAGAAAAAAAAAAAAAACACTCCATGAAACTGAAAACGAAGTGAAGAAAAATCAATTGGAAAGGATGGGCGATGTTATGCAAATTATAAATAACAGACTGAGAATAACAAAGGCTTGACTTGCTATGAACTGAAGATAGGAATTTATGATGAACAATAAAAGGTTTCTTGAATCTATTACAAAAAAATGTGAAACCATCAGTTTGCTAGCTGCACAAATGAAAGCCTTATACACCCCCTCATGACTTTAATACCACAATGGAGCAGAAATATCAAACAGAACAAAACTGCCCTGCTTTTAACACTGACTTAGGACGGATCATAGGGGTGTGTTGTATAAGCAATGCTAAAACTGTTAAATGTATTGCCGCCAAACTGTTATTTGGCTGACCAGATTGTTGACTGAATAGCTGAGGATCAAAGATAGCTTTTGTTGAAGTTTAGAGATCCATGCAAAATCGACCTGGTTACATGCCTTACATGCCATCCGCCCATTTAACTGTGTATATCAGAATTACTCAGTAATATATTGACCAACATTTTTTCCTTCTTGGATAAATGATAACTCCTCAGAAAAATTCTCAATCCCAAAGGCAGTGATTCCACTGAGAGAAAAATGCACCCTCCTCCTTTGATTGAACTCAACCAACAGCATCAAGCAACTGCAGCTTTTTGTAATAGGAGGCCTCGACCCCATAGTTCAGTGGCCAGCATAATCTGCACAGAAAGCAGAATGACAGCTGTAACAAAGAAATTATGCCTTACTTTTTGTTTGTCTGAAGGTAGTGGTAAGGAATGGACAGGCACAAAATGGGGATATGAGTCAAACAAATGCTCAACTCCCACAGCCATACTGGCCTTCAAAACAATATACTGTGGCTCCACACCTCTATGCATACGACTATTACTTATATTATAATAGGCACAAACATGTCTCCCTTCCACTACCATCCTAACATATATTGACAAATACAAGCTTTTAAAAGGATATACAACCTCAATGCTGTTCTACGAATCAATTTAACTTGTGTAGTAAGTTTCAGTGAAAATGCAGAATGATCTGCATTTAATGACTTTGGAACACCCATCACAGAACATTTTTGTTCCTCTGAAAACACATTTCAGAGCTTATAATGCACAAAAAACTCACCTTCTGTTAAAAGTGGTGGTAGAGAATCTATTATAAACTCCTTGGCCATCTGATCCACAGCTGCATCTATAGGAGCAGAATGAAAAACTTTGGATAAAAGAGAGTCAACATGAGAGAAAAAGGCTCTTCTAGCAGGTGAATCCCGAATATTTGCTACTCCAGCATGGAAGGAATAATCCCAAGGAAGAGACTCTCGAAATGCAGTATCATGTTCAGATATGTACTCTAGAGATGCAGAAAGAAGCTAATCCAAATACTTGAAGTCACATGGTGGTATCTAGCTACTTTTTCCAAAAGATGCTTCCAAGTATGCATTTGAGCACAGGAAACAGTCATGTGCATTGAATAAGCACCATCCAGTCCAACAGTGGAAGCTTGATGAATAAATCCTCTTGGAAAGTACAATAAATCACCAGGATCAAGAGTAGTTTCAAGGAGAGGTCTCTCGAGCTGATCCAGGGCAATATCATCACTTGGAGAGAAAGGCAGGAATTCCTTTGACTTCCTGAAAATAATCCACCATTTTTCCAATGCTAAGGTTGACTTACTGAGGCTCATATACCTTCCAATGTTTACTACCTTCAAGCTGCAATACAAAGGCCTCAATGTCATCATAATGAGGAGCAAATCCCTGAGATTCAGGTGGGGTTAAGTAGCTAGAAGATATGTACATGAAAGAATGAACGAATGATACTCACATATTGGCACCAACCGTACTATTGAAGAACTCTTGAAGATTCGTTAGAAGTTTCCAAATTTTCTTACAAAACGCCTGAGGGCGCAAGAGACGAATGCTAGATCCATTATTATAAAAATTCCCTACAACAGCTGGATAAGCTCTGCCCTCAGGATTATGTAACTCCTTTTTCCCATCTACATATGATGTAACATCCACATGATGTGTAAAAAATATGTTGTTCTATGCAATGCATGCTGAATTTTATGCAGTTACATCACTCACTTTTCTTAGTAATGCATCAAATTCTTCAAGAGAAAACAAACCCTTATAAAAATCTTTGCGTGCCCTTTTAATTAGCAGTGGCTTTTTTTCCCAAAAATTCCTTTGTTTGTGATACCTATAATATGTTCAAACAATTATTTACTCACTTCTCAAAGTCAGTAATGCTTATTGGACTTAACAACCAAGCAAACACTCTCTTGGATTCAGTATAGCTATTTAAATGAATAGTTCCACTTTTCTCATTTGCTAGTATGTACAACTTTTCAATGTTTCCTAAATATGTATTTGACTAACCTCTTGCAGTTTCACTCACACCTGGTTTAACACATGATTTAACAGAAAAATCAGTGTGTTTTTTCTTCTTTTTCGGCATTCCCTTCCGCACATTTGAAAATCCATCTACACGTTTTAAATTTCGTAAACACGGATTAATCATGATTTACCTTTTCTTGACAAGCGTGACTGACTTCTACTCTTGGGTTTATCAAGTTTATTTTTCATTTTAATTAAAATTGGTTTTCTATCTTGCTGTTTTTTATCAGCAAGACGCTTACTATGCACAGCAAAAGCCGATACCTCGTTTGCTGGCTCACTCATCCTTCTTGCAGCAGGAGCAATGCTGGACGCACGTGCTCGGCTTTCGTATTCGGATGCATGTACCAAATGTGTGGATTAATTTGCAGTCATATAAAAGTTGGTTTCGTCGACCAAGTGAAAGTAGATGTCATATAATTTCAGTTTCATGTAATTTTCAATTTTCAGTTTCAGTAGACTTGTGGAACCTGTACAGATGTAGAAACTTTAATGTTTTACCAAATTATGTGCACTTAGATAATATGCGTCAACAGCACTACAAAAAATATTAGATGCTCTTGCAATGTATTCATTCACTAGCACAGACATAAAAAGTGGATTTATTTGAACATAACAAGTATTGTATGTTTTCTGATTGAATGAATTATTTAGTATGAAAAAAAAACAGCATATGACTTGGCCCTCTTGATCGTTAGATCATGTTTTCTGTTATCCATTAGACAAATTGTATTCCAATTGCAAAAGAGAAACAATGAGTTCAATTCGTTCTACAGAGGAGAATGCATGATCTAAAAGCAGTTATCTTGTGTAAGATGAAGAACAAAGACCAAAAAACATGACAGAGAAAAATATGCACATACATATTAAACACATTTGTCATTGAGCCCAAAGAATGCCTTTTGCACAAATTTTAAAGTTATTTCATCTAAACTCCCTGAAGAGTAGTAATTTCAAAAATCTATCAAGTGAATGAAATATTTTTTTAGACTTCAATTTAGTTCAGCTTGGGTTTAAGCAATAAAGAAAAGAGATGCACTGTTTCCCAGCAAGGCACAACGTTTGTTCTCGCTGATACGAACAAATAGAAGAATTAATCGGCATATGCTGTATCTGCGAGAATATGCTGTATCTGCAAATAACAGTGTTCTTCTTTTCTTGAAATGATATTCTATTCCATTATTCAAAAATGTCTTTCGTTGGGAAAATAGGCATGAAATCACTAAACAGGCATTTAGCTCGTCGAAAATCGAACTTCAGAAAGTTTCGTTGCCAAAACAAGCAAATGTTGACATTTTTTTCTTCTTCTAAGAAACAATCTCATCTAAAGTTTGCTTGCGATCTTTCGAATTTGTGCTCGAATCATGCACAAACGCATCAACTCAGGCAATTTTGAAATTTCCATTTTACAAGCACTTGTACTCTGTGTGAGCTCATGATTACAAATGCTTTCAGACTGAATTTCATCATACATTTAAAAAATTAATATGATTTGATGGCATGGTATTTTCCAGAAACCCAGTAAACACATGTGCCTTTGTCATTAGGATTCCACTATCATCCCCTTATTTGTAAAGTTTGCAAAAAAGTCCTGGATCAAGAAAAAAGAGCATTTATCAGATTTCTCTGTCCTTTACTAATAATTAGATTTCCAAACCAATATGCAAAAGTTGAAAGCTACAAAAATATGAAGGAAATTTATTCTGTCTAATTATTATTACATTAAGCAACATAAATCAAAAGAATCCATAAACTGAATATACTTTAGAAATATATTTTGAATTAAATAAATTATATTTTGTTTTATAATTTAATGATTTTCAGACATATCCATAGAAACATGAGAACAAAGAGAAACCAATATTGACGTAAGACTTCCTTAAACCTCGCATTAAAGCAAGGATAATTTAAAAAACATGCTTCTTTGAGTTTGCTTAATGACTTGATTGTAAACTGATCAAAGTTAAGATTTAGGCTCCCTAATTCTTTTTCTTCTTCACAAAACTTGAAAGAACTAACCACAACCAGTGGAATTGTGCATTTGAAGTTGAAGGAATTATGATGGATGAAAAGTAATGACTCCTTATAAACGAATACATCATCGATAATCTGAGACCATTTTGCCTCTCTCTTTATTATGCAAGGAAATCATGATCAAATTTTCGAAGAACTTGAGTGTGTGCTGCGTGCCAGGTTAACACGACAGTATACTTTAGTATTAATTTTAAATAGAACTTTTAGTTTTCTGTCTTTTTTGCCTTTGTTTAGTTTCTCTTTTGTTTTCATATACTCGATTTCTGTAGCAAAATTATCACCACGAAAATATCATTTCATTATAGCACCTCTTCATATGATCTTCAAAAATGGAAAAATGACCTTGATGGAAAAATGAGATGAGCATTGAGTACGAGCGGATCTTCCCACTCCCCACTCCCTCATGCCGAAAAACTGCAATCTTCACTCTGTTTTCCCAATCTGCCAACTTTCTTTAAATCAACCAAAAAAAAGAAGTTCCTGATTGAATCTGGATTTTATGAGTCTTGCTTCTAGGAGAAGCTCACTTTAATTCGGATCGCTAACTTACATACATCTTTTCTTTTGGTATGCCTTTTGAATAGCTTTGCACTTGTGATTATTCTCTAATAAATTGTGTAACCGTGAGCTGGCACAATATATTAAAGGAACAGGCTTTCCCAAAATACATTAAGGAATTGGTTATTCTTTCCTAATAATTGGTTAATCCGCATAATCATCACATTGTTTTTTTTCTATATTGCAAAAGCACAAAAGGGCAAAGTGTTCAGAATGTAGTTTAGATAAAGCAAATTCGGATTTTTGAACTTTTCCTCATAAACTAGCTTTCCAAGTTAGTCAATCCACTGGGTCCCTTCCGGTGAATTCAAGAGCCTGTATCTTCAACCGTGAGATGGAGCCCTTTATAGGAGGAGGATGAACTGCACAGATCTCGACTTGCTAAATGAAAGCCTTTCATCACATGTAAAACATAAGATTAATGCTCCAATACATGAGATTCTTCAAGTCAAAATTTTTTCCGAACTGCTTGAACCTGAAACTTCTCAACTTTTTGTGGTTTTCATTTGGATAAAATTGTTCTGATGTGTTGATTTTATGCTATTTTCTATAGAAATGGATTATTTCTGTGTTTGTATAGCAATTATGAAGAAAATGGTGATGATAGATTATTCTGTTGAGTCGTCATTCACTAATTTATACTCGGAAGCCAGAATGCAGCCACTTTTTCCTATTTTTCAGCAATTGTGTAAGATTCAGAAATTAGAATGGAACCAAACAAGATGATGAAACAGCAAATTTGGGGTTGGGTTACGGTCAGCTCGTTACTTTTAAGAATGAAATTTTGAAAAAAACATGAACTCTGAAAGCAACCTACTCGTGTTACAAAGGTAATGGCATTTCAACTAATTGTACATCACATCAGCGTACAACGCATGATCGTTATTCAGGCTGTAATTGTAAAAAAATATTGAGAGATTGCTGATTCTCACAATCATTTACTGAAGCAGAGTAGCTAGCTGAAACATTAGAGCTGCTTCCGAAAGAAGCATCGGGTGTTTTTGGAAAATAAATTCGGAAACACAGGTTGTATAGTAATAGCGGGTTTGCTGATATAAAATCAAAAAGAGATGGAATTCATGAGAAATTCGAGAACTCATTTGAAAATGACGGGAAAAAAAAATATCTCTGGCAAACATGCGTAGAAGCGTAAGGTGAATGCATGGCGGTCGAGCTTCCTTGTTATTAGCGAATCGCTTCTTTCAGGGAACGGAAGTCATGTGCGCGAATCTTCTCGATTTCGGTGTTACATCTCTTCAAGAAATCTGATTTGGAAACCAAAATTTTTTAATCTTATACCACGACGTAATCAAGAATGTAAAAATAAAAGCCGAAACCTTGAACTTGAACGTGTAGCTTGAACAATTTTCAAAATTGTTTCGTGGGAAATGCGCTTTCTATCGTCAGAATTACGCATTCGTTCGAATTCGTATTTACATAAAATATAGACTATGGAACCCATTAGTACAAAAAGTACAAAAAAGACGCCTCGTACTTGCTCATGGCTACACAGGCAGTCATTTCCTACATTATAACTGTTGCGTTGTATAGGATGTTTAGAGAAGCCATGATGAAGTATTGGTTACCGAGAAAAGCACAGAAGGGAAAAGGTCATGTTTGCACGGAAGCGATGGTCAACGGAGATTGTTTCATGATTTAATGTAGCATATATAAATTAGTTTTCACTGTTCCATTTTTTTTAACGGAAACCATACAATATCAGCAGGATCACAGCGTGCTTCGTTACTATGAGCTCATTCTCCATGTACACAAAGATTTATCCGAAGTTTTAACAAACTTCGGATAAATCTTAGCACACGGGATGGTTGCTGAGTTTGCCCCTGCCCACTTTTCTATGCAGATGTCTAATGTCGTAATTTTTTTTTTTATTTTGATGGCTTTTTTCCTTTTTTTCTCGTTACGAAACTCCAGAAAAATGTCCAAAAATGGAACAAAGTCTATTTGTGATCTGGGAGGAATCAGGGAGGCAGCAAGAAGACTTACAGCATCCAAACACGAGAAAACAAAACACAATCTATATGACATGCATTTGCCATTAGGTTTTCCAACATGGCTGTCCGCCGAGTATCTGGATTACGGGACTTCTCATCTTTTCCAAAGTTTCGATCTGTGTGCATGTTCAGTAATTTACTCCTGCACTCATGATTCTTCGTGTACTGAGCCGTTCTTCGAACATGTGTCATTTATTCCCTTACCATTACGTATTCATTCGTTCACTGCTTGCGTGTTTGCATACGGAGCATCTCAGTTGACCTTCTGCGTCTGTTTGCAAGTTGACACAAAAACCGGGAAAGCTGAGCACAGGTAAACAAAGTTCTGTGCACCGACAAGTTTCCAACACATCCAATAACTGCTTAGCAGCTGCATTGATTTTATCCAAAAGGAAAGGTGGAAAAGCGTGGCCGAAAGCGAATTTCCGAGTATCCGACGTCAGCAACACGGTGTGTCGATCGTCAGGCAACGACTTCATGACAAGTTAAAATGACGATTTAAATGATCACAGCATGATAAGTTAAAATGCCTATACTCCTAAATCAACTCAACTTAAGAGTGAGTGAGTTTTATCCCTAGTCTTCGCTTTTTTGTCTGAAGAATTCCTGGAACTAAAAAGGCAATTTCAAAATCAATCCACCTAAGCAACATCTAATCAAAGTCAAGCGTTTCTTTGATTTTTTTTTAAAATGCACTCCTTCGTTATCCTTCCACTTTTTTATTCAGAGATTACTGCGACTCAAAATGCTTGCGACTACTACCTTCACATTTCGGGTCCTTATCTTCATCGTTTCCTTATCTTATTGTATTGTTTGTCTCTTTGAGGTACTTTTATTCTGAGTCATTTTGAGTTACATCTTCGTGGAAATGCTTCAATCTTCCTCCCCCCTCTCCCTCCCGCCTCCCCCGTGGCTGGAAATCCTCCGGTTCTTCTGTGCATAACACTAACTTGTCCTTGAATATATTTTTTTCAAGTTGAAAGCATGGGATCCTTTTTGAATTATTCATTTCAAAAAGTAGTCCCTCGAGTATCATGAGATACACAAATTAGAGGAATTCGTCATTTTCACCGTTAACGAGAAGTCGCTCACATTTACTTCATAGAATTTAATTTCGTCTTAAAGATAGTGGGAATCCATCTGCAACAGATTTGTATTGTTCTTGCACTTTTTCTTAACATCCCTTATTGAACTGTAAAGCGGTGGGCCAAAAACAGTCAAACACAGACTTGTCAAACACTACACAGTGACCAATAATTTAGTAACATTTCAACCATTTCTCAAGTAATTGTATCGTGAAATAAGATGTGAAATGTAAATGTTGACCTAGAAAGAGTTTTACTACGGTGGAAGCAGAAGTCTGTATAGTGCTTTTTGCCTGTTACTGCCAGGAGCTGTCTTTGTCGTAATGAGGAAAATTTCAAGAAATATTCGGGTACATCGCATTCTTGACCAGGCAGAGTCAGCTTGGAACAAGACATAATGTCCTAATGCCTTTACTTTTAGTCCCTCTCTTCTGCTTTCTCATAAGAAAAATATTTGATTTATTCCAATCCTAAACAATTGGGATTTATGCGGTTCACTGACTAGTTTTGGATTAGAATTGTCATTTTTGTGTCAGTTGTGTGTTATTGGAAAAAATAAAACGCCATTACATCTTTAAAACGCCATTCCTTTTCTTCATTCACAGAAGGGCCATTTTTTTAAAATCAGGATCAGTTTTGTAAATATCATTAGAATCTGTGTGATGGGATCTTTATTTCTAATCTACCTGGTCTGCCTTGGTATAAGATTCCTTAGAAATTGCTAATACAGTTTTTTCCTAAAATGCAAATCGATGTTTGTCATCTACCTTTTATCTTTTATTAAAAATGCTACCTTTGCCAAGGAACTTTGGATGTTTTGAGTGTGTCAGACGAGAGACTCTTATTGGTTATCGGATGGCTATTTTGCATAAAACTAAGATCATGCCTAGGAATTTTTAAAAATAATTGTTTTGGATCGATGAAAAATCTTTTTAACGATTTCTATAACAGAGATAAGACCATTGTAGATAAACACAAGACAAATTACCTCCAAAGTGTAAAAAATGCTCCAAAATTGTTTATCTTTTTAACGATTGAGAAAAGTTAGCTTTATGGATGGTGTTGTGACATCAAATGTAATCATCATGTAATTCCACCATGACGTAACTAGCCATGTCGTCAAAAAGTGACCTTAAGGAAAACAAATATTAAAAGCTGTGTGAAACTTCGCATCTGTATCTTATCACTGTTTTCCACTTACTTTGAATGAGAAATAGATTGTGATATCACAAGAAATTATAGAATGAGATTGAGTTTGCTTTTTGAATTAAAGTGCTTGATATGACGGAATCTAAGCATTTGATGATTTTCAGTAAAAGTAACTCCTTATTTCAGCGTTCTGACGGTAGCTGATATCATACTTTTCCAGAAAAGTGAAGTTTCCAGCCATCACTTCATTGTCCTACGTATTTTCGTAAATATTCTGTCAAATTCCTCGTTCCTGTTGAGCATCGAAATTTCTGCGAATGGTGCTGTTCCCATCTGCTTACTTTGATCTACTGGATTCATCTGTGTCAAAGTGATGTCAGTCCCTTGGTGTGATGGTTATAAGTCCTGCAATTTTAAACCTATTGCCTTCCCTTCCCTTTATCTTCTTTGTAGATAATGTAAGCAAACTTTTATATCCTTGCAGATATTTGCAACATATGAAAATCAAAAGCGGTGAACATCTTAAACTATTATAATTATTAAACTCTTCTACTTTTTCGAAGATAATTCTTGAGATCATTTCTATTTGAAGGCTAAATCAAGGGAGACTTTTTAAAGAAGTGAAAGGATTCACTATATTTCCATTTCTTGAAGGCGATGTTGCTTCATTCTTAATGTTGATAATATGAATCACAATTCCTATGCAGTTGCTGGTTCTAACGAATACTCTTGATATTTCATCAGAAAATTGTAGTTCAAAAAAAAAAATACAGTGCTAGTGAAAAATTACGAAATTATTCGTTTCATTAGTAGCTTCCGTTTGCATTAAGTACGGAGAAATCGGAGAAATCTGAATTCCCAATTGGACCTAGATGTAGTGCTAGTAGAATTTCAAGATTTCCAAAAGACTTCGTCTGCTTCCTCTTTCTGGAAAAAGGATCGTTTCCTTTTCCTGTATAATGAGAAAATTCAGAACAGAGCATATCTGAACACATATTGGGGCATAATCTAGAAGCAGTATAATCTATAGAAATTACTTGTAAATTATTGAAGACACAGGAGACATTGGTTGTGCTCTATTCATTTGTTCATCTGTTTGTTAATTTATTTGGAAGGAAAAGACTGAATTTTGAATTGTCTGTCCAATTTAAATGTTTAGATTAAGCCTGACGTAGAATCCCTGCAAAATTGAAGTTTTGTGATAAAAGTCGTTTGTACATGTGGGGATTTCACAAATGGTAAGTCAAGCATTCTTATGAAACTAACTAATTGTAAACTTGTATTCATGGTGTTACGGGTAAAGGCCTAGTACTTCGTGTCAATGATCGTTTCGCATGTTCACAAAGTCTTACGACCAAAACCATATAAAATTTCATTTTCACGTCCAAAAATTGCTCTCAAATAAAGTCATCTACTTGGAGCTAAGTCAGCGTTCTCGGTTAAAGGGCAGTTTTAGTAAAGCCTTTCTGATGGTCACACGATGGCAAATTCTGCCTATTTGCAAGTGTTGCCATGTTTGCATTTCATTTTCCTGGGAAATAGTTGTTTCTTTTTTCTTTTTTTTTCCTCTCCCTTTCGAGTTGCCATGAAATTTGGTAGAAATCCAAAGTCCTATTGACATGTTACGGGTGCACGATTGACGAGTGCAGCAGTCCCACGGGCAAAAATGCTGTATGGCTTACGGCTGTATGACGCAGGACCACCTGTTGTGCTGAGGAATTCTCCGTTAATTGCAACATATGGTGCCAACTGTGCGTTGCCTTCAGCTGGAATGCTGATCTCTTAAAGCCGAATCGTGAGAGTTCAGTTTATTTAAAAAGTATGCACTTATATTTCTGAGGATTGAAGCGGTGTGTACGTTGAAGTGAATGTTTCTGCAGATTATTGTTTCACTAAGCATGCCCATCATAAGTAGGTCCTATTGATTGTGTTACCTTGATTCCAAAAATGATGTTGCCCAAAAGAAACATTTTGAGTGGACACCGAACATGATATATGTAATAAGTAATTTGCTGCTACGAATGAATGACTCCTGACATCTTAGGTAAAATTATTGTCTAGAGATAGAAATTTTCTGGAAACGAAACTTTAATTTTTAAAACGTTGTCTGTAGCCACGTTTGACAAGTGATGCTATGTCAGAGGATCGGAAGTTTGTAATGAAAGTAGAATGCGTTTTCCCGAAATTTCCTTTTCTATAAAATCATTGGGTGAAATTTTCCTCAAAATTATTTTTTCCTTGTTATTCCAGGTAGTTTTTCATCAGAGGTAATGGTATTAATAAACACTAGGTCAAAAGTTGTTTTATTAAGTGAAGTCGATTAAAGTATACATCCATCTTGGATTTCCATATCCAATTTAGATACACTTGTCATTGAATGTAGTAAACTTAGACATACTAAAATAGCTTTAAAATGATAGCCAACGAATTATGAATATGACAAGACTGTTACACTTATCTGCTGTTATGGAATATGTGCTTCATGGCTCTAGGATATCTGAAAACTGATCTTATTTCAAACCACATGGAGGAAACTTCAGAAGCCAAACTATCAAATTCAGATAATGATGCTGATGAAAAATCAGAATTATTAGAAGAATATAAAGGAACTGGAATGAAAACATCTTATGATTATGAAAGGTAGTTCAGTGTATTCATTAAAAACTCTTAAAACAGCTGCTAAATTTTAGAAAAAACTGGCCTACGCAACCATACTTAGGTGAATGTGAAGTGAGTCAGGAACAACTCAGTACCTCTTTGTTGGCATTAACAACTCATTTTGCTCAGGTAATTTGGAATCATCAACAAATAGCTGTAATCTTAAGAAGTTCAGGTGAATTATGCATAAGTGTAGTGGAATGCAAGCTGTGCTCATTTTTCCATGAGACCTTGAAATTGAGCATTGTAAATTTTGTCAGAGTTACATACAGCATGATGTTTTAATGTCTGAAGAAGAGAAATTTCAGTAGTGCATGATCAAATGTTGTTCCTTTTTCTCTTCATTATTCTTGATTATTTCTTCTATTCTGTATCTCTTGTGTTAACTTTCTTCTGAATATTTGAGATTGAGAAATACATGAAAGTATAAGTACAAGAGCTGCAAGCAAAACAACAAGCGAAGCTCCATTTTAAATGTTTAATTACAAGTACATCTGTTCATACTATGCATTTATATAAATTTCCATAGATATGTAAGAATTTATGATGCCAAGCTATGTAGTACACTATGAATGAGTTTGGTCTTTGCAGGTCCAATTTCGTCTGCAGCAAATTATCCGTTCTCCCCCAGAGAAAAAAGAAGAATTATTGAAAGATCTGGAAGAGTTTTCTTTCCGAGGTTTACCTAGTCTTCATAAACTGCATTTGAATGTACAAGAAAAGTCAGCTGTTGCAAAGGTTTGTAACAGTTTTGCATGTGCTTGCAACTAAAATTTTTAAAATCAGGAAGAAGAGCAGTCTTCAATCCAGCAAGAACTTATTACACAATTGAAATCTCAGGTGGAAGAGTTAGAGCAGTATGCTTATGAATTGGGGTATTGTGATCCTCCACAGAAAGTACTGTTAGAGAAACAAGCTATCATTCTGGGTACTAACAGAATGTTAGAGCATTATGAGTTTTACTTCTTGTAGAGGAGTTACGCAGGCGCATAGCTTTGGATGTGGATAATCTGGAGCAGATAGACAGTGATGGACTGAGGCATCATGTCAATGAAGTCATAAGACAGGCATGTATCCTGTATTTGCATTTGTTATTATGACCTTCTTACCACAGTTTATGAGCCCTTTGCATGTGAAGGATCATCTGGTTGAGCAGCTGAAAGTTCAAATTAGTGACCTTGAGAGATTTGTCCGTTTTCTGAGAGGTCAATAAGAATTGTCCTTTCTTGAAAGAATGTATTGATTTCAGGAGCTGATGTGAAATTCGAAGCATGTACTTGTAGCCTTGAATGCCCAGTACACCAGAGAAACAAAACTTTCAAATCCCAGTTCACTACAGCTGATCAACAGGGCAAAATGTGGCAGAATATTATGCACCACATGCTGCTTCTCCTTCATCTATTCTCTTTAACCTGCAGTAGTCCAAAAATTTTTCCTGCTAGTAAATTCAAGACAGCTCCTAAAAGACATTGGGGCAATATTCGTACATGTTTAGACTTGGCTGCAGAGCACATACTGGAATTGGCTAAAGCTCAGGAGCAACCAGCAGATTCTGATTATACATCTGATTCAGATGATGACGTACTTAAAGAGAAACTGGTGCATGCTGTTCGTCGTGAACTAGCTCCTGCCATTCGGGATCTGTTGCAGCATGGTCTGGTACACAAGGATACAAGCACCAATTTGGTCACTCTCCTGTCATGTGTATCTGAACGCCGCCCTTTGGGTAAAACTCCCATGCATGCTTGGGGTTTGCTTCTGTGCTATTATGAGCTGAAACATGGAAATGAATTTAATGCCCTGCCTGTTCACCGACTATCACAGAGCTTCAACTTAGATATAGGGGGCAGTATTGCCTTTACTAAAAAACAAGTAGGTTAGCAGAAACAGCGATATTTGTCATATTTGCTTTGTGTAGTTGCTGCTGAAGACTATAGGGGATGTGATCAGTTCTCATGGTCCTTATAAAAGGAGTCCTGATGCTCACTTTAAATCATTTATATGTCAGGCTCTGAAGTAAGCTTGTGTATGTTGTCTCTCTCACTTTCAGGCTATTTTAGTTGTGGAATGTTGGTGTCATGGCTGAGATTGATTTTAAGGGCTAAGCAGCTGGTGAATGAGCACTATCAATCATGGAGTTATGTTGCTCAAACAGGTTAGCAGTAAATTCTCTAAGAAATGCATTTGACATTTTACCAGGATTTGAGGATTCACTTAGCACTCTGGAGAAACTTCAAGGCATTAAGTTCACTCTCCCTGTTGATTTGGCCATTCGTAAGCTCTCTAATATCAAAGATTTATTTTGAACTCCTTTCTGTTTCTGGGATGTTGGGATAACCAACAGTTGGCCACTCTAGTTAACCTATGTCTGTATTTTAACATACTAATTCAAATTATATTTCTAACATTTTTGCTGCTGCTTCTAGATGTCATAGTTTTAAGAAGTGTAGTGGTTTCTAATATGTCAGTATGCTAGTCCAAGAGCACAAATAGCTCTCTACATTAATCAATCTAATGTTCTCTCATATTTATTTATTAACAGACAATAAAGCTTTATTTTATATTTTTATGTTTGTGATCTCAAACTGAATTGGGCATCCTTTAAAAGTGAGTCATATATTAGCTATTGTATTATACCATGCATGAAGAGTATGCACGAATAAATTATCTGTCAACTGTATATACCTGACATGAATAAAAGTTTTGGAACTTGGGAGCAAAAATTTTGTATGATAGATGTGACTAGACATGTCAATGTTGATTGTCCATAATAGAAATTTTGTAAAGCTTAAGTAATCCCAATTAACAGGTAGACATAGATAGATGGAGTTCTCATGAGTTTCTCAATTTAGTAAAAAGAATACAGTACACTATCCATAATTGATTCTGTATTGAGAAATTGCAGTTCGAAGAATCAACTATTGTACATGTTAATATTTCACAGAGAAGTTCGCTCATGTCCTAGCATTTTAATAACTTCCTTGAAAAAATATAAGTTAAGAAAATACAGCTTTTTTGCATTGTGCACCAATTTCTATACCAATGATGCTTGTAATATAGTTGATGCTCTCTAACATTCTGAGACCATTAGCATGTTCTTTTACCGGTGCATTCATGTCAACAAATCTTATTGTTCCCAGTTTTTATTTCTGTGTAGTACAGACAAATGGAAAACCATGGCTTAAATGTATTGGTACTTGGTATGTTAAGAATGATTAATATGGATAAAATCTGTTGTTAGCCAGTCTGACCATTACTTCAAATTAATTGTAAAGCTCAAAAAGGATATCCTGTCATGATATAACATGGCCATGAATTTTCCATCCCTGCAATGCTAGTAAGCACAAGTTCCGATATGCTGAGACTTATGGAAAGATTTGATTCCGTTTTATTAAATACATATGTGGTGATGCTTTGTATGTAGAGTTCAGTGTGCCTAGAAAATTGGTTGATGCGAATGAAGGCACTTACAAATTAACACTTAAGACAAAAAGTGATTATAATTTCCCTGGCTAATTACAGGATTTCGTAATCTAGGAATCGCAAACTGAATTCATTCCTAAATCAAGTCACATGTTGTAACTGATATCATCAGCCTTTGCTTTTCTCCTTGTATTCCCTGCGGTTACCAACTTTAGTGAGATACTCAGTAACCATCAGAGTTTTGGAATGCATCGTAAAATCTAGTTGTTTGTAAATTGCCACAATTCATCGACTGAGTCACCAGTCTACTGAAACCTATTACTATGGATATTTGCATTCGGTTGCGCAAACTCTATTTGCACAGGTCTTTGATGATTATCGAATTCACAAATTGCTGTTTATCAGTTTATCACCCCATACGGTAAAGCTCCATAAAAAACCCCCCTCTTTTATCCAGTGTTTAAACATTGTATCAAACAAACTCTGCAAAAAAGTGATTAGAAGGAACGCATTCCGTTCCTCGTTGGCATTTGTAATCGGATGGCAAAATATGCCCGGTGCAGCGTAAAAGTCTTATACTATTTCGTAAGACTTCAATGTATGTTTTGGAAAAGCCATCTCGGATGCAGCAGCAAACCGTACCTCTCACGGATATTGTAATGACTGCCGAGATGCTAAGGTCCGCATCTTGCACGTCGTTAAGGTGCGTCTTACGGTTGGTTACGATTCGAAATACGTTAAGCAAAATCTTCGCCAAAAAAGAAAGGGACAGTTTAAATCTATGCATGCGATATCCGAATCCCTTTCATGTTGCCTAGAGGGCATTTTCCCACTTCCCTTAAACAAATGTGGCCTTTCTTCGGTCAAACTTCCGACTCAAATTTCGATTCTACAGGAAGAACACGAAGGTTAAAGGGGCATCCTCCGGGCACTGCTCTTCTCGAATTTTGCATTACGTTCAGGACAAATTTACTATCACGCGATAGTTTGTTCTTTAGTGACTGTACTTTGACTGGACCTCCCATCGTTACAGCAGTGGCATAAACTACCATAAAGGGGGATGCTGCTGCCCTTCTTTTTTTTTTTTTTTTTTTTTTTTTTTACCAAGTGCAAATGCAGCCACAATGTGAAAGTGACGAAAAGCATTTACGAAACTAGATAGGATGAGCCTAATGGATATGGGAGACTATTGAAAAGAAATATATATCATTTCATCGACCGGTTCTTCGTGAAAGAACGTGGCATGCCGAGGATCACGCAGAAGGGAGGCACCTCCGTTGAAATGGTGCCTTGCAGTGCAGCATTCCCAGGTGTTTCTGTTTTTTCAAGAGCCGCCCCTCCATGAGAGTGATTTCTTCTACAACAGCTGACGTGCGCAAATCGAACGCAAGGTTTGAGACACTGAAGTGATTATTTGTGTAGTTTTCGAAAAGCAAAGATTGATTCATCGCAACTTCACGCATTGCGATCTGTCTAAAACTGACATGTCATTTACAATCCGTAGGCTATTATTTTCTGTGTTGAGGGTTAAAGCCTCTTGTTTTCAGTTCGAAGCAAATTAGAGAGTATCTTTCAAAAATTTTGTACAGAAACACCTTCGTATTGAACAATTTTTGAGTTTGAGAGACCAAAACATGTCTGCAAAATGGTGCCAAAAAAGAAGAAGTGTATTATAAAGTGCACCAAAATAACTTTTTAAAGAGTTCTAGATTGCTGCAAGTTGTGGCATCGGCGTTGCTGAAAATGTACTCGCCAAACGAAAATAGGTGCTAAAACTGTGGAGTGCCTTTTTTCTTGTGATTCCGAATGTCGATGAGACACTCCACGGCACATCTGCACATGTTAAATTCGGCATTCATTTCAACGAGCAATTGATATTAGTTTTTCTAATTCCATTACACGAAGTTGGGTTTTCTAAATTCAACTTTGGTTCCATGTGTTAGCTTCAGCCCATCTAGTATTCATCACATTATATTCTCAGTAGCTTCAAGGCTTATTTCTCCTGACACATATATCACAGGAATCGTTCTTTGGAAATGTATCAATGCTGAATTTCTCAATTAAAAGGTTCGTATTCTGAGATCTATATGGTCGATAATTTCATTCTGGATCTCAGTCAGAAATGTAAATCTGATAAATTTATATTTACATACATACATTAAACTTAAAAGGCACTCTTTCGAGCACAGTGGAATTATTCGAAGTAGACACTTTTCTGATAACTTGCACTAGTTTAGATCTCAGAAAAATAGGTTAACAGTTCACTGATCTCGTTCCTTTTATTAATGGTACTTAAAATAGTCGATTCATTCGCCTCGAAAGTTTCCCTTTTCCTCTTGCTTCTGTGAACGACCACTGCTCAAAACAAACAGAGTTGAGAATAAAGAACTGTCCCATTTTTCGGCATTGAAATTGTTCCAAGCATATACATTTCAAAGCTACGTGCCGATTTAGAGTAATTCACTTTAGAATCCACACGAAGAACCTTTAACAAAAACTGTTCCCAAAAGACATGCATACTGTATGGATACTTTCTTTAACTCTAAAAAGTGATTAACCAATCAGATTCGAGGATGACTCGTGGACTATTTGGATTATTCTGAAACGAATCTCCTGCCCAGTAGCATGCATATTTTTCTTTCAGTCTCTGTAACCGAAGGAATCGATTTTCCTTTGTGATTACAGAATGGCAACTTGAAACAGCGTAGATGCATCAACAGATTAAGGAGCTACTAAATAGGATGCCCTCCAAAATACCAGGTTTCTCACATAAACTCTTTGATAGTTTGTATTAGTAACTGAATTACTAATTTTTCTTTTGTTTGTTGTAATCATACCAAGCCTCAGCGGTTTCTTTCCCTTGTGTGCGAAGTACGTACCCATTCTGAATAGTTCACGGAGATTTTTTTTCTTTCGAATTCAGCACCCTACATTTCCGATGCACAAATTGTGAATTCATTTTTGGTTTACGTCTACCTACAGAGAGGTGCACAGAGCGTCGAAACCAAGTGGCGGTAGGCTCAAAGGCAAGCCTACATTTATGATTTCATTGCAGTACAAAACAACGCGATTTAAACCTGATGTAAACGTGAGCGTGCTTCGAAGACATCGAATGAGTAGTTCTCATACTCCCCAATCAATCGAATAGTTTTTTTTTTTTTTTCTTCAAATGTAAGCAGCTATCAGTACAATTCTTCGAAAGCAGTCACTAGATTTCCTGTAACCAACAAGTAGTATATGTTAGTAAACTGAGAATGGAACTGAGAATTCTATGTCTGTTGAATTATCGTAAATATTCGTTGTTGAGTTAGAACTTAAGTAATAATAGTACCGATTGGTTTTGAGAGACGAAGACACTCGTATGCAACATTAGCTTAGCTTTTCGTTTTGCCGAAAAATGTATGCTGTTAGCGCGCTATTCTTAATAAGTTTTTGCAATGTAGCATACACTCCATAGCTATTTTCCCGCGTGGGAGGCTTTGTGGTTAAGGCTTCCGCGCGTAGCACCATGCGTCGCGGGTTCGAATACTCCGACAGAAACTGACGCCACTGCGCCGTTGGGTTCCGAGTTTCTCCTGCAAGATGGCGCTGGTGGGCCGAGACATTCGGGCGTGGCACCAGTAGCGGTTCAAACTGGAGGCCTCCCGATGAAGGCCGGAACAATGGGAGTTGACCTTCGGGTCCTTCCAGGAATCAAGGAGTGGGAAGTTCCCCCTCCGGTCGTGCAACTGAAAGCGGACCCTCCACACCGGGGGGTCCCCTACGGTTCGTTCAGATGGAGCAGGTACATTAAGGCATCTCTCCAGTTGTTAAAGGAGCGGACCCCCCCTGTTGCAGGAGGGACCCTCGAGTATAGCCGCCTCTCCAGAAGAGTACAAGGAATCCCCCTGTGGGAAGCTGCAGCACCCCTTCTGAATTTCGGAAGCGTCCCTTCGGGGTTCTCTTCAGAGGAGTGAACAGGAGCGGTTCCCTTGCGGGTTCCCTCCGGAGAAGATGAAATGGAGAGGAGCACCCCCTCCCAGGGGGTGTCCCTTCGGAGAGAATGAAGGCGGATACAACCAGGGTGGGAGGTGCCATCTCCCCCCCTCCCGGGTGGATCCCTCCCCAAGCGTGAGAGGAACGGACTCCGAGCCCTTCCTGGATTCATAGGGCGTAACCCCCCTTCCGTAGTTCGAGGCAACAAGCCTATGCCGACGACATCGTCATAATGGGGAGGAAGAAAAGAAAGTCCAGGAAATGATGGCACATTTCCAGAGGTTAGTCGACCAGGCCGGCCATCCATCAACCTGGCAAAATGCGCATCGATATACTACAGCGGCCGAACCCACAAAGGCATATAAAGGATGTGGACATCCAGGTTAAGGAAGGGAAATCCCTTGTATTGCCTTATCACAGGCATACAAATACCTGGGGGGAAAAAAAACCTTTGGTATGAAGGTCTTCAACATACAACCGACTAAGGGAGACATCTGCCAGAAGGAGAGTGCCATACTTGAGAGTGAACTCTCATGATGGCAGAAAAGACGCAATGAAAACCTTCTATCCCAGCCTAGTTCACTACGAGAGGCTGGGAACTCACCGGAAGGAGGAATGGCAGTATGTCGACGAGCAAGTAAGAAAGAAGTTAAAGAAGGCTCTTCACCTACCATCCTGGGCAGCTAACGAGTATCTGTACGGAGAGAACGAAAGGCTGCCTGGGACTAATGAAGCTGGCTCAAGAGTCCATGACCTTCATTGTGGACAGCTGCTTCAAACTGCTCATGTCATCAGACAAAGCAGTAAGCAAAATTGCAAGAACAACCCTGGATGAAATCGTCCAAACACGGATCCAAGAAGCCCCGACAGATGAAAATCTCGGGGAATTCATGACGGGCAAGAAGATCACAAAGCCCGGATGGAATATTGAGAGCCTCTGGTCGAAAGGCAGGGAGGCCTCTAGATAAATAGAAGCCCGCTGGGAGTTTCGACAAGGAGAACCCAGTATCAAGGTGGACGGAATACTCTTCACCAATAGTGCAAGAAGACGGCTCGCCTCCTGCGTAAGAGCATTGCAGCGAGAACACGCATGGCAAACCGCGTTAGACAAGGGAAGGCCATGCATCACTTTTCAAGCTTCTTCCAGACAAACGTAATCCACCTAAGATACCAAGACCACAGGTTCATCCATGCGGCAAGACTGAAGCTTCTGCCACTAAACGCTGGACCAACAAAGAAGGTTTCATGAAAGGATATGTCGGCGTTGCGGAACAGAGGACGAAACATTATCGCATGTGCTCGATAGATGCAAAAAGCACTCGCCTTTGACGACGCAGAGCCATGATGCTATCCTGGAAATCATCAAGAAGGCCGCAATAGAGGAAGCCAAGTGGACTCTGGTATCGAGTAATCGCAGAGTGCCAGGAACCACCTCCACTCTAAAACCGGACCTAGTTTGGAGAAAAGCGACCGAATAGGTGTGTGTTGGACATCTGCCCATTTGAAAATGGAAAGGAGGCGTTCACCACATCTAGGAAAATAAAGGAAGCCAGAGATACAAGCATGTCACCATGCAACTCGGAAACACTGGGAAAATAATTAAAGTGCAGGCGATCCTTGTCAGCCAACTTGGAGCATGGGACCCTGAAAACGACAACGTTCTACAATACATAGGAATTCCGAAAAAGAAGCTGATAAGGATATAGCAGCGGATGGTGGCCACCTGCATCCGCTTATAAAGCAGCATTTATGCAACGCATATAAGAAGAAAAAATGCAGCCCAGCCAGATGATCTGGACAATGCTCTCACCCCGGAAGAGAGCACCGAGGAACAATGAGAAACACGGAGAAAAGATTATTCGCGAAAGATTCTGCAGAGCCATTCCAGCAATGGTGATTTTGATAACCCAAACGCTCAATAAAGTTTATGACTTTTTTGGAAAAACACCCATATTGGCTTAGCAGAATTCGGACCATTCCTGCACTTCAAAAGCAGGAATTCAGAATTCTAAAAAGGAACTCGTTTAATCCCCTTCTGGATAACATTAGTTTAGATGGATCCATACAATCATACCAAATCCCTCAACACTTGTTGAAGGCTGAATGTACTAAGTGCTCTGAACTCTGACTCCCTCTTGCTTTTATTGAAAATCAGCATGAACCTTGAATCTTATGTTACATGAAGTCAAGCAGCATGATTTTTTTTTGCATTCCATTGAACGAAAAAAGGTGCACAATGTTCGAAATTGTGATACCTTAGAATGGATTTTACAGTTATCGTCAATATCAATCCGTTTGATAGCTTGTATGATGTTTGTTTCATGACCCTGGTGAAAATAAAAAGTGATCACCTAGTTACTGGTTTTGAAACCAGTTTTCTCAACAGTACGAGTATCTCAAACTTCCACTATTTTATAATCAGTGCATTTTTTGTTTTACTAGATCTAAAATGACAAATTATAAGGGACTCCGGAATCCTTTTTAGGTTGTTCATTTGACATTTCTAGCTGGCCGAAACATATAAAAGAAGCTTTTGGATATTTAAACTTTATACGTACTTTTATATTGTTATTATGAACTTGGATGTATGCTAATGTTTCACATTATAGTAAAATCATTATGCAGTTTGCTTTCTAGAAATATAAATTCGAACTGAATTACTGAAATACAGTACAGTCATAAATAACCATCAACAAAACAATGATGTTCCCATTAAAAAAATGGGATTTTTTTTACTTAATAATTGGCATCAAGCTATATTAATCAAGCAGATTTAAGATTATTTCCACAATTTTTAGAAAATAGCTTGTAAAAAAACACAATAGCAGTATGGAAGGAGATAGAAATTTATCGTTTGTAGTAAGTTACGGACGACACAGAAACATTTAAAAGCCAAAGTGATATTTGATATTTCAGAAAGAAAGCGTAAAACTCTAAAAGTATGAAATTAAAGAGAGATCCGGAAATATATTCATTCAGACAATCTAATCTTATTTTTGTGACTCCTGTTTTTCACAGATTGATGAAAGGAACGAATCAAAGGAAATATCGGTCTTCATTTTCTTAATATAGAATACTTAACGAAAAAAACTTTACGAGACTCCATGAATTCTCCTCATACTCTTGGAGGGAGTTCTTTTCACCTAGCTAACTTTCGGGATTGTTGAAATACGAACTGAAGAATGTTTATTTTTTGAATAATATGCTGGTCTATGAAATTCTTGCTTTTTGTCTGACTGGTTAAGAACTCGACGCATTTGGAAGATAACCTGAATGTGCAATAAGTACGATCAAGTAAAGAATAATAAAATCATTAATATTTTCAGCTCACGAGCTGTCTATTATTCAAATTCAATACAATAAAATCATTTTTCTATTGCAACGTTATTTTTTTTTTCTTTTTATCTTGATCACTGCGTTCTTATTAGTTTTTCATTTGACAGAAATTCATAATTAAAATTGTACTTGGTAATGATTATAATTGCCGTTTGCACGCTATGCGAATCAAAAACTATCTGTGTAATTGTTGGGTTGCCTCTGAGGTTAGTAGCTGGAAACAGAAGAAAGGAAGCGTGGATGTTAAATGACTAGTCGCTAGGGAATATAATGGAAATAAGCAGCAGTAGATTTTGCACATAAGTTGCGGAAAATCACATGCGGAATAATGTTTCTTAAATTCCAGTGTTTAACTTTTTAAAATTTTTCACAATTTGGTAGTAATTTCTCTTGCTAATTACTAGATTAAACATGGCAGCGATAAGAAAGAAACTAGTAATTGTTGGCGATGGTGCTTGTGGAAAAACATGTCTGCTTATTGTGTTTAGTAAAGATCAGTTCCCGGAAGTGTACGTACCCACGGTGTTTGAAAATTATGTTGCAGATATAGAACTTGATGGAAAACAGGTGTGTGTGATCCTTTAGAAATGGTTATAATAATTTGAATCCAAGGTGGAGTTGGCTTTATGGGATACTGCTGGTCAGGAAGACTATGATCGTCTTCGCCCTTTATCCTATCCTGACACTGATGTAATTCTTATGTGTTTTTCGATCGATTCTCCAGATTCTTTGGAAAATATTCCGGAGAAATGGACACCAGAGGTGAAACACTTCTGCCCCAATGTACCCATAATTCTTGTAGGGAATAAGAAGGTAGATCATGTCCATTGCCCCTATTGGTTACCAATTTTATTCTAATTAGGACTTGCGTCATGATCCGTCCACTGTTAAGGAATTAGCAAAAATAAAACAAGAACCCATACAAAGTGATGAAGGTCGTGCTATGGCAGAGAAAATAAATGCTTTTGCTTATCTTGAATGCTCCGCAAGAACAAAGGATGGTGTACGAGAAGTATTTGAAACTGCGACAAAAGCAGCACTGCAAATGAAGAGAACTTCTGCAAACTTTTTTTCATGTCCGTGCCCTTTTCTACCACGCAAAAGTAGCAAAAACAAACAAAGAAAGTGTGTGATCTTGTAGTTTATTTAAACATTGGTGTATTCCTAGTGAAATTAAGACAAAGAATGATTATGTTGTAGAATGATTATGTTGTAGCATTTGAACTAGATGGTTAAAGTAATGCTGATTCAAACCTTTTTCTTACATTCCATCAGTTTTCCATCCATGCAGCATGATGAAGTTTAATTTGTGCTTACTGTGTCAATATCACTCAATGAATTGCACATGCTGATTACACATAATAAACACTGCATGTGAAAACAGTGTGCTTTAATGTTATATTAAGTGAATAGCTAGAGTAGTCTTAAATATGAAATATTCTTTCTAGTTTAGGGTTGTGCTACTCTGATGTTTTGAGTGAAGACTTGCAAAAGAAGTGTATTAGTTTTGTGACTGCTCACTTATGTGGAGCAAATTGTGCTTAATAAAGCAGTTGTAAAAGACGTATACTTCATGTTGCTTATTTTGTTATAACATTTTCTTTTTTCCCTCACTGCCAAGTTTGATAACCAAGAATTCAGGATCGAATGTAAGTACACGTTTGTAGTAAGTGAACTAATGACTTATTACCTGATTTTTTACATATTGTAAAGACAAATTTTGCCATGAAGATGTACATTAAGGTGTCTGTACTTAATAGGAGAATTCATGCTTGTTTGGGTGAAAAAAAGGCCACGTTTTTTTATGATTTGATGCCTGTGTAGTCTAAAACTTGATTTCCATTTAATAAGTGAAAACTAGCTCAGGGAAGAGTCTTATATTATCAAATTACGTCTACCATTTCATGGTACATATATGTACCATGAAATGGTACATCCGTTAGTGAAGATGGATGTCAAAGTTCAGGATTTTGTTTTCAAGTGCAAGATATGCTTTTTAGAAGAGCAATTGGGACCACTTCTCAAAGAGAGAACAGAAATGTAATGTGGTAGTGACATAAGTGATTGTAGTACATAAGCTTTTCTTGAATTTCTGTCAACTTTACATTTACACCTACTGAGCAAGTTGTATGCAAGTGCATTGCCGAAAATACCAATCTTTAACCCCTACTAGTGGAGTGTGTTGTGTGCTGTATACTTTGCCATGAAGAACTTTCATTGTTCACTTTAGAAATTGATTTGTCACCAATCAATAATGCAACTTATTGTTGATTCTGTAAGTATTACATGATATAAGAAACTTCAAGGTACCATTGAGTCCTATTATATCCATCCTTGCTGCAGTCTCATTCATTAATTCACGTAATACCCAAATTTCTCGATTTCATGTCTAAAGTTTCTGGCAACATACTATCATACAGACAGTTTATTTTAGTTATTTGTATCAATGCAAACATTTTCCAATAATGAGAAATGTTGATGTTAATTAGCATGCAACATATGTTGCACTTTGCACCGTAAGTCAACATTGATGAGTGACACTATTATCAATAACAAACTTTACGGCTCATTTAAGACGAAAAATCTTACGACCCTGTTGAGTTTATACAATCATTCAAGCTCATGTTCCTTCATAGCACCTATACTTTCTTATGCAGTGATTATAAACAACTTAGTAAGCATTACAAAGGCACAAAAACTATTAGGAAAATTTTTATCAGAATAAACATTTACAATGAGCACTGCAATCACATATGGCAAGTGCGAACCATTCCAATCTACTATTATGCTGTAATTTCATGTGTTTCAATGCAAAAATATTTTCATGATACATCACAGTATTTGTTTTACGTGTTCAACAGAGATTAGTTTTAAATGCTTATCCTTTTTCAAAAAACAAATGCCTTCATCAGCACCACAGATCATAAAGATACTTACAGATAAAAACTTTACCGACTTTATTAAACAGTATACCGGGTGACCTATTAATAAACGATCTCGAGGTTAAAGATTGAATAATTTAGAACCTATTTTTAATAATTTTAAAGAAGAACGCCATATTTTAATAAGATAGGCTTAATGAGATGACACAGAGCCTTATAAGTGTTTTCCGGTATCTTCTCAATGGCGGAGTAAAGGAACAGAGTTCGAAAATTAATCTTATTTAAGAAAAGTAGCAGTTCTTTGAATAATGATTATAATTTCCTTGTAATAAAATTTCGATAGTTGCACTTAATTTCCTATTATTTAAATAAGATTAAAGTGCAACTATCGAAATTTTATTACAAGGAAATTATAATCATTATTCAAAGAACTGCTACTTTTCTACAATCCTTAAGTTGATATAAATACTTGTAAGAACGAGACAAAGTTTTGAGTAGGGAGCAAAACTTAGCGTGCCCGGTTTTACTGTACTTTTCACATAAGATCGCTCCAAAATTTACTTCCTATCGTACTCTACAGGTCGAAAGTCAAGTCACTTAGCACAAGACCAGCACCTTATGGCTAGAAAGCTGCTCCAGGCTCGAGAATCTACGGGATTCTTTTACAATTTACGCTTGATCTGCAGGTTGTTTGGTGGCATGAACGGGGGTGGGGATAATCCATATACTTGCAGCAACAAGTCGAAGGAGCTTTTCTTGAACGATTAAATGTTCAGAAGGAGCTTTTCTGAACATTTAATCGTTGAAAACTTCTCCATAATACATGGCATTTAATCCTGCATCTTTCAGCACGGGTAAACATGAAATGCCACTTGGCATCATGATGGTAACCACTAAGTCATTGTCACCGCAACTTGTCAAAGAACTCAGTCTCAATGATTAATGCATGTCAGACATTGGTTTTGGTAAGCAAAGATGTTTCTAGTCTGTAAGTCTAAAGTCTCCTTAGACTCATGTTATGTAGGAATCTCATGTAGCAGTGAAAAATCAAAGACAGGCAAACCTTGCAAGCGAATGCTTCAAGGAAGATTGCAAGCCCGTTATTCTCCAAGTCTTATGTTGTTTTAGAAGCCAAAAAACCTCGAACTTATTATGAGCATTGTATGTAAGCGATCAAATTCTTCTTGAGACTTCTACATTGTCACTTGCTTCCTCGATCTTTTCGTCAGTTGCTGCATTTGCTGCTCTCGACTTCCTTCAGACGTTGCTGACCTCTCCGCCTTTCCCACCGAGCTTCGCAAGTTGATTCTGCTCCAATCAAATCATTTCCTCATTAACTTCAATAAATCTGACTAAGTGTTGAAAAAAAAGAGGTCATAATATGCATGTTTCCTGGGACCATGTGCAACATGGGGCACTCGTTTTTGATAAAGAATCATCCTTTCACAACTGTTGCACTTGATTGTGCCCTAAATTTATAAGGAAGCACATATCCTTGACCAAATCCACACATTCAACTTATAACGATCAGTGCACCACGCTTTATTCAATCAACTATCTAGAATTCCTTATGGACAATCATTCTCAATGAATTCCGCTGGAGACGTTACGAAATGTATATAAAAATGGATTATCTCATGGGGTTCTGTGAACTGAATTTACACAACAAAATCTTCATTTCTGCATTCGTATGCTAAAATAAGCATAGCATTGATCACAGTATATCTATCTACGTGATAGTTTCCAAACACAAATTAAATATAGATGTTGTAAAATATCCTTCCAAGAAACTGTGTTTATTTCGTTGTGTTACACACCAGTTGATGTAAGTTTCCAAATATATGTTTGATGAATAAAGAAATCTGGATATCCTGTAATTCACGCATAGCATTGTAATTATCCGTCCTCCTGTACTGTAAGTATTTTCAAATTATGGAACATAGCAAGCAATTTAATATGCTAAACGCTTCTTAATTCAGCAGAGAGAAATCTAACTCATAAGCAAAATCACAACAGTGGACTTTCTCGTAAAGTAGAAAAAATACTTCTAGACATGAGCTATAATGGTGAAAAGCAGCATTAGTTATTAAGAAGTCTCGAAAAAATTAGCAGACTATTGAAAGCTCTATCAGATATCCATAACGATTCAACAGATACGACAACTGAAAGTAAGGTTGGAAGCACAGATAGATTGGGAAGTCTACACTCTTTTATTTCATGAGACGAACTGCGAAACAAACTGCAATTCAAAAGGAATAACAAATAGTAATAACAAATTTATTATAAATGCCTAAGAACTGCAAAAACTAATGCAGCTGTGCCCCTATGGACATACTGAAATATCGGCAACGATAGCCTTAAAATTATAGAAGCCATTCTATAATTAGGTTAATGAAAATCACCTCATGTAATTATAGTTGATAAATAAAATCCATGATTTTTTTGATTTTAATATCTACTTGGATCTGCATTCCAATACTTTATTATTTAAATGTCTTTAATAGGACCCGCATTACTTGAAACCGTAAGGAAAGAGGAGATTAATGCTGATGCTACCTGAGACATGTAAAAAAGCCTGGCATCCAGAGTCATGTGCTGGAATAACCAAGCAGGAAGAGTACACAGTAGACCAGTGATCCAGAAGTGATTTTAAACTGAACTCTATATTGTACCAAAGATGACAAAAAATCTAAGCGCCACAGTAGATGTAGCCTGCGACGATCACTGAATCCTGAATGTAAATGATGTTGGCTATTTAGTGTAACGTAAAGCCAAAGCTTTAAATGCATGTTGCATCAGAAGTGGGGTCAAATTACTCATCGAAACCTTTGCAGGCAGCAGAGAAAACATCACTCATAGCTATATGGCTTCATAAACAAAGAGCAATGATGCTTACAATTGCTTGTCAAGGTGAGTGGAGTCAGTTATTACACTGCAATGTCATTCTAAGTAAGTTAACGCCGGAGCAGCTGTTTTAGGCAACCATGAGTGAAGATCAAGTGGTAATCGAAATGTGTGGACTTGGTTCAGAACTCGGAAATCGAATTATTCCTGAATTGGGTGGCAAAATGATCAAATTAAAAACAGTAGTAACTTAACACCCAAATAGGATGCCTCATCGGCATTTATCAATCTTGGATATAAAAAACGATGTTTTAAGCTGACACTTAAAAAAGAAACCATAACGAGGATCAGAAAATCTGGACACTGAGGACTGCAATCATACGGCGCCTAAGTAACTTTCAACATGAAATTGATATCATGCAGTAAATATCTGAAAATATGCACAATTTAAGCACCAAGACCGAGCAACTTGATGATTTTATCAGGCAAAAAGACTGAAAACAAAATTTTAAAATGCTTATAAAGCCCTCAAAGATGTTAAATGAAACTTTAGATCACATTTTATTTTATGGTCCTCCGGAACTTCGCAAAACCACGTTAGCACGTGTGTCTGTAAAGAGGCTAAGGGTCTTTGAGTAAAGAGGCTTTTGCGAGACTTCTGGTCCGTAAAACTGGAGACCTAGCTGCAGTGTTGACCGCTTGAAATGCAAAAGATGCTTGCTTACCAATGAAATCCACAGATTTATATACCACGATGGAAGATTTCTAAGTGTATCAGTTAGTAAGGCTATTCGCACGTCAAGGACAGACTTACCACCATTTATGTTGGTCAGAGCAACAAGGCGACTTGGGTTGCTCGCTGCACCTCGGAGGAATCGTTTTGGCATTCGTTTGCATCTTTAGCTTTAGTTTTTGGCGGAGCTGGTTGATATGATAAATAGGTGCAAGGGTTGTTCTGAAGTTGAAGAAGATACAGGAAATTGCCTACCATGGGCACAGCACTCCAAGGGTTGCTTTGAGATTACTTGGAAGAAAAAAAATTCTGTCCAGGTAAAATATGCTTAAAGAATTACTTATGCAATAGCTGATTCTGCGCTGTCAAAATCAGACGTAGGTGAAATAAGAGTTAATAAATTGGATCGCTTTGTTTTAGATTTTATTCGACGCCTCAGGACTTGCTGCTCTATCGATTGCGCTATCTGAGTACGCTGGCAATGCCGAACGGCAGCGGCACCATGGAACCAGCATCGGTCTTGCAAAGCGCCCGCAGCGAGATGTCCGTTCGCCGATCGCGCAGAGGAACACTTGAGCCTTAATATTAAAACTGCATTTAAAATGGTATAATACGTACACGTTGGCTGTATTCATAACAACGGAGGGATGTGCGTTAGGCAAACTTCGTAGGAACTTATAAGTCTCGGATTCATGATAAAAATGTAGTTCAGAATCCTTATGCAGTTACGGCAGAAGGACTTGCTCGCAATAGCTTAGCTCCAGGCAAGTTAGAAAAAAACACCTTATTCTAGATAATAAAACATGGGCGAGAGAGAAGTCGGATACGACGGTGGCGGAAGAATTTTCAGGAAATAACTCAGAAGGTACCTAAATCAACATCAAAGAACAAATATGCAGGATTCCGAATATCGAGGAGGCATGGAATGAATGCTTTAAGGCATGAAACACCCGCCAACCAATTTCACAACCACATTTGCTTTTTGTTTGGGACGAAACGTGAACTTGAAAGTCTACGCGACCTCAGGAAGCCAAAGGGGCAAATAACATTGTTCACTCTTCCGTATGGGTTGTGAAGGTAAAGTAAACACAACTCAGTGCTACTACATGTAAAAAGTACAATGTAAAAACAATTACATTTTGTCACCATAATCGCCATAAAACATGGAACATGTTGCTATGGTTACGATGATGGAGAAGGGGTTTATGAAATAATTACGGGTTCAGGTGACTCTCGATTGCTATACTGAAACATACGAATGTAAAATTAAAATTTGGGTTCATGATGACTGCTATTAAGCTCCTTGGGATAATACTGTTATTTACAGGCAATTTACAGGCATGAATAATGATGCAGGCAAGAAATGTAAAGCAAAAGCCTTACACAAAAGATTAGCAGTATTGCAATTGCAACAAAAAGGCTCTGAAAATTAAGTCTTTGTCACACCTGGCAACATATGCACACAAGCACATCAAGCTTCTGCTACTTAGAAGATGAGCAAAGAAAAGCAAGAACACATATATGTTGCTTGCAAACACAATCTTCAAGATTAACAGACTTCAATCTACTGCTAATATTTTGATACCAATATAAAAATCACATGAAAAAAAACACACATAGGTTGCTGGAATCATCAATAAACCTATTCAGAGCTACAGCAGCTCAAGGCGCTTTTCATAAACTTATTTATGATGCTTTGATTATATGCAGATTTGGTCCATTGAATTAAGCAACTAAAAAGCAACATAATGTTAATGAAATAACCTCACATCTAAGCAAGATGCTACTATTTGGGGATTTGATTATTTATTTACCCATCAGCTTTGATGGCGTAATTCTTTACCAATGCTGTAAGAGACAATTTTGGTCCAGTCTATCTTTGTACGTGTAACTGGAAGTTGGCGTCTTAGTGCCTTGAAAGTTGTGTCTGACATAGTTTGGTAATTTTCAGAAATAGCCATTTGATATGCTTTCTCAGCTTCACTGATGATTCGAACAACTTCTCGGGCCAAATGTTCCTCTTCCAACTCAACAGAGATGTTTTCCTTAACTTCCTTTGCTGATACCAACTGCACATTGCCATCTTCATAGTAATGAACATGCACTTTCATTATTCCCTGGATGTCTACAGTGCTGGCATTTGGGCTAAAACTCACTTGCCACTGAGATCTCCATCTGCCATTCCTAAGCAGGATACCTCAAAACTTAAAGCTTATTCTACTAAGCACATACCAAAAGTTTTTGGGTTGATACTGATGAGCTTCAATACACGCAATTAACTGCATATTGCCATCTGTTCCTATTTGACCAAATACACTGCAAGCTGAATTTTTTTCAAGATCATGCATTTTAAAGTGGTCTTGAACATAAGTTGTGAAATGATCATCAAGAGCTACTCTCCAAGATTCCACTTTGGCATCTGGTATCCAGCTCTATCAAGTAATGTCAGTTTTTGTTCACATGAAACCAATAAAACCTGTAATGCTGATGATTCCTTTCTTATGTGGTCGAATTTAAAGCTTTGCTTGGAACGAGGGTCATAAAATCGACTTCCTCCAAGATCATTGAATTCAGTAATTAGAACTTGATATTTACAGCCTTCTAAAGAAACAGGGGTAAACTGCTCTTTATTGTACTGTGGAATCGCTCTATAACAACATAAATTTGATATCTCTATAGCCAAGCACACTCACATGTTAGCAGCTTCCTTGAGTAATGTCACGTTATTTAAAAGCACCTTTACATCTGGAATATAAGTTGCAATTTAAACTACTTTACAAAATGGAACAACAAAGTTCATTTAATATTGGAGTATTTTTTTTTAGTTAATGCACACCTTTAAAATGAAAATAATTTTAATCAGTTTTACTAATAACAAGAATGTCACATCATACTCCAAGTTTGTATGCCTCGTACTTTCTTTTAAAACAAAACAGAAAAGAAGTTTTATTACACTGCCTTACTTAAAATGAGATAACCATTTCTTCAAGACAATTCTGATCTTTCCATCATATATTTTTCCACTACATAATTTTGATAATTTCCAAATAAATTCACTGCCAATATCTTTACATTCTTCATTAAAACTCACATGTTTTTCCTCAAGCTAATGATTTCTATGTGTTCTGCAAATCTCTAAATGCTCATTTTACAATCATCAATTGCAAGGCTGTTTTCCCATTTCTTCTTCATTATGAATAAATGCAAAAAATCCTATAGAAATATTGCCCAAAACTGACCACTTATTATTTCTCAAATGTTTATCATGAAGAATTAACTTTGAATAACTTTGAATCACATACAATCTGCAATTTCAAGATTCACTACCTGACAGCATTTGCTATTCATTGTTGTATTTTATTGATTGTTTTACTTAAGTAAGCCTGATTGATTGCAAACTAAAAAACTATCAATTCAGCTAGTTACCCACTTCACTTAAGGAAACAAAGTTGAGGCAACACTGCAGTCAAAAAAACCTGTAAAGAATTTAGTCTATGATGATTACCTAAATATAACTAAATGCAGAACTGAACTTCTCCCATTACTATACACTCCAAAAAGCATACAGTGAGTGCATAATGGTTTAGTCTACAATTTCAATCAAACATATACAAGACTGATGTACAAAATAAAAAACAGGTGCATTCCCTGATTAATTTCAGGACATCTATACAAGAAAGATTTATCAAGAAATGTTTTCCCAATATCTATGACACTTGTTTCAGAACATAAGCATAATTTACAGATAAAGACCTTATATGTCAAACATTTCCCCATAAGCATGATCCCTGGAAAATGTGGAAAAAAGCACCATCTTCATTCTTTTGTCAATTAAACTAATGTCATCATATACACACACCATATTCACAGAACACACAAAACTACCGACTTTCCAAACATTAAACATTGAGGACTTAAGAAAAATCCCAAATTTTCTTGAGTACTTGCAAAATATTAACACATTTATTATTCCTAAATTTACTGTAATCCCACCCCTCATCAAATATAGGATTATATATATATATATAATCATACAACATGCTATGATACAGAAGGTGTTCACAATTAGTTATTTAACTGTATTCAATCATCAAAATCTGAAAAATAGTGAGTCTATCTATTAAAATTACCTGTAAATACTGAGTTAAATTCACCAGGTGGACAATGTTTAAAAAACTCACATACTATTTTAACCTGAAAACAACATTTTATTAATTATGAAACCAATAAACACAGAAATATATACAGAAATCATAGTACAAACTGTTTGGTATGAATACTTGATCTAATTTTAACATTGATTGGATTTTTGTACTGATTAGTACTCAATTATTTTTAATTTTACAAAAGTCTTCGCTAAAACGGAATAGCAAATAGCAAAATAATATAAATGGAGGCACAGCCTTAAAATGAGATCAATGCAATGATATTCTCTAATATAAAACCGGAATGTAATTAATTGGAATCAAGGGATGATTGGTCTAACGTAATTAAAGGTACCGTTTACTTGCTGTCAACATAATCCGAAATACATACTTTATCTTCGTCTGATATTTCGACATCTGGATCATCTGTTGCCATGTTAATTAATGCAATTATATATTATGCCAATAATGATTTTTTTCTCAACTTGGAATAAGGCGGCATCCAGAAACTTAAATGATCACTGAAAGTCACATACTCATGTCGTGTTATATGCCATGACACGAAACTTTATTAAAAAATGCGTAAACACATATGACACATGGACGTTCAAGAAAATACAACGCATTAAAGAAACACATCAAGAATTTGCTATGCTACAACTTTAAAGCATCTTATAACCCGTTTTAAATTTAGAAAGTTGCCTATCCTCTATCTCCAGGATAGCAAATTCATACGAATGAGATTCCCGATTTTCATCTAAACAAAAGGTACACTTATTCGTATACAGGATTGTTGTTGCATATTACGTTCGTGAATATGCATTTCCAGACAAGAGCTCCGACATTTGCAAGAACGTTTGCTAAACATTTTCATTTATCAATGAATTCGAATTTCCTTGGTTGAATTCTGTAACTTTCCTCTTTCAGGTCTTATTTTCAGATTCAAACACATATGTCCTTCTTTTACGTGGACTTATGAATAGCAGTTTTCCTCATTCGAATTCATTGACTTGGAAACAACTTTCAGCGCGCAAAATTTCCTTTTATAATTGTGTGTTGAAGAAAATATGAGTGATTATAGTTTGCATCACTTTTAAGCGACCTTCGAAGTACAGAAGTTATGTACAATGTTTATTTTCGAATTTTCCGTCCACATAGGTGTTTTCAAATCCTAGAAAAAGCTATCAAAGAATCGATAAAAAAGTGCAAAGATTAAATCTCATCGAAATTATTATCCACAATCTCCTAAAAGTTATAAGCCGGAAAGGAAAAGATGGAAATCTTAGAACAGTAATCAATATTAAATTAAAACTGTAATCCATACCGTGTTATGCATTAAATCAACTAGAGCGATGGCTTTGTGTAAGCAAGGACTAATATCAATATCCTATTCAAATGAATCTATTACATAGCAACTTTGAATTTATGATTACGAAATCAGTTTTGATTATCGTCTTGATATCTCCTTTGTTCAACTAACACTTGCTTTCCTTGGAAAATGCATCTTTGAGTTACTGTCTCTTATTTAATTGAAATCTCAGTAGAACAATAAAATGATGTAGCTAAATGTTTTTGAATGCTTCGGCCAATGCAAGTAATTTTCATAGATCCTTAGCAGAGAATAGCCGATGATGTTGTTGGCTGTTGTGTACATCTATAAAACTTTTGGAGCTCAATGTTTTTCGTTTAGAAAACGTCGTGTCGATTATAGAATAGTAAAGACATTCGAGTATATGAGTTCAGTCACAAACGATTCAATCATAATCAGTGTAATACTTTACCTTAGTCTCATTAGTTTGTAATTATATTGATTTTCAATAATCATGTCTCATCTTCATAATCATCAATTTCGAATAACGAAAAAATGTAACTCTTGTATGTTTATTCGCCTATGTCAAAAGATTATACACGTATGTATTGGATATGGAAGTAAGAAGAAGATGAGCACATAATGGAAGTTTATAAAGTGTGGGCAAAAGTAGCAGCGCATTTATTTTCTATTGTTTCTACAACATTTAACTACTGAGGAAGTAAAAAGTGTAAGGAAGATGCGATATTCGTTCGCTTGTATAATATTCTGAAACTAAAATATTGGCTAAAAATTGAAAAGATAATATATAAAATCTGATAATATTGGTTAGAAAATTAACCATGTTTCGTAGGAGAAAAAAATGAAATTGTGTATGAAATGAGGGAAGACGAGAGGAAAGCTTTCGGCAGTCCACACACTTTTGTTGTTTAATGACACAAGTAAGAAAATTCCAAATGAGCAGTGTTTATTTAAATGAGTATAAAAATAAATGGCAAAAAAATGAAAACAACGACTTTTAAAATTTCCTTGAAGTTTCCATGAAAGTGTTACTTAATGGCGGTAATTTTAAACACACATATATCTCTTTTTGCTTAAGACCGTTTGAAACAAAAGTTATGCATTTCATTAATTGTACCTCTTTTCTTAGGATTTCCATGTTTTTCATTCAAAAATAAACCTATTTCAGTTTTATTTGGCATATAATTTATTTAGTTATAGTGTTTATTAATTATTTCCATTGGTATTTTGTTTTGCATGATACCGTACATAGCTAATGTTTACCCACTTCAGTATTACCTTTGTATGTCTGATGATTTAAATTGTATTTCAGGTAGGTTTGTTGTGAGGTCGAAGACTTTTAATGAAGTTAAAGTACTGTAGATATAGACAGTTGCTCTTTGTGAATCGGCAAACACACAGAAGACACTTATGAAAGTTCTCCATGAGAAACTGGAAAGAGTGAGGAGTTAGAAATCAAGTATGTATACTTTATCAAGAGAATTTCTTTTTTTAGAAAGGATATTGGACATTTAGGGCTCTGGGTGCAAACAATGTATTTTAAGTAATTTAAAAGTATTTCAGAATGTTGCAATTATTTTCATTCATGAGCATCTAACCAAGTTTTTTTGCGATCTACGTGCCTTAATCTACAATGATGAATGCTTGAAAGAGATGACGATTGTTTCGAGAGTAATCACTGAATTGTGTAAGTATCTCATTAACTCTCATCAAGTGTTTATTATTGTAGCTATTCATTCTTCATGTGACAAAAGAAAGTATCAGAGTCCATCGCCTCTGAAGCTTAAAACCACGGCTTAAAATCGGTAAAATACCAGAGCATATTTCAGCAATTGGAACTCAGTTTGGTGCAATGTATTTCTTAATCCCACAGAAAGTAATTTTAAAAAACAAATATTTATTTATTGAATCAAGTAAATATCTTTTGAGAGGGACAGAAATTATTTAAGACTGCGGCAATCTGGGAATCTAATGTAATCAATGGTTCATTGGTGCTTGTAAATGATTCGTTTTTAATAAATGTGGTTACATAATGTTTAAGCTGATTACATTCCAGAAAATCGCATTTCGATTACGAACACCAGTGATTTTCAATGTTTCGAAATTAAAATTGGGAACGCATGATGTTTCCCAGCATCATTCTATGAAATCCAAAAGCCATACGAAAATCAACTTTACACGGTCGTATGTCAAACAATGATGTCGGTGAATCCACAAGGCTTAGCACATGCAGTAGGTAAAAGTAATTAAAAAAAAAAGTAGTCCTGCACATGCCCATTCATAGATCCACTTTATGTATATTTGGATGTAGGCAATTTCGTATTCCGATGCTAAAAAAGCTATAGAAACACCAATGGACTCCTATAACGAACTCTATGATATACAAATTTTAGAATCATCGTTTTTGAAAAAAGGAAAAATTGCGCACTAACACGTTGTCACTGTTAATGTGCGCCACTTCTAAGGGTAGTTTCGTCGGATTCGGGTGTGTGTGGTTCAGCACCACCTTGTTTGTGTTATTAATTAAAAAATAACAAAAAAAGAAAAAAAATTAGAAAAAGTGCAAAAATATAAAAACAACAATTAGGGTTCTTAGGAAAATTTCTGAATACAACTGTGTAATAGAAGAAAAGCAACAAATTATATCCGATCGTTTTCTTGATACTGTCCCTTTATTAATAAGTGAGTATATTTTGCAATCTTGGCGTTACGCCAAAGTTTGAACTTGACAGCATAAGTTTGAGTGTTTTGATTTCAAATTTTTTTTTTTCTTTTAGAAAAATCATATTATGGCTTCGTTGTATGTTGGAGATTTGCACCCTGATGTTACTGAAGCGATGCTTTTTGAAAAGTTTTCTAGTGCTGGTCCAGTATTGTCGATTAGAGTGTGTAGAGACATGATTACAAGAAGGTCTCTTGGTTATGCGTATGTAAATTTTCAACAACCAGCAGATGGTAATGATACAGTAATTGTGATTCTTTAGTATTTTCTTTAGCCGAAAGAGCTCTAGACACAATGAATTTTGATCCCTTGAAAGGGCGTCCCATTCGCATTATGTGGTCTCAGAGAGATCCTTCCTTGCGCAAGTCTGGAGTTGGCAACGTATTCATAAAAAATTTAGATAAATCTATAGACAACAAGGCTATGTATGATACATTCTCTGCCTTTGGGAATATTTTAAGTTGCAAAGTTGCAACTGATGAAAATGGAGTTTCCAAGGGTTATGGTTTTGTTCATTTTGAAACTGAGGAAGCGGCAAACAATGCAATTTCAAAAGTCAATGCCATGCTTCTCAACAAGAAAAAGGTATATGTTGGTCGTTTTATCCCCCGTAAGGAGCGGGAAAAGGTACTTGGAGAAAGAGCTAAGCGCTTTACAAATGTTTATGTGAAAAATTTTGGAGAAGAGCTCGATGACACGAAGTTACATGAATTATTTGAGAAATACGGCGAAATTACTAGCTATAAGGTAAAAGTGACATAACTGTTCATTCATGGTGCCTTTAAGGTAATGATCGGAGAAAATGGTAAACCAAAAGGTTTTGGCTTTGTTGCTTTTAAAGATGCGGAAAGTGCAGAAATGGCAGTTGAGCAACTTAATGGGAGAGACATTAATAAGAAGACATTGTATGTTGGCAGAGCTCAGAAACGGTCAGAACGTCAGCAAGAACTCCGTCGTAAATTTGAGCAGCTTCGTATGGAAAGAATCAACCGTTACCAGGGAGTAAATTTGTATGTGAAGAATTTGGACGATACAATTGATGATGATAGATTGCGCAAAGAATTTTCTCAGTTTGGAACTATCACTAGTGCAAAGGTTAGTAGCAGCAGTATTTTTGGATATTAACTCTTTACAGGTTATGACGGATGATGGACGCAGCAAAGGTTTTGGCTTTGTTTGTTTCTCATCTCCAGAGGAAGCAACAAAAGCTGTAACTGAAATGAATGGGCGTATTGTAGGCAGCAAGCCTCTTTATGTAGCTCTTGCACAGCGCAAAGAAGATCGCAAAGCGCACCTGGCATCACAATATTTGCAGCGCATGGCTACCATTCGTATGCAACTAAGTGGAGTGCCTTTGGGAGCCACGATGTTCAATCCAAGTTATGTCAATCTCCACACAGTACCTCAGCCACAACGTTTTTATGCCCCTACTCAACTTTCACAAGTTCGTCCTACTCCACGTTGGGCAGCCCAGCCTCAAATTAGACCTGGAGCACAGGCATCAACTCCATTTACTGGCATCCAAGCACCGTTCCGTAATGGACCACCTCGTCACGCAGCACAACCAGCTGTACGATCAGCTGCTATGGCTCGACCAATCACTGGTCAGCCATCTAATATCCCTGCTGGTATGCAGGCAAGGGCTCTTCCTTCACCTGGATCAGCAGTGGCTGCAGCCCAAGCACGTCAGGCAAATTTTAAGTACACATCAGGGATGCGCAATCCTCCACAGCAAATAGGAGGATTGCAACCACCTGTCCAACAAGTGCATCAGCAGGCAGTGCATGTACAAGGCCAAGAGCCATTGACAGCTTCTATGTTGGCATCAGCTGCTCCACAGGAACAGAAACAGATGCTTGGAGAACGTTTGTTCCCTTTGATTCAGAAGATGCATTTTGATCTAGCTGGAAAGATCACTGGAATGCTTTTGGAGATCGATAATGCTGAATTGTTGCATATGTTGGAGCATCAAGATTCTCTGAAGGCCAAGGTAGAAGAAGCAGTAGCTGTTCTGCAAGCTCATCAGTCAAAACAGACTGCTTCCGGAGCCAAAAAAGAATAAAGAAAGCAACGGGAATGGGTTTGGGGTTAAAATTCAGAAAACTTCCAAAAAAATTGAAAAATAGAAAATGAAACAGTAAACAAATAGAACCAGATAGGTGTTGCCTTTGTTATGTAATAACATGAAGGCAAGTTTGAATTTGATTTTTTCTTTAATGGAAATCCATGGTAACAAAGATTTTGTTGACATGATTTAATAAATTCATTAAATAAAGTTTTTCATAATATCTGCAACCATAATGTTTTCAAGTCGTGCTTTTTCTTTAGGCTTTCCCTGAAAGGGATTCTTGGTTTTTTTCAGTTTCCTGATGCGATGTGTTTTGCTGTCATAATGCATTAAGTTTGCAAATTTTAATGCAGACAGTAAGTCGGTATGACATTCCATAATCACCTGAATTTCAACGCAAGCTAGCTTTTGACAGTGCATCCGGGTCTGTTGTACTCTCGAAGCAGCTCTGTCTGGTCCTGTTCCTGATGTTCCACTACGGAAATTATACATTAGTAATTAAACCAACTGGACGTCTCAATCGTATAAGCTGATTTGCTTACTTTCTAAGTTGGAATGATGACATAGCATATGTATTTTAGAATTATTTAAGTCAAAATTTTTCATAAGCCTATCAGTTTATCATTTGTTACAATGCTTAGTGTAAAACCTAATTTATATTATCCAAATAACATGATTCTGCTCAACTGAACTGAAATTTGTGAGAAAACTCATACTGATGAAGAAACGATGAAAAATTATCAGGAAGTTCATGTTTGATCGATAACGATTTTCATCAGGTAGTTTCTGCAAAAGGTAGAATTTCCAATATCCAAAAGACTAAGGAGTCAAGAGGCAACCAAAATATATCGTAGTTTTCCATTTGGAGAAGTCAAGCTTTTAACAACCGTATAATTCTTTAAAATTGTGATAATCGTTAATTTAATGAGTAACTCACCACTAGCAATATGTATTAATCTGGAAATCTTTAATTTCAGCACCATATTTTATTGTACTAGAAACACTGTCTACACTTTCCGTGCCTTTAGTTTATTGAAAGATAAATTATTAAGTCAGCAACATAAATTTAGGCATTAGGTGTGTGTGAATCTGAATCATATAAGTTACCTTGGTTTATGATCGAATTGCTTTTCGATTCTTTTCATAAAAATATTTAAACGTTGGCAATCCGCACGTGAATGGGAATAGGGAAGCCTCGCGTTGCCCGTAAACGGAAGAGTGGTCGCGAAGCACACATTTCGCAAAGTGTCTTAATGGCATTTGGTGCAATACTTGAAATGAATGGATTTTAAGTATTCAGAGCACTTTTCAAAGGAAACACACAACTTTTGTTAGCATTCATCATTGATTTTTTTTTTTTAGCTTTATCGATCTAGATTTGCCTCCTTTTAAGGTGCAGAGTTTCCTCACATATATAAATTGGTCTGCAGCCTTTGACATATTTCATTTGTTGCGAGCCATTCACAAATGCATTCTCCTGTTTGCATTTCATGGATGTGGGGATTATCTTTTGGTCAGAAATTATTTGTAACACGATATCCGAAATGAAACCAACTCCTTTCCCACCCAAAGTTACGTATGTACATATCGCGCAGAATGATGTTCTTCTATCTCAAAATCTTCCATCTCAAGTCGTCTAGTTTACGTTCTTAAGATATTTCAGATAAATTTAATATTAGCATTTGAATGATATCAATCCTTTTTTTTTTTCCTATGCATCACCAAATTTTTGTCGTTTGATTTTTGGGTGTCCGGCTACCGCTTTTCTGGCCCACGCCTCCTTTGTGTTGTCTCCATACCAAATTGATTTGAAACACACGTAAGAGAACTCCGCTCAGTGAAAAAGAGAGTAATTTGCAGCTTCGAAATTCTGATGAAAAATTTCAATGCTTGGAGGGACGTCTTTTAAGGGGAAGGCACCAGTTCTTCCATGGGTGTTCAGAAAGCAATCCCAATTTTAACACGCGATTGCTTACTGGCATGCATAAGCTCGGATTTAGTCAACAGTCATTCCAAAAAATTGTCATCGAGATGATTCCCGCGCAAATTTCATAACAGTATTACCTTGAACTTAAACTCAAAATTGTTGCTTATTTTTGCACAAAAGAATGGATGTACATCTTCGCTAAAATTATATGTGTATGTGTTTTTTTTTTCTCCTTTTCATATGCAGTTTTAATATTCTGACATCAAGATAGTGAGTAAACATACTTTCATAAGTAGTAATCTCATCTAAGTAGGTTGTTTACCAGCGGCAGCCCAGAAATAGTCTGTAACACACAGCAGCTGTAAGCAGGTCAACAGAAGACTTGAAAGGGACAATCTCACAAACATCAAATGAGGAGACCATTAGGAACAAAAAATGAATCTCCAAACAAGATAACAAACTTGGTTTCTAATCTGTGTTTGATAACATATAAAGCAATAAAAGCAATTTTTCCTTCGGTAAGATACTTTGTTCTGAGGTGGCTACGTGAGAGTCACGTGAGAGTAATCCGTCTGCGGATGAGTTCCAACGAGGAACAACTGAAATTTGCTGATGCTTGTCTGCAAGGATTATGAGGATCACGAATGTACACAGCAAAATCAAGTTTTTGATAGAAAGTTGGCGTCAGTTATAGAAGTCTCCGAACCTTCAGAATTTACCAGATAGGTAATACTTGTTAAAGGTTGCAACAGTCCATCTGAATAAAAATAAGCTGCAATTTAACAGCACGAAAATTTAAAGAAGATCTTAGTTTTGAAAATCATTCCAAAAAATGGTTTCCTTAATCACTAAACTTTTCTTAATCCTTCAGCTGGATCCATCTTACTTCAGTAAGAGGGGATGTGAAAAGAAATGATCATTTAAGATCCGAAATGGTCTGAAATATGGAAGAATCTTTGCAAGCCTTCTAGATTTGCAACACTCCACCTTGGAAATCCTTACCTGAGATTTCCTTCCCAAATATATTTTGTGAACTGCCGAAACAACACAAAAGGATCCGGAATGCAGATGGGTTCTTGTACATCTTTATTGCAGCGATCCATGTTCAACAAGGTTGATTATCGAGATTATGAAGTATATATGTTCAAGATAGTTTTTTTTTTAAATTTTTTGTATTTGTGATGAAAATTCCTCCCCGGTTTCTCTCCTAAAAAGAAAAGACGATCTCCTAGGCAGGATTCCAACTTGACTTAAATTCAGATTAAAACGCTTCTGGATTGCACAAAGTAGAATAAGTAGCGATTTCTGAGAAACAAGCATTGAGATCACCAAGTGCTACTAATTAATTAAGAATTAGAGTAAATTATTACTTTATAATTTTGCTTATTCTTTGGGACTGCACAACGCACTGTCCTTCCATTTTTTCCAATTGCTTCCATGCCACAGATGTCATCGCCTATGATGGCCTCGTGTCATAGTATCGAACAGGGAGAACCTATCTTTAAATCATTTCCCAAACCTTCCCCACGATCACGGGGTGTCTGCCTAAACTTTGTCCAAAACCAGGCAGTACTTTGTCCACTTGTATTGCAATTTTGTTCGCGGGTCAATTTTATGGTGTGCGTTTATCGTCTGATAGGGAAACTACAAAGCTGCAGGAGGTCTTCCTTACAGACGGCGGCAATACTTGTCAGTGGATCGACGTATGTTTATTCACATAAATGTGCCCAGTGCTTCAAGAAACGCGGATTTTGAATTCTGCCTGTTGGAAAAAGTTCTTCTATGCAAAATCAAGTCCAATAGGACCGCTGCAATAGGATCCAACAGCATCGAGATCAAGGGCAGTGGAAATTTTTGTACGACCACCGGGCCTCCGCAGATGCGGTTCACCGGTCACTCCTCCTTTCTCTTTTTTCCTGTCGCATCGCATCAGTCCCCGCTGCTCGTCCAGGTTTTCTCAGGCGACCCCCGTCTCCGATGGAGAGTCAGTGCAGTGTCCTTCTCTCACTCCCCCCCTCCTCTCGAAACCTCGTCTGCCCGCCTCGAGGGCAGTCGCTGCGAATCGGAGGAGGACTGACCAATCTGCACCTCAAAATGGGGTGCCCCTTCCCGTGGGCGCAGGCATCGTCACTGTGGTCCTTTTTTTGGTTCTCTGGGTACTCAGGAAATATCCGCCTAGGGGTTTAGGAAGCTCTTTCACACGATTCCACGCCACCCGAGGTGCGTGTTAACTCTTGGAAATAGGGTGGGCGTCCCGGGAGGGGACCACGCTATGAATTTAAGAAGGCTCCGGAAGAAGGAGAAGGAGGAGTCCTTTACTCTTACGTTTGATAGAGAGAACCCTGAAGGGACCCTTTTCCTTGGTTCTCTACGGAGGGAACTCGGAAAGGATGAACTCCTGGAATTTATTCTCCGGAAGGCCCCCCAGAAAGGATGCGCTCTTCGTTTCCTCCTCTGAAGAAGAACCCTGAAGGGATGTTTCCCGATATCTCTGAGGGGCGTTCCCTGAAGGGAGCAGCGCGCTTCTTGGAACTCGGGAGAGGTGACTCCCCGAGGGGGGTCATCAACCAGTTCCGTGGTTTGCGATGGAAGGTTCTCTCCCGAGGAGGAAAACGGTTCCATTTTCGCAACCGAAGGGGGGGGGAGGAGCCTCGAAGGGCTCTTCGATGTCCTGGAGGAACCCTGGAGGGTCGGCTTCCAGCCCCGGCCGGTCAAAGGGGGGAATTCGGCTGCTTCCACTAGTGCAGCGGCACCCGAAGCCAACCGAGGCCGACCAGCGCCATCTTGCGATGAAGAAGGGGGAGGAGAGACTCGAAATCTACGACACACACACCGTTCTCGGCGTCGATTCTTCCCTGGGTTGATGATTCGAACCCGCAACGCCTAGCATCACGCGCGGAGAGACATGGGAGCTACATGGGCCACTGTGGTAGGGAGGAGACCCTAACAAGGCGGCGTTGTCCTGTCGCATTCATATCCCGGCAAGAATTAATGCGATCCCTGAAAGGAGGTGGACTGTGGATCACGGCCGCCACCGGGCTCACTCTCCGTGGTTGGTGCCCTCCTTCTCTCCCTCATCCCCCGGATCAGCGATGAGATCGCGCAATCGACCCACCCTCCTTGTCTTCGGCTTGCAGACAAATAGCTGGAACCACCTCTGTGTCAAGGAAGCGGAGGGACCTGCCCACAGGGGATGAGGAGAGAAGGATCACTCGACCCGGACGAAAAAGAGTCCGCTGAGCCGAGGATGTTCCAGGGGATTCGTTCCCCGGAGCGGGAATTTTCGAGGAGTTTCCCAATCTGGATGTGAGCTGAGGGGAAGCTGGGAAAGAAGAATGGATGGCGGGCACGCACAGGATGGCACTCAGAAGAAGTGGCCTGCGTGTCGGAGGGGGAGATGCCACGAGCGGGTCCTCGAGGCGAAGCGCCCACCGAAAAGAAAGGGTGGAGCGTCACCGGGAACGGCAGGTGGCGCGCAAAAAGCCTTGCATCTTGAACCAGTCCCAGAAAGGCGCGTGGGAGCGGTGGCGTTCCCGTTTTCGAAACTTCCGCCGGTCCGGGGAGCGTCCCTCTCTTCCTGGACGCAGCAAGCCAGCACGCTGCCCTCGCTCCACGTTCCGATCCTTCCTCCCGGATCATTCCGAGGCCTCATCAGCGTCTGAAAGTTCCTGCGTGCGGGACGTCGTCTGCGGCGTCCATGGCGACTGCCCCACGCAATCCGTCGCCGTCCCGCTCCTCCGACCCTGACGGGGGACTCACGTGGAGGAGGGAGCCGAGCGCCATCGAAGCCGCGTGCGCCCGCCTCCCCCGCATCACAGGGCAGGACGGAAAATCCCCAATCTGCTCAGAAGAGCAGGTGTTCGGCGCTTGAGCAATGAGCCGCCGGACGTCCTCCACAGGAATGCCACGTATCACGGAGAGCCTCAGGCGCTTCACTTCCTGAGGAAGTTGGAACTCCCGGAGGCGAGTGCCGTCGAGCCGTTCTGCGAGCTTTGCACTGCCTTCCCGAGGAGCGGAGGCGGCCATCTTTCGCTTGCTAGCCGCACCGTCCCGCACCCGCGGTCGGCACGCTCAGTCCGTCGCCTGGAGACCGCAGGTCTTCCGCGAGGGCCAATTTGCCGGCATCAGCAGCTACCGGGACGAGCAGGCTCCGGGACACGAGGAGCTTCTCGTGATTGCTAGGGCTTTTTCCAAGTGGGTCGCTTCCTTTCAGAGCGAGAGGACTCCTTCGTGGTTTCCCCCTCGGGAATTTGTGACCACCACCGTGACTTGGCGAGATCAGGTCTGCTGCCATCGCGGGAAAATCAGCGACCTGGGGAAAGTAGCGCGGCCGTGGAACTGCGGCCTGTCTTTCTCCCGAAGGCATGCGGTTGCCGAGCTCTTTCACCGGGAGTCCCTGTTTCCTGCGCTCTGATTTTCTTGGCTACAGTTCCAGTGGGCGACGCTTCTTCCCGGACACCGGCCATTTCGTGCTCCTTGGAAGATGAGAGGCTCTTCTGCTTACGGTTTCCTGCTGTCCCTGTGCGTTTCCCTGGGAACCTCATCGCTTCGATTCCAGGTGAGTCATCCGTCGTGGACCGACCTGCTCGCGTCTCCGCCTCGCTCCTTCCTCCCGTCCCGCTCCTGGGCGTGCTCTTCGTGCACCGGCGCTGCTCCCGAAGCGATTGCCCATGGTCGCCAGATCCCAGTCGAAACCCTCATCCCGTTTGCGCCATTTGCTCCCGAAGTCTCAACGCGTTCGACCGTCCTTTCTCACTTCCATCCTTGCTGACTTCCGCCTTCGCGTCCCGTGGACGAGAGCTGCTCCGATGCACTTTGCGGGAAGTACACTCAGGCGAACAAAAGGACTCTCGTTCGACCTGGTTCGAGGCCGGGATCGTCAAACCGCCCTCTGTTCTTGGCATGCGTGACCTCTGTTCGCCGCGCGCTTCCTGCTGGTACCGCGGCTGGAAAATCGGGGAAGATCCCTCAGGGCTGGCCGGTAGCACTTCGGTCAGGCGAGGCGGTGCGGAGCGCGGCTGACCGCGCGTCCAGCGTCCAGCTCTGTTGCGCGGTTCTTCGGACTTCCTCCTTTGCTGAGTGCCTTCTTTCCCAACCCTTCCGCAGTTTTCCTGCACCGTTCCCGCGTGCGGAACGACTCGGATCGGTCTGGCGCGGGCTGGCCGCCAGACGAAGTGCACTTTTTGGCGGGGAGGGTAAAAGGGGGAGGAGGTCCGGCAGTTCCTGTTTGACGGCGACTCCCCTTGTTCGCAACGGCGCCCAGCAACGCAAACGCAGACAGACGCATTTCGGGATACCCTCCTTGCCCTATCGGTTTGGGGACTTCTCCAGATTTCCTCGACCCCATTTTTCCAAACAGATTACGTGAGGAGACCAGGAGATTGTTCCACGGATTCCCAGTTCAGTTAATGGTGAGGATCATTCACCAGGCAGCTCGCTGCTGCTTGCTTATCCGCGTTGCCATGGTTCGCGTCAAGATACTGATTGGCTGAGTCTTTCGTTCCCGAACTGCAGGTCCGCAATTCCTTGAGAGATGCCACAACTCAGAAAGTCTAAAAGCGTGCTGCTCCTTTCTTTTCCTCTTTGCCAGATTGTTAAAATCCATCAGGCAGTGTTTCCCCGGAAGATTTATTTATTTACTCGACTGCAGATGGTTTTAAGCACCCGCATTATCGAGCATCCATGGCGTAGCTATGAACCAGCATTTTATAAGGTGTTTATTTAGAGTGTTTTTTTTGAGGGGGAAAAAATGGTGACTACGTAGAAAGATGATATGGGGATGTGTGTGTTTCGAACCACTCATACATTTTTGTTTCTCTTGTTTGTTCCTTCTTTGTATCCGATCCGCCCTTTCTTTTGACATGCCCCTCGTACATATGTACGTAAAACGCCGGTTCATAGCTACGCCATGGATGCTCGATAATGCGGGTGCTTAAAACCATCTGCAGTCGAGTAAATAAATAAATCTTCCGGGGAAACACTTCCTGATGGATTTTAATAATCTGGCAAAGAGGAAAAGTAAGGAGCAGCACGCTTTTAGACTTTCTGAGTTGTGGCATCTCTCAAGGAATTGCGACCTCGTATAATATGTATATGCATATGTGTGTTCTGTGTGGTGAAGGGAATCACATGACGCTTCGAAATAGTCACGGAGTGGTCGGTCTCCCTTAAAAGTGGCTTACAAGGCGGTCGAGGATAAAATAGCCAATCACTGCTGCTGCAAGATGGCGGGAGCGGCGCGGGCTGCCCGGGAAAAAATCGATCGGTGATCTGCGTGCCAGGAGTTGACCGCCCTCCCAGGCGATGCTGGCAGGTTGCTAATTTACATGGGCGCTGCCTCAAAGTCCACAAATTCTTTACCAACAAAGCCACGTGTGCGTGGATCTCAGCCGTCCTTGACGGGCACTTCTCGGTTCGTGACGTGCGAAGAAGGTTCGGGGAACATTCGTACTCTCCGGTCACCAGGGCCATTCCGCGCTTCGGTTCGTCTTCCTCCGCGGTGTGAGGTACCGTTCGCACCTTCTCGTCCCGCCCTCCTTCTTCTCTCCCGAATCGTGGTGGAAGGAGATGGGAGTCGTCGTCCACCGTCCTACTGCTTCCGGCGCGCGTGAGCAAACGACGCCGAAGGGAGGCTGCCTGCCCCATGCTCGAAGAGTTCCGCATAAGGCGAAAAGGGGCTGGACGCGGAACCTGTCGTTGGGAAAAGCCCAAAAGAAAAATGGAAAAATACGGGAACAGAACGAAAGAGGGAAAAAGCAAAGCGGAGCCAATAGGGAAGGATGAGGAGTCCGTGGCCGACGCAGACTGCATTCCAGCAAGCGGGGAAGGTCGGCCGTCGAGGTTCCGGGTTTGCGGCACGACGCACCTTTCCTAAGGATGAGGCCACCCCAGCTCGGTTCACCGCGGTACGGCGATCCCTCTAGCGCGCCCCCTGCGACGGAAGGCATTGCCTGGGACTGGCACATCCGTGTCCGCAGCGGGTGAGGTAGAATTTCTTCCTCCCCTGCCCTTCGAGGGAAGCGAGCGAGCGAGGGCCGGCCTGCCTGCGGCAGCTGACCGACTTGCCCGTTTGGAGCATCGATTCTTTCGTGGCGCGGTTGCTCTTCCTGCGCGCGCTCCAGCGCGTCCCCCTTTGCAAAGGCTTCTTTCTTTCTTTCATTGAGTCCCGCGTTGAAGAATCGTCCCGCTAGGCGACAGACCTGCATCTTTTCCTCATCCACTTTTTCAGGAACCCATGCGCACTCCATTCCAAGGCAAGAGGGATGGATGCAGGGGACAGGAAAGGGCACTCCCTCCCCACGTGCCTCTCTTGTAGTGAGCTGTGACTTTGGATCGGGGAGCAACTCCAGCCTGTGCTCCTGGAGGAACTCCGATGCGTCATCCCCTTCCACGTGGGTCGCGTCCAGCGGGAGGCTGCACAACTGGATAGGAGGTCCCGAAAAGGATGCGGCCGGTTCCGATGATGGTCAGGAGTTCGCCTGAGCCTCGCGCGTGTGGGAAAGGACGATGGGAAGGAGAGGGGAACTCGAAAATCTTTGCAGCATCACAGCCGGCAATCTCTGTCCTCCAGGTGGATACGCGTTGTTCGAGACCTCCACTTCCGGGCAGGTCGGAGCAGCGGCCAGGCTGGTGAGTCCCACCATGAGGAACGAAGATCCCGAAGGAGCTTGCTTCCAGTTCAGGTGACGGAAGAGCTGTGTGCACCCCCTTCACCCCCTCCCGCCACTGCGAGGGAAGGGAAGGGGGGCGATGATAAACCGAACGGAGCCCCGGTCGCGGCGGTGGTGTGCGAGCAATCAGCGCAGCTCAAGAGGTTGCTTCCGTTCGTCCACTTCCGTCCGCGCTCCTTCCAGAAGATTCCTTGTCGATAAGAGCGCTCGTTTCCGAGAGACGTTCCGCGCGCATTTTTCCCTCGCCCCCCTTCCCTTCCCCACCATCTTCCGCAGCATTCCATTCCATGGCAGCGGCAAGATCCTAAAAAAGACCGCCGGGGTTTAGCCGGCGTTCTGCGAGGCAACCAGCCACCCGCTGCGACGACGACGGCGGAGGCGCGCGCTGCGTGGTTTCAGGATGCCCTGGGTTTCCGGCGGTCGTGCCTCGGGTGGCAGCGACCTTCGCCTCCACGACAGCTGTGGCTTCCCTCCCCCCGAGCGCCTTCCCTCCAGGCTGCCTCGTGTTCGCCGCCACTTCCGTCCCGATCAAAGTGCGGGGGCGGATGGGGGAAGGGGGAGGCGAGGCTTGGCGTTGGAAGCAGACGTCGGACGAGGCTGGCTGCTTTCCTTCCCCGCTTGCAGATGACCTCGGGCTAGTTTCGTGGCGCCTTCTTGGGGTTCGCTTCCGCCGGCACGATCCCCGACCACTGCACATGCTGAGCGCCAACGAGATGGTGGCCATAGCATCCCATCTTGCGGGAACGGCTTCCCTCTGCACTGAATCTTGCCTCGCTTCGGTCATGCGCTGGAGGACCGGCCGACGAGTCCCTACCGTCGGCCACCTTTCCAGGAGGGGGCAGTTGCCCCAGAGCAGGGCTGCTGGCCGACGCCACCGCGAACGATCGTGAGGATACAACAAACACGTGGCCGTATCCGAACCTGGCCGTCCTTGACGCAGCGGTACCACGGACACCTTGTTGACAGTGTCTCTCCATCTGGCGCCGGAGGATGGGCGGCACCATTGTGGCGATGGTGCCGCTTCAGCGATCGTCCTGTGATGGCGGCCAGCACCGGGTCGGCTTTCTCCAGCCAGGACGCCTGCCCTCTCGCGGCCGGCGAACTCGCCAGCGCCACCGCACTGCGCCGCCGCCGCCGACCGAGACGCGCTTAAGTTGTCTTCTCTGCTTCCTTCCCATTCTTGAGCCTTCCGGAGGACGCCCCCCTCTCCTCTTAAGGGAGGAGGAGGAGGAGGAGCATCCGCACGCATCCTCACGGGGATGTCGCGCCTCTGCCTCCTGCGGGCTCGCCTGTCCATTCTGGACCTCACCGGGATGTCGCGCTTGGCGATCCCATCCTCGCCTGGGACTTTCCGTCTTCCCCGCCGACCCCCCTTCCGGTCGAGGGAGGCCGAAGGAAGCTTCCCTCACACGCCCAGGAGCACAAGCGGGAAGACGATGGTTTGCGGAAGGTGATCTTTTGCTGTTCGGAGGCCTTCTACGAGTAACTGCGTGGGAGGAGGGGGTCTCCGCCCCTGGCGAGAATGCCAAGGCGGAACGCGATCTCTCGAGAGGAGGAGGTCGCGGGTGCGCGCCGTAGGACGCCTTGGGTTTTTGGCGGCTGCACCGCCGTAGCCGATATCCCCGGGTGCTTTCTCCTGGCATGTCAAGCGAACCCCCCCCCCTTTCCTTTCAGCTACTCCTCCTTCGGGATCGGCGCCCACTCGCTCAAGTTGCTGCTGGTCGCGTTGGAAACCGAGCGCGAGGAAGTGCTCTGGCAATCCCAAGACACGACCCACGGGAGATGGGAACGAGCTCAGCTCCTCTACAGTCATCCAGGCGCGCACGCAGTGAGTTCGATTGGGGAAGAGAGGAGGGAGAGAAACTCCGCATGAAGGGGGGAGGGGGACGTTTCGTGACCACGATTTCCGGTTCATGTCCGGGGCTATGACGGCACGAGCCCTTCCGGTTGGTAACTTCACATCTTTCCGAGAGAGGGAGGGTGCGGAAGAAAGGGAATTTGTTGACTTGACACTCTGGCACGACGAAGGAGCTGGTGTGGGGGAGGGAGGAGCAGCGAGCCCCGAAGTTCCGAAGTCAACGGCGCGTGACCCGCAGATGGGATAAGCGATTGCGGATTTCCGCTCCTTTTGTTTTCTTTCCCGCCAATCCTCCTCGGACCAACAAGGAGTCGGCTGGGGTTCGAAACCCTACGAACGCGCTTTTTCTCGTGACAGTCTCTTCCGGAGCGCTCGTCGAGGAGGTCGGTGCTCTGGGTTTCGTACCCGTGCCCGAGGGAGAGAGGTCACTTCCCAGGCAGCCTCAGATTTCACCCCGTGTCAGAAAACTTTCGTGATTGTCAGAGATAGCAGATCTAGAGATGGTTTCTCTCCTTCGTTTCCTATAGGATCTGAAGCCCAATGATTGTTGTCCGCTTCTCCCCTCCCCCAGTTCTCTCCGGAGAAAGTCATCGCAGCCGAGCCGCCATTTCGCGTGCACAGCAGTTACGTATGCTCAGCCGGGGGACGAAACACTTTCAGCAGCTTCCGCTAGATGTCACGAGCGCGGTCGGAACGCTAGGAAACATCTGCTAACCATGTTCGTCCTCGCCACTGCTGGGAGGAAACACAAGGAAAACGTTGGAGACTGGACTGTGGGACGCTGGAGGAAACGTGCGAAATGGCCGAGAAGAGGGATGATCAGCCACGCAGGGACCATCCGAATTCGCCTTTGGGCACTCGACAGTGTGGCAACGGAAAAGAACAGCAATCAATGCAGCATCCCAAGGTCTCCCAAGAGGCGAGTTCGACCACGGTGGGATATCCAAAGTGCCCTGCGCTCTTTCACGACTAGCCCAAGATCTATCATCAGTTTGAGAGCAGGGGCCGACGCGCAGCTGCTCCATCCACCACGTTTCCCAATCCGATCCCTTTAGTTCGTTCCCTTGAGGAACACCATTCGGGGATGAAGCGTTTCGGGGAGGTTGACAAGGTGCGTTCAAGACTTGATTTTTGCGGATCACGGGGGAATCTTCCCGGTAAAGAACAAGGAGAGCCTTTCGATGGCTGAAAGCCGTAGAAAGAGATGGAGGAATAGAAAAAAATAATAATAGAGCGGTAGTATTTGCAAGTCGGGCGTGGTGACGCACTGGGTCACTAAGAGATCTGGAAGCCGTTTTTAGTGGCACAATCTCCACGCGCCGTCGAGAGGTAGTCTTTCCCGTTCGTGCCCAGGCGGCTCTTGGCAAACCTGTCCGGCGGAAGAAGGAATGCAGAGCAGGGCCCCGCTGCTGATGAAACCACCTCTTGCAGCTTTTCTCATGACTTTCCTGTGCTGCTCGCCGGTGGAGGGAAGTGCTCGGGATTCTCGGATACGTTTGTTCCCTCAAGGTCATTTTTTTGTGCGTCTTTCGCCATCTTGTGCCCTTACACCACGCAGGAGGGAGCCAGGCTCTGTTTCCGTGCTTGAGATTTTCCTGGAACAGGGAAAACTTCTTGCGCATCTCTCTCTCTCTCTCTCTCTCTCTGCCAAGCGAGTCTCCTTACGAGAGCTCAGGGAGGCAGCGCCTTTTTCGAAACGGTGGGAAGCTGCATCTCTATCGAGTAAGAAAGTCCACGAAACAGGCACTCAGGGTCATCGCCAGAGTTTTGGGATGAGCATTTCTCCCCAATGTGCAGTGCACACCAGAGTTGGCAATGTGTTCTCTGGAAACGAGGTCACATCGCCATCACGATCTTCAGAGTGGATCCCCCCCCCCCTTCTCTCGCAGGCTCGTCTGTTGACCCTGGAAACATGTGTATGCTTTGTGGGAAAGGTGTACAAAGATGAGGCATAACGGCGACGTTAGAGATGATTTGCAGCAATGGGAAGTGGAAGGTACGGGTTAGCGAGGAGCGGTCCCTCTCCCCTCCTGCCGCTCCTGATGGCTGGCGGAACTGCAGGAAAAATTCGTTTCCCGACGCCGGAGCAACCGCCAGCAGGAAGGATACGGGGACACCCCCGGTGAGGCGGGGACGAAGGCAAAAGCTGCACGCGCGAGCGTCCCAACCCGTTTTCGATCACTTCCAGGAACTTCTCCGGAAACAGGCCGCGAACTCTAGGCCAATCGCCATCTAAGAGGTGATCACCGAAGCTTTCCTCCTCTCCTTTCCCGCCTGGAGAGCTGCTTTGCTTGCGCGGGCGATGGCGGCGGAGTCGAAGGCTAGGAACGGAGACGCGAACATCTCCCGGAACCTCGCGAGATGTGCGCGCTGCGGTGGACGCTGGCGCTGGCTGTCTCTCCCGCTGCCCTCCAGTGGGGTGGGTCTACGCCCATCTGCCCGGCAGGCCCAGAAGAGAGGGAAAATCCCGCAACAAGAGGGTCTGGAGACGACCGTCTTAGGAAAACAGCCCAGCGCCACTGCAGGACGTTCCTCAGGATCGCAGCCTCCATCTCTGTGGAGGTCGCCGTTCTTGCCTCTCCTCCCCTGGGGGCATTATTCCTCCCTTGAGGGCTTCCCACTCCTGAGGAGTTGGTCCTGGTGCCCACGGTAGGGTTGCCGAGGCGTCAGCGCGCACGACTTCTCCGGGTCTCAGAGGGCAATCCCTCCCTCTCATGCCCACTCCCTCGGACAGGCTCGCTTAAGTCTGTGCCAAACTGAAAGACCTCCGGGCCGGAACCCCACTGCGCGTAACCGAGGTCCCAGAGAGACTGAGGGCATTTCCCACCTCTCCTCTCCTCCCTTCCCTCGGCGCACCCGTTGATGGATGGGCAGCCCTCGGCCGTGTTCGTTCGCGAGAGAAGAGGCACCGAGGGGATCTTCAGTCTTCCCACGGTTAGGAGAAGCCCGACAGAGCAGGAGGGTGGCCAGAGACAGACCCCTTTCCCGGGTCACTCGGAAGGAGAACCAGTCTGCCGTCAGGACGTGTCCCCCTAGGGCAACTGTGGAGCGCTCCCTCCTTGGGATAGAGAGAAGGGGGGGAGCAGTTTCCGGTTGGAAGGACCTCGCGACCGCCGGCGCTACGGGAAGATGTGGTGTTCTCTGACCTGGAGAGCGGTCGCCTCCCACTGCAGATGGGGTTTCGCTCCTGGGGGCTGGCCGGCCTCCCTCCGGGAACGTCGTCACGGGAAATTGGAGCGGCTCGCTGCGCTGCCGGGACGCTTGGAAGGGAGGGGAGAGGAGCCAAGAGACCGGAGGGAGCTCCAGTGGTGCTTTCACGCTTCTGTGCCGCCGCCAAGAGATCAGGATGACGGGAGGCTCTTCCTGGCGTTCTTCGGATCCTGCCGGAGGGAGACTTCTCCAGACGTCTTTCGAAGAGGGCGCGCAAGGTCGGACAAACGGAGGTCGTCGAGCTAGCTTCTACGGGGGGAAGGGGGGCACCGCCGAAGATGCAGCGTCTCTCCTTCCTGGTTCTCCCCCCCCATCCTCCCCTTCCAGATCGTCTTGCAAGGAGAACCTGGCACCAGGGGCTCCCGAGAGAGGAGGGGTTTCTTCTCCGTCGACAGCGTGCAGGTCAGCCGCGCCTCGACCTGTGTAGCGCACTGCAGCTTCGGCGGCGGCTTCTGCGCATACCAAAACGCAGGAGGAGACGACCTGGACTGGACCCTGGTAGGAGGAAAAAGGGGGGAGGAAGAGGGAGGTGAAAGATCTTCCCTCTCCTTCCCACTTCCCGCTGTTCCCCGTGCCTTGCCACGATACTACTGCAGAGTCGAGGCAGCTCGAGCGCCGTCACTGGACCCGCCCGGGACGCTCTGAATCTCCAGACGGGAGGCTTCGCCCTGCTCAGCAGCGCATTTCCTGCCAGTCCGGGTGACCGGGCTCAGCTGCGCGCCGTCTTCCCGGCTGCCTCCGACTCGGAAGGTAACGAAGCTCCCCGTGAGATGGTGCCTCCGCGATTGCTCTGCTCGCTCTGGGAGGGAAGGGGGTGGGGACTGGGGAACATGATGTTTGCGGGTTGCCAGAGCAGCCGCGAACCTGCATGGCCGTTCCTGAGGCGGAGAACGAACCTGGAACGAGAAGCATGGGATGGGGAACGTTTACAGGGGGAGGGAGGCGTGTTGCCTAGCCCGCTCTCTGCGCCAGCGGCATCTCCCGTCCTAACGACGAGTGAACAAGAGACTTGCTCTCCCCGACAGAGGGTACGCTGGACCTCTCCTGTGTCCGCGGTTCGTCCTCCCCCTCCCTCTTTTCTTCCCTGGTATGAGGACCTGGGGAGCGTCCAGGCTGGTGAGTCTTTGAGCCCCAAGAAGCTGAACTTCGAGAGAAGGGAATTCTAATTGGTGCTCTAGAAGGCAAGTGATGTTTCGGTGAACTTCAGGAAGTTGGGAGGTCGGAGGCCGGACTCACGTCTCCGGAGATGTCGAAAACCGCCCCTCAGAAGCTCCTTCTTGATCGAATCAAGAAGAGGGAAAAAGGCGCAGTTTACCAGAAAAGATCTTTTGCAACTTCGCAAACAGTGGTTCTTGTTTTTCCGGTTGAGTGGTGTGTAGGTGGCACATGGGCGAAGAAAAAGGCAACGCATGCCCCCAGGTGCATACCGCGGCTCCAGATCACCACGCCTCGGCAGCGGATGGGAGAAATGAGAAAGTTTCTTCCCAGGAGAGGTCACTGCCTCTCATTTTGTGCGGTGGAATCTCCCTGAGTCGGAAGATGGCGCAGAAGAACGGGATTGGATGGACCGCCTTCTCTCCTCACCTTTAGAGACGGTCGAGGCAAGGACGCTCCTCCTCCCTTCCTCCTCCTCCTTTTCCTGCATCTGTACGCTTTCCGCTCTGCGCGTTCGGACCCCTGATCGTCGCCGTAGGAAGCTGCGGTTGCACCGTGAAGATACCCTCTCACCCTCCGGGCATGATTTTCGTGATTGGCCCTATCGGGTCCTTTTTTGCTGGGGCGTGCCGGAGGCACGTCCCGTCTCCCATTCCCGAATCTCGTCACGTGATACATTCTGAACGACGATCCACCGGACAGAGGAGAGACTCGTGCGTGCAGCCTGTGTTTGAGGTCACCGATTGCAACCACGGAGACGGATAGAAGTTCTAGAAGGCAGCTGAGGAGATCTTGGATACGAGGAGCGGAGATGAGAAGTTCCAAGACTTTGCCTTCATCATGAGGGATGGCTCCTACGTCCAGCATTCCCCAGAGCTCCTCCGTTTGAGCTGACCTTCACCTGGTGACGTTCCCTGGAGTCTAGTGCTCCTTCCGCCGCTCTTCCGCTGGGTTCCGCGTCCACACGACTGCAGGTGGCTGGAAAGGAGGTCATCGGGTTTTCTGCCCTCAGGCGCCGTCTTTCGCTGTTGAGGAAGGGGGTGATTCACAAGGGCCGAGTTCCATGAGGAGGGTGCAGTGTCCACAGAGGCGGTTGCTGCAAGGGAGCCGGTCGTCATGGTTCCTGGGGCAAGCGGCCGTTCCCAAAGAGCTCACGGCGACATCCCGGAAGCTCTGCTGTGGCCTTCTCACTCGAGCCCTACTTGAAAGGGCTGGGGTCTCCAGTCGGAGCTGCCCTCCACGAGCTCACGGCCCTGGACGACTCGGGGCTGGGTCTCGGGACACTTGGAGGACGCTGCTCACCCCGCGTCCTCCCGAGCACTATTCGGCGGGAGACCGCCGCCGGGGACGCGCGCGATCCCTCGCGGAATCCTTCCATAGGCGAAGCCGGGGACCATCCTTCCGCTCTGACCTCCGGGACACATGTTCTGCTGTCGGACGGTCACGTATCCTTCCAAGGGGGTAGCCCTACGACATGGGGCCAAACTCCTGCACGCGAGCACCGTTGTGCCTGGACGCGGGAAGCTCATATGCGGCGGTAGACTTGTCCAGGCACAACCAGGTCCAGCCGTACGGTTGAACCTCCATGGCCATCCATCCATCACCTGCTCCAATTTTTTCTCGCTTCTCCGGAAGTCCAGAGACCTCAGGGAAGGTGGAGGAGGAAAGGGGAATAGGCGGCCGACGGATGTTGGAAGGGTGCGCCTTTGGCAGCGCCGTCAGGCAGTCAGTTAAGGAAGGAGGGAGAATGGAGAGGAAGAGGAGGTAGAGCGAAACCTTTCCTCCCGCAACAGCCTTTCCTGGGAGCGAAAGGGGCAGTCCCGTGTTCTGAGACCGTCAGAGTCCAGGAGACTCGAGTCCCAGTCTCCAGCGTTCGCAGCAGAGTGGTTCGAAAAATCTGCGATTTTTGTCTGCTGCCGAGACCGAAGCAGGGACGAGGAATGCCCGCCGGCTTTTTTCTCGCTGTCCCGACCTCAACTCCTCGCAGTGCCGACCTTCGGGCACGTGGAAACCATCCCGATGCACGCCGCAGCCCTTCGCAGGGTACACTGTAGGAGCGTGGCCATAAGGGGGGACCTCGAAGGCTGAGGAAAGAAGGGAACAGAGGAGGTCAGACGCTCCCGGATGCTCGGAGAGTACCGTTCCAGGGATGACCGACAAAGACGCGGAGGGATCTCGAGCAGAAAAACACCTGGAAGAAGGACGTGCCGCATCGTCCTCCATCGCGCTCCCTCTTGACGTCACGAAGGAAAACTCCGCCACCTGCTCCAAACACCGCCGCCGTCCTCTGCCGCGGAACGTGTCTCGAGCGTGCGTTTCCATCACGTGCCGCAGCGAGTGAAGCACTTTGTTGTCTCGTGTCAAGGGAAGGAAAGTTGCCGATGTCCCGAGGGGTCTATTACCTTGGACTAATTTGTCGGGCACAAGGTCCGCGATGGCTGCCCGGAGAACTCTCAACCGCCTTCTCCTCCCCCGGCGCACACACCCTCCGGCGATGGGGGAGGGAGGTAGCCGTTCCTCCCTCGGGAACGGGAGTCGCCGTCGCCATCGAAGTTTCGGGACGCGTCAGGCTCGCCTGAGGGACGGCGCCACTCTCACCTGCTTTCTCCCATCCTCGGCGATTCATGAGGTCGACGGGGGGTCGCGGGTACAGCGTCCAGCACCGGGAAAGGAATCGGATTTTGTCCAGGTCTCCGCCGAGATAGAAAGACGAAGAAAAAAAAATTGGACAGGGTCACCCACCGGTCACTCGCCTTTGCAGGTGGTCACCTCCGGTACCTGAAATGCCTGCGGTTCTGGGCGCACATGTTTGGGGAAGGCGTGGGCGCCCTACGCGTCCTCATGACGAGCGGCGGCGGCACGAAGGTCGTCTGGTCGGTGGACGGGGAAGTCGGCCAGGAGTGGTTCCCGGCGCAGGTGACCTTGGTGGCCAGGAGCAGCATCGTGGTGGGTGCATCGTGGAGCAGAGGGAGGGAAGGGGCTTCGGGACTTCAGAGAGCCTCGCTCTCCCCCCACCTTTCATTCTCCAGGTCGCTTTCGAGGGAGAAATAGGGAAGAGGCATCTCGGGGACATCGCACTGGACGAAATCTCCGTTGCCCCAGGCCCTTGCCCAGGTTCGTGCCGCAAAGCTCCCCTCCCCCTCCTCTCGTGCCTTCAAGAGACGCTTCGCCAAATCGGAAGCTGGAAGTGGCGAGGAAGACGAAGATGAAGTTTCCTCCCCCCCATCCCAGCCTCTTCATCTGGTGTTCCGTTTCAGCTTCGCCGCCTTTCGCCTCCTCCCACGGCCTCGACTGCGACTTCGAAGAGAGCGGCTGCGGATGGACGGACGCGGGTCCCAGGGCCTGTCCCGCGGGCGAGGAAAGCTACGAAAGAACCTGCGCAGGGCATCCGACCCGGAGGATCGAGTTAGGCTGGGAGCGCGTCAAGGCGGAGGGAGCCACATCGCCGCCCGCCGATCACACGCTGGGGACCTCGGAGGGTGAGCCCACATCCTCGGCTCAGGGCGCGACCCTGAAAGCGCTTTTGCCCTCCCCAAGGCACTTATTACGCTCCCCGGAAGTCCTCAAAAAGCGGCCTGCAGGAGAAGGCGTCCTTGATCTCCGAGGAGTTCTTCGGCAGCCCTGACAGAGGGCGCTGCATGTCCTTCTGGTTCTACTGCTACGGCTCCAGCGTTCACGGGAGGAGCCTAGGAGACATCCGGGTGTCCCTGCAGTATGCGGACGAAGCCAGGAAGGTTCACGCGAAGGAGCTCTGGACGAGCGGCCACTGTTACAGTCCCGTGTGGATGCACGCCTTCGTCCCGGTCAGGGGATTCGGCCAGTACCGGGTAGGCTGTGCTTGTGTGCGGGATGGAGCGACAGGGTGAAAGAGCGTGGGCAAGTGATTCCACTCAGGGAACCCTCCCAGCGATTCCCGGAGGACCGCGGAACTCAGGCTGCTATCGAATTGAAAAGCAAGCGTGGAGGTGTGACGCGCAATCACGTGACATCGAAAGTGGGCGCGAATCTGGAAACTTCGGTGGGATATTCGCATTGCTTGGGGAAGCTGCTATCTCACCCGCAAAAGATCGAGTCTGGAGAAACGAAATGGAGTTTCGGGTGCTTCCGGAGCAGGGTACGGAACTGGAAGCCCAGCGTGTGTTCCCGTCGTGACGAATCGGTTGCCCGATTTTTTCACCCCGGGGTGAACTCTCAAATTGTGGTAGGACATGCGTAGTCCTACCACGCCCAATTCGTCTGTGGACCTGCTAGGTTGTCAGTGCGTAGACCAGCGAGGTTTACCTTGGCAGCGGAGGGGAGGGGGAAAACAACAACAAAAAAAAGTTCACGAAATAAAAAAACAACTGGAGGTCCAGAAGCGATCATGGCTCGCTGAAGGGCGTCCTCTGCATCCTTTCCAGGATGCCGGCTAGGTAGGTTCCGATTGCACACAGGTGGGGCCATCTTGCTGCTATCCGCAGAAAGCGAAGTGCATGCTCGATGGCGTCCTTCTCTCACGGTCCTCTTCAGCGTCGCTCCAGGCCCCCGCAATCCCGCGGATGCAGCACAGAACTGCTAAGGCTGCGGCTGGCGGTATCCCGCGGCGTCCCACGTGAAGAGGAGTTTTGCTCCGTCCCTGGGGTTGCTAGCCAGAATCGGCAAGGTCATCCCAAAACGTTCCCACAGGGGCCGGAGGAAAACGCAGTCCACAAGCAGGTCTCGTTCCCTTCCCCTACAACAGTTTGGGCTCGCATTCCCCAGTGTCCGGCGGCACCGACGAGAGTTGCAGAGAAAGTCCCAGTGCAACAACAGAAGTGCCGACTCCTGCCGCTTCAGGGGGAGGGTGGTGCTATCTGCGAACACCGAGGGCCACTTCAGGTCTTCCCGAGAAGCCCGCCCCAGCGTTGTAGTCCTCGTGGAGGGGCACTTGGAATCGCAGCGTCGGTCAGCTGCCCCATGGTCCATCCACTCATCAACATCCTCCTGCCTGCGATCTCACAGGAGACTTCCCCCTTCACCGGTTGGCTTCTGCCATTCGCCTTCCTCAGGGAGGGCAGCGTTGCGGCAATGGGGGTGCCCTCCGCCCAAGTGCGAATGCTGAGACTCTCCAGGATCTTCCGCAGCGAGCAACGGGCGTACATGTGGAGACGCGGCCAGTTCCATGCCTCTGAGCTGGACTCATTCATCTTGGCCCGCGTGGCAGCGGTTTCTGCCATTAAGCGGTTGTTCGAGAGGTGTGTCGAACGCACATTCTTTCAGTAAAGAGTTTCCATCTGTTTGCTGGTGTACGGCGAAACTCTCGGCGTTTTGGAGTATCTGGAGCGCCGGGATGCCTTTCATCCTTCGAGCTCCCTTGTTACTGAACAGGTGGCACGGAACGATGTGGAACAATTCCGGAAAAAATGACTTTCTCGAAAGCTTCGACGCGATAACCGGAAAACGCGCGAGCGTTCCCCGACCGTAGACTCACTCGTGTTCCTCCGAATCGCTGCGGTTCCCTTTTACCATGGAGTGACGTTCCGCAAGCTTTGGGAGTTACTGGATTCCCTGGGTAGATAACGAGCGCAGCATATGTCTAGGAATGTTTAAGGGACTCGGAATCAGACAAGTGGGGGACAGCGCATTTGTTTGGAAGTTTTGGAGCGTGTGACCAAACAAATGGAATTGGTCCTCGACTTCGCTCATTCGGAGCTTCGGTGGCTGTGAGACGGTTATCCTGGAACCCACTGTCTGTCTTGCTTTTCTTTATCCTACTGGGGAATCACACAGCCTCAAATATGGAGTGCAGTTAAGAAAATCAACCGCGCGCAACGCACGTTCGCGTAATTGGAATGATGGTGCTGAGATTTCGAATTTTTTCTCCTCGGAAAGTTTCTAGACAGAGAAGCGGAGTCGTCGAGAGCCCCTGAACAAGAACCACGGGTGACCGGCAGATTTTCCGGTTTGTTCGGCAATGGATTCCCGGTTATGAGTCAATAAGTTGGCATCATGTTTCCGCAAAAACGGATCAGATTAGTTTGAAACACTCGAAAACTCCCATGCAAAGTCGCAAGAATTCTAACAAAGATAATGCAGCCAAACTTGTATCTTGCCGTCTCAGATTCGTTCCCCTACTGACCCTTCCCTCTCTCCGCACAAAACTACAGAAAAGTATGGGTAGTGGACGACTCAGCGATTTAGCTCTTTGGCTTCATGAAACCCCTGGACACATCCTGTCCAGCTCTCGCTTCATTTAAAACGATTTCCCTGATGGAGAGCAAAAGGTTGGTCCAAAGGATCAACTGCAGAGTCTATCACTGATAAAGCGCAATAATTTCCAACACGAAAGTTAACCAGAAAACTGCGAAAGGAGATTGTAATCATCTGCTTGTTTCTGGAATCAATTCGATCCATCCATCTTCTAAACTTTTTTGGAACAAAATCGGTCCATTGTATGAAAACGTTCTGCTTCCACATGTTCCCGGAGATAGATAAGCAGATCACACTGAATTCCTATGTTTGGGCGACACTTTCTTACTGAGACAGTAGATCCATAATCATAGACCCTTACAAGCTATGGAATCCTATCCCACTGTAGAGTCCTTAGGAGCAAACTGGGAAAGAATTCATCCGAGGGATTCATTTTCTGCAAAGCTGTGCTGCAATCTGAGAACGGTTTCTCCGTTGCAACTAACCAAACCTTGAAGCAATGACCGGAGCACGGAGTACTTGTCCGTGGCACGTGTTCGTCTCATCCTTTTCGGATCCAAGTGGTCTGCTGCTAAGACACTATCTTTTTGTCATAACTTATGAACAGGATCACAGCTCCCTGCCAGTTGTTCCGGAACTGACCACTGTTTTTTGGACTTTGAAAATCGCATATTTCTCACATATTCTATTGCTGCGCATTTCGCCACAGTCGGGGGCGTCGAAACTCGGAAAGCAGGTTGCCCGTCTGCAGGTTGAGTTCTGTAAGCCGAAGAAATGCTTCTTGATTTCCGCTTTTATGCTTTTGGCAAATCATCATGGTAATTCAACTTTGAACAAGCAGCTCGACTCAAGCCAGCAAGCAATACGACGTTGAGAGGTGAACCCCCCGCGTCTCATTATAGGATACCGAATGATTCCACCTCTGCAATGAGATTTGAATATCATCACCAATGCGTCTTCGTTCACAGTCACTGGGTTGCGAGGTCAGGGAACCAATTGCACATGATCTGGAGGGGCTTAAGAAGATTTTTAAGCAAGGCTTTTGAAAACCGGACTATGGGAGTCACAATTCTGGTGATCAACGATGAAATTCTTCGGTGAAAAAAATGGCGGATTTCTTTTAGGTTTTGATTTTTACTTTGGATTTCACTACCGGATGGTGGTGGTTCCTCTGACTTGAGCATTGCCCCGAGTTCATCATTTGCTTCTTTTCCTGCAAGATTCCCGTCCCAGTGAACAATCACAAGTTCACTAGTGCAATCGCAGAAGAGAGACAGGAAGAAGTATGTCGTTGAGCTTCTTGTTCACTGGCACGATCAATTGAATCCACTGGTCTTGAAGCAGCTATTCCAAGATGATCAGTGATCCATTAATTTCATCCATTTTCTGTTTCGGAATCTATGAGACGATCTCGCTAATGATCTCAGCTGTTTTAAAAAAAGAGTCTGACTCATTGGATGCTACCCTCGTTGTTCGCAACTCGGCACTTGGAGTTTCTACTCAACAGTATTCTTAGTCAAACTGCATGAAGGTTTTTGTTTCCACTAGCGGCTGCTGTGAAGGTCTCTGTCATTATCACTATCATTGTGGATGTAATGTGAAACTCAAATCTTCCTTCCGTGTGCCGTCCACAACATCTAAACTAAAGGCACGGTTTCAAGAGAAATTCATCATCGCTCTTCGCTGAGCCGGGACCCGAAAGGGAACGCTCTCTTCTTGCAAAAAGCACCTTTGATCTCATTTCGTTCCAGTCTTTTATGTCGGCTTGACTTTAATATTTAGCGACCCAGATGTGGTAAACGCCGACAGATACCGGAAATATACGTGGCTCACCAAGTACCTCATTTGTTGACCATTGCGTATGGGTCAGCTCCCGGAATAACCCAAAGCAAGCGAACACAAATTTGTTTAACTCCGCACTTTCTAGCAGGAATGCACGGCACACCGAGAGCTATTTTTCGATTCTATCCGGATTTTCCCTAGATACTCATAGAAGTACTTTTTGCCTCAAGGAGGGGAAATGATACCGTTGCTTTGGACGACGTCTCCTTCTTTGAAGATGACTGCCAGGGTAAGAATCGTTTCGCACAAAGTTTACTCGAGCTTCAATATCTCCGTAGCCTTTCCTCCTGACTCGTCGTTCCATGATGGAGACTGCTCTTTCGACTACGACGACGATCTTTGCGGATACCACAGTGACGTAAGAAATTCGACATTCACTTTGACGAGGAACGCGCGCTGGAAAATACACCGGGATCCGCAACCAGTGAAATCGTGGGAGGGTAAGAAACTCAGAGTGTCTTGCCGGAAGTTTATTGGCCACCAAATTCAAAACATTCAAGCGACAAAGGCATTTTTCGTTTTGTGGGAAGAGATTTATTATCATGAATAATCACTGTGATAGCCGAGAAGTGTGGCATCATAAGTGTCTAAGGAGAAGGAGTTCTTCAGATTTTGCGATACGTTGGTGTCGAAGAGTGGGGCCGATTTGCAGGCATTCTACTGAAATGTTCGGTGGTACATCAGGGACAGCAGCAGAGTGGGTCTCGTCGCGAAGAGATGATGGGAAATTTTTAGACATTTTGCTGGCAATGAACATTTCTCAAACGATGAAAATGCGCGTTGTGAATAGCTGAGTCAAGGAAAACCTCCAGCTCCTGCTCTTCTTTTAACAACTGGATAGTGCTATTTAATAATTATCCTTGACTTACAGTTGACAGCGGTTTCCTTCCTAAAAGAGAAGAAAGGAAACTGATGCCACCTTTTCCCCAAGCTGAGAGAGTGTGACGACGAAGGAACCGAACTGAACGAGGAATGCAGGTGTGCAAGGAGCTACGGTGTCCCTGGACGGTGATCGGTTAACACCATCACGTGATGATCCCAAGTGCTGTTTCATTCTGACAACGTTTCTTTGAAAAAATTGTTGCAGAAATTACGCAGGAAGTTGATATGTGCAAAAACGGAGAACGTAACGTTCCTTCCAAGTATCTGTTGGTATGCACTGATTCGCTCACAGGAAAGAATCCCAAAGCATCCAGGGAGACCATGGAAGGACGTTCAAGGAAATTGGAATATAGGAGAAAAATCTCAGTCGGCATAAAGTGCAAGAATTTCATCTAGCATCGAGGGTGAACCTGCGTCTCGTAGCGTTTTTTGGTGCGGCTCTCGAGAATCCTCGAAATCGTGTTTGATCTGTCCACTGTGCCTGGCGATCTAAATGTGCGCCTTACTCATCCGAAAGTAAACGATGAAAATGCATCGTGAGTAGCTTCCGGTCATACAAAGGGGCCTTCTATTGCACAGGATGTCCGTTGTAGGGAGAGCTACAAGTTCGAAGGCTAGCGGAAGAAGCGCACTTAAGTGTTGGGAAAGACTGGGAGGTGGGCTCCAAAGCCTTGAACGGGGCCGCGGCCTTCGCGGACCTCCTGCCTGCCTAGTCTTTCCCAACACGGGACGCATCCGGTGTTTCCAGACGGGCGTGCTTACTCCACGACAGTACACCCAGCGGCGGAGACGATCCCGTAGCCCGTCGCGGCTTCACACCGCCCACGGGAAGGATGGGGTGGACGGCGGCGGTCTCCGAGCGAGGAAAACGCGACTTCCTGCGAAGAAGTTTCTTCCTTCAAGGAAACGACCGTAGTACATAAGTGGTTACGTGGTTTCATACATGATACCGATTAAAATGGTGAAACCTTACTAATTTTTCATAAACGTGCTATTTTGTCGATGAATTACAACCATCTTTACAAATTGTTCGATAAGTTGTTTGCACACTCACAACATAAAGGCCTTCGGTGTTGGGCTCATATGACTTTCTTGCAGCAAGCACACTTTTCCCTGCCTTTCCGGTTAACGGAACGTGGGCACATTTCGCAGCACTTACGGGCGGCAACGGAGGGGGACGGGTAAAGGTTCTTTCGGAACATCTTGGAACCTCAGATCGTGGTACAGACGAAATCAAATTTCGGAAAGAACAAAGAAGGCAAAGCTTTCGCGTTGTAACCGGCGTTCCATGTGAGGTGGTAAGACGATGGGAAGGCCAAACCGGTTCCCTCGCCAGCCTGCTTGAGCTCATCCATTACGTGGCGCTGGGTGGGGTTGGTGGCGGCCAAAAGGGAGTCGGAGAACTCGAAGTCCGTGGTGGCCACGAAGTTGCTGAAGTCGCTGAAGTGGGAAGACGTGTAAAGTTCATGGCGGCCACGAACTGGCTGGGGTTAACTTGCAGCTGGTGGAACTATTCGCGAGGCTGCTGCGTGATCAAACACTTGTTACTCTGTAAATCCCAACATGGCGAACACCACGACCGCCGTCAGGAGAGACGTCAGAAGAATGATCCCTGTGGTGATCATGGCGTCCTGTGTGCAGTCGTTGCCCGGCAGATCGTAAATCGCGTAAGCAACGAGACAAGATGAGACAGATTGAGGCAGGCAATAAGGCAAACTCGCGCAAGCTGATGTATGCTACATTCTGAAGGGACATTTTCCTGGAAACAACTTTATAATTATCACGGTTGTTGGCACTGAACGCCACATACGAAATTGTCCCAGCCCCGTATGACATTCGTCTGACAAATTGTTTGAAAGAAGAGATGGAGACTGCTTGACTTTTTTAAGGAATGCAAAAATGTTGTGCTCTTGATAAGAGCAACTGAGTGCAAATGCGGTGGTTTTCATTAGAAGAATAGACAAAGAAGAGAATGTTTTTGAGGATTCCCAAGGATTGGATTGAAGAATTCATTCCGTGGGAGAAGACTTCTTCAAGTAAATGGAGCTCTCGTTGCCGAAATTTATCTCTTCAAGTGGAAAACGTGTGGGCATGGTTATAGAGGTGGAGCACTGTTGCTGGATGGGAAAAAAATGCCCTCCTAGACCTGCTGGGGGGGGGGGGGGAATGGAAGCTTAGCTTCCAGCAATTAGAAAGCGTATTGTACTGCCTCTGTACCATGTATCAAGAACATCTTTGTCCTCCGTGCTCCATCTCGCTTGGGTAATGTCACGGTAACTGAATGTACGAATTTCGTTGGAAATTGTGATCTTGACTGTCAGTTTGAGCAATTTTTTACCTGAATTAGAGGGAGCTCCCATGTATATTCCCGAACCGTTGGCTTAATAGAAAATGCTAAAGCATTTCTGGGGAACTTAAGGAAGGGTTTAAGTTCATGGATACGAAAGGTATCTAGTTCTTGAAATGGGAAAACATTGGCCGTCTAAAATTTAAAGCATTTCTTGTAGTTATTGCTGAATACGAAACTTCAGAGTCACATGCAGTTAATCAACTCTCTCCATTGCAACATCGTTACTTTCAAAGGAAAACTCTTTAGATGTGGGAAAATCAACTTTCTAACAATTACATGCAATCAAAATTGCTATTATGGTAGCAATAAATCCGTCGTTCTATCGCAACATGTGTCAAAAGCTTAGAGAAGAATTTGAAAGTAGGCTTCGTATAAGAAGAAACTGTAATAATTTGCTGCATCCTCGGTTCGCGACTCCCTCAAATCTGCACCTCGGGTTAATTCATTCAGAAGCTCCCTTTTCACTTAGGACTAAACATACTAATGGCACTTTAAAGCACCTGTGCCTTCGCAGAAAAAAACCCTTTTATAAAGGCGCATGCCCAAAGAAAAATGTGTACTCTTTGCGGAGTACACATCTGTGCGAAGAGTTTTCCTCAAAAAATACCATCGCAGGATCGAGTGAACTGAATCTTCATCGCTCATTCAGAATCCTGATTCTGAATCTGATTTAAACGGGGGGTGGGGGGACGCGCGAATCCGCCATAATGGCAACCACTGATTTCATAAAGTTAGGATTCAACATCATTTTTCTTAATTAGTGTTTTATATATCAGAGCATAATTACCGAAAGGACGTAAACGTGTTATAAATTCAAATTACTTTTCTCTTTTATTTAATACTTCTACAATTGTAAGAAGAAAAAATGAACTTTTTACACCCAGGTATAAATAATACATTCACTCTTGAAAAAACAGTGTGAAGAACAAATTTTGATAGACCCCAAAATTTGATGAAGTTGAGGAAAAAAAAAAATTACTAAGTTTTCTTTAGACTTTGAGTTTTTTTTTGCTTTCCCTCTATGGCTGTTTTGCTCCATGTTTTAAAGATGCAAATTGTTATTTGAAAAAAAGCAGTTCATTTACTCTCTTGGATATTTTTCTGTAAATCCATCTGCAGAACTCACAACTGGAATAGGATAACTGACCAACTGAAGACTAGTACGCTTTCTGATGACTTTAGCTTAGATGATCTTTGAAGAAATGCCTCCCTCTTCTTGTAGATACAGTCAAAGATTCGAATAGAAAATGAGAATTCAGGTCCCTGTCTGTTGCTCTATTTTCCATCCATCCTTATTTGCCACTGAGGAACAGCACTTGCATAAAAGAAGAGAATATAATGCTTTCGCACAGCCTGCTGTGCGTCGCGCCTGACCAAAGGTGACCATGTAAAAAATGTTACAGTCTATTTCGTTGTAAGTCCCGTTCCATGGCTTCAGGAATCACATGTTGGTACGTACCATACATTTGCAGAACACATGTAAAAAAGCAAACCAGAAAAAACATAATGATAAAAACATCTTGCTACTTAAAAACCTATTTTTTAACTCATTGCTGGGGAGTTTTGCAGGTTGCTTTTTGTGTTTCTACGTGACGAGTCATCAGGCGGAAACCTTCCGACTAACGAGTCCTGCCATGATGAAATCCTTGGATCAGAAAATGTGCCTTACATTTTGGTTCATGGAGCATGAGATGCAGAATTCCACAAGCTTGAGAGTTCTCCTAAAACAAGAAATTCACGGCGCTCCTCTCGATAGTGCGGAAGACGTGTTTGGAGAAGACTTGGAGAGAGTGCAACAGGAGACTCCTAACGAAACTGAGGTTCATCGGCTTGCCTTCAGTTGTATCGGATTTCTTTCGTTTAGGTTGAGGTGTGGAAGAGAAATTCGTGCGACACTCTGAAAGAAACTAGGTCTGGTCCGCGGGAAAACAATGGCCCCAACGAGTGGACCTATGCTCAAGTTCCAGTAGACACCACCGGAAACTTCAGTATCGTATTCGAAGGAACTGCGACTAAAGGAGGATATTCGATAGACAATATTAAGATTTCGGAAAGAAATTGCGAAAGTAAGAGTAGGCTGTTAACATTGACTTCAGTTACTTTTTTTAGAACGTCCAAGAAGTATCGATACGACGCAAGATAAACAAGATACCAATGAAGACTGGTTCAAATAACGTGGTGTACACTGATGTCGGATGCAGCATTGAAAATTCATATTTTGGAATCTTGATTTGGATGCAAGAAATTGTGGAAAGAAACATCAGACCGAAGTTCGTATATGCGATTGGTTCAAAAGTTGATCTGTTGTGGACCTCATGTACGAACTTCGGGGCTCACGTGCACACTTTTGATCTCTTTGCATTTAATGCCTTCTGATCGGTTTTGTGGACTCGGTTTCAGGATCCACGGCATCATATACGGCACTCCAGAACTCCAGACTCCTGAATACCATCCAAACCAAGTATATAATACAAAAAAAATTAGTTATTGTTTAGAGGGAGGGAATTCTTCGGGAGAGTCATTTCGGAGTTTCTATCCTCATAGTCAAGCATTAATGATCCGTTGACAAACCGTGCATTCCAGGAACATCGAATGCGTGTTTGAATCCTTCGATTCCACATGCAAAAGCCAAAAAAGTTGGATTTTTTTTTCAAATAGCTTCTTCTCAAAACACCTTTCTGCTGTTTAGATAACAAAGCATCAACTTTTCGAAATTTTAAACAATTTTTACTCGGAAATGCACCAAAGGAGCCGCATTAGTTAGTCAGGGGAACTGAGCTTAAGGACTTGCAAGTCTTTTGACAACATGAGAGAGTGGATCATCTCCCGGGAATTTCCCTTTCAAACTTCCTTACTTGTGGGTCGATATGTTCACAAAGTTACAAAGCATTTGCCATTCAGGTTCTCTACGAACAGGTGCTACCCCGTCCTGATTGATTCAGCCCTCGTTTCGCTGATTCTAGCGATTCTATTCTATTCTTCTAAGAGTGTCAGGTTATGTGTTGGTGTTTTTCCAGTTCTGCCTTTGCCTCTAACGACACGCAGCCCTTATTTTTCCTTCAACGTTTTTCCTCTTCAACATGGATCACCTTGCCAAGCTTTTTTCTGGAGTTGGTTTAGGACTTGGCATCCCACTCACTGATGCTGTTCAACTTGTCGAACCTGTTCGTTTTGGGGAGGGTGGTTGCAAAAATTTGAGTCAAGTAACTAGGCACAAATTAAAGATAATTAATCTCGCTGGAATGCGTCACGAGAAGAACCAAAACCACCCAATGTCTGGACATTGGGTGGTTTTGGTTTATTCTCTATGCGTATTCTCTATTTAATTCTCTATGCGTATCTTCGAAGTTACCGAAGTTTTTGGTTACTGAAGAGCGAACACACACAGAATGTTGAAAATGAAATCCCCTTTGAAGTGTTTTCTCCGATGGAGACAAGTCATGAGTGGCTGCTTGAAATGTCATGCAAAAGAATCTTGAAAACTGTAGCTACGAGGAGTTTTCTGCCTCTTGGAGATCTGGTAGATCTTGCCAACTGGATTGTCCGGAATGCACTGTCTAATCTCGGCGAATAGCAAATTCCAAGAAAGCAAGAAGGCTGCAAAGAATCTGTCGGATGGATACTGATTCCCACCCGGATGCGCCGGGGTGTTTATTTCTAAACTATCCGGGAACAGGGTTCCCGGACAAAGGACACAGAAAAACGAATAGTGGGATCCCCGACACGCAGGTCTGTATAACCGAAAGTCCGGAACGGGAGGGAGGGGACCACAAATACACTAGTATAAAAAATACAAATAAAGATATGGGGGGGGGGGGAAGGTAGGGGAGGGGTCTTTGGTTTCGGCCGTTCCTTTCGGATATATACCGAGATGAAACACGAATACCAACACGTGCGGCACTAATACACTTCGACGAACTTGGATGCTATATGGCAAGAAATTGCATTTCTTTACAAAAATCAAAACGGTCATCAGAAAACTTTTTCAAATGAAATATCCGTAGTTCATGTTTAATAACATGAATTTAATTAAATAGGAGCTCAGATTGAAGAATAAATCTTAGGAGAAAAAGTGCTCTTTAAATGTATGAAGGTAAAATTTATTAAAGTAAATTCAATGATGAATCACAGAAAATTTCCAGGGAATATAAAGAAACATTGGAAAGCAAGGAAGTCTGTCATGATTTCAAAAATGAATTTTTCTCTGAATGGCTCATAATTTTTGGGGGTCTGGTCGCTTCGAATTTCCTTTGAGACCATACACATTGTACACCGTATTTTTGGAAGTATCTAACTCCAATGCCTATTTTGTACTACTGCAGCGTTTCAATCATTAGAGCAATGACACGTTTTCACGTTGAAAACGAAAACCACTAATTTTTCTATGCAAACATGCTTTGTCATGTGTTTTCATGACTCAGTTTTATGACGACCTGGGGGTAACCGATATGTCACGCAATTGAATAAACCAAATGTTTAGTACGTTTCTTCAGTGCATAATTCAGGGTGCATTCAAACTATGCATTTATAAAAAAAAAAAAAAAAAGACAGATAAGAAGGCGGAAGAAGAAAATTACCCTGAAGGGTTGTCTCATACTATTAAGATGTTTCCTTTTTGCCTTTCAAACTATTATTTCAAATCTTTCCTTGCAAGTATTTTACAGAAGCTAAATATCACGGCCAGCATTCATTTGTCGACCAGAATCCAAGAACATGATGATCAAATTCCAGTTTTTGTGCCCTCTTAGCTTTGAAAGATTACTAGACAAAGTGGACTATGGAATATGTGAATTCCCTGATAAGAAAAGTATCGCTTATATACCATCTTTCAGTTTTTGCTTGTTTTATATGAATTTCTTTTTTTTTTTTTCTATTTGGCTAGCACAACACAGTCTTTGTGTCATTTTGAGAGGATTTCAGAGTTCAGGACTGCATACTTTTGGGATACCAGTTTCAAATACATGCTCTAATCAGAATTATAGCATTTAAAATTGGTCTTGTATCTGTTAGGAGCTCAATCCTACTCCTGGAAAGATATTTCATGATGCACTGTTTATCCAAAATTGACTGGTTCTGAATGCTCAGATAGATAGTTCAATCAATTTAAGATCTCCCTGAAGCTGTCGAATCCACTTTTATCTTTCTGCGTTCTAGAATGCCGAAGTTACTACAGAGTTATTCAGTGTCTTCAGAAACTTTCACTAGGAAAATTCTTCTGGATCAACATGTAAAGGTTTTCATTATATCTACCATTATAATATAAATTTTTTTTTAAAAATTGTAATTCCAAAGAGATCAAGTAATAAAACCAGTGTGAAGATTCAGTTTGCTAAATAGTTTCAAATTTCAAATTTCGCTAGAGATTCAAATTGATATAACAATTACAAAATTAACTGGACTGTAATCAGTGGTTCGATTCATCTTGAAATTAGCATACAATATTGCTTAAACACATCTAATGCTCATTCAAATAACTCATTTACTCTTATTGTTTGGAACCGATGATGGACAAAAAGGCTGAAGACTTCGAAGGAAATTCTGATCTGCAGTAAATATATCAATGCAATCGTAAAGATACTCGTAGGTACACAAAGTCATTGCAATGCAGAGCATGTATAAGACTTCAGTTTGGTGTGTACCAGTGGAAGAGCAAAGTGAGGCATTAACAAACTTACTTTACCGAAAACTAACTTAATGTTAATCTCAAAATAGTCGGGCACGAGTGAGCGCCAATCTTAATGGATTTTCATTTTTATTCTAGACGGTTTGTTTTACTTTGGTGAACACCAAATCAAAAGTGCCAAGGAAATTTTTTCTTAGAAAAGCCTTTTTGTTCATAATAGTGAACTAACTAAAAACATAAATAGCTTTTCTATGAAGGGAAAAATGAAGCTATGAATTGTTCTTTCAGCCAAGCAGGTGAGTGGAAAGTGTTACATCTTGATAATATTTGTATTCATTTCTATTTGAATGGAATATATAATTGAGGTCTCTTACGTTAAGACCGTGTCCAACTACATATTTTCTAGAGAGCAATATTAAAAACTAGAAGGAAAAAGATTATTAGCAATCAATCAACACTTTTAAGACCGATGATGCATATTTCAGTTCAACTGGCAAATAAAAAATAGTTAGTAGTTTGCAATGTTTACATTTTGGCTGTTTCCTTGGGTAGTTTCACAGTCTGGACGTGTCAGTCTATTTATTTGACAGAGAATTCATAGTATTCAATATGATTTTCGTACCATCATAATCAAAATTCATATAAAATGATGACATTAATTTTAGAAATGACTACTAATAATGGCATTAGTCAAAGTTTTACAGAAAATACCCTCTTATATGATTGCATAAATATACCAACTGATATGTAATCATGGTAAAGTCCTTGTATTCAGAATAAAACTGGAAAAAATTACATCCATGAACTTTTGGTTTTTCATGATTAAAGTATATGTTTTTCTAAATTGTTTTTAGGAATTCCTTTTAGGAATTTACGTTATGTCCTTATGATTTCATTCATATTAATACGTATTCGTGGATTTTTCTTTCCTTAAACTGAATCAAAGATATTGAACCTATTTTCCATTACCTTAAAAAATTGATGAATTTTGCAATTTATGTTGATTTTACTAACATTCATTACACAAATCCGATAACTTTCGGACCTCTAAATCCCGACACTTTTTTTGTAATTTGGGATTTTGTATCACAAACTGGTGGTTCTCGGTTATTTGAAAATTTTGATAAATATCTATCTCTGTAAAATAGTTATTTATAAAACAAGTATAGATGTATAAATGACTTGAAAAACCTGAACCTTTAAACCCTGAACATTTTGGTTCTAAGGATAGCGGTATTTTAATAAATTGTTTCAAAAGCAGCAATATTATTAAGCATATTCAGAATTTATTCTTTTTCTTACAAGAAAAAGAAAACTCAATGAAGTGCTGAAATTTATGAAGGAATTTTGCATTAGAGTGAAATTATTATTTACGAAGCACAATATTGATGAAAAATTCCCTAATTTTTTAAAAAATGAAACTACTTTTAAGTTTGCTTTTCTCTGTTATTTTTTTCAAGTGTATAATTTTTTAAAATATAGGAAATTAATGAAACTAATTTAACTACTATAGTGAATATTATACATAGCGTGTAGCAACACTACTACAAATTCGATATTTCAATGGAACTGAAATGAACTTGAGAATACTAATGGAAAAAAGTCCATCCTGATGCTGTCATGTGAACGAGTTCGGAGTTTTTTTTTGTTTTAAACTCGGAATGTTTGGAAGTCTCCTTAATAAGCCAAAACTTAATAAATTTCTGAGGCTGTTTTTAGGTAAAGGACCAACTTCATTCTAAAGATGCATTATCTGTTTTAAAAATTTTTATCAACATGAAAATTTGGACGTCCGAACATGTATTTAAGTGAGTATCTTGGAGCATGTCTCTGTGTCCATTAGTAATTTGTAAATATGATGAAAGTATTTGTTTACGCGTATTCGGTGTATGTGAATAATGAAACAGTATTTTCTTGATTGTAATACTTGTCATTGTTATGCCAGTAATTAGACAAACTTCAAAGGTGTTTCCTAATTAAGGAGGATTTCCTATTATTAAAAAAAAAAAAATTAAGTTTTTCTAAGTAGTTTTTGTGTATATTAGTTTATGCTAATTAAGTTTAGTTGTACGTGTAGCGGTGTCTTTTATTTAGGTATTGGTTTAAGTGACATCCAAATAAGGACGAGAATCTTTGAACATGAAATCTGATTTTAGTCTGTTTTAATCTATTCGGTTGTATTCTTGTTATTGCAAGATTATTGTATTTTGAAAGTTTAAATTAATTTTTCACATGTGATTGTTCAAGTAGTAATTCAAATTTTGTTAATAGGTGTGCTTTTGTTTCTCATATAATTATTGCTTTAGTATTTTTGTGTTTTTGGTTTAAGAATGGAAAATAGCAGAAAATCTTATGAATGTAATATTTGCTTAAAATTAGCTTGCAATTGTGGGTCACATTTCTGATCTGTTGAATTTGAATGTCCTTAATGTGACTAGAATTTAGATTCAAATTATGAGAGTGCTAAGTCTTTTTTGATTTCATTCTCTAATAATTATGTTAGTCATCCTTGGGAAACAATTATGCAAGCTGCTTGGAGGAAGTATCCCAATCCTATGAATCCAAATGTGGTTAGCATTGATGTTTTGGATCAGAAAGTTGAAAATGGTGTACTGCAGACACACAGAATGTTTGGTACTGCTTTTGGAGTCCCCATGTGGGTTCAAAGGGTAGGTATACTTTCTGGAAACAGATGCTGAAGTAAGTTCCTTCAGCTTTTGCCAGGAGGTAATCGACTGATGCTGTGTAAGGAGTATTCAGAAATTGATGCTTCCAATAAGACCATGTTGTTGAGATCCTGGAATGTATGTGTGCTCATAGGGAACTTCCTTACCATTGCTTTCATGTCAGCTTTCACTTACTAGCAATGTAGCAGTGGAAGAGAAACTGGCTTACATGCCCCATCCTGATAATCCACAGGAAACTACCTTACTAAGACAGGAGGCAATAGTAACTGTCAAGGGTACTCCACTTAGTAGTTACCTGGAGAATTGGTTGACGTCAACTATCTCAGGGAATGCTAACAAAGTAAGCGGTTTTTAAATTTGAAGATTAATACTGGTGTTTTAGGGACGACAGGCCATAGAATGGGCTATAGGATGCATCAACACAGAAGTCCAGGAACTTACCAGTTGTGCTGCCGATAGTTTGATGCAGTCTTGTAAATCATTGGATGAATTGACATCATCTGCAAAAAGATCCTTAGATGATGCTGCGAGGAAATCCTTAGATCTTCTTGATGATTTGCAGCAGATTACAAAGCGCACTAGTTTATAGCACACATGAATGATTTTATTTTTTACATAACTTCAGAAACAGATGTTCTAATTTTTGAAACATGAAATGCATCATTTCATGAAGCTGTTACTTTTTCTGAACCTTCGCAATACATCGAACTCAATGGTTAGGAACACATGAAAATAACGGGAATGTGTATTCTCCCCAATACTGCATATTGAATGATATGCAGTTTGATAGTACGCTAGCTAGCAACCTTGTTTTTGATCTAACCATGCAAAGTATTCGGAAAAGTATGAGGTCACATCCAGTAAACTACCGAGAAAATGTTTCAGCGAATGAAAACTAATCGGTTGACAAGTTAGGTCTAAATTAATGAACACAATTATTAGGTTGCCCGCAACGTTTTAGAATCTTCCGATTAGGGTCAACTAAACGAAATGAAGAAAAATTGGAGTTATTGCCCGACAGGCAAGTCTGCATTTACTAGAATGAGAAAAAAGAAAATCAAAGTTTGAAAATTTACAAGTATTCCAGTAAATTTTTTGTGAAACCAATAACAGGAAGACTTTCTGTCTGGATTTAATACCAGTTTTGTGGAGTGATCGGCTTGAGAAAGAGTGTTTAATCGAATATGCCACAAATCATAATCAGACATTTCGTGGCTACTGAATCGAAAGCTTCGATTGCAAAACTTGAACAGTTTTTTCGGATAACGAATTCAAACCTTAGATACTGATGGTTTACTTCTCGGAGCCTTTAAATCTGCAACTTGCAATTGCTGATTACTTAAATTTACAATGCACAATGATCGTAATGACCACTAGTATAAATGCTTTCAATGCTGCATTAGAAACAGAATGGGCATTCTATATGAGCAATCAGTCATGAAATGAAGCCTAAATGGATGTGTAGTTAATGGAGCAAAATGCTTATTTGTAACCTTATGATGCCATAGTTTGACATTACCACAAAAAATTTATGATTTTTCTGGCGGAAGTTTGAGAGTTGAATACTGAAAACGTTCACTGAAATGTACATGGTATTAATTGCTGAAACTAAAGGTGAATGTTAAAAAAATAAATAAGAAAGCTGATATCCTGAACAAACATCTTGTGATGAAAAACTTGGTTTTTAGGAATAATCTTCAGAGCAATGAAATACTTTTTAAAAAACTGAAGCATTGAATTTAAGAAGAAAATCAAAATTAGAATTGATAAAAGCTAGAGAGACAAGTTGCTAATTAATAGCGCTGTTTCGTTAACAGACTTTTAATTAGCTAGAAAAACTATATCACAGAAGTAACCAAAATCAAGAATACAGAACCTTTGGACTCGATAACCAGTATACTCTACAGAAAGTGTATCTCGTATATGCGTTTTTTTCTGAATTAGCTTGCGTAGAAACGTTTTCATTTTTCAAAGCTACATTGGGCTGGAATCTGTGAATGGATGGCTGAATACTGGAGCTGTGGCATTCCAGAAATGAAATCATTAGACTTTAATTAATGGTAAAGAAAAAGAGCTTTTTAAAGCTGCTTTTTGAAGATACGATGAAAAATCGTAAATCTTCACGCTTTAAAATCAAAGAATTCTAATTTTTAGCATTGCTTCCTAAGAACAGTCCTAGGAATCTTCGGGCAGTTGCAGTAGGATGCCAGAAGACTAGATTGCAGAGTTTACGGATTTCTCATTACATCTTCTAAAGCAATTCCCGAAAGCTTCTATTATTAGTTACTATTAGTCAATCACATGCTACGAACGTTCTTCGTTGTGTGCTGAAGGACCTCTATGATTGCGCTCATACATATAGAGGCACAGCTACGCAGTTTGGTATACATCTTATCCATTAACCTTGCACAAAACTTTAATCAATTCCATAATAAATTGTGATTCTACATTTTTTTCACACATTAACTATATCTTTAACGTTTGAATCAATTGAAATAATAATCTGAAACTATTAGATGGCCAAATTCAACTATCAAAGTTCTATCGTTATGTAACTCGCAAACTCTTTGGTTGATAGAAAACTGCATGAGATATTTTGTATTTAATTATGTGAACAAAGTGTTGTTTGCAAGAGTGTATGCTTTCGTTAGAACAAATAACTATATACTGATACTACCCACTGAATAATTCCTTTATACTTTGCCACATTTGGCTTTGTTTCTGTTACATAGTGGCAGTTCTTTTTAAAATATGGGCTCAGGAAGTATAACACGAGCTTACTGAAGTGCTCAGGAATATATTTACGAAGTGCTTTAAATTTAGACTTGTATATTTATGATATGAAACTAATCGAATAAGGGAAAATGAATGTAATGAAAGTAAAACTTCAGTTAGAAAAATAATGCATGAGGATGAAACAGAAAAAGCTGTCATTGCCTTGAGTGATTTTGTGAATACATAGTGAGTCAGTTTTATACACTCGATAGACCTTAGAACTATATTGAAACCTCTCTGTGGAAGCTCTTTTGATCTATATCATCATTTTCGCTGTTTTCTTTGTTGATACCCTGGTAATCCTGTACAATCAACTTGCGCGTCGCCAGTGTTGGGTATGGATACGTTTATTCTGAAGAAATGTGAAGCCGAATATTATAATATTCGAATTATTTGGTTTTTCTTACCAGCTGTTTTCACAAATTCTTCTGCTGCACAAATAATGAAACATCTGTTTTACACAAAGAAAAATACAGGCTCTATTGAGAATTTATAGAGACTTTCCAGTTTTTTTAAAACCCCAAATACTTTTTTCCATCGTAATCTGATGCTACTTACGTTATTTGTTTAATATAAGGTGTAGTGATACCAGCCTTATCTAACATCAAAACAATTGTCAATTCCATCTTGCATAATTATGTAAATAAATGGAAAACCCAGTGACAAAATACCCTCGTTTCTGTTTAAAGGCCCAATCATCAATCATCTGTGGGTACATTAATAGTTGAGTGTTTAATATTTTGTTGCAATGCTTAGTGTTTGTATGGTCCGAAAAGTGTATTATTTCTAAATTAGAAGCATAATTAACGGAAATTTATCTGTTCCTCCCACTCCCTCGAATATGAACAACAGTTTTACTGATGTGAAGAACATTGATTAGTTCGCAAAAAGTATTTTTGTAAGTGAAAAATATTTGCAACGTAATCACAAGATTTCTATTTTATTAAGTTGAAAGCACATCTTGTAATGTAGCATTATTATGGCAGGTAAGATACTTCCGATTTGATGTAAAATTATCGATAATATCAGATAGTGTTAAAAGTTACCTTTGGAAATCCTTTCACCGTACTTGAAGTATCTGTAACCAAAAATGCTAAAAAAAGCCGATACGGATTCAGAATCCACGAAATCTTATAAATTGTAAGTGTTTTTTTACCCTCTTTTTTGTAGTTTTGCAAGTGTTTGAAGAATGATTTTTACAATATTCATTTTTTTGCTAATCTTTCCTTTCTCATATGAATATATTTGAAATACTTGGTTATGCCTTAGGGTTCATCAGATCCTGAGTTTGACAGGAATAAGTTTCCAGAGTAAAAGCATCCTTGTAAGTCTTTAATAAGCTTGACTTTTAAATAGCAATTTGCAATTAGGGCTATACGGAACTGTGGTTATTGGTTATTAAGCCATTTAAAAAAATCAATATAAACTGCAAACAGTGCAAAATTTATAAAATAACCATTAATGAAGAATATGATGCACCATTTCAATATTTTGATCCAACTTTGCAGATATGCCAAGATAATTTAGATGAGTAAGATCATTTCATTTGATTGCAATCATTTTTCATTTGAATGAATTGTAGCATGAGCATCGAGCACTTCAGTTCTGCCCATTTTTTGGCTGTATCCTTAGTAGATCCTGAACTTGGAAATAGTGAAGTGATTGTTGAACTTCCATGTGAACTACTGGATAGTGGAATTGTTTCAGAAGAGAATATTCTACGTGTCGGTATAGAGTTTTCATTGGAAAACCCAAAAGGAGGCATTCATTTTGTGGTTCCTAAAATTGATAATGTACTAGCTGAGGTATGTGGTAGGTTAATCAGTGTTTGCAAAGCAAAACTTTCATGCAGAATTCTTATTGTTTCCATAACACACATAACTGTTCTACATAACTTATGTTTCAGCTTTACAGCAATATGAATCAATGTGAAGGAACATCATTTATTTGGTATCAAATTTCATATGGTTGTTTTGTTTCTGTATTTAGAGTGGTGTGCATCTATTTACTTATGGGCATCACAATAGCACAAGACTCTGGTTTCCTTGCATTGATACTTATCAAGAACCATGCACATGGAAACTTGAATTCACAGTGGATGAGAATATGGTAGCTGTATCATGTGGTGAACTAACAGAAGCTGTGTACACGAGTGACATGAAGCGAAAGACATATTATTATACTTTGAACATTCCCACCAGTGCCCCTAATATTGCTTTAGCTGTAGGGTGAGTTTTACTTTCCATTACATTCATCAAAACAGACTTTCAGTCCTTTTGAAGTATATGTAGATCCACATATGCATGAGGTCACTCATTTTTGTTTGCCCCATCTCCTCCCTCTCCTACGATACATTGCTCATTATTTACATGAAACTTTTGAGTTCTATGAAGAGTTGTTGTCTAGCCGTTATCCCTATTCTTGCTACAAACAAGTATTTGTTCATGAGTGCTATGATGAGATTATGCCATATGCTACTATGAGTATCATGAGCACTAATTTGCTCCATTCATCAGCTATTATTGACCAGACCTATCTAACTAGAAAAGCTATGGCTCAATGTATTGCCCAACAATTCTTTGGTTGCTTTATTTCCATGCATAGCTGGGCTGATGCATGGCTTACATTGGGAATATCTACCTATTTAGCAGGTCTTTATACTAAGAAATATTTTGGAAATAATGAATACCGTAGTTGGATACATTCAGTAGGTAGTACAGAACATAAAGGCTTGGCAATAAATTTGTGTTTTCAGGAACTCAAGGAAGTTATTCGATATGAGAAGCAACATGGTGGTATCATCCTAGATATGAGTAGTCCACCTACTGCTTCTTGTAACAAGGAAAGAAGTCCTGAAGTGGATGCCAATGCAGATTTTTATTTTTCTGCAAAGAATTCCCATACCTGTTCACCCACATATCTCAAAATGTTGGGCAAAAAATCGCATCTTATTATTCGAATGTTAGAAGACAGAATAGGACAGCAATTGCTGCTGCAAGTGTTCAACAAACAGCTATCTTTGGCCCTTAATGCATGCACTCCAATGGCTAAATTTAGTGCTCGTATGGGACAACACATGGTACTGAGCACAAGCACCTTCATGCGTGCTATCTACACAGTTACAGGAAAAGATATTGGCACATTCATAGAACAAATGGTACGCCAGGGAGGACATGCTAAATTCAACATCAGCTTTGTATTTAATAGAAAAAGGTATGATATCAAATACTTCTTTTCTGTCTCTATTCAGACTCTTAGGAACACTGTAGAATTGGATATTAAACAGGATCTTGTGCCACCCTGTGGTGTGCGCAAATACTTAGGACCTATTATGATTACTATACAGGAGCTAGATGGCACTTTCAAGCATATGCTGCAGATAGAGGGTACCCACTCCAAGGCAGATATCACATGTCATTCAAAGTCCCGGCGCAATAAGAAAAAGAAAATTCCATTGTGTACTGGAGAGGAAGTTGACATGGATCTCAGTGCAATGGATGCAGATTCCCCAGTTCTGTGGATTCGTCTTGATCCAGACATGCAGCTTATCCGGGAAGTGGAAATTCTCCAACCTGATTATCAATGGCAATATCAATTAAGATATGAGAGGGATGTGACTGCTCAGCAAGAAGCCATTGATGCTCTGGCACAGTATCCTACTCCCTCCACAAGGCTGGCACTGACTGATACCATTGAAAATGATCAGTGCTTCTATAAAATTCGTTGTTTAGCCACTTACTGTCTTGCAGAAGTGGCTAATAAAATGGCTGCAACATGGGCTGGGCCTCCAGCCATGATGACCATTTTTAAAAAGATGTTTGGTTCCAAATCATTTCCTAATATAGTTCACCAAAATGACTTTGAGAATCTTCAATACTACTTTTTACAAAAGGTATTTCCTTGTGCTAAGTATTCTATTGATGTTGTTAGACCATTCCTATGGCTATGGCTAAGTTGCGCACCACCTATGGCACTTGTCCCCAAGAAGTGTTCCGATTTCTTTTGGATCTCTTCAAATATAATGACAATTCCAAAAACCGGTTCTCCGATAATTACTACCGTGGTGCCCTTCTTGATGCACTTGTTGATACCATCACACCTGCTCTCACTCAAGTCAATATGGCCACTACTACTGTGCATGGAATGTCATCGGATACAAAGTTATTGCTGGAAGAAGTTACTCGTCATATCAATCTAGAAAAATTACTGCCATGCTATCGGTATGTGGTTACATGTTCATGTCTCCGTGCAATTCGAGCACTACAAAAATTTGGGCATTTACCAAGCAATGCTGACATTTTCTACAGTTATGCTGTATATGGCCAATTCATAGGTAAGATTAGGTTTTTATTCTCAACAATTGATCATTTGCAGATGTACGCCTGACTGCACTTGAAGCTTTAGTAGATTACATAAAAGTGGATGGTACAGATGCACAGCTTTTACAGTTATTTTCTATTATTGAAGATGATCCTGATCCTTATGTGCCTCATGCTATTTGTCAAATGCTTATCAAAAATCCTCCTTTCACTAGTTCTTCCACAGAACAACAATTCCAGAAACATATGATGCAAAAAAAAATATGGAAACTTTTTAAGTACAAGAATGTCTAAAAAGTTGTTAAGCTAATGCACTTTCCTCTTTAGCCACATGTATTATGACTCTCGCCTTCGCTGTGACCTGGTTGATGTTTATTATGTGTTCTTTGGTACCAAGGATAGTTACTTTCAAAAATCAAATGGTAAATGCATTACCCCAGCTAGTCCTAAAAAAGCAGATGTGCAGCCAAATGCAGCTAGCTTGTCAACCCTATTTGAAACAACACCTGGTGAACATATAAAGCCAAAGGTTAGAATAGATTCGTGAGAAAAAGAAAACAGAACTGTAAGGATGTTTAGTCCTCAGATACCCATTCTGAAAGCAGTGCACCTCGAACTGATATTCCATCAGAAAATTCTCAACCCTTTTCAGATTTAACTATTAGTAGTCCTACAGGATTCTCAGGCCTCTTAGCAACTGCCTTACACCTTCCTGAGATGGAAAGTCGGGCAAGCAAAGTAAGTACTTTAATGATGTTAGTTTTGATGAAATTTGCTTTCAGAATAAAAAACACAAGAAAGATAAGAAGAAGCATAAACATAAGCATAAACACAAGCATGAGCGTCCCCATAAGCTGCTGTCCCTTGATAAAGAAAAATTCCGAATTAAGGATGGAAATCTTAGCTCAGGGAGCTCTAACCCACCTAGCCCCAGCCCCAATCCTTTATAAAATGCTATATTGAAAATAGGGGGATATCAAATAGATCACAGATCCCTTCTGTGAGATCCAGATTGAAATAGTAGTCTCGATCTGTAGGAGGAGGACTAAGTCGCAACAGGGGTTCTTGAGCTATAAATATGTGGATGCTGAATCTCCTGCAGCTATACTCACGCTCATTCTTAACAAGCTCACAGCCATCATGATTCTTGGTTGCATCTTGGCATGGGGTGGACTCGTCATTTTGATGAACCACAGGATCATTAATATGAATTTGGGATGCATCTTGATGCTCCTACACCAAATAATCATGATTGCAAACAGTAACTGTGATAAAAATACAATCAACTGAACTGGTATTCAGAGAGCAATGTAATGTGCCTTTCTTAGACATGTTATTTTGGGGCTTTTCCACTTTAGACATTTATTTGGTTTGTTTTTGCTCTTATCAAAGTACTAATATCGATTTTCTAATTTGGCTATGTGTAATGTCATGCTACTAACGTGATAGATGCATTTTTTTTTTTTAAAAGGGAAATTAAAATCCAAAAGCATGGTTTTGTAAACTTGAGTTAATTGGAGTAAATTCCCAAGCACAACCTAGATCTTTGTACATAAGTAAAACAGGGTGTTTCATTCCCATTGGCAAAAATTTTTTTTTATAATTTGCTAAAAACAATATAACTACTGAATAAAATATTCTGATACACACTTAGTAAAATGTATTGTTTTTAAACATTTTGTCTTTGTGGATGCTTATAGCGTTTTTGAAAACTTGCTTTTTTCCTAACCACACTGAACAACAGATTGAATAACAGTTTCAATGTTTCAATATTCAACTCCTATAAATATAAAATTACAAAAGAATAACTTTAAGTTCAATATCTCAGCATTCTTTCTATTTTCATTGGCATGCACCAAAAAAAAAAAGCTGCACATAAAACAATGTTCACAAAATAAAGTGTCTGTCACAAAATACCTCAAAACTTATTAAAATCATTGTGATCCTACAATCACAATCTCTTTTGCAAGAAATACGAAATCACCATAATTGCAACACAATGAGGAAGTGGACTTTGATTTTTAGAAATTTCAAACTGTATGTCCAATGCAAATGAAGTTTAAGAGAACTTTTGAGTTTTTTGCAATTATTTGATCAAATGTAAGCATGCTGATCTGATACTCTCCAGTGGAGAGTATGAGATCAGGTGATTCTAGAATTTTTTATGTTCTTAAATGCATTTCCTGAAGCACTATATTTCTCTCTGTACACCATGCAAAAATACAAAGAAAAAATATATATACAGGGATAAAAATGAACATTTTTTGACACAAAACTGATGTGTTCCAATTATCCTTCAAATCTTGAAACATAAAGGCTGACACCCTCGAAAAGAGATATCAAAATGAAAAGTGCAAACAGTTTGCCTATGAAATATGATCTAATTATCATTAATGGAATAACAATTATTTTACGAAACTAGCCTTCTCGTAAAAGCTACATAGAACAGAGAGAAAATGAGGGGAGGGAAAAAGAGAAAAACTAAAATTCCGAAAGGCCATGAAAAATTATGTAGAAACTCATACTCTGTTTTATGTTAAATCTTTTCTTCATTTTGCCTTATTATGTAACTTATAAGTTAAGGTGCAATAAGATACTTACTGAAGAAAAATTATTCAGTAATTCATCTGGAGGAGGTACAGGTAAAACAACTGGAGAAGATTCTTCATTGTCATGATTTATACACAGCACATAAATGGGATGATGAGTACTCTTTATATGTAACTGAAACTTCTCAACTTTATCCTACACTGAATACTAAGTTTAGCAGCAATCTAGTCTTGCCTTGCTATTATAAGGAACCTCCATTTGAGTTCCTTCTGCTGCACGCACTGCCAACAAGGTCCGTTGAGGATAACACTCACTCAAAGCTTCATAGCGCATATATGCATGAGGCACATTACTGGAATCCTCAATGGTGTTGCGATATGATTGTTGCATCCACTAGATAGTAAGTAAGCCATTTTGCTATTGTCGCTTGAAAAATTGAATAAAACCTTATGATATATTTCAAGTTCCATTTCTTTAGATTCTAATTCACTAATATCTTTTTTTAAATGAAATACTCTTTCTGAATACTTCTGATTGTTTGAACCGGGATTCCCTCCTTTCCACTGAATACTATTTTTTGTTCTCTTCTCAATTAATCCTATTCCTTCAAGGACGTTTGTAATATCGTATATTCTTCTTTTCTGCCTCACTGCCAACTTGTCAGCAGCCTGTAAAGTATTTACGTCGGCAAGTTTTCAAATGTACTGTACTAAAATCTCGGTATATTTTAGTTGATCTTTATTAGGAAAAAGATTAATCGCGGTTCTAACACAACTGAAAATTATCATAGTGCACTTGCACTTTGATGCATTAGAAACATTTACTTACATCTTTGAGATCTAAAATGCCATCCTCAGCTTGTTGTAGCAAGTTTACAAATTTTGTCGTCAATAATCCTAATGACTTCTCTTGTCTGGTTGCATTATTATGACCAATTAGATCAGCCATATGCAACTGCTTATAAATGCACGTAAGTTTTTCCACACAAAACTTTCACTATTCAAAGGAACTCAAACTGATAAGCACTAAACACACATTACGAATGCGTGAAAACTTCATGATGATCCGTTGTTGTGTATTTCTAATAAAAGCAGCCAAAAGCTCACTGACTTTGATGGCCAAAAACTACATTTACATTACGGATTCAAAATTCTAAAAACATTAAAGCAAGCATCATCTTTGAGTTCTTCCAAGTCAGTGCTACCTATAAGTTCCACCACTTGACAGAAAAGAAAAGAAAAAGCCACGCACACATTATCATATAGCCACCTACAAATGAAAACAAACAAACAAACATATATCTTAAAACACGTATGTTGTGCAAAACAATTGAATTTCGTAAACTTTTCCATTCGCATGAAAAAACTTACGAGATGCACAATTTACAAAGAAAAATCAATGCTTGAACACAGATTACACAAGTTTCCATTGCTCTTCAACACTTTTAACGATTTCAAATGAAGCTTGATGGACGGGAACAATCGATTTCACGTTAGTTAATATTTTTCCTTAGTGCTTAGTGCTAACTTTTGTGGACGTTACAACGGTACCTCGCAGAAGCAGCAATCCATACGCTAAGGCTATACGTGCATATTGGATCCGTCTTTACCGCACGTCTTTATTCTTCGCAAGGCCTACTGCATAGCTGTAACGTAGATCGTTGAATACTCGAACGTGAAAAGTGTAAAAAACATGTTTCATTCAGTTGGAAGACGTACATTTGTTAATCTTTTTGGTGTGTGAGTGTGTGTTTGTATCAACAGATTTATAATTAAGAATCTCTGCATATATACGATAGCAATCTTGAAATATTATTTAACTATCAATGCGCTGAACACGTAACAGACGTTAGACAGCAAATTCATGCAATGCATCTTAGTTCAGTCACTAACTATGAAATGAATTATTCTATGCACAAGTTATAAGATTTTATTACTAAGCATTTCTTCAGATGCGGGACTTGAGACGTTAACACCACCATCATTATAATTCCAGTATACCTTGTAATACCAAATATACTTTCCTTTTACAGCAGTGATTTATCTGCATTTTTAAAAAGGCATCCTAAATCCTGCTTCACTTACTGTGATGTTTTCCCAGGCAGAAACATTGGCTGTCTGTACAAACTTCAAACTTTCGAAATCGAGGATTCGAAAAACATTCAAATATTTGTGCACTATTTTGTGCAGCTGACTACTTTGTAACACGAAATTGGTTCTTTTTCAAAAAACGAATTCATTAGATTTTTCTTTTTTCTTAATATGCTCATGACACACACACACAAAATCTTTTCCCAGTTACCAGAAGAAGCTGATGAAAGTTTCTCAGCTTGCAAAATATTTTACATGCCTAGGTGATAATGTGGAAACATGGCAAATAAAATTACGCGACACTTTTGAAAACCTAAACAACCTTCAAACAATTAGTAGTATGTGAACAGTAAAAATTACTCGCCTATGTTTGTACCTTGGCAGGAATTATTACAGTTCATGGGAGACTTATCCCCTGACATTGCGGATCCTTTAAAACATGACGAAGTTACTTTGAAATTGATGTAGCAACTATGTGCGAAAGTATAACTACATACTAAAATTGGAAATCGTCAAGAATGAGAAATCCTTGGAAATTGACCAAATACTCAAGATTAGTAATAGAAAACAAACCTAAACAAAACTCGAAGTTTGTGCAATTTCTTTTAAAATACTAGATTGGATGAAGCATGTGGCAAGCATTAATGTAGTGCCAAAGAGGAAAACTTCGTGATGAAAAGTTTCATAGGTAAAAGCAGGAAAGCATTTCTCTAGCAAACTCAAAAAAATAATACATGCCTCCAAAGAATGAAAAATGCAGAGGAACACGACTAGAGGAAAATGTATGAATCATGTTTCTAAACAACAACATTATTAGAACACTATTCCAAATTAAACGAATGCATCTTACCCCCTGATGGAATCACTGACAATGAGCTATATTTTTTTTAGTTCCCAAAATTAAGCATTTTTTAACCGTTTGTATTTTCAGGAATTCATCCTGCTGATGTCCAAACCTTTTTTTACACAACTAGATTGCGTTGTTCCCTTTCAGTACAGTCTAGTTCACCTGCACTAAACATTTGCCTGAAACTATTCTTTGCGATGTGAACAATCCTACTGTTCTGCTCAGTTAGTAGCTTCCACTTCACCAGCATCTAAAGCATTATATGTACGCTCAGTGTCATGTAAACTCAGTTGCATCGTTAAACTACAAAACACCCCCTTTTCTTACCAAACACTTTTTTACATTCTCGAAAAGATATTTTTTGATATATCTAAACTAGTAGGACTCCACGCTGGAGTTACAGTGAACACAATAGCCTGATTGTGCTTTCCAGATTCCTTAAGTGAGCACAATGGAACTTTTAGTTGTCTTTGTCTTCATGGACACAGATCCCCTAACTCGTGATTAAAAATCGGAGTGCTGTCTTTAAGAGTTGCAGATTCGAGCATGCAAAGATGTTTACAATGTATTTCGGTATTTGACCGATCATCTAGAGCCTTTCTTTTCACTTTTGCTAAAAGAGAGTTCACTACTGATCTTTCCTATTTCAGACAGGTTGAATGAATGGGGCTTTTCACAGAAGTTTCCAGAAAATGCACAGCAAGTGTATTGTACAATAATTAGAAGTAACTGACAATATAATGTCAAACAGTGTTGCAATGAACACAGCCTACTCCTTACCACTTACTTTGTTTATGGAACATGTAGGGAGACGTTTGTGCGACTTGGTGCACGCTAGCCAAATGCTAGGTTTAGGTTAGCTGGCTACGTTCGTGCACTGATAGGTTCAAATCGCAACATATCACCAGCTGATCCCTTTCTAGCTCGGGAATTTGGCATCTTGAAAGTACAGTGGTTTTCGAGAGCTTTACTGCATATATCATCAGATTGCTTTTCATCAATAGCATTCCTAATTTCGTGTTCTCATACGTGTTGTAGTTTTATACACATGGTGGTGCATTCCATAAATCTGCTAACTTGTTTGTAATAAAGTGTTGATTACCCATTTCTTCACTCTGCTCGTAGAGCGTTACGATGATAGTTCTCCATCTTCACCTAGTACATGTACACTACTGCTCGTGTACCATTCGTAACTCACTACAGCGTGACGCGCCTCTCGTAGGCGCTCGACCAGCTTCCCACACCGTGAGTGAGGTGCGGTTGTGTGCATGCCGTGGGTTGTAAATGTTAGTGGTCAATCAGTTTTAAGGCAAAAAGTGTTTCGTAAGGAAAAATAGGATCGTTTCATCGAAATTGTTTTTGCTCGTTCGTACAACTACAAGCTTTCGTGACTTTGGAATTATGTCGTATCAGTTTCCCGTTCACACCCACGAGGTTCAGGAATGATATTGGCCGGCAGCACGTTTTTCTGAGTGATGGAGAACCAGGTTAAGGTGAGCATCAAGAACAAAGTGGAATCCGCGCTTTAATCTTGATTTGAAGTTCAGGGAATTGGAGATTACTGAAGCCGAATTGGATTCGTTACGAAAAGGTTCCGTAAGTATCTCCCGCCTCACTGAATTTTGAAAATATTTTTATCTCGATTTCCCCATGGATGCCCCCCCTATGGTGTGATACATTGATTACATTGTGTTTCCAGTGTCTAATGAATCTCACCAGGATTTGAAAGTAATTTGAAGAAACAGAATGCGTGCGGTATTTTTAGTTACTTGAAAGTTTTTTTATTTTATTTGTATTTTGATATCAAGATACATGTTTTTATTGAAACTTTAAGTACATGATATAATTTTCTCTGTTATTTGCTTGCTAATTTGAATTTCAACAAAAATTTTTGCTGGAATGCTAAGAATGTTGTTATTAATTAAAAATACATACTAACTATTTTTATTTTCATTCAGAAAGTGTATCAGCAAGATATACAAAATGGAGTTTTTTTCTTGAGTAGTAAAGAGCAAGTATATGAACAGATAAGAAAAAAAAAGAAACAGCTCAAAAATTATAATCAGTTGCAAACAGAGACATGATCATTTTGGAATGTTAGATTCCCTTGCTTAAAGGCTTCAATTGCTCTGATCACACAGAATCATATCATTGATGTTATGGATTCATCATCATTTTGTAGCAAACATTATGGATGGCTTTCCGAAGACAAGAGAATCAAGAAGTTTGCTGTCTCTTTCAGGTGTGGGAATTTTTCCATGATCCATACTGAAATGTTAGCATAATTATTCAGAACAAATACTACTGCGTGATCTTTGAATTATGTGAATATTTGTGCCTAGATAGCCATCAGGCACCATCTGGAAAACTTACTCCATTTAGAGAATTGATTATAAGGTTGCTCTGGTTCATGGGTGTCTTCATTCATTGGTTGGTGATACCAGTGTTTCTACATAGGAACACATATTCAACATACATAAAATTTGCTGAATTCTTGAAGGATTTGAAAGCTGGCATTTGGCTCCTTTCAATTTTGAGAAGTATGGAACTTCTGCTCCTAATGCATGCATCAGTGATACAGACTTGCTCTGATTGAAACTTGTGTTTAGAGTTCATGTATATATCAGGTTTTCATACATCAGACACGAAGATCGGAAGCCTGAGTAATGCAGAATCAGCTCAAATGACTTCTCATTTGATTGTGCACATCCATTTGCCAATTAACAATATGTGTTCGCTCTGTTAAAGATATTGATGATCAGTTCAATGATTGATACTGGTTTGTACTGGAGATAGAGCAGTTCACAGAGATGCTATTTGTTAAGTGATAAAAAGAATCCGGAAGAATCCTACAATATGATAACTTCTTTATTTGTTATTAAATTTTCTACCTGGCTAATTGAAGACTTTGAATGCATGTGAAGCTTTTTTTAAGTAAAGATGATTCATGGTAGAGTTTAAAAGCTTGCTGATCCCTTTATAGGCTGGAACAATATGCAAATGTTCCTAAAACAGGAATTGTACTAGTCTTGTGATATTGTACCTGCAAATGCATATAGTTTCCAAATCAAGATAGTTGAGAAATAGATGAGAAAGATAGATGAGAAATTCCATGGAAGACAATGTACAATCAATAACTTTTGGAGGTAAAAGATGCTAGTTGGTGTTCAATTTTTTCATGCTAATTTAACTCAAGTTTACCACGAAGGAATGCCAGGTGAAAATGTTTGGAATTTCATTAGAAGTAAAACATGTAGCATAATTCCCGGAAGACAGGAATCAAAATAAAAAAATTCATGACACCAGACTTGCATTTCCTTTACTGCGACAGTAATAACGTATGTAATCATCGGCCTGAGAGTGCTACAGACCATTAACATTCGTGGGATGAAAATATATACGAACTGTGGTTTTCTAAATACAAAATAAATAGCCTTGTCCAACTAATATTTGATCGATAAATCACCAGATGATGGAACGAATGAATTATTTATGTTAGTGTGCATTGTATATCTATGCATGTAAACGAAGTGTCTCCATATTTAGCTATAGAAGCTGATTTTATACGAAACGGTGTAGCATTCTTTACGCTGGTTTAATTTTCTAATTGGATACTTGAACGATTTTTTCGAATTTCTAAGATACCGAAACATCTGAAGATGAAAATAAAAATCGGTACTCCTTGCTTTGTGCGTTTTATTTTATTTTTTTTTTACCGCCTTGGATGCAATTGTTTTCAGTGGTACTTTAACACTAACAGTGGTACTTATAACACTACTTATAACAGTTTTAAGGGTACATTAGCGTGCTTTGGAACACCTCAAAGTGAACCGAAAAAATATCTCACAAGAGATCCTTTTGTAATTTTTAGATTTATTGCTATCAGAAATGCTGTTTTTAACAAGGGAATGAAAATAGACAATTCCGTTTTACTTAGCATGTTTAGGCAGTCTTTTTTCCCTTCCTTTTTCCTGTTGGCTGTTTATCAGTTTCTCAGCTAGTAAGTTTTGACATCAATTCAAGTAACTCATTTGAGACTTGTCACTGTGGTTATGAAATTTTATGTACTCAAGTGATGCCAGTCAGCGTTAACGAAACTACGGCTGATTACCAGTCATAAATGCTTCCTAAGTACACTGAAGATTGCATTCAGTCTTTTGAGAGTTTTTGGTTTCATGGCATGTTCATTATTACTAAGATAGTTCCCTTCCATTTCAGCGTCTGCAGGCTGGACTAGAACTTGGAACTGTTTCAAAATGCGATTTTAGCTCCTTTTCGTGCTTCAGCCTCGAAATGACCGATGGTCAATCAGAATGCATCTAATGTTTTCATTTAATGAATGGTGCTTCTCTGCTGCAGTTCTCTTCGTCTTTTTGGATCGTTTATGTTCCGAACGCAAGACTAGTGCTCCGCGTGCCCTCGATCTGAAATGAGGTTTAGACCAAAATTAAACTCACATATCGTCAGGTTGCTTTCTTTCTGGGAAATAAATGTTCTCCATTTTTGCAAAAGGTTCTCTCCTTTTCCAAAGTAGCTTGCAAGACAATGAGTGTAAATAATAATCATCTTGGATAATTCCTTCTTCGTTTCATACATTTCTGTCCATCAACGTGGTAGCATCAACTGGTTCTGCATATTCAAGCATTATTAGTAGCATATGACTACTTTCTACTTTTCGAAGCACCTTATTAAGGGTACGGCAAATTAATGCTTTTCAAATTAATTTTGAAAAGCTTCGAAAAATGTAGAAGAATGCAGACTTCTGAAATTCAACTTCGACTGCTTTCCAAAGCAAACCATCTGTGAAGATGAAGGAACTGAAATGAAATATATTCTTTCCATTATTTTTTCGTTCTTGTTTAAGAAATCCAACGCTTTACATTCATCTTGCATTCTATCTAACTTGAGAATGGAACGTGCATGCTCAAAAGGATGGAGCCTCACCGTTGCATCCATTTTATGAAAAACTGTAGCCTTGAAAACTTTGGAGGAGAATGAAGAACACGAAGTTTTACAGAAGATGTCTTTAAGAATTCAAGATAAATAAATTCAAAACAGAACCACTATCCGAAATAGTAGATTCTTTTTTCTCGGTGTCTCCAGATGTCTTTAAATCTCATCAAGCATCCAAGAGGGATGCATGTATAACAAGAAAAAATGCAGAATCAGTGGATGCAGCTCCAAACTCCCTCTAAAATCCATAAGTTAGCACTCTCGCAATCAACCACAAAATAATGTTTACCTTCTTTAGTCGAGGTTTTGTGACAAATTTCATTTCGCAAGTAAAGCTTCTTTAATGCCTAATCTGGACCAAATGAATTTGAAAATAGAACTTGCATTATGGAATATTAAGAGCTAAGAAAGAGAAAAATGATAACTCGGATATTCAGGTTTTGGTAAGATGTTTAGATTCTCATTTTTCATTCTTTCAAATGTTATCAGCGATATTCGAGTATGAATAAGTTTTAAAAATTTTCGTCATCGAGGATCTTATATTTAATGTATTATAAAAAATATTTTTGAACAGGAAAGAAAATGGTTGTCTTCTTGCACTGAGGAGATATTAATGTATCTAGAATTGATTGAGTGTTGTGTGCAAGTAGTCAAAATTCAGTTATATCGAATAGTTGATTGCATAATTTGGAAAATATTGAATATTCGTCTTGATTGTATGACATTATTTGCATAAAGAATTTTGTTGTGTTTTAATTTTGAAGAGGCACATATATCATTTTCTAAATATGATCCAAAGAAGGGTTTGATCACAGAATCGTTTCCGGATTCATATTCTAATTAATTTGGGAAGTCTTAAAAAATGTATTCAAAACTTCAGTTGTTGGTCAATTCATTTAAATACTTTAATTCAAGAAAACTGACTGATGGAAAACGAGTTGTAATGTTCCTTGAAAGCAAAATCTCGAAAAAGAAAATATACACTTCACTCAATGAAGCTCTAAATTTTGAAAAATTCTAACAGGTTTTTATCCTTATTCTAAGGAATGCAATTCTCAAGCAGTATTTTCCATGGTTCTTTCAAAAATATGTTCATGAACGCAGTTTCATCCCAAATAACATGTGTGAAATGTGTGAAATCTTCAGATACATGTGAAATCTTAAGATCTCGTTCTCATAAGAGTGACCTTTGAGAAATGTATATGGCCAACTGTCGTCCTCAAAAGTTTTCCATTCAATCATTTATCCAAAATCAATATAAGTCATCTTTACTCCAAGAACCTGTTGGAAGATATTCAATCATAACATGAAAGTATTCCCTTACACAAAATTTAACTTTTTATGATTAATGGTTCAACAAAAGCAGTTCTCAATGATTGAGAACGGTTTCAAAATGTAATAACTTGAGTAGTATGTACCAATTCATACTAAAAACCCAGCAGAACATGAGGCTAGTTTCCAGAATCAGTAACTTCCTTATAGTATTCACATCACTTTATTTTAATGTGCTTAGGTTATAAAGTTCCCGAATAATTATTCTTTTAGTGACTTGAAATTCAAAAGATTTCGAAAAATGTTCACAGACTAGATCAATTTATTTCGAGTTTATGGTTCCTATATTTCTCTTCAGCTTATTGTGCTTCATTAGATTGTTAATGTACTATTGTGGAGAATCTTTAGATGATGCTCTAGATGATTCAGAAAATAAAGTCATTTCTTGTCGTTTTCTCAGTCTACTGCATAGCTCATTAAGCACCTGCTTCTTTCGTCAATATTAAGAAATTTTTTTTTTTTTTTTCCGATGTAGGCGTCAAATCTCAATTATAAATTTCCGACGAAAATTGATGAGAAATTTTTGCAAACAGTTGTGGCTGAGTTGTGTACGTCAATATTCAGAAATGATTATCACATAGGACCAAAACCATCTTTCGTAACTTAAAGCTATCGTCGTTGATCGGTCCAATCTGTTGATTTACCTTCACATTTTAATTAATTCATCATAAATTGTAGAATTTCGATTCCCTTGTGTTACAATTCTCCTGTTCCAATATTGCTTCATGTTGCAACATTGCAATTCTTCTTAAATTCCTGAATGCTTTGGATTTGAAAAAGTTTTCTTTCTGTATATTTGAAAAAATTTAGTGCATGCCTGAATACATCCAAGAAGCTCGCATCCAAGTGTACGTAGAACGTCTGCCCGATGAAGGAAGTGCTGCCAAGAATTGAAACTAGTTGTGGAGTAAATTTGCCGAAAGTGTAAATTTTTCGACTCTTTAAAAGGGCTTGATTGGTTTAAATTCTGTTGGAAGATGAAGACAAGATTTACTTCTCTTGATTGTGCTGCTGCTGTAAGCGAGATAAGATCAAAGTAGGTACCCATGGATTTTATGATCAAATTAATCTTATTGATAAATTACATTATCTGGTGTTGCATTAGACCGGTGGTGCAGATAGATTGGGCAAATTTCTTACGTGTGTAGTGCAATTTGAAAATAAAAAATGCTTTGTGGAGAACGAGCACATAAATGTTGATTTAGATTGCATGTTAATGAAAATAAAGAAATACATTTTAAGGGAAATTTATGTCTTCTATTTAATTCAACATAGATACCTTGGAATGCGAGTAGTCCAAGTATACGATGTTAATCAACGTATTTATCTTTTCAAATTGGGGCGAGAAAATGAAAAGGTAGTCATACTTTTGGAATCGGGGAGTCGTATCCATACGACCCATTATGAATGGCCCAAAAATGTTGCACCTTCCAGCTTCACAATGAAGGTAAAAAAGAAATAGCAAATTAAGTTTTTAACTAAATTTTGTGATCTTAATAATTTTGCTTGATGTTTATTTAATTTGAAAATATGTTTGGACCTTAACTAGTATCAAGCATTACTAGATGAGAAAACATTTGAAAAACAAACGTTTGGAGCAAATACATCAGCTCGGAACCGATCGCATTATAGATGTAACTTTTGGATCAGGACCCGTTGCTTGTCATGTTGTACTAGAGCTCTATGATCGGGGAAATATCGTTCTTACTGACCACGAATATGTTATACTGAATGTTTTGAGACCTAGGAAACATGGAGAAGATCAGAAGTTTCTTGTGCGTGAAAAGTATCCTTTGGAGAAAATAAAACCTGCACAAAAATGTTTAAGTAGTGCAGAATTATATGATATTTTATGCAAAGCCAAAGAAGGAGATCCATTGAAAAAAAGTCTCCTTCCCAATACAGGTAATGTTATTGTTTTTTGATTTGATTTATATATTCAAATTGTAGACTATGGGCCTGCTCTTATAGAACATGCATTACTTAGTGCTGGGTATTCCAAGAATGCTAAAATTGGCAAAGATTTCTGTTTAACTGATTCTGATGTGCAAAAGCTTGTTGGTGGTCTACAAGAATCATATGCATTGCTTAATCAGGCAGTAAAAGAACCTTGCCAGGTAACGAAAAGAGACACAGATATTTGGATGCATGTAGGGTTTTATCTTGGAAAAATTGGATCACCAAACAAAGCCTGATGGCACATCAGATACCTTGACTACTTTTATAGAGTTTCATCCAATACTTTTGCTGCAACACTCTCAATGCCCCTTTAGTCAACATCCTTCCTTCCTTCATGCAGTTGATGAATTCTTTTCATGTATAGAAAGTCAAAAGCATGACTTGCAAGCACTAAATCAAGAAAAAGAACTTCTTCGTAAGCTGGATCAGATTCGGATGGATCAGAATCAGAGACAACAGCAACTTCATGAAGTTCAGGAGGTGTACTTGCAGAAAGCTGAATACGTGATCATGAATCAGGCAGTTGTTGATAAAGCGTGCTTAGTAATTAACAGTGCTCTGGCTAATCAATTAGCCTGGCAAGAGGTGCAGGATATTATAGCAGAAGCACAAGCCCGGCAAGATGCAGTAGCTTTGTCTATTCAAGAACTCCGTCTAGATATCAACCATGTTGTTATGCTTCTCAAGTAAGGTGTTAAATTCTCATTTCAAAACTCTTTAACTTTTTACTACTTGTAGAAATCCTTATGATGAAGAAGCAGCACCTTTGTCGATCCATGTAGATCTCAGTCTTACTGCACATGCCAATGCCAAGCATTACTATGAAATGCGCCGTCAGGCAACTCTTAAAGAGCAAAAAACGAAAGAGGCATCATCTAAAGCTTTGCATTCAGCAGAACAAAAGATATGGAAGGCAGTTAAAGAAGTTCATACTGTTGCTAGTATTCATAAAGCACGTCGGATTTTCTGGTTTGAGAAATTCCACTGGTTCATCAGTTCAGAGAATTACCTGGGTGAGCACTGGGAAGCCACATAGCATTGCAACTGGGATGCAGTTATTGGAGGTAGGGATCAGCAGCAAAACGAGATGCTGGTCAGACGGTATCTGAAGCAGGCTGATATCTATGTGCATGCTGATATGCATGGTGGCAGTAGTATTATCATCAAAAATCATTTGGATGGACCTGTACCCCCTAAAACCTTGAACGAGGCTGGTGTAATGGCACTTTGCTACAGGTAAATTCAATGCATATTATCTGAGTACACATTTGAATGCAGTGCAGCTTGGGAAGCAAAAGTCATTGCCAGTGCTTGGTGGGTGTTGGCTCATCAGGTATCCAAAAGTGCGCCTACTGGAGAATATTTGACTACTGGCAGTTTCATGATCCGTGGTCGCAAAAATTACCTGCCACCATGCCCGTTGATTTTTGGATTTGGTTTTCTCTTCAGGTTAGAGGAATCTTCAATTTGCAGACATCAGGGAGAACGTCAATGTAAAGACCAGCAATTGAGCAATGACCACGAAACCTCTGATATTCATGAAGAAGCAGAAGTAGAAGTTAGTTCCAGCAGTGATGAATCATTAGAGGATACTGCAGAAGCATTTCCTGACACCCAAATGAAAATTGAAATTGGTGACGCGGGACAAATCTCCATAGGATTTTCGAAAATTGCAGCGGAGCACTTAGGTCAAGAAGAAGAATTTACCATTATTGGAGAAAACGTAATACCTAAAAAGAAGACACAAACCAGAACGCAAAAAGCACAAGTTACGGAAAAGAAAGATCACGTCCATGTGAATAAGCAGTTACGTGCTGAGAATGCTCAGTCCTCTGAAATGAAGAGAGGACAGAAGAGTAAGTTGAAGAAGATTCGTGAGAAATATCGGCACCAGGATGAAGAGGAGCGTCTTCTGAGAATGTCGTTGCTGCATTCTTCCTCATCTAAAAAAGAAAAGAAGAAAAACAAAAAAGCAGTAAAGTCAAATCAAACAGTAAAGAAGAGTGGAGTTTCACAAAATGTGACTAGGGATGCTCCTAATGAGATTCACTCTGCAAAACATGAGGTCCCTCTGAATGAAGATGTTGCTGCACCAGAGGAACAGTTTGCAGCAAATCATGATTTGCTAAAAACATTAACAGGAATGCCTCTACCTGAAGATGAACTTCTATTTGCTGTTCCTGTATGTGCACCCTATTCTGTACTTTTGAATTACAAGTGAGTTATAAAAGCATTATCCTTGTTCTAATATCTTTATTGTAGGTATAAAGTGAAGATGATTCCAGGAAATGCACGCCGTGGGAAGGCGGCTAAAACTGCTTTGAACATGTTTGTGAATGACCGTGCTACTTCCAGTCGAGAACGGGATCTGTTAAAATCCACCAAAGACCAAGATTTATCCAGAAACTTTCCTGGGAAAGTGAAACTTTCTGTAAGCCAACAGACACGAGCAAGAAGCATGCCATCAAAGTCACAAGGAATATTAATTGATGATGTGCCTTTGAAAAAGAATGAAAACCTTATTTAGGATTTTATTGGAGTATCTTAAACCATCAAGCAAAACTTTGATAATGAAAACGGTATAATAGTTGTTTGCCTTAGTGGGATGGGAGACAACGCAAAACAAGAGCAAATTGTGATATGAAATCTCATTCTCCACGATTTGCATCCCTTTTTACAAGTTACATCAGTTTCCCAAACTTTTTAAATTTTTATCCTGAATTAGAAAAGAGGCTAAGTGGATGTAGAAAACAAATTTTCATGGAAGATGGGAACTTTACTGAGTGAATGAATTTTGTGCGTTCGGAGATGAGATTCTGTCTGAAAAACACACAAAAAAAAACGCTACCCAATATACTGAATCACTTGCAGTCCCACCTTTTGGAACCATCCAGATGTAGTTATTGTAGGGTGAACCAATGTACAAGTTATCATCGACTTCCAAGCCTTCACAGAAAGATGATGCCTTACCATTTGTGCTGTGATAGCTTTTGATTATTTTTCCCTCTTCGTCGACTTCTATCAGGAGACCATATCGCTTAAAGCCACCGTACTTGCTCAATGTTTTCAGATTCAGGGGCTTTAAGAGTGCTAAAGAAATGTACTTCCAAATAAAATCATACCATTTCAGATAAGCTTTTCAAAAATGGACTTGGTATCACCCAGTTTAGATAATCAAAAAAATATTTTATCAGGCACAGGCTACGCAGAACGAAACGCCGAAGAAGCGGCAACTGTCCAAGGAGGTCCACGATGCTAGTAGCATTTGAGATTCCTATTGCGACTATTCCCACCATGAAGGTATTCCGAGGTGTTAACTTTACGTTATCAGGATAGCCGGGAAGAGTATCCACAAAAACTTCTCTGGGGCCAACTTTTCCTTTATTTAGGGTATATCTAGGCAATTGAAACAAGAAGTACTGTGAATGCATTGCAAATCAATCTTATAACAGCATTTATGCACTCTAACCTGACCTAAAATAAATGCCATTAAAAACTTTACACACGTGTGCATTATTAGTACATGAATCGTTATTCTGTATACCGCACAATGTTTTTCCCTGAATTTATGAAAATCTAACTGCTGACTTCTTTCGAAGCTGAACTCTAGCATCCCTCAAGACAAAACGAGTGATCTGCATTCCGAGCCTTTCTAATAATAAGCTGAAACTATCATACTCACTTCAACAAACGTCTTGGAAATGTCTCTGTTACGACCAAAAACCCTTTATTTGGTGATAGTTGGAGGCCATTGGGAAAATGCAAGCCTTCATCAATAACCGTGTGCTCATCTTTAACGAAATCGTACGCCAAAACCCTGCAATGCATTTAGCCACGGTAAGGTTCAAACGAGAACGATGACCTTCCACTTGGATGCCCCAGAAGTTCAATCACTGATTCATCTAGAATAGAAGTGGTGCTGGAATCCGTCCAGTATATCACGTCCCCTTCTATGTCAAGTGAATTGGGAATGCGTGGTCTTTTACCGGCTATCACGTCATCAGTGCTGATTAAAAGCTCCAGTTCAGCTTTTGCTATTCGACATTGAAACGTGCTATTCGAAGACCCTTGCCTACTTACGTGCATGAACATCGAGGACATATATTCCCCAGTTTGCGTCAGCTATGAATAATTTACCGTCATCTCTCATCCTCAAGCCAAGAGGGCGACCGGGTAGCAAGTGACCTGTTATAGATGAAATGTTAGCACAGTCGAGCTGTGGGAACAAAGCTCACGTTTGTCATCCTACATTACGTTCTGTTCTTTGCGGGTGGGCAATGCGGACAAACTTGGTACAGAACTGACAGATTTATAGAATTTCTTTGAGTTTAATTGGCACTCTAAGAATCCTAAATGATCTCTCGGAGGAGACTAAAGTGAGGTAGCATTTGAAAAATCCATGGCAAGCCATGATGCTTTCTGAGTTTATTCTCCACGCCAGCAGCTTCCCCATTTCACGTCTACCTAACACGTATGTAGACACTGTCTTATGATCCTCGAAGAAGTGACCTTGAATTCTTCACTCTGGGAATCCCGCACAGATTTTCAAGCAAAACCTTTTTGCATTTGTTGGACCCTTTATCCTGAGTAAGACGAGCTGGATCCACATCAGTGCTGCAGTGCCGTACGTGGCACTGCAGCACTGATGTGTATGGTATTCTAAGTAAACATCATGTCTTGCACTCCTTGTAAAATGAGAAACGCTCCTCTTGCCTTAGAATCGTACATCGCTACAAGACATCATTAAGTCCTTGGAAACTCTGAAGCTAGCCTAACTGAAAAACTATTCTGAGATGCAAGAGTCTGACATATGCCTAACAACGAGTGCTCCTGTTTCGCACTGATTCGAAGCGCGTGTTTCCAGCTCGCAAATCCTCTCTTGTTTGCTTATGTAGTAAGCAATGGCTGTTATTTTCCTCACAGATAAGTGCTGAAGTGGATGGCATTTCCAGAGCTTTAATAGTGTTCGCACTATCTCTCTGTCTCATGATGGAAATCCTTTTCTGTCTTCGCAGATCTTCGACACGTTTCCACGCCACCCGAGGGTGGGTATTTCTTCGAGATAGGGGGTACCCTGGAGGGGTCCACCCCATGAATCCAGGAAGGACTCGGGAGTCCGCTCCTCTCACGCCTGGGGAGGGTCCCCGGAAATGGAGATCACGTTCACCCTGGTTCTCTCCGAATGAGAATCCCGAAAGGAATCTCCTTCCTTATTCTCTCCGGAGGACCCCCGGGGAGTCGACTCCATTATTTCTTCTCTGAAGGGAAACGGGAAAGGATCCACTAGTAGGAATTTCTTCTCCGGAGGGATCCCCCGCAAGAGATCCGCTCCTGTTTTTACTCCTCTGAAGAGATCCTCGAAGGGACGCTTCCGTAATTCAGAAGGACACATCCCCGAAGGGATCGGCTCGCTTCTCTGCACTCTCTGGAGAGGTGGTGGAGACACAGCATCAGTACGACTCCATCAGTACGACTTGGAGGGTCCCCGAGGATTGGGGAGGATCCGCCCCTTCATAACCGGAGGGGAGCTCCCACTCCGTGATTCCTGGAAGGACCCGGAGGTCGACTCCCGTTGGTTGCGGCGCTCATCGGGGTTATCCCGTTTGAGCACCTACCAGTGCCGCACCCGGATGAATGCAGGCCAAGCAGACTTATCTGGCGGGATGAACTCGGAACCCACGACGCACTTCGTGGATTCCTTTCGGAGTATTCGAACCCACGACGCATGGTGAAACGCGCGGATACCGCCGCAACCGCACGACCTCCGACGCGGACAATACTGAAGAATCTCCAATGCCAGGGTGACCCTCACTTTTATGGTCCGATTACGCGGGACTCCTATTTGCACCGCCATCCGCCGTCTTCGAGCAGTTTTGATTTCACTAGAACGGATCTCAGAGAATCACAATATCTGTGGTCAAGAATGGTCAAGTATTATTTGATTTCTCTGACACTATCATTTGCAATCGTTAGAAGTCGTAAGCACAGGCACAAATTTAACTAGCTAGGTGGATTTAGAGTGTGTGGGCACCCATTTAAAGGGAACACCGATGTCAGCCTCGTGCAATGATTGACAGCAGGGATAACTGGAACGCTTGAGGGACAGTGCTTTTCGTCTTTCTGTTATCTTTTCCATTTCTCTTCCTCTGCTTTCAAAAAATGGATTCAACTTGGATTTCCGTACATAAATCTTGTCCAGAGGATTCTGCTCCGGGATCTAGTGCACATTCTGACCTGATTTATTATGGCTAACCAATTGGCATATGAATTAACCAAGTCACTTATAATGGTTGGATGTTTTCAGAGAAGTTGCTTTGCTCTGCTCAAACTGATCAACATGAATCTTAATACGATTAGCATCACTACACTGGTGAGTTGGTTTTGATATGCTCCCATTAAAAGCAAAAAAGTAAGGAACAAATATGCGTACAGCATCTGAATTGTTGCTCTTCCCTTGTTTCACAAGCTTCATTCTCAAGCATCTTTCGAATGGAACCCGTTTCGATGTTAGGAGACATTACAGTTCCTTCAGCTTCATTTCTGTACAGAAACTTTTGCGCGTTGCATCGAGGCTCCGGTATGCTGGTCACCTCGCGAATTTCAAGGCAATGAGAGCGAGAGAACGAAAAGGGTTTAGCCAAGAAATAGCTAGAAAATCGCGAAAGATTAGTATAAGAGCACGAGCGGGACTAAACATCATTTGCAAGCGAAGTGCGCTGTTAAGAGAAGTTTGCTTCCACAACTAACAACTCAGTTTCCCGAGACACGGCTTCCTGGTGACCTTTCTTGACCACCACCAGGTGCACTTAGTAAAGCGTTGGCTCCTGTCGATTCCCATTTTCACCACTTTGCATTTTTTTTTCCAGCCGATTTTTTCAGCGTGCTGTTTAAATTATCGGAATGGTTTGAATGACCGAAGGGAATTGAGGACATGAACGTACGCAGGAATGTCTTCATCAAAATTTTCGTGTCCACTTAAAACGCAGCGCGCAGTTTCCACGGAATAACCATTTCCTCCTCTTTATCACGTCACCACAGGAAAACACGAAATTATTCTTCAGAAATCTCTTCTTGCATCGGGGTTCTTGCCAGATCACTCAAGATGTCAAACCATCCAGGGGATTTGATAACATCCCTGGATTAACATGTTCCCAAGCTCCCTCCCTATGCGTTGCTTCCATTCCCCGTCGCACCCAGTTCTCAGCTGCACTTCCATTTCCATTTCCACTGGGAAAACTCCGCCACTCACAAGTCTCTTGCGCTGAGCCATTCTTTTCAGCCCCCGACCTTGCGATCTTCTGCGAAAGATTTCGCGAATGCATCGCGTCCTCTTCCCACGAAGTTCGATCCATCCACTGACTGCCTCTGCCGACTCCCAAGGTATACCTGATATTTGCGAATGTTTCTTCCGTCCTTCCATTCATTCAGCTTACCCTTTCACGTGTTGCTTGCTGGGTGCTGAGAGGGCGCGTTTCTTGCAGTAGAACCCCCCTACTCCGTATTGCTGCTGACGGAAATTCGCCGAACCGGTGCAGTGACCCGATCTTCTTCGTTGTTATGCCCAAGCCCAATTTTTTTTTTTTTCCTTTTGTGAGCTGACCCGGTAACGAAAGCCGCTCCGATCTAGTTCGTTGATCCCCGTCTGCTCTTCGTCCCAAGCACCAAACCGCTGTTCGACTTTCTCTTTGCTATCCTAGGCTCTCGCACTGGATCCGCCTCAAGGAATGCGTTGTCTTGGGAAACTCCAACTCAAAATGATCTCGCAACGGCACGCGTATCAATCGCTTCTGCACACTCTTGGCGGCGGTGTGTCAATCACAAGGAGGACCGCGGGGTTCTGGAATGGTAAAAGGCGACTCCGGTCAACGCGATTTTCGCATCCTTTCAGGTGCTGTCGATCGCATTTGCCCACGCTTTGCTTTTCGGAGGCTCCTGAACTTCAGGATGGCTAAGAGCACAGCCATTAGCCTGGGAATGGAATTCAAAGATGCACTCACCGTAAGCACAACAGACGCATGCTTAGCGACAAAAATGCTTACCGGATGTGGCGTTGAGCGTTGCGAGGACCTCGAACTTTTCTCGGGAAGGATCGATCCTGACAATTTTACCGTCAACGGTCCCGGTGTACATAAAACCATTATGGTAGGCAAGAGACTCCGGACCAAAAAGTTCATCCTCAAACAGCTTCCTCCCAACGTTCAACACATCGTTAGGAGCTAAATGGCCCTCAAATTCGCGTGGGTTTTCGTATCTGAAGAGCAAAGGTTCAGTGAAAACTTAGAGAGGGTGGGAGTCACCGGCAGGGAAACGTCTGATGTGTAAGCAGAAAATTCAAATAACCTGTAATAAGGATAGTCCACTGCAGGAGGAAGTCCGGGAACGAATGAGATGACCAGAAACACTACCAGTGCATCAAACAGAATCGTCCCGACACTTCGTGAGAGTTGACTAAAAGGGAATGAATGCTTTCAATCTCAAAACATGACCACAAAATCATTCGCAAGAGGTTCCGAGACGCGTGCGATGAAACCAGATTTTTTTTCATTTTTAACCTGGTAAACAAGACGCGAAAGCAGACAAAAACATAGGGTGTTAAGTGATCCGAACGAGCGCGCAAGAGAAAAAGACCACTGACCTAGTTTGAGCACGCATGTGAACACGTTTCATCGCTCATACCTATTTATGCAACGCGCCCAGTAACAAGATCCGTGCCAGCAGAAAAGTTTACCGATGGATAGATCAGTTTTTGTCAATTGTATTCGTAGAGTTCGACACGTCCAAGGAACAACGGGGAGAGTAAAGAGTACACTCCTTTGGTGGACAATACTTCCGACATGTTCTCCAAAGAAGTCACTCAAACTCACTTTACAGGTGAATTTCATTTCTGGCCCATGTCTGCTGCTGCTATGTTCTTCCGATTCATGCGGATGATTGCTTTCCAGACTTTGTGCTTCCTTTTGCTCGCAGCTCTTTCTGATGCCTTACATAAACGTGCAGAAATATGGACCATCCAAACGGCAAAAAACCTCCATGCGAGGAAAAAAGGAAAAACGTGATTTTCTCGGAGATCCCTTATGCTCACATGCCTGACGGGGTCATGAATAACGGAATCACCTTTGGTTGCAAACATGATGACCTGATTCTCCAAAAATCTAAATATCTCCAAATATCCCCTTCCTCCTCTCTCCCCCCTTCCCTGAGATCTGCTCCACTCTGTCTTGCGACGGTATGCCGCTGCAGTTCCCTTGGACTCTTCCCGGCACCCGTTGCATTCTCGTGCATGGCATGACGTCACGGTTCCAGGTATGCTGAATCCAAAACACCTTCCTCACGCAGCTGATCACATCTGTTCGTTACGGGTGAGATCTCTGGATTATTGAGTCTTCCTCGTACCATCGAACATTTCGTTTAACGGCTTCCTAGTTGTACCATGTGGTCGAAATGCCAGGTTTCTTCGCAGTTGGTTGCCTTCCAGCTATTACTGAACTGCACTGAATGCTCTGAGTCTCGGAATGACATCTTTCCGCTGGGATCGCAAATGTGACCGCGACCGCACAGAAATTATGAAAGCAGGGGCAGAGAACGGTAGATGGATCAGTAGATGCGAAAGGAAGCACATGCAAGGGTCAGGATGAGAAAACGTGCATCACTTTTTTGTCGAAAAACTCGAAAGGAATAAAAAATCGTGACGGTTGGCGAATGCGAGGTAAGGGAGCTTTCGAGCGCATTAGAAAAGCGGTAAGGGATTTTGCATGCTAAATTAGAGCATGGCAGGAATGAGACGAGCCGCTGCGGATGTGCGGCAAGAGCCGGAGGCCACGATGCGGGCGCTACGCAGGTCGACAAAAGGATTCATTCCATACACGTAGGTGCGCATCAGCAAAAGTTTACGGAAGAAAAAAAAAAAAAAACGCGTGATTTTGCCTACCGCTCCTTCCGTTATTCCGAAGGCATGGGTTACAAATCTCACATCTTCCTACGATCAAGCCTGCAAAAGGAAGTTTTTAAACTCCTTTGCTTCCATTTCGAAATCACTTTTGCTTCTTGCGACCGAGTACCGTATGGAATTTCGCTTTGTTTTTTTTCCCGTGTGCAATGCACTTTGCTGTTAAAACGCCCAATTACACGGGGTTTCGTTCCTCTTACTTGAATAGTCGTATGGCCATCGGGGTGGGTGAGTGCGACCCAGGGCAGTGGATGAAACTTCCGGTTCCTGCTGCGACCGCCGACGTGCACTCCACGACACGCAGCACCTCGTTGCGAGTACGCGCGGGTGTACCGAGAAAGTTCCCACTGTGCCGCCGAGTCACGCAGCTCTCACGCCGTGGAAGCCCCAAGCTCGAGACCGTGGGGCCCGGATAAGCAACCGGTTCCAGAGAGGCAGGTCCGGTCCGGAAACGGCAACCGTGACTCTTCCCCGCATCAGCAGAAATACAGTTTCCCAACGAGGGGGTACACGAACGAGTCCCAGGGATCGACGTGACGCCGCAGCTGCGTGTACTACGACGGGAACGTACGGAGGAGCAAAGACTCGGCCGACCTTGCGGCGGCGAAGAGCGACCGTGAACGCGCAAAGTGCGGCGCAATTTTCGAAGATCTTATCTCGGTCTACTTCGACTGAATGGAACTTTTTTCCATTTGAAAAAAAAATTCCAGTCGTACTTGAAAAAAAAAAAAAAAAAAATGAATGTGCATTTTCCAGCTCCAGCCAAATCAGCTACAAGCCGAAATAGTATCTGTCCCGACTCTCTTGACGCATCTCGAGGAATTCCAAGTAAGCTCAGATTTTGAATGCATCATCCATTTATTCCTTGCTTTTGCGTGCTTCAGGATGCACAGGAACAGGTGAGAAAAGAGACTGCCTGCAGGTTTCTTCCCAATCAGCAAAAACTGACAAGTGATCTTCAGCAAGTCATGACCTCAAGCTGAGACTGCAGTAAACGAACACATTTATTTCGAGATCTAAAACACGAATTAGAGCTTTCCTGTGAACTTGAGTTCAAAGAAAAAAATGCAGTTTATGTATTCATGTTTTCCGCTGTCATGTTTTCCGTAACTTAGCACCGTCATGGCCTTACTCTGAAGTGTTCCTTCTTTGAAACAGAGGCACTTGCGACAACTGGAATGAGTTCGATCATTCTGTTGGGGAACATATTTGAACATGACGGTTTCAAGCACTGAGATCCCGAACTCGATCTCCTTCTCCGCGAAGATCCAGAATGACCTGGATACACGAGGGTATCAGAAACCCACGGAACTAAAGAGGGGACATTCTAATGGGATACCACGGTGGCACTAAGTTATGGTGAACCTGAGAGCAGAAAACTGAGCCTGAGGAAGCCCAAGCATAAGCCGATACGTGACGAAGGAGACAGTTGTGATAAAAAAAAACAAAAAAAAAAAAAACAAGGACAGTCGATTTCGATCACACTTCCTTTTGAATAGGGAAAAAAGGTGGACAGTAAGTCCCATGTCTTTGTGTTCCCATGGACAGGTGCGCACCAAGAACCTACAAAACAAGATTTCGAATGCAGGACTGTTAAGATGCCCTTGGAAGAGGTGAGATGTTAGTGAGGGAAGAGTGAGCAGCTGAGTGCTGGTATTCGAGACATGCGGCAGGAACACTGCATTCCTTCTCCGAACGGGAGCAGTGGAGGAGACGGAGATCTCAGATAAATTTGTAGAAGTCGCACACCTGGAAGGCAAAGACGATTATGAGGGAACTTTCCGGGGGAAGGTACTCTCAGAGATCGCTATGCTGAAGTTTCAGCGCTCAGGATGCAGCAGATGTTTCGAAGAAGAAGCAACAACACGAGAGACGGGAAATTGTTGTCATCTCTTCCCTAAGCAAAGAAGAGAAGAATTTCAGTTACGAGGAAGAGATGGAGGTTTATCCATCCTTGGATCAACTGAGAAGCAATCTGCTACTCGCTGTTCCTAGCTTCAAGCAGGTTTGATTTCGCCGCAGTCCATGCTGCAGAGCGCCCCTGGCACTCTCTACTCATCCTCTGAACTGAACTGAACTCCTTGACTTTAGCCAAGGAGAAGAATGTCTCCTGAATCAGGTTTCTCTCTCGATGCCGAATTCCAGTGTCTGGAAGCTTCCCATCATGCGGGACTTCCTTGGGCAACGGCCATTTCTAAACGAGACTGCGCTTCCGACGAAATAACTGCACTCGAAAAAAAGAAAAAAGGATAATGCTGGAGTGTCCTAGTACAAGTGAGACAAACTACGCACACTGGAACACTGACCATGCTGTATTGGCCAACTGCAAACAATGCAACACAAAGACGATAGCAGTGGTCTTCTCCAAGTGTTCTCATACTGGGACGAATCCCATTTGAAGCATGCTCTCATGGTACCTTATAAGGTACCTTATAAGGTACAAAATCTGGTGCCCTGAAGAATTTTCCCATTTCAAGCCATTTTTCATCGAACCTGATGGCTCTGTTCTATGTGAAGTTTAGAGCAGTCAGTCGCATGAAATTGGCATTCTATTTCCGTTTTTCCTTCATAATGATGATCCTTCATGAACACATATATCCACATTCTGTGCAGGTATCTACGGAACTTTCTGCGGGCAGAAATCAGTACCGGCAGCAGAGACAGATTTCTACTAGATCTCGAGGCATATTTTTTTAACGGTTCAACTTCCTTCATGGTTCTGTTTCGGTATGATTGCCATGAAGCGTGATCGCATCGCTCTTCGATCTTCACTCCACCACAGGGCATAAAAACCATCCATGTTGAAGTACGCAGTTGCCGATGGTGGAATTAAGCATAACCGAAACGCAAAAAAGATTCACGTTGAGCGTCGCGCTTCACAAACGAATGACAGCTGCTTTCCATCTGTACCATGAAACGAACAATATGTTTGAATTTATAGGTTGTTTGGTAGCATGTAACAGGCGATGGGTACTGACGTCTAAGGATGGTACTAAACAACCGGGTGTTTTTTTTACGAAATCGAAAAGACTGAAGATCTGGGATTTCAAAAAGGGTGCGCGTGGCTCAGCGTGCGCGAAAGACTATTTGAAAATGGGGCTGAAGAGGCTAAAGGAATGTTGCATATATGGATGCCATTGGTGTTACTGAACCAGTGACCAAGGAATTCATTCACGGAACCTTGTTTGAGTGAGGGATGTATTCGAAAAGCTGAGCGAATTTTATCCCAAAGGATGTTCGAGTTTCGTTGAATACGTGGTTATCTCTACCACATACTCTCCAGAATGGAGCATTCCCATTACTGATCCGGGAAATCTGTTAAAGTCGGAATCGGCTCAGTCTCAGCTGTTGCTGCTCATGACTGATGAAATCGACACCACCAAATAGTCCTAATCGTCACTGCAACATAAACTCGAAAGCTATTGAAGGGTTTTCGGACTCTTTCACACTGTAACCAGTTAAGATATATCCGACGAATGCATACTAAACTAGTAGATAAAATGTAGCCTTTCGATGACTGTACTTGTTTGCTTTAGACATGGATGGTTTTGAATTTCGTAATAAGAACTTGTTAGAGAATGAATGAAATGACTGTATAACAAGTATTGATGATTCAGTACACCAAAAGATGCTGCCCAATGAATATTCATTAACGTACCCCGTTATGCAGCAAATGTAGTTCGAGTAGTGAAGTGAACCCATGCCATTTAAGATTAGAAGTGAAGACACAGACAAACAAACAAGAGAATTGACCAGAGGATTCACCATTCATAATCGATATGATGGGGCATTTGGATGCACTGAACTAGCATGGATAAACAACAAATCAAGTAGTAACAGTAGCACCCACCCTATGATGTGCACGGGAATCTTAATTAGATTGCTCACAAAGATGTCGATTTAGGTTCGAAATTTCGAAAGCGTTTGGAGAGATGCTCTATCAAAAATCGAAACACTGAAATTTAGCTTAAGACTTCGGACCAAGTTGTCATTAATGAAGAAAGAAGGATGCTTTTCTTACCTGCTTTTCATTTTCCTCTTGATTTTGAAAGGAAATTTCAGATTGATCTAATTGAAACCTAAGGAGTTCATGCTTTTAACGAGGTTGGCATTCAAAAATCTTTTGCATTTTCCACAGTTCAGTAGGCATTTTTGGAAATGTTGGAATTTTCAATCAGAATAATCAGCAACGTTTGCCAAATACCGAATTAGCATTTGCTTTCATTAGGTAATAACAGTAGAGAATTACACACACACTACTGATGAACTCGTTGTTAATAAAATCACGTAAGAAAGACGGGGTTAAGAAAGATATCTGATGAACAGTGATGGCGATCTTGTTTTAAAGGAAGGATTTAGAACTGTATTGCGTCTTCTGCACTATTTGTTATAAGAAAATCATGACTATTTAGCAATAAACTATGATCCAAGTAACCTGTCATTTTTATCGGAAATTAAGAACTGATGCCTAAGAATCTTGTTTTTGGAATAGCAAATCTAATGATCCAAGGTTTCTAGGTCCTGTGTATCTTGCATCTCTAGACTTTCAGTTGGGTTATGGGAGGAAGAGTAGTTGTTTGAAATAAGCCAAGGACAAAGAGAAAAAAATCCAATCGTCGCTAACGGCTGCAATTTACCATGAAAAAACTAAGGATGCAATCAGCTTAGGGATTTGGGTTCCATTCTATTATCAAATGCTATTTGAATCATTTGAATCTCAAAATCCTTTGAGTCTACTGACAGTTAGTCAGCAATTTAGAAAGCAAGTAGATTTCACAATAAGGTCAAAAATTATCAGCGAGAGATATATGTGCATAAACAATTTTTTTCATTAGTTAAGAAAAACGAAAATTGATAAGACAAAACTCAGCAATGACAGTGTCGGCAACAGGCGCTGAAATATAAAGATTTAAAACAATCAACAGAATTCAACAACGTCTTTTAAATGATTGTATAAAACATGTAATCAAGATTTAATAACTGAAATATAGATCAAGGAACTGAAAAAAGTAATTTCAAGTTCATCAACTACGTTTTTGTACTTCAAGAAAGAGCAGAGTTAATTATCATTATTATGTTGTTGATTAATTATCATTATGTTATTTCATTACTAGAAAATAAAAGGATGCCATGGTTTCAATGACTATCAAAATATCATGGATTTCAATGTGAATTTTCGTCTTCCTCAATGTGAATTTCTGTTACACAACAGAACCTCCATTATTTCAACCAAATGCTCTATCTTGATGTCTTGAACAGCCATTTCTTCTTCATTTCAAGAATACTCAAGAATATTACAATCAATAATGCTAGATATAAGTTATTATCAGTGCTTAATTATGTTGATATTTGCTAATGAACCCATTATTCTTTCCAACGAATAAATAATCGCGAATGATAGCTGAAAATGTGTTTTTCCTGCTCAAAAGTAACTGAAATGTAAATGTACAATTCATAGACGTGATAAGGAATTCTTACGGTACAATCACCTTGCTCGCTCATAATATCAAAAGATTTTAGCTTTTCTTTCATATATTTCTACCATCTCAGAGTTACCTCATGAATGACTTGTATCTCAGAAACCCATCTTAAGTCCTTAAGGATGTACATATGAAAATCTCGATTCATACTCATGTTAATGCTTTCCTAGTCTATGGCTAATAACTCAAAATCCGTGTAATAAGTTTATTGCTGGTGAAGACTCAAAAGAAGAGAATGAGACCAAAAGGGAGAATTGATTTCCTAATATTTTTAGTAAATTAATGCTATTGATGATTACTAATATTTTAGTAAAGAAAATATCAGCTATCGCTGATATTTTGTTCACCAAATGGCAATACTTATTTATATAATTAATTTATTAACTCAGAAAATAGGAAGAAAAATAGCATTCAACGTTCCTGGTGCTTGGATACTTTTTTGTGTCAATTTTAGTCTTACAACACATTGATGTATCAATCTGCAAATGTATGAGCTTCGTTCAATTTAACTTTGGAAATTTCAAGCATTATTTCAGGATGATTTCTTCATAATATTTCTTAAAGTTATTCTGTGAATTCATCTCAAAATCATGCCTCTACTAATTTTCAGTTATTTTAGCAAGCTTTTTATTTGTAGAAAAAAATTACCATGTACTAAGGATCATGGATGTTTAGTAAAACTTCGCTCAAACTCCCCCTCCCTCTTTTTTTTGTGTTCTCGAATTTTTTTCAGCCTAAATCTGCATCCCGGAGTCCGGTGTGGAATTTGAAAATCTGGAGATGAAGTCGGTGCCCCGGGAAAAGTAATTGAAATCACGCACTACAGATTGTATAATTTATTAAGCGTGCGTGTGTAACTTCAAGAATCCGTGGAACACTTTTGTATTCTGTTCAAATCAATGTGGTCTTATTGATCAAACTTAAGGAACTAGTCACAGTGGTTAATATATTAATAGTAATGGCATTTATCAAGAACGAATTTTTCTCAATGTAGTTATAAAGGGTCTTTTAATTACCAATCTGGACAAGCATTCGAACTTGAAAGAATTGCCAAAAGCGTGTAATGAATTCATACGATCTAGTTTTAAAATACATACCCCTTCCAAATGCATTGAGGAATTGACATTCAACTCGATTGATGCAAATGCCACTGATGTAGCCATCACACTAGATTTGGATCATTATTTTAAAGTTGAAATTGTCGATGACGGCTGTGGGATAGAACCATCTTCATTACTTCATTTGGGGGAAAGGTATTCTGATTTCACTATTTGATCTCATTAGATACACAATTAACAGTTCCCTCCTCATTCTACATTGCTTATTTAAATATACTTTGATAAACATTTATTAATTGTTTGTAGGTATTATAGCAGCAAATGCCAGTCCACATCTGATTTAGAACAAGCTGTCAAATCCTATGGCTTCTCTGGAGAGGCACTTGTTAGCATAATCCAAGTTTCGTCTTTTGTCGAAGTTATAACCTGTACTAATGGTACAGAAGGTATTTGGAATAAAACTTTTGTGCAAGGGAAACTCTGCTCACAAAAAAAGTTAAACAAAAAGGCAGAACATTCTGGAACTACAATTATAGTTCATGATTTCATGTATAATCTGCCTGTTAGGAGGAAAACTATAAATTCTTCCTTGGAGATAGAAAACATTAAAAGAATTCTTGAGGGAATTTCTCTTACACATCCTCAGATATCATTTTGTTGTAAAAATGCCATCACAGGAAAAGTATTTTTGAATTTAAAAGGTGTTCAGTCCATGATTGATCGAATCATACAGCTTTTTGGAAAAGAGCAAGCCAAGAATTTAGTGGAAGTCACATCAAAGAAAGACATGATTTCTGTTGAAGGATACATAGGACTACCTGTAAATACTAAATCTTTTCATTTCTTATTTGTTAATGGAAGGCGTCTGCTGAAATCCTTTCTTAATAAGTTGATAAAAGAACTATTTAATAAATGCATATGTGTTTTAAAAACTCATACTCTTCTTCAATGTTCTGTCCTTGAAAATACTAAGTTGGGAGTTTATGTGCTGAACATTTCTGTGCCTTTGAAGTATTCACAACTGTGTTTTCAAGACTTAAGAAACTCATTTGAAATTAAGGAACAAGATCAAGTAGTTCATGCTTTGCAAGATTGCTTTGCAAACTGGTTAAAGCAATTGCAATGCAAAGCACGCAAGTATACTTCAATGAGTAGTGAAGTAAATCCTGTAGGAACAGAAGGAAATATTAATAAGCATGATTTGGAAATTAACTTGCAAGCTTATGGAAAATCGATCTCGACCTCCGATTTTTTGAAATCTCATGAGGGAAATGTTGCAAAACGTGAAAACACTATCCTCAAAAGGAAGAATGTTAAAACCGATGTAGAAGATGGTAAAGAACCAACTTATAAGGACATAGGGAAAAGATCCACCTGGTATGATAAACATACTGAATTTGTTCATATGAATAATTGTAATCCTGATGCTCAGAGTGGTTTTGAATCATGTGATTTGCCAAGGAACACAATGCCAGATGACAGCCCACAATCAGTTATGTCCAAGAATGTATTTTATGGGAGAAAGGACCTGTTGCATTCAACTCCAACACTTCATACTGTTACTAGATACAGGAAAAAATTACCCAAAATTGAAATCAAACAGCGATTATGTGCCAAACGAACCAGAAGTGTAGCTTTACCACTGTCCACCAAAGTTCATCTAATGAAATCTGAATCAACCAAAGAAAGCCGATTTCACACCTCAATTGCGGAAAAGTTAAAGTATTTTAAGCATCAGAAAAACCAAGTAACAGAAAAGAAAGAACATGATATTCATTTGAAGGATACCACTTCAAAGTACTTGGATTATTCAAAACCTGGACAAAATTCTTATTGCTGTGTAGTCAGTGAAACTCCATGTGAGAAATATAACCCAGGAAAAGAAATATCCTCAGTGAATTCGAGTTCTACAAGGTCTATCCAGAAAATGGAAATGCCACTGTTAGCAAATAATGAATTATCAGAGCAGTCACAAGAACTATCTAATTGTGGTGTTTCATCAGTTGAGACAAATGAGAATTCCTTGTCAGTAAATCATTTTGATTACTGGAAGAAAGACGAATCAGTTCTTTCTCATAGTATGATCACAACATTAGGTGAAGATGAAGATGAAATCAAAAAAGCTACATTACCAGATGAGACAAGTTCTAAACTAAGTAGCACTCAAATAAAGGAGATTTTACTTGAAAAGGAAACTAATCACAGTGATTCTTTGACAACCATGAATGCAGTGCAATCTCAAGTGGTGATTAATGAGACATCAGATGAAATTTCCATTCCCTGGAAAGTAGCATTCTCAGCATTTCAGTCATACAGTCTTATTCATGAAATGACCCCATTTTTTCCCAGAAATCCCAGAAATCGAATTCCTGTTACTGGGTCTATGAAAGCTGAAGACATAGATCCAAAATTACGTGCATTTTTAGTGCAATGGAAAAACCCTGTTTGGGATTTTGTGTCTCAACCATTATTGGAAGATATATTCACTTCCCAATCCTTCACCAAAAGCTTCAAGTTTGACTCTGAGATATTTGATTCAATGGAGGTAATACTGTCAAATGTCTTCTAATTAACTAGTCATTGCATTAGGTTATTGGACAGTTTCAACATCAATTTATAGTTACTAAGTGCTTGGTGGAGCAGCAGCTATTATTGTTACTTATTGATCAGCATGCAGCTCATGAACGTGTGTGCCTAGAACAGTTGTATGCTGGTATGTACATGCTCCAGAACTGCTTTACATAGCTCATTGCTAATATTTGTCAAAACTTTTTACTTTTCCGTAAACAATGGTGTATATAATTTTTTTTTTTTAGATGCATTTGCTGATGGACAAACTTCTATGGCATATCTTGATCCACCATTAAAACTTGTGCTATCGGAAGATATAATCGAATTCTTAAAAAGCATTCCAGAAGTACTAATGTTTTTTGGAATCAGAATTTCCATTCTCAATGCTGGTGAAGTATTGGTGACGCATGTTCCTGTGTTTTTGGTTTGGAAAGATACAAAAAGCAAAGTAAGTTCATATGCAATATCTTGCCAAGCTCACACTTGAATAGTTTAGTTTGCAACAGATTTTAATTGCAGCTTTCTCAGAATTGTTCCATTCAAGCTTTGATACCAGAATGTGTTCCCTTAATAGATTACCTCAGGCATTTGTTAACGTCTTGAATACACAGGCATGCCGCGGTAATGCAACTGTTGGTATTTACAATGTTCCAAACCGGACTTTCAGGTGCTCTAAAATTTGGTCAACCATTGAAAGCAGAAGAAATGGAAAGTTTAGTGCAAGATTTGGGCAAATGCCATTTGCCTTTTCAGTGTGCACATGGTCGTCCTACTCTAGTCCCATTGGCTGATGTTAACCCAGTTAAGCATCTCTTCACAAATGTAAGTTGCTAATGAATTTTCTCTTGAATTTCTCCTTTGAATTCATGAATGTAGAGAAACAGTTCATCATTGGAAAACTTGGCCATTGCTTATCAACAACAAAAATCCAAATGCACTGGTGTATGGAATGAAAAATAGATTTTAAAAGAATTCAACTTTATGATTCATTTATGCATTTGGACTGTTTTATGTATTTCATTCTGCTAATAATGTTGCGTTTCATATGTAAGGCAGTAAAAATAAATTATATATTGATATGATGTCTTAAAATGTATATGACTAAGTTGTTTCTTCAGAATAACGAATTTCTTTGCTAAGCAAATTAAAACGTAAATGGATTTTTTGCCATAAGTATCAGCTTGGAAAATCCAATGCAGGAAAAATGCATTTGAAAAGTATGTAATTAGAGTATTTATATCACGAATCTTTCTCTATTCAAGTGAGGTTAATTATGCCAATGCAATGTAAAAGATGCGAAATCAGCATGAGGAGAAAACGACCCTCCTTGGATTACTAAGTGTAAAACATGATCTCAGCAAATGATACTCATCATTCTTCGAAATTATTCGACATCTCGAAATTTTGATAATTTTTTAATTGACATGAAGTAAAAGCTTGGAAAATGTCGATTAAGGGGAACTGGAAAGTGAAACGTTTCAATTTTACGTCGAGTTAACTCAGATTTAAGACAATTTATCCAAAACATGGGTTTTTCGCAACCGACAAGCAGTGGAGCACTTTTGTTCATAATTAACTTTCATCACATGTGTTTTCTTACATATACACTATTATCGATCAGTTCCCAATTTGTTTGTAGCAATTGTGCACTAACTCGTTTCCTTCAGAGGATAGGGTATGTCTACGTACTTAGAACTTCATCAAACTGTTGACGATTTCCTTCTGTAGTAGATCTGTCGCTAGTTCTGTGCCGTTAGGTTCTCTCATCTGCATAGTACCCCTTATTAGGATGATTCTGACAAGGAAGGCGATGCTTGTCCCGACAGTTGGGTTGCCCGAGGGGGCTGTTCCCTCTCCGGAAGAGTCCACATAAAGGGTCCACGTTGGTCCTGTTTGACATGCTTGTTGCCTTTCACGCTTGTCAATCAAGCCGCAGTATTCGGCAGGCGAGCATGCGGATTCAGTTCACAATCTTGACAAATTACTTGCTGAACCCTTCTTGAGGGTTCTGACCAGCGTTTCACGTTTGCTCCGACAGGAGCTGCCTGGTAAAGCAGACCTAGTCCTGGATCTTCAGAGGAAGCTTCCACAGCGTTGTTCCAATGGTCAGGAGGTCGACGTTCTCGGCGTTGACCTCGTCTTCTCCGATGCTTCCTGATTTGCTCGGTGCATGACTGTACGTTTCATGCTCTAAAGCTAAAAGTGGGCGATACCACCCCCTGGTGGGCGCTGGAAAGATTCAGGGGGGGTTGAGTAATTTTTTATCTGAAAAAGGGGCGGTAGTCCAAAGAAGTTTGGGAAGCACTGCTCTAAAGCGAATGGCGTCTGGCATCCGAGTTTTCCAGCGTCCGCTCATTCTGTGGATCCTCTTGCACGAACCCTTGTTACTCTGAGCGAGCCTTTCGCACTCTTCAGCAGTGAGTGCTCTTTCTCCTTTGCAGCCACTCCGCGTTTAAGAACTTTTACGCGTTCTCCCGTTTCTTCATCTCGTTGTTATCTTCTGCCCTTGGACGGCAGGATGGGTGTTCGTACGATTCGACTTCCTTTAATATCGAATCACTTTGGATGCTTTGCAGCTGCTTGCTAAGTCCTAGGTGGGATTAGATCGTTCCAGACAGGGTGTTGGGATCTGCATGATTCCATAGATTTGTCCTTTCCTTTAGGCTAAAGTCGGAACGACTGACCTTACTCGTTTCTTCCATCGTCTGTCCCAGGGTCTGTTTCCTCTGCAGGACTGCTGATGCAAAGCCAATGTGGACGGACTTTCAGGTAATTGATGGAATCGACCACTCGGAATCCCGGCACCATCTGCACGAGGATGCTTGACAGCAGTACTATTGATCTCCGAGAGTGATTTGTAAATCCAGCTCTCCTTTCGTTAGCTCTGCGATGTTGTGGCTACAGTTCCGATCTGCCTCTTCCTTTATGAAGACGAGATCCATCGACGTTCTCCTGAGGAGTGAGGAATTTTTCCTTCATCTTGCTTTCCCCGAACCACCTGTGTGTCAGAACAAGCGCAGTGGGCTTCCATGCAACATACGGGAGGCAAGAGGCTTGGGGCAACTACGTGGAAGACGGCTCATCAGTTCTTGGACGTTTGCTCCTTCCACAACGGTCTTCAAGTTGCTGCAGAACTGTCTAGGATAATTGAACCAAATCCAGGATTCTGCTCAGCGTTCCGCGGTAGACTGTATGAGATGTCTTTTCCACGACGGTGCTGGACTTGACCATTTCGAGTGAATTCGTCGAATCCCGGGCATGGGTGTTCAGAACTGAGATCAGTGCTCTGTTGTATGGCTGCTGAGATCAGCTACAGCCTTTGGGGAGCAATCTTCTTCGATGAAACGGCAATGGAAGTTTGCCCTCTTCCTTCAGGAACGTTCTACTTTGCGGAAGGGCAGGAGAACGTGGGTTTTGCATGCAGAGCTGACAATGCGTCCAGACATTGCCGAAACATCCTTTCTCACTTGCAAAAGGCTGTTTCGTTTCATCAAATGTAATCTGGCTTACTGTCTGGGAGATGTTGGTATCCTTTCCTTTCTTGACAACATTGTTACATATCATTGCCTTATAATTTGGATAGATTTTCTCAGTGGTGCTTGAAAGCCTTGTCGACCTGTGTCACATCCTTTTTCTGTCCAAAACAAGCATTTTGTCTACATACCAAAGGCAACTCAACATAATGCCTATTGCTAATTCATGCAGCCATCCTTTATTGATTTGCACTCGGTGGCACATTGGTAAACATTCTTACAAATAACACAGATCTTAAATATTTCAAAGTTTTAAGAAAGAATCAAATTCGTTACACATTATGACTGATCAATACTTTTAGTTCGTCCTCTTATTGCCTCCTTATGATAACATCAGGTGACTTCGTCGTCATCATAACTGGAGTAACTTTGATTTGGTAACACTTTTCAATAAAGCTTACAGGCAGAATCAAGATAATGCACTGACGGTACTTGAAATGTCAAAGAATTGAAAAATTCAAGAAGAACCATTGTATTGATGGGACCTGAATTTCCAAGGAGAAACCAAGGCTTAAATCAACTTGAATACTCAATGTATTTCATGGTTATGAAAGCATGTCTCAACCACAATCATGACAGCTGTTTCCGCTTTTAATTAATTGGAAACCAATTCCAACTTCGAAAGAGCGAAAGGAAAGACTTGTATCAAATTCGAACGTTGGCCTCCTACATGATCAATATGTGTGCAACACTTTTCGTTTGAGTCTGTGCCTGGAGGACTGCGGCTTTCCAGGAAAATCTGGTTCTTTAAGAATGCAGCCCTCCTCAGGCAGAGGTCCGTTTCTCCTTTCACAGGATCTAAGAAAGACAAAAAAAACGTATCTTCACATCTTTCTACCTTCGAAATCGAAAATTCCACGCTGCCTGTACTCGAAGTTCAGAAGGCTTCGAAGAACTATTGCCTTCGTTCAATGTTCAAGCGAACTGGCTAGCAGTTTGGATATGTTGCAATTTTTTCTCGTGCTTCTTTGAAGGCAACCGATTGGGAAGAATGGTTCAGGCATTTTCATTCCATGTTTCGCATCCATGAGGCACCGTGAAAATCAGAGTGCAACCAAAAATAGAAGGAAGATTATAAATGGACAGTCCCATCATTCTCCTTCGGGAAGCCCTCTCCAAATACTTTCCGAATGCGTTTCGATTGTCCTTTGTCCGCAATAAAACTTGAGAAGTTGTGATCAGTAATAATATTATCCCCAATAATATAAGGCATAGCAAGACGCTATCCATCTGCATCATGGCAATATGACAGCAATTCTCACTAAAGAGGTGAAGAGGCAGTAACAGTTTTTATCTTGATGGCACTTGTGTGTATATTTTGCAGCATCAGTTTCCCAGTTTTTCCCAACTACCCAGTCTCTCTGTAACACCGCCTCCGCAGTCCGACCGGCGTTGGGGTGAATTTATTCAACGAACAAGAAACCAACATGCAAACAAGCACTGTTACTCTGACGATTACGTCAGTTCGTGTCACCGCGGCCTTAGCCGGCAGGTCACTGCACCGTCCTGTCCGCTCACTGCAGTATGCTTAGGCAGTGCTGGAGGTTCGAGGATGGTAAGAACCCCCCCTCAATGCCCACTTTTCCTTCTTCAAGAATCCTTGCTGGACATCCCGGGCGTTGCTGGCTCAGACTCTCTATAACACAGCTTTATAGAATTACTCTTGCCGCAAGATTGTTCAGAATTTTTGGGTTCACAAATTCGGTTTTTTCTTGCTTTGCATGCACTCGATGGGGATTCTTGATGACAGTCTGTTAAATACATTATTTACACGAACACTGATGCAACAATAACTGGCTGAAGAATGCTTTGCTTCTATTGGAAAGTGTGCAGCTCGACTTATTCTCTTTGAGGCAATACGAAAATTTCGAGTAGAAGGAAAATGCAGGCCTAACCATCACAGCGAACTTGCTGTGCGCCATCTGCACCGGAAAAACTGTTGCCAGGTCAACTCTCGCGGAATGTGTTTCAATGATGCTGCCTGCAGCCATTTTGTTGCTGTTCTGAAATGAATCGCGGTGCTGCAAGATTCAGAGGACTCTTCGTTTGATGGGAACGTACAGTGAAGTCCTGAGGTGCGACACACATCAGCAGATCTTGGGTGCGAATATGCATTGTCTTTTCTCTTTTTTTCTACAGTATTCATGTGCTGCTGCTTTACATCGAGAGGAGAGAAGTTTCTCCTTTCGAGCTCTTTAAAGACCTTATAATTCATGGTGTTTCCGAAAGCGTTACTCACGTTGATTCAATAGATATAGAGAAATCTGTCTGTTCGTAACTGCGATAGAGATGAAACGAATTTGTCAGCATTCGTAGCTATGGTCGAGCCTTACGTAAATTTTCGAAAGCACACAAATATGCAACACCAATGTCGTTGGGTATCGCCGTTAGAGTTACTTCAGCGTTTGCCATTTATTTTAGATATTGGAGATGAAATTAGAGAGAAGAAATTACGATCTGCTAGAGAGGCTATCCAGGATAATTATCAAGAAATGAGCAGTATGGTATGGAGTGAAGAATTAAAAAAGTGTTGGGAAACTCTGGACACATCACGTGAAGAGACATTTACAAGGATTGAAAATGAGATGGGAAAAATTAACAAACGCCTTGATGAAGATTTCACAGTAAAGACAGCCTTTCTGAAATTGCATTTTTAAGTTATTCCGTTGGTTTGTTTGTTTTTTTCCTATTCTTTGCAAAATTTTCCGAATCACTCTGGTGACGTATGGAAATCTCCGAATCGTTCGCGCTTTCATCTCAGAAGTAGGCATTCCTGGATCTACTCCATAGCCTCTTTGTATGGGATGCCGTGTTGATCTGGGAGTTGCCCAGGATCAAGATAGCAATAGAAAAGGCAAATCCTTGAATGAGAAGCTCAACTCAATTCAATCGAAACGGAATGATCAAGACGCTTTGCTGTACGGGTCCAAAGTGAGCATCATTACATTTGTGTACTCGTTTTGATGGTTAAAAAAGTAGCATTTGCCAATGAATGCGTTTATTCTTTTCCAACCTCTAGAAGAGATGATCGATTCTCGTAAACGTCCGAATTCACATGGCAGAGTTCGCAATGTTAGGCCAACAAACATTTCGGATGAACTACCATGGGTTGCGCTCATGGTAGTTTCGTTTGAAGCGGATTCACGTGCGGATGCTGCAATTCGGCTGGTATTAGTGATTCCACCGATAGTCATAAACGGCATCAGTGTTGCACCTTCTTCTTTGACAGCTGTTGTAACGGAAAAGTTGTGGAGAATCCGAGAAATATTACACATATGCTTTGAAATCAGTTTATCCGTAATGACCTTAATACTGTCAACGTTGGTGGGTTAAAACAGCAAAAGGGTCCAGGGAGAAAGGCTCAATCCATTTTCTGGTTCTTTTCTATCAAGAATTGACGTCATCTGTTTCAACTACGTCTCCCCGTTGCCTACGGTGTTTTTCTCCATCTGTAACGACGTTCCGCTATGGACAATTTCTAATGCCCAGAGTAGATTTTTCAGAGGATGATGGGGAACTGATCGAAAAAGGAAGGTCGCTGGAAGAGTATGTGTTGCCTTTATTGGGTTTTCCTCACGTGTACAACTGGAAAGCAATCATCACAGCAATTTCAACTCCCCTTTCTATTTAGGTTTCTTCATTTAGGCATTCAAGAAAGGAGATTCCCTCGAGATGACGAGTTTGCATCTGAGTGATCGCGTGCTCATGCATTGGGTGTTCCGTCCTTGGAAACTTCTGTGTCCGTTTCCAAAACGGAAACCCCTTTTGGGTGAGTGTGTTTCCAATCGTTCTTATTGAAATTCTTTGGGATTTAAGCCGTCTGTGTCCTTCCTTGAAGTCAGAAGTAGCAAAAGTCTCAAAAGGGGTCACACTGACTTCTTATTCTTCCAGGCGCTCGAGCAAAAGCTCTCGTTCATTGCGTCGCCCACCACTGTTTCTCTAATACCATGTTCTAATGCAAACCCATGTTACAAACTTATGCCTCTTGGATCTTTTGCATATCGCAGCTAGGCATGCCGATTGTGAATTTTCAGTTGCAACTATCCAGTTCCACTTTATTTTTTCCTTCGAAGGTGACGCCTTTCCAATCAATCAAATTGGCAGTCAGTGTCTCGTTCAACCTTGCGTCTTCTTTGTTCTCCAGATGCATTGAGTCCTCCAATCGCGAGTTTCGCATGTGGCCACTAGGATTGCATTGTACGCTTATCCACAGTCAACGATTACGATGACTTTCAGTAAAGAAAGATGTGCTACCCTGATCGCCATAACACCAGCGTCAGTAGCTCGCAACGCTGATCGACAGGCCCGCGTCGGAGATCGTGTGGTTGCGGCGGTATTCGCGCGTTTCACCATGCGTCGTGGGTTCGAATACTCCGAAAGGAATCCACGAAGTGCGTCGTGGGTTCCGAGTTCATCCCGCCAGATAAGTCTGCTTGGCCTGCATTCATCCGGGTGCGGCACTGGTAGGTGCTCAAACGGGATAACCCCGATGAGCGCCGCAACCAACGGGAGTCGACCTCCGGGTCCTTCCAGGAATCACGGAGTGGGAGCTCCCCTCCGGTTATGAAGGGGCGGATCCTCCCCAATCCTCGGGGACCCTCCAAGTCGTACTGATGGAGTCGTACTGATGCTGTGTCTCCACCACCTCTCCAGAGAGTGCAGAGAAGCGAGCCGATCCCTTCGGGGATGTGTCCTTCTGAATTACGGAAGCGTCCCTTCGAGGATCTCTTCAGAGGAGTAAAAACAGGAGCGGATCTCTTGCGGGGGATCCCTCCGGAGAAGAAATTCCTACTAGTGGATCCTTTCCCGTTTCCCTTCAGAGAAGAAATAATGGAGTCGACTCCCCGGGGGTCCTCCGGAGAGAATAAGGAAGGAGATTCCTTTCGGGATTCTCATTCGGAGAGAACCAGGGTGAACGTGATCTCCATTTCCGGGGACCCTCCCCAGGCGTGAGAGGAGCGGACTCCCGAGTCCTTCCTGGATTCATGGGGTGGACCCCTCCAGGGTACCCTCTATCTCGAAGAAATACCCACCCTCGGGTGGCGTGGAAACGTGTCGAAGATCTGCGAAGACATTTCCAGCATCCCATGTTCGATCGACATAATAGCATTGCGAGCGACTCATGCTGCTTCTGTGAGAACTTACAGACAGAAGTGTTCCACTTGTGCTCTTCGTGAAGTTTTCGGCGAATGGAAATTCGAGGCAAACTTCCGAACTGTTTGAAAGTGTTGCAACACTTCGCTTTACACATTCCGAGTTCGAGCAATGTCATCGACGTCGCTCCCAAGTCTCCTACGTCACGCGCACGTTGAGCATGAGACTTATGGACCGTCAGGAAGATCATGAATGAGGAAATTTTTGTAAAAGGATAAAGGGGTAGTGGCATGAGTGACTGATTGCCAGAACTTCGTAGACAGAAGATGAGAACTTTCAGAGCCAATAAGCGAAAATGGTTGCACGAAACATTCCGGAACGACAGCAGCACGTTTTTCAAATTGATCTATACTTTTTCAGATAAATCCAAGGAGGTATTAGTGTTACGTTTCCGAATGTGAAATACGGCCATAAATATGAAAATTGTGACATTTTAGCGTTTGGAAGAGGAGATCATGAGCAAATATGACAGGTTCGTACAAGAAACTGTTCATGCATCCTGCTCGACAGATGATGCGCTGTTCGATAAGGAGCAGACGAAGGTGTATGTGGAAACGAAAAAAAAAATACTCCTATCAGCAAGCGCCCTGAAGACGAAACGTGTGGAAAGGTGATGTATGCATGCGTGCTCTTTTCCATCTTCCAGTTACATCGCGACGCAACGGGACCAACGAGCTCAGCGCGGAACTAGGAAATCATCCGAATTTTCAGCCGAGAGTTTTGGTCGCGTTCGGCGGCGATGTGAATCAAACTCGTGTAGGCAGTTCCCAATTCCGAAACATCATCCGCCATCTGTATGCGCGTTCCAGGCTCAGTTGAGTGATTCGGAGCTTCCATTCTGTCTGAGGAGTGGGAAGGATTAGGGACAGCCGGGCTGAGAGACAAAATGCAGCTTTTCCTTGAACCAATTCAAGGCTCAGTCATTGTACCGCACACAGAACGTCGGTCAGATGGTACGTGGTCACAACACGAGGCCTGCAGCTGCTCCCGCGGCGGAGGCAAGTGAAGTCAGGCCCGTCGTTTGCACAGGCCGGCCGCGTGGTGTTTGTCCCAGCGTAAACCGTCGCGGATAACGCCCATTTTGCGCAGATGAGCAAGCAGCGAGGAGCTCATGTGGCTTCTTGCGCTTGCCTCTTGGCTCTTCCTCTTTGACTCCTGCGTGAAATTCGGGGGAATTTCCAATTCCACCACTCTCATAAGATGGCAGCACAGCCACTTTTCAACTGCCTTTCCATCCTGGGACATCTCGTCAAACTTGTGGCCGGGCACGTCTCCGTTAAAGAGCCACCTCTGCGAAAGCTGCCTGCGTACTTCCCGTACGCTTCGTAAACGGCATCGCCTTAAGAAATGGACAGCGTGCAGTGAGAATTCCCTCTTAAGCATGGCCTTTTGATCGGTAAAGCGCTCTTCTGCTGCCTTCACTCGACGACGGTTCCATCATCGCATGGGACAATGCAAATCCTCAATCATCGAAATGAAAGAAGAAGAAACTCATCGTGTGCGTGATAGGGTGGGGGCATGACGATCGAAACCCTGTCTGCCATAATACATATCATTCTGGAAACCACATGGCACAAGGTACTCGTGATGCGCGGGTGCCGTACGGTCAACTCGGACCAAGGTCATCTTTTCTTTCCTCAAATGTAACCCTGAATTGCCCCCGTTTTCTCTGGTACAGTTTTTCTCTGATTTCTCTTGTTTGCTGGTTTCGTATGTTTTCGTGGAAGGCGTGACCTTAGGGACTCGTGGGAATGTCATCCGCACATGCCCACACTGATGTCTTTGAACGCGTCCAGTTCTGAGGAGCGTTTGTGCGTTCGTTTCGGATAGGCGTGCAAACTGCCGAGCCCGTCAGCCAGCTTGCATCGGTAGCAAACTGCTCCCGATTCGGGCATTTCTCAAAACAGCCTCTGGTTCATGGTGGGGGCTCGCGGATGAAGCCACCAGGCACGAGAGGCATGCGATGGGCTGGGGATCCGCATGCATTCGTAGCCTTCTTTTCAGCCACTCCTTCCCCGAATTTGTGCTGCAACGCTTTTTCTCCTGTCACTGTCTTCCCATATTCCCGGTTTTGTTTATGTTTGTTATTCCAAGATTCAAATGCATAGAGGGGGACACAATCATTTGCATTGCTTCTTTTTTGGATGTGTAGAGTAGGGAGGGATACGATACAGAATTTTCACATACCTTGTTTTTAAACATCTACTTAGAAAATCCTATCGATTTCTATTTAGCTTCCAGGCTCATCCTGTGAAAGCAGAGTGCGGACGTAAGGTTGCAGTTCCATCAGGGAATCTGCGAAAATGTGTGATATTCTTCAGAAATGGAGCCTTTTTTCGATGCATGTGATGTCTTCTTTCCTTGCCGTACAAGAATCACGATCTCATCCATGAGCATCGAAGAAAGATCTGCAATTGGGTGAAGGAGGTTCCTGAAACCTCAAGAAGTAAGGTCTTGTCTCGAAGTCAGAACTCGTCGCTGAAAGAAGAAAGTCGTCCAGCTGATGGGCGTCGCCGTGGGTCCAAGCTGCTTTGTTTGGGAATTCCTCCATGGTCCGCAACCGACCCATGCAAGTTGTAGTTGATGGACAGCAGAGTTTGGCTAGATCTCCGAATTATTATATGGACATTTGATTCGATGGAAAAACCGGGAAGAATGCGTTTCCGTGCTTTGTTTCGTTGGCAAACGGGAAAGAGTTTCGTTCGATGCCATCATGAAACCATGGTAGGGAATTGGTTTCCGCTTGCATGTGCATGCTGAGAGAAATGCAAAGCCAGCGTTGTGATGGCTCGTTTCGTTTCACAGGCTGATTTGGACCAATGGAGGTAAGTGTGCTGTAGAGTAGGGCAGATCATGCAATGCTCATCTGGAACGATGGAACTGGGGGGAACAGCGTGGAAGCATCGTGGGTTAGGGAAATCGAATGCAATGTTTGCTTTGGTTTCAAACGCATAGTTATTGCTACTACCATTCATATGGAATCTGAAAGGGATGTAGAGTTTCTTCTTGCAAACCACAAACCATCACCATCTACGCTATAGGATGTTCGTGGAATATCCTTTGCCTACCTGAGCATTCGCATCGACCGACTTTTGCTTCTCTGCTGGAATGGAATAGGTTCCGCAGTTCTTTATTCGGGAGCCACTTCTTCCTGACCAGCACTCCCGTTTCGTATTAGATGTTCCTGGAGCTCACATTCGTCTGTTAATCGCCCGCATGTCAAGAGTAGGAAAATTCAAATTTCGATTCCATGAATCCAAATTTGAATCGAACCCAGGAAGAATGGACAAAGCGAATCCTGAACAAAGAGGGGATAGGGATAATCAGCATGCCAGGAATCATTCCTATGGTGTCTGCAACCTTGATTTGTAGGGACTCTAGTATTTTTTTTCAAAAACAGAAAGCACACCTTTTTTTCTTTTTTCTTACCTGCGCATCCTACGTAGATACAGCTCAGCAAGGAGTTGTTTTAGTGTCAATATCCAACATGCTGGAAGACTTCCCAAGTTTTCCCACTTCAAAATTACACCAAAATGAATAAGATTGACCTCTTTTGAGTTTACAAGCTAACTCCGGTCTTAGCTTCCGTTGCAAGATCGAGTTGAACACCACTGAGTCCTTATACATTTTCTAATGTTTCAGATCCCAAGAACTCAATGCTTTCGTCCTAAAAGAATTGAAGAATGCATTATCTGACGATCTGAGAATAAAAGAAAGCATTCTGAAGAAATCAAAGCAAAGGGACATCGCCTTTTTCAAGAAGCAGTGCGAACTGCGTTTCGATTCCACTAAGCTGAGGGAGCATTTCGAAAACACGTTGCTTAGCGTGAGAAGGAAACTGTTGAGGATAAAAGTCCTCGCTGGGGCGGTAACAGCTCTCGAAGGCAGAGTTCGAGTGGAAATCTGCAGAATAAGCTGCGATCTGAGCAACTGCCGGCCCGAAACTAGGCCGCTAGTTTCGTCGAGGATCTAACCAGACGAATCGTTGCTCAGCGCATTCTCTCACTGGTATGAAGAATGGGAATCACCAAAGATTCCGGAACTTATGAACTTTGACCTTGCAGTGCTCTCGGAATCACAAACAATGAACTGCAGTTTTCCAGATTTCCACGAAAGATTCCAGAAAGGCCATGGAACGCAACCTGTGGCAGAAGCAACCCATGTCCGCATGGGACTCGCTCTTGAAGCCGCTCTCGCTGTTCCCTCAAGGTTTTTGTGCTCCCCGTTGGTAACATGGACCAGAACAAGTCTTCGATTTGTGTGATGCTTCGTTTTGATGTTTTTGGGCTCTTTCCGCTCTGCAAGAGTTCACGACCACCGATATGACCATTTGAACGAACAGTCTACGTTTTCGAAATTCTCCAAGATCCCTTCCGTTTGACCAGAAACCAATTACTCTTCAGCAGTGCATGAAGGGTGTTCAATTTTGAGAATGAATCAAACTTTGTCGAGCAATAGGAGAAAAAGGGGGAGTGGCTACACAGCAGAGATTCCTAGCAAATCTTTTCTTTGGTTTTCTCATTTCCTTGCAAGTTGCGACGTATCAGCTGCGTCTTGGGTATCCAACGATAACCGTTCAGCACGGATCTTATCGTGCCTTCCCGAATGTTCTCGCCTGCGCAAGTTCTCAGGTCACAGCCTCAGCCCCCCTCACTGTTTTTTTTCTGTTGCAGCAGATAGTCATTATCCAGGGAGGTAAATTCGCAGCCATCAGAACCATGCGCGTTCGCACAGAGTACGCAGTTTTTACTCTAGCTGATTACGCATGTCAAAACTTTGCAGCTCCTGGCCAAGTCGTGACCCCATGCGCTCGTGTTCTGAAGTTTCAGTACTTCCGATTCGACGGGTCGTATCTTCAAGAAGCTCGTCGAAAAAAGAGGCCATAGTAACCTTAACATGTGTAAAAGTGAATTCTTCCATGCAACTCAAACGGTAGAAAGTCAGCTTACGGTTCAGCTTTTCCATTCGAACAATTTCAACAGACTAACGGCACCGGAAAGAGATCGATATTCGCGATAGAAATCTTTTAGGGAATAGAATTCTTTCGGCGCTTCTTCTTCGCAGGCAGGGCGACGCACACACCAACTGCCTCAGGGAAGCGCATTCTGCCCGAACTGATGCTGTGCACGTCCGATTCACGCCAAAGTCACGCACTCGCGAATTCCGATTTCCTGAAGTGCGGTTGCCTTCGTGGCGGAGTGCGCGCACTCCTTCGAACGGGCGCGAAAGCGTACACGCGTGCAACGTGCATGATGGTACACGAGGAAACGAGGAACGCGCGCTTTCGATGTGGCGTCCGACGAGCTCCGTTCACAGCGCTCAGCGTATTCCTTGACGTCCAAGCTGCGCATTTACGCAACAAGGAAGGAGCAATTCAAACTCCAACGGGATTCCAAATCGTTGAGGGAATTTTCGGGAACACAAGAACTTTAGCATACTGATTGGAGAGAAGAAGAATGCTTCCGATAATCCGCATGTCCTTTTGAGCATCACTTTGCAGAGCACAGGCAGGGAAGTTGATCCATGCATGGCAGGAGACTCTCCTCAGTGCACTAGAAAGACTGAGTGACGTCACGTCGGCAGCAGCGTATCTTACAACGAATTCCGTAGCCTAGAAACTGAGATCCGTTTTCGCGAAAGGCCAGCTAACCTGTACAGGAACATCGCCAGGGACCTCTGCTGGCGCAAACGAGAATCGCCCCGAGGGCGCTCCTGGATGCAGAAACGCGTCTCCCTTCCTTCCATCTCCCTAATCCTGAGTGGCACTCTGCGTGCAAAGGGGAGCTGTGTGTGAAGTCGGTTCCCTCGCCTCCCAGACTTTGGAATCTTCCGTTTCCCAATGCGTCTCGGCGAACCCAACTCGCAACGCTAACTCAAAGAAGGAAATCTCAACTGCTTTGCATTGGGTCTTCTGCTCCATGAAAACAACACACACAAAGTTACAAAATCCATTTGTCTCCTCAGAAGAAAAAAGATAATACTTCCCGCTAAACCAGTGTCCCTCCCGAGATTGCTTCTATGAATACCATCACGGGATCCAGGTTACGGATAGCTTAGATAATTTTCTGTCATAGGCATGCATGCTGAGTGGCCGCTCAGTTTATCACTCGCAAGTGCACACGGAAAGTTTCTTGAAACTTTCCAGACGCTGAACAATCACTCATCTTGGGAATCCACTGTCCACCATCCATGTATACATAATCTACACATGAAAAAGAATAGCACAGATAAATACTTGCTATCTCGCATGTATATCTTACAGCATCATCTTTCACCAAGGACAAAGGAGTGAAAAACGAACTTGGCAAATCCAATTACACAGATCATCTTTGGATTGATCTCTTCACTAGAGTTCTCAGCACTAGAGTCTGCAGGAGTTTTCCACATTCAGTTCTTCACTACCATGAGTCGAGTTTCCTGAGAGAGCTCGGAAGGAGAAGGTCAAGAAAGGTGAATGGTCTGAGGCGGTTATCTGCCAAAAAGCAATTTCTAGCTTTCAGAGGCTTCAAAGTGGAGAGACATCCTTTGGCACGTCCAACCTGTTCGTCTTCTTCGGGAAGTCGGAGCCATGGAAGGCTCACCACCACTTCTGGGTCATCGAGTTCTTGATACAAACTTTTTTGTGCATACCAAATCGCTGATGCTGGGATGTTGCGAATGCGGAATCTACGGTGCTTTCATGGAATGCATCTTTCTCCCTGCAGGTAGCAAATCTTATTGATGAGCACTCCTCACTCAATGCATCAGCAGCAGCAACTGGACGCGAATCGCACTTTGTCGGTGCATTGCTGATGTCGTCGCATTTTTTGAAGGCGATTCTTCCATTGGGGACAGCTCCTTCCAGGGGAAGGTGGTGCTTTCGAAAAAATTGTCACCACCACCGAGTTACATTTCCACAGACAGATAGAAATCGTCTCCTTCCATCAATAGCGCTTCTTGCAAAACTTCTAACTGTGATGCTTAATGATAGAATGCTCTCTGAGCTGAAAATCTCACGAGAGTAATAGAAAGAGGAAGTAATCGACCGGATGGATAACGAAGATGCTCTTCAGAAATCGGAAACGCATTACAAAAATGAAAACAATGGCGGATTTCATGGTCGTATGCTCCAAAGTGCCCTCAAATGGTAACGCAAAATCGAATTAATGGGTGCAGCGGTCGCTGAAACTCCTGAAGAGAGCATCATTTCGTCTCCCCTCAAAATGCCTGGAGGTTAACCTTTGTCACCACGTTCGAACTATTTTTCTTTCTGTTTATGAATAAAGTTCCTCATTTTCATCAATGTTCACAGTTTAAAAAGCAATACATTCCAAACGTGCGAGGACGATGCACACCTTTATTTTTCCGTAATTGATTCAATGTTTGCAATATGTGTTTCTGCCCTGAGGCAAATGCGGACTGAATTTGCATTTCAATCAGAATTTCTGGGAGTGCTTTCGGTTTGGGAGTTCTGACTACTTCCTTCTTTTTGAGGAATATGCTTCCTTTGACTGCTATGCTACCGCAGTTATCTTTATCCCGATAAAAGCTAACGACCATCTAAAGAAATTAGCATAAGCGCGAGCCTTTCTATTGTGGACGTCCATGTACACTCAATTTTATCAACGTATAATAATCAGGTGATTGTGGACAGTCAAGCGACCGAAAATCCTTACGGGGAAGGTTTCCACTTCAATGGGCCAAGTTTATTCCACAGTGCGTGTCTTTTCCTTGTAAAAGAAAATGTGGAATTGGATCTGGAATAGAGTGTTAATATCCATAAGGAGTATTGCGATCACAGTTGTTAAAATTCAAGTGTACGTGGCAGGGTGTCTTCTGAAGATGTTGCGTCTTTATTAAAACAGCAACATAAGGAAAAAATTGTAGATGAACTTCATTGCGAATTCATGGAAATCAGTGGAAAATTCCAAACTGTTTACCACCGAGGGACAGACGTACACCATGGGTGTGCCGATCTCAATCACGAACGAGCCCGTAAACACCATCCTGGAAACCTTCTGCCCCGTTCCTGGAAGAATTATCGTCGTAAGGTAGTCCTGGTCCGCGAACGTGAACGTGTCCCTGGTGGACGCTAACACGGAAACCACCAACACAACCAACGTTGCGAGGAGACACTACATGAAACCCTCCGACAGAAGTTCGCACCGAAGGACATCGTTAGCAACGTGGGGGATTTCAACATCCCGGAATTAATTATCTACTCCCGGGACGCCGGAGTCAGGGAGGCGTATCGGCGGCTGTTCGAAGACTTCGGACTGCTGTGGAAAACAGCCAGCCACAAGGCGATCGACCAGCTCCTCTACAGCCTTGACATAGGCAACCGCATCCTTGGGTTTCGCTACACTCCCCAACCCTGTGTCCGACCACACGATGATGAGAAACCCTCGTCAAATGAAGCTATGCATGGAGGCGCTTATCAGCATGCACACCTGGTTCGGAACCCTTCCCTACCACCATCAGCTTATGGAGGCCATTCTTCCCAGGACCATCATCAGCTGATTCGCCGACTGGGATAGCTTGAAACAGAGAGTCCACCTCTTCTGCAACATGCAGTTCGCTGACGAGAGATTGAGGCAGGAAGCGTACAGGAAGCTGAACATCTGAGAACGCTCCCTCACGAAGTACTGGCATCAAGACGAGAGTCGGTACGTCTTCCAAAACATCAACAGACAAGTCGGCGTGCTCAAGAAGAAGAATCTCGCAACAGATACTTCCTGTATCCGGCACGAAGTTCGAGCCAAGTACACGTCGGAGGATATCACGGAAGTATTCCTAATTCACTACGTAGAGCACTTCCGACGCACACATCTGGGCAACTCCTACCAAAATAGTTTTCTCAAACTCGATTATCCCGATCTTTCTACGAAAGAAGGATGAGATTGCTGGCAAAAGGAGGTGACCTAACGCAGATCATCCAATGGAAGCCAATCTCGATCCTCAACTCGGAGGCAACGTGGTTTGCGAAGATCTGTGCCATCCGCTTAGGGAAGATCATGCCGAATTTGTTCTCTCCGGTGCACACGTGTTTGGTGCAGGAACGCCGCATGGCGGACAATGTCAAGTGTGCATAAGCTACGTTTGGACTCTGCCGACATATCGGCGAGAAGTTGTTAATGAGCTTTACTGACACGGAGAAGGCTTTCGATACGGTGGACCACGGAGTGCCGCTGAAGACTTTGGAATTCCAATCCGTGAGCCGACATTGATCTTCCACTTGAGCTTTATTTCAGGGCAGTTCCCTGCATCCAAAAGTTTTTTTCAATTAAAAACGCGATCCGCTTTCGCAAGATGCAACCTCTGTTGTCGCCATCTTCAAAGATGCGCATAAATCTCCAAACGCCATTGCCAAAGATGCGGCATCTGCAAGTTTTCATGAATGTTTTTGAAATTTGGTAAATGAGCACGTCACAGTTCCAGCAAGCAGCCACGGTTTCTCCCTGATTGCGACCAGCAGATGGGCTGAAAGCAGATTCCTGTAACAGGTGCGGGAATTGTTTCGTACAGATACCACTTCCTGTAACTTAAGAAAAGATGGAACTTTCGCAGGTACGTGCATATCCACATGAGGGTGCATTGGGAGTGTTTGGACGAAAACATTCGAAGTGTCCACAAAATGACAGTGGTTGAAAGACAAATGCCACATATAAAAACTTTAAGCACTCTACTGAGCTGCTCATCAAGTGAGTGTCTGTTTTGCGCTTATTGATATCCTTATTCAGAGATCTTCTGCAGGCATTATGCTGGCGAGGTCACGTGCGACATCACAGAATTGGTAGAAAAACACAAGGATGTGCTGTTTTTGGTTTCAAATTTCAACGACCTTTGCACAACTCGGGGAATGCAGAACTTAATGCCATGCAACCAGAAGGGGCCACGGAAAACACGGAGGTGAAATATCAGGGGACAAATTGCTAAGGTCCAAATTCCTCCATGCATAGCTTCATTTGACGAGGGTTTCTCATCATCGTGTGGTCGGACACAGGGTTGGGGAGTGTAGCGAAACCCAAGGATGCGGTTGCCTATGTCAAGGCTGTAGAGGAGCTGGTCGATCGCCTTGTGGCTGGCTGTTTTCCACAGCAGTCCGAAGTCTTCGAACAGCCGCCGATACGCCTCCCTGACTCCGGCGTCCCGGGAGTAGATAATTAATTCCGGGATGTTGAAATCCCCCACGTTGCTAACGATGTCCTTCGGTGCGAACTTCTGTCGGAGGGTTTCATGTAGTGTCTCCTCGCAACGTTGGTTGTGTTGGTGGTTTCCGTGTTAGCGTCCACCAGGGACACGTTCACGTTCGCGGACCAGGACTACCTTACGACGATAATTCTTCCAGGAACGGGGCAGAAGGTTTCCAGGATGGTGTTTACGGGCTCGTTCGTGATTGAGATCGGCACACCCATGGTGTACGTCTGTCCCTCCGTGGTAAACAGTTTGGAATTTTCCACTGATTTCCATGAATTCGCAATGAAGTTCATCTACAATTTTTTCCTTATGTTGCTGTTTTAATAAAGACGCAACATCTTCAGAAGACACCCTGCCACGTACACTTGAATTTTAACAACTGTGATCGCAATACTCCTTATGGATATTAACACTCTATTCCAGATCCAATTCCACATTTTTTTTACAAGGAAAAGACACGCACTGTGGAATAAACTTGGCCCATTGAAGTGGAAACCTTCCCCGTAAGGATTTTCGGTCGCTTGACTGTCCACAATCACCTGATTATTATACGTTGATAAAATTGAGTGTACATGGACGTCCACAATAGAAAGGCTCGCGCTTATGCTAATTTCTTTAGATGGTCGTTAGCTTTTATCGGGATAAAGATAACTGCGGTAGCATAGCAGTCAAAGGAAGCATATTCCTCAAAAAGAAGGAAGTAGTCAGAACTCCCAAACCGAAAGCACTCCCAGAAATTCTGATTGAAATGCAAATTCAGTCCGCATTTGCCTCAGGGCAGAAACACATATTGCAAACATTGAATCAATTACGGAAAAATAAGGTGTGCATCGTCCTCGCTTTGGAATGTATTGCTTTTTAAACTGTGAACATTGATGAAAATGAGGAACTTTATTCATAAACAGAAAGAAAAATATTTCAAACGTGGTGACAAAGGTTAACCTCCAGGCATATTGAGGGGAGAGGAAATGATGCTCTCTTCAGAAGTTTCAGCGACCGCTGCACCCATTAATTCGACTTTGCGTTACCATTTGAGGGCACTTTGGAGCATACGACCATGAAATCCGCCATTGTTTTCATTTTTGTAATGCGTTTCCGATTTCTGAAGAGCATCTTCGTTATCCATCCGGTCGATTACTTCCTCTTTCTATTACTCTCGTGAGATTTTCTGCTTAGAAAGCATTCTTTCATTAAGCATCATAGTTAGAAGTTTTGCAAAAACGCCATTGATGGAAGGAGACGATTCCTATCTGTCTGTGGAAATGAAACTCGGTGGTGGTGACAATTTTTTCGAAAGCATCACCTTACCCTGGAAGGAGCTGTCACCAATAGAAGAATCGCCTTCAAAAAATGCGACGACATCAGCAATGCACCGACAAAGTGCGATTCGCGTCCAGTGGCAGCTGCTGATGCATTGAGTGAGGAGTGCTCATCAATAAGATTTGACAAAAGGAAGACGCGATATGAAGGCACAGCGCCGATTCACTGTTCACCAGCATCCGAGCACTCAGCAGTTATTTTTGAAAAGGTTATCAAGAACAATGGGCAAGAGGTGATGATGAGCCTTCCGCAACAAACACGAGAAGCAAAACAGGTGGACGCAGGATCAATACTATCCACTTTGTAGCCTCTGAAAGCTAGAAATTGCTTTTTGGCAGATAACCGCCTCAGACCATTCACCTTTCTTGACCTTCTCCTTTCGAGCTCTCTCAGGAAACTCGACTCATGGTAGTGAAGAACTGAATGTGGAAAACTCCTGCAGACTCTAGTGCTGAGAACTCTAGTGAAGAGATCAATCCAAAGATGATCTGTGTAATTGGATTTGCCAAGTTCGTTTTTCACTCCTTTGTCCTTGGTGAAAGATGAAGCTGGAAGATATACATGCGAGATGGCAAGTATTTATCTGTGCTATTCTTTTTCATGTGTAGATTATGTATACATGGAAGGTGGACAGTGGATTCCCAAGGTGAGAGATTCTTCAGCGTCTGGAAAGTTTCAAGAAACTTTCCGTGTGCACTTGCGAGTGATAAACTGAGCGGCCACTCAGCATGCATGCCTATGACTGAAAATTATCTAAGCTATCCGTACCCTGGATCCCGTGATGGTATTCATAGAAACAATCTCGGGAGGGACACTGGTTTAGCGGGAAGTATTATTTTTTTTCTTGTGAAGAGACAAATGGATTTTGGAACTTTGTATGTGTTGTTTACATGGAGCAGAAGACCCAATGCAAAGCAGTTGAGATTTCCTTCTTTGAGTTAGTGTTGCGAGTTGGGTTCGCCGAGACGCATCGGAAAACGGAAGATTCCAAAGTCTGGGAGGCGAGGGAAGCGACTTCACACACAGCTCCCCTTTGCACGCACAGTGCCACTCAGGATTAGGAAGTTGAAGGAAGGGAGACGCGTTTCTGCATCCAGGAGCGCCCTCGGGGCGATTCTCGTTTGCGCCAGCAGAGGTCCCTGGCGATGTTCCTGTACAGGTTAGCTGGCCTTTCGCGAAAACGGATCTCAGTTTCTAGGCTACGGAATTCGTTGTGGGGAGATACGCTGCTGCCGACGTGACGTCACTCAGTCTTTCTAGTGCACTGAGGAGAGTCTCAAGCCATGCATGGATCAACTTCCTGCCTGTGCTCTGCAAAGTGATGCTCAAAAGGACATGCGGATTATCGGAAGCATTCTTCTTCTCTCCAATCAGTATGCTGCAGTTCTTGTGTTCCCCGAAAATTCCCCTCAACGATTTGGAATCCCGTTGGTTTTTGAATTGCTCCTTCCTTGTTGCGTAAATGCGCAGCTTGGACGTCAAGGAATACGCTGAGCGCTGTGAACGGAGCTCGTCGGACGCCACATCGAAAGCGCGCGTTCCTCGTTTCCTCGTGTACCATCATGCACGTTGCACGCGTGTACGCTTTCGCGCCCGTTCGAAGGAAAGCGCGCACTCCGCCACGAAGGCAACCGCACTTCAGGAAATCGGAATTCGCGAGTGCGTGACTTTGGCGTGAATCGGACGTGCACAGCATCAGTTCGGGCAGAATGCGCTTCCCTGAGGCAGTTGGTGTGTGCGTCGCCGTGCCTGCGAAGAAGAAGCGCGTCCGCATGAACTTGGTACGTGGATCGCTTGGTGCACGGATTCGAGTTTCATGGAAGTACTTCTTTGACCTACGTCATGAAGAAATGTGATCTCCATTTTTTCCGCTTCCCTTCCGAGTCAGTCCAGGTGAAATAACACCAGGTAGTTTATTGAGGGTCTATTACTTTCTAGTGGGTCGACGAAGTACTCTGGAGTCGCCTCCGGAGCACGGGAACAAGTGGACTGCCGAATGTGACGTCACGAAGCGACATTCGTGAGGCTAGTCCTTAATAAAAGGAAAAAGAACCTGCTCTCGATCACTGGCGGTAACAACGGCAGCACATGCGCTCTCGTCGGGCTTCGTGCCTTCAGAAGACAGCTATGCATGCATTCATTCTGCGATGTGCTTCTGCCTGTTTCGTGCCTCCATAGAACACCCACTCCTCTTGCTGCCATCTATCGTGTAGGTCTCCGCTCCATACTGTGTGACTGGCGTGCAAATCTAGCCCTCGCAACTCCACTTTCAGTATCGCAGCATGTAAAAATCCTGCAATACTAGAAAATGCATATAGAAATAGGAAATTGGTAAATGGGGAAACCGGAAATCTGCACTGGAAGATGATGAAAGTCGAAACTGCAGTTTGCAGCAGGCCACTCTGATAGGTGTGGGAATGTTTTAAATCATAAGCAGGAAGAAGAGAAAGATTCCAGAATTGCCGCATGCTGTAATAGGGATTTCTGGCGGGATAGCGGCCTCTCGAAAATTCGAGAACGGAATCGAGCAGACGATTCACCGTGCGTGCCGATATTCTACGTAGAGGTATGCATTGGCTGTCCAGGATGGGGATTACAAGACTTTGTTGTTCCTGCGTCGGATTTGCCCATCTGCATAGTGCCTCACTTCCTTCCGAAGAGTTGCCAGTCTCTTGTAGACAACTAGCCAACACAAGGAGACGGTTTTGCTTGCATCCACGTTCTGCTATCCCGTTAGCTCACCATGTGGGATGGCACCCGCTATGTTTCAAATGTGCTCCTTGGACGGACGCCGGTGAAATACCTTGACGTCGAAGGGTTTGCCCAAGTAACTGGATGCGTCTGATGGGACATTGCACGCGATGTTCCCGTTTTTCACCTCAATGTGGGTTTACTTTTGGTCGGTTTGGAACTTTTCCGTCTCTAGGAAGAACTGCCATATTCGCAAGCGGGTAGTTCACTGTTCACCAATAATCGATGTCTTTTTGCAATAGGGCGTGAATGTCAATGGAAGTGTGGTCCGGGAATGCGGCGAGAGGTCCACCTCGATGGTATTGCTCGCCGAAATCGGCATCCGTGCTACCGAACCAGCGGTGTGGCAATTGCTGGTCCAGTACCGAGAAGCTCTGCAATTTGGAAACTTTTTGGGCAAACCCTTCTCCAGAAGAGGATTTGCGAACATATGATGGACGGAGGAGGCAAAAGTGCTGGGAGAAGTGCATACCGATTCACATTCTAGAGAAATGTCGGCAACAACCGATATCTTTGCACCGGATGGGAAACAAACGGTCATCGGGAAGATGTGTGTCCCTGATCTCGGTACTAACGGTCCGGCAAGCGAGGTCGTTCAATACACCGGAGACTTTCGCGATCTGCCAGGACCGCGGTCACGCCTGGTGGCCTTTGAAAAAATAAGCAAATCGTTGAGAAAGGAGAGTTCTGAAGACGGAAGATCCTCGGCGAAAGAAAGGCAATGGGGCGAGGCTCATCCGCATGCCCGCCTGGTTCGAGACGCTCCCCTGTGTCGAGGCCGTCATCGAGGCCATTCTGCAAAGCGCCATCGTTTTCAGAGTTCCGGGCTTGGACAGCCTGAACCATCGACTTCATCTATTCAGCAAGATGAAGCGCAAGGACGAGAGAATGAGGCAGAAAGCGTAGCGAAGGCAGAACTACGGAGGTGGTTCCCACCATTAATACTAGGAACAACATTAGAGTTGGTACGTCTCGACGAATGGAAAAAGGGGAGTCCTCAAGCTGGAAAGGGAGTATCTGGCTGCAAGCAGCTTGTGGGTCTAGCGCGACGGCCAAAGTCGGACAAAGTCGTCGGAGCATATCGTAAAGTTGTTGCCAGGCTATTGCACCGAGCACTTTCGCAGACAACAACTGTCTTTGTGCCAGCATGAAGTTCAGTTGCGGGATCGAAATCAAACAATTTAAGTACCCCAAATGAGGATGCATGGCGATGTAATCTCCACGGAGGAAGTGAAGACTGCTTTCCCGCAACTTGGCGAGGATGTGCTTCAGGCCCTGACAGTATGTGATTCACTCGCTGCGAGTGGTACTTGCTACCGTTCCGCCAGCTGACACTCTGCATCCGTGGATAAGGACGACTACACCGATCCCTCTACGGGAGCGTCATGAGCCTGTCGGCAAAAGAAGCGAGTTCTGACCAAGGTTTCCCGGTGCATGCCAATCTCGATGCTTAACTCAGTGGTTGGCCCAGATCCGTGACAGCCTTCAGAGTGCGACCATGCCAGCGTTCGGTCCGCATTACCACCAGACTCGGACGCCGCATGTCGGACAATATCAAGCGTGCTCAGGCCGTCGTCGACTACAACCGTCAAATCGCGAAAACCGGGTGCTGGGCTTCACTGACAGAAAGTAGGCACTCGCCACTGAGATGCTGCTTAAGTTGTTGGCAAAACCGCGGCCCTCGGCAACATCGTGACGATACTATCCCGGGAGCAACACTTCGACATTAAAGTGCGCGAATACAGCAGCCACGAGAACGAAACGGGGAGTCCTACATGGGCGGCGCTCTGAGTCCGATGCTGGAAGAGCTCTCATCTTTCATCCAGAGAAGCGGAGGAACATCTCCGAGGAACCGACTTCGATGTCCAGGGACTCCCCCATCTCTCATATGAGGACCATCCTTTCCTCTCCCTCAAGAGAAGGAGGAAAAGGCCAGAAATTCTGGACATGTAGCAGTTCATGGAAAACTGTCCGGGTTTCAAACTCAACGCATAAAAAGGCCAACTGTTGACCTTCGGAATTCTGCATGTCTCCGCGCTCACGGAGAAAAGATTCCGTCCGCATCCTTCAGTAGAATTCGCGCGGAACCTTCCGACCTCCGATGGCTAGTTGATGCACGAGACGCTGCGGCTGAACGCCGGCTGCCACCTGCCTCAATTCGCCACATACTCCCACTTCTCAGGGAAACTGCACTCGCCGCAATGGCATCTTTTTACAAGCGGTACAAGAGGAGCGCGACGGCATCCACCCTCCCCTAGCCGTGCCTCTGCGCAGAATTCGCTAAACCACCCAGTGGACAGTTTGCCAGTTTTGGTGATGCCCATTGCGTCACATGTAAGACCTAGCGTACGGCCGATCAACGCACGCACGACCAGATGGCACAAAATGTGGCCAATGCGTCGTGCAAAAGAAAGTGCAAAAGAAATAAGCAAAATGCACCCCTCTACCGCAACAACGTTCTCGTTGCAATGCCGGAAGAGGCCATGTGGAAACCGACGGAGAGAACCACATGTCAAATCAAGCAACAAAATAAGAAGGCCGAGTTATGGGAGGCGAACAGTGGCTCCAGGAGGGGCAGTACGCGATTCGCTGCGCAACCAGAGAGATGAGGAGGCGGAAAACGACACCACAACGCATGGAAGCTCTCCCGCGGTCAGAGGAGCTCGCAAGCAACTGATGAAGCGGTTCGCTTGATGTCACTGCTGCTGCACATGAAAAGAGGACGAAACTCGGGCACGGAAATAGGGAGAGGCGAGTGGGAAGGCAGCATGGAACGCCGCCAGGTTTGGTCGGTGGCAGGAGAGCTCCGCGGATCGCCCAGCGAACCTCACAGATACACGGAAGGAGATTCGCTCGAGGGCAGACACAATTCTATTCCCCGAAGGAGTTTGATCCCGAAAACTGATCTCTTTCCGGTGCCAGAGCAGCACCTCGACCCAATTTTAAGATATTGGTGTCACTGGGACTCCTGGATACTGGATTACTGGATGAAGTATCCCAGAGTGTAGTTCCTCTAGGGGGAAAATCATACTCTTTAGGAACGTCTGCCACTCGTGTTTGAAGAGTCCAGACACCAGTCTTCGAAGACTCCAATAATCTGTAACCATGACAATACCTCCCCTACCCATTATGCGAGCCAGCAGATGTAAGCCGTCCTCAAAGGCCCCGCGGGTGGATGTGGTGGACAAGCAGCACAGAATTGAGAGGAAGCAGGGCCATCAGTGACAAGGGACACTATCCGAGGTCTTCTCCGGGAACAGTGCCCATTACACTGGTACAACCAGAATTTCTCCATCTCGTCCCCCTTTTCCCTCCAGAAAACTTCCAAAGAGACCATAAGTAGCAGGAAGGTCTTTTTTTATCCAGGCTGAGTGGCCGCCCTTCCGCCCTGCCTGGGAGCTCCTATCGCTCCGACGTCTGGAGTGCGCCTCGTAGCCTCTTAAACAAAACGGCAGTGAATGGCGTGTTGCCCACGTCTTCCCGCTTACCTTTACGAGCAGCAGCCGTGGACGTGGATGCGTCCCAATGCGTTCCACTCGTACAGGGATTCTGGAATTGCGGACTCTGCTGCCCCCCGACAGCATGCATCCGTGCTCCACGTCCTTTTCCGTATCATTCGGCCGTATGCGTCTCCAGCATTGATGAACCGCCATCCCGATCTTGAAAGGCATGAAAAGCATCGCTCCCACCTCGCAAGTCTCCTACCTGCTCGCGCCACATCCAGCCCGAGGCTGCAGCTCCCAACGCGCACAGCAAAAGCGCTTTCTTCGATGGCATTCTTTCAGTGCGCTTCTCAAGACGACTGGAGCGATCGACCCTGCAAGAAACTTTCTTTTCTTCGTCTGTTTTTCCTTTAATTTGAGGGTGTTCAGGGGAACATTCGTCGCACCCTACGAACCACAAATCAGCCGGATGTCGTTTTTTAGATTGAAGGCGTGGCCTCGTCTCAGCACCGAGGTTGCTGACCTAGTCCCAGCGTTCCCAAGAGCAAACACAACAGCCACAAAAGCAAACAGCTCCGAACAATGCAATCTTTTGCAATTCTATTTTGCTCGTTTCCTCGTTTGCCTTCACCCCTCCTGGATTCCCTGTTGTGCTCATGTGAATATTTTTTTTCTCCAGCTACTCTTCCTACCTGTCGTGCTCCTCGCGCGACAACCGTCCTTCCATCTAGCTGCCTTTCCCTTACTACGTTTTCCCTGCTCCTCTTCCATCTCGTCCATGGATTTTTCCATGGCCCCTTCTGGCTACATGACACCAAGTTCTCAGTGTTGTACAAAAGTCTTTTCAAATGAAAAGCAACAGCATATACTTGTGTTTGTCTTGGGATCCTGGAATGTTGTTTGTGACATCCCCAGCATAATGCCTGCAGAATATCTCGAAATAGGCACAAAACAGACACTCACTTGATGAGCACCTCAACTGATTGCTTAACGTCTTTATCTGTGGGATTTGTCCTTCTACCACTATCAGTTTGTGCGCACTTCGGAAGCTCCGGTCGAAAGATTCCAAGAGCATCACCATCCAGGAAAACACGTACCTGCGAACCTTCCATGTTTTCTTGAGTTCCAAACAGTGCTCTTTCTACAGAACAAAACCCGTGCCTGTTACAGGAAACTGCTTTTCGACCGGCTACTGCGCTCAATCAAGAAGCTGCTTGCAGGAAATGGGAGGTTCCCAGCTGCCAAATTTCATAAATATTTGTGTAAACCTGCAGATGCCGCATCTTGCGGAAAAGTGCTTGCACCCGTCTGCGCATCTTCGAAGATGGGAACACCAGACGATGCACCTTGCGAAAACGGATCGCGTTCCCAATTGAACAAAGTTTTCGAAACAGGGAACTGCCATAATGTAAAGCTTTTGTGGAAGATCAATGTCGGCTCACGGATCGGAATTCCAAAGACTTCCACTGGAATGCTGGCCACTCGTGAGCCTTCGAGAAGCTCAATCGAAGCGTCCCGATTGCCTCACCCGCATAGCAGAAACTGAAGCAAAATAGGGGAGGTTGTGGAAAGCGAGAGGGTGCTTCGCACGATTCTCTTACCACCGAGACCAGGTTGATGGGTGAATGACGAATTTATTGGAAACGAGGAGGATCACGTTGCAAGTTTTGAAAACTGCTAAAGGAAAAGGTTTGTGTTGAAAACAGTCATTCGTTTCCGAATTCGGTAAGAAAGGCATTTTTCACTGAGCGGCACATTGGAACTCAACTAACGTGAAGTCTGCTAAGTACCGTGGGTGCAAAAGAACTTCCGTGACTTTCGTTGCTCTTCCAGCAGCTCATAGAGAAATTGGCAGCGAATTGAAGCCTTCTGAGAAAATCAATGTAATGATTAAATATCGGAAAGCATTTACTTATCTTTCTGAAAAGGGCACTGGGAAATCGACACTCTCCTTTAAATTCACTCTTTTCCAGTCACTGCACTTCCACGGACTCATTACACTTTGAAGCAAACCCCAACGGATAGCAATTTATGTGATCAAGTTTTTGCTATTCCTAATGCATAGCAATCTGGGCATGAGGAAGGGCTCCGAATTCATAGAGTTGAGGAAGACTTTGGTGTATGCTATGAAATATCAGAAAATACAGTAATTCCAAGGTTCATGTGAATGCAGGAATGTTATTTCTTTAGCGGATGTGGATTGAGAAGTCATTTCTCGCAAGGATTGAGCTTTCGCTGGCTGCAGTTTTGATATTTATCGGTGGCGCAGGGGTAGTAATCATGCAAATGGATTGTGGTATTTACTCGGAATGTAAAATACGTTTCATCCGTTTCGTGTATTTTCCACAGTAAATGCAATCGACACGCCTTTGCATGAGTCAGCATCTCAGTTCAACGGCATGAGATGCCATCGCCCGGAATACAAAATGGGGAAGCAAAGAAAACCTCACGTTGTGAAAATCATTCACACATCTGTGGCTGATCGTTGTGATGGCTTTGTGCAAGATCAGTCTAAGAGATGAGTTTTCTCAAACATTGAATTTTCTCCAAACAGATGTGCGATTTTCTGGTATTTGACAAATGGAAATACCCACTGTGGAAATGGTGTGAAAACTCAAAAATCCTCCCAAGGAATCACTTTTCAAAAATACACGTCAAGTTTTTTTCTCTGTGTGATTTTAGCACATCGATCTTTAACAAGAATTCCCAGAATTTCCAAGGATGCAAGGAGTACCACCCTTGAAATATTTTGAGCATTCAGAAGGTAAATTCTCCTTTTATTCATATAGACCAGAAGCATTAACCTTTGTAAGTCAATTGTGTCGAATTAATGGGTGCAGCGGTCGCTGACAGTCCTGAAGACAGCATCATTTGCTCTCCCCTTAATTTGCCTGGAGGTTCACCTTTGTCTCCACGTCCATACTATGTTTCCTTCTGTTTATGAATAAAGTTCTTCCTTTTCATGAATGTTCACAGTTTAAGAAGCAATACATTCCAAACGTGCGAGGACGATGCACACCTTTATTTTTCCGTAATTGATTCAATCTTTCGAATATGTGTTTCTTCTCTGAGGAAAATGCGGACTGAATTTGCATTTCAATCAGAATTTCTGGGAATGCTTACCGTTTGGGACATATGACTACTTCCTTCTTCCTGAGGAATATGTTTCCTTTGACTGCTGTGCTACCCCAATTATCATCTGAATGAAAGAGAACGACCAGCTACAGATCGTTGGATGAGTGAAGGCCTTTCGATTGTGGACGTCCATGTACACTAAATTTCCTCACTATATAATAATTCCTGTGGACTTGTAGTATTTGAGAGATGGTGGACGTCATCAACGAATACATGTCATTGATTTAGGAATACATTATTGAAATTTGGCCAATGGAGGAATTGCTAATTTAAATAGATGAATTAGGAGGCAAGGCACTGTAACATGAAATCAAGGATAATGATAATAATAATAATAATAATAATAATGGGAACTCATTTAAGAAGGCATTCGGATATGAATAAGAATAACATTTAAGAAGGTTACTCCATAAGTACACATCTCCTCGCAAAACAATCTTCAATTTAGGTATGTGCTGAGAGAGTGGAGAAGAGGTGAGGATGAACCAAGCACTGAGCGACTTCGGGATCCGCAATAGTTTGAAAATAACTGGAATTCTGGAATTTGACAATCAGCTGATGTCTAGTTCTGAACCGAAGAAAAATGGCTTCACGGGCCAGCATTAGTATTGCTCTCCCAACACTCTACTTTGATGAAACAGGAAATGGGATTAGACGAAATAAATGAAAAGACCGGTTAAAAACTCTGAACTGTGAGTGATCCGAGCGAAGAATTCAGGAAAGCAGTGATGATAAATGATCTCGGAACCACGCGCATCTAAGAGTACCACGAGGAAAGTCACAAAGTTTCAGGCAGGTGTTTGAAGTGACGCAACCGAGGAACGATAGATCACAAAGCGGATTTTAAAAGGGGAAAGGCTAACTAACCAACACACGGAGAAGGAAATCAAGTATCTGTATTATATTTCAACTCTTGTAAAGAACCAGCTTATAGTGGCTTCAACAAGGACTGACAGTATCTGTGCAGAAACGTCTCACACTCTGTGTTCTCGTAGAAGCGCGGCCATCAAACAACTACATTGAACATCGATCTGCTGATGTCAGCAAGTCAAGTAATGAGCTGTTTTCCACGTGCAGACCATGGTATAAGAACTTTCGGTGTGGGGCAAGGATCGGTCCGTCCATTTTGGAGTGAGCATGAAAGCGCTCCGGAACTTCGAAACGTCTTCAAAGTCCCCGAAGCCACAGATGGTCGCTTCCACAATTTAATGTCTATTGGTACTTGAATCTGGGAGATTAGATTCAGTGAATCAAAGTCCAGATGTCCAAAGCAGCTTCTCGTGATGCTTTCAGTACAGTTTGCGCACTCATATTCGGAATAATTTCCGTAAGGAGGAATATTATTTCCAGATGAAAAGCCAAGTTTTGAAGATCTGGGCATTAGGTACCCTTATTTGAACAAAACATGCGACCAAACACAAGGGAAGCTCATAGAGATTTGATTGCAAGATTTGACTGCTAAAGTGTGGAGGTTCGTAATTAATACACGATGCATCCAAGCAGCGATAAAGAATCTTCAGAACGCCGCAAAATTTCGAACGATCTGGAAAATGGAATCAAACATCTCAATGTTTAAAAATGTGAGAAAGGCTCCCGAAACTACTGGAAAAGATTCTTTCTTTTCGATTGATTAAGTGATGAAGAAATAATACTCTCATCAAATAAGCGCTGTTCGAGTTTTTTTTTGGTAGAAGCAGTGATGACTAGTTGGTGGAACACTTTAACATTTTTCAGTTTTCTTTTCATCACTGATTATTTGAAGTTTTCGATTCTTTCATTCATATAACGAAAAACTGCATTGAAACTAAAAGCGAGTATCGGTTTATGGTATCTTGAAGTCAAAAAGCTTATTGCCTAACGAATAAGCAATATTTAGAAGCATTAAATAGGAATAATATATTACATGAGCATAACATAATGAACATGTTTAATGTTAATTTTTTTTCCGCTAGGGTTTATATCTGAAAGCTCATGAAAGAAAGAACTTTGTATATAAAAAGCAAAAGATAGAAACTAGCATTAATTCTGAAATTGGCAACTCTCAACCAACTCGGACTTTAACACATATGTATTTGAGTTGCCCATGGATTGGGCATTAATTGCGAAAGAATAAAATTATTCGTGAAGCATATAAGCCCTGCTAAAGTTAGCAAACTATCTTGTGATGAGTCCAGTAGAGCTATCTAGGCATTCTTGATTTCTACGGAGTTATTAATGTATCCAGTTGTATATAAATCCTATTTACATCTCAGCAAAAGGAGGTTGATTATAAACTTCACTCTTCGCAATCAACGTTGCGAGGAGACACTTCCTGAAGCCCTCCCACAGAACTTCGCACCGAAGGACATCGTAAACATCGTAGGGGATCTCAACATCCCGGATTTAATTATCTCTTCCCGGGACGCCAGAGTCAGGGAGGCGTATCGGCGGCTGTTCGAAGACTTCGGAATGCTGTGGAAAACAGAGAGCCACAGGGCGATCGACCAGGTCCTCTACAGCCCCGACATAAGCAACCGCATCCTCAGGTTTTGCTACTCGCCTCAACCCTGTGTCCGAACACCCGAAGATGAGAAACCCTCGTCAAAAGAAGCTATGCAGGGAGGCGCTCATCAGCATGCACACCTGGTTCGCAACGCTTCCCTACCACCATCAGCTTATGGAGGCCATTCTTCCCAGGACCATCATCAGCTGATTCGCCGACTGGGATAGCTTGAAACAGCGAGTCCACCACTTCTGAAACATGCAGTTCGCTGACGAGAGATTGAGGCAGGAAGCGTACAAGAGCTGTTCATCTGAGATCGCTCCCTCACGAAGTACTGGCATCAGCACGAGAGTCGGTACGTCTTCCAAAACATCAACAGACAAGTCGGCGTGCTGAAGAAGAAGAATCTCGCAACAGATACTTCCTGTATCCGGCACGAAGTTCGAGCCAAGTACACGTCGGAGGATATCACGGAAGTATTCCTAATTCAATACGTAGAGCACTTCCGACGCACACATCTGGGCAACTCCTACCAAAATAGTTTTCTCAAACTCGATTATACCGATCTTTCTACGAAAGAAGGATGAGATTGCTGGCAAAAGGAGGTGACCTAACGCAGATCATCCAATGGAAGCCAATCTCGATCCTCAACACGGATGCAACGTGGTTTGCGAAGATCTGTGCCATCCGCTTAGGGAAGATCATGCCGAATTTGTTCTCTCCGGTGCACACGTGTTTAATGCAGGAACGCCGCATGGCGGACAATGTCAAGTGTGCATAAGCTACGTTTGGACTCTGCCGACATATCGGCGAGAAGTTGTTAATGAGCTTTACTGACACGGAGAAGGCTTTCGATACGGTGGACAGGGGAGTGCCGCTGAAGACTTTGGAATTCCAATCCGTGAGCCGACATTGATTTTCCACTTGAGCTTTATTTCAGGGAAGTTCCATGCATCCAAAAGTTGTTTTCAATTAAAAACGCGATCCGCTTTCGCAAGATGCAGCCTCTGTTGTCGCCATCTTCAAAGATGCGCATAAATCTCCAAACGCCATTGCCAAAGATGCGGCATCTGCAAGTTTTCATGAATGTTTTTGAAATTTGGTAAATGAGCACGTCACAGTTCCA